>CM050165.1:320902010-321502010 GCA_027410445.1 Discoglossus pictus
GAATAGCTAAGACTGCTTCAGACTACCTGGACAAATGTTTGTGGACACAGCCTAAGACTGTGCCTATGGAGCTAAAGACAGTGTTCTCCATTCAAGCAACAACAACCCTAACTAAAATACAGAATTGTATCAGGGCACCTCGCAGATATTCGAGCAGCGATCAGCCTAGTACTATGCCCTTCCGAAAAAATGCTGGCTGTGATCTCGGAATATCAGAACAATTGCTGGTTTACAGGTAAATCTGTTCGTACAACGCCTAAATGTTAAAGCCTAGAAAATGTGATTTCTTTAATAGTACTATATGTACAAATCTCAAACGAGATTAGTTAATGTTCCTTGAACCAGGAAGAATCCCTTTTTGCAGAACAGTTTGTTTCTTTTAGTTTTGCTTCAACATGAGTACAATCCATTTTATATAAAACTATTTCTCCCACATACAACATGAAAAAGAAAATAAACTGTGGTGCCATCCAAACTTGAGAAGGAGGGGTGAATGCATAACAATATGTAGCATAACCAAAAGTATATAGACATGACAGAGTAATATTTTATGTGGTTGGCTATGATATCACAGAATGCAGCACTATTAGAGAGCCATGATATAGGAATGATTCAGCAGCAGTGGTGGTAATAGAGGAGGTATAGGTAAGTTCTAACACATAAAAAAAATAGATAAATAAAAACTGCTTGGCTCATCAATCCCCAACTTGGTGGAATATCCCACCGCAGAGGATACCTATGACCACCCAATTTACAACAATGGTATTTAAGGAACTAAATGTACCCCAAAGAAAGGATGCTAGCTGTCCATCAGAGACACAGCTGATTACTTTCTGGACGTTCTTCAATGCCATTTTTTCTGACACAAGGTGTGCCTCTTCAGATGAAGGTTGTTGTGGCGGACTCTTACAGTAAGGGTGATCTAACAATTTTGTGTTAAATACATCAGAGTTTTTAGACTCCTCCATATCCATGTGAGAGGTATCATCACCATTTTCAACCAGCTCCATGGGAATGTTTTCTTGATAACCAGCATTTCCATGCATGCATAACTGCAGTTTGTCAGGAGTAAGCAGCATCAATTCATCACAATCACCTCCATGTACATCTGCATCCTCCTGACATGATATGGATATTTCTTTTTCAGCTACCAATATATGCACATCATCAGGAAAACTATATCCTACAGTAACTTCACTTATTTTTCTAGGTACAGATTCAATGTTTTCCCATTGTACTGCTGTTTCGTGCAACGGTCGTGGTACGATTTTTAAAATCTGTTTGTTCGTTACAACATCCCCGATCTGACCCTCTATGCTCTGCAGTTTAATAGTCTCATCTCTTAGGCAGTTGTTGGTGGAACATAGTTGGTTAGTGTATAAAATTCCTGATGTGATATTGTTCATATCGGATGGCCTGTTTTTATTCTGTACAGGGCTTTGAATTTTTGACTTCAAAAAACAAACTGCCTTTTGCACCTTGCCTCTGAGAGATTTTCTGCAGCAATTCCAGAAAGTATTCTGATTCCACGCTTTATTATTCTCTAATTTAAAGCTTCTGTTTCTTGCTCTGAGCTTTTGTGACTGTAATCTACCACAAGTTGTAAACACAGAAAGTTTTTTATGCATCATAAATAAAGGTACCTTCCCCCTAGAAAACAAATTACAGTTTCTCTTCAGCCAAAGACCCCCAAAACATTTTCGTCTCAAAGGAGAGGGTACTTTTCTAAGGCTATTAAAAATCACAACCGTGTCATCAGTATGTGTACATTTAGAAGACTGACGCTTTTCTTTTGTTTGCAAGATAGAAATGCCCTGATAATCACAGCTATGTCTACAAAGAGCATTGTTTAATACATCTCTTCCAGTAACCAACTTTTCATCTCTATTTTTAACCTGTTTCTTGGTCCGCAGGGATCTTCTTAAATTTTTTTTGCTTAGAATTGCACGTCCCAAAGCAAAGTTACAAAGTATCAGCTTATTAAGTTGTTTAGGTTTCTTCAAGCAGTGCTGTGCCGGTATTGGTCTGTAACTCTGGTTTGGAGTTACAGTTGAGTGACCCGTCAATTGTTCACCTTCACAAAGGCCAGCTTTCTTCACTCCACCAACAGAATTAATTTGGCTGTGCAATGAAATCACAGGTTGTCTGGTCTGAAATGAACAATATTTTTTAAATCCTCCAAAATGTGTCGTCCATGATTTTGATAAAGATAATAATAGACTTCTTTTACGGTGTATGGCTTTTCTATGTTGTTTCATTTTTGTTCCACATTCTGAACTTGAAGGTAACCTACAAAATAAAATAAACGAATTACAACAAAGTAGAAAAAGTATCTTTACACACAGTATACTGTAGATACAGAGTACACTATTCAATGGCTATAATATATTTATGCTACAATGAATTAATATGTACTTGAATAAATGGCTACCCTATATACATAGGCAGGTGCAACATACAGTGAAGCACAAATAAGGAAGAATAGCTTCATAAAACAAAAGCTATGCCAATACAAATTGATGGAAATAGCTTTTGTAACATTTGTAGACCATTTCATAACTATTTTTGAAAATGTAGACTAAGTGATCATTCTTAATTTTGTCATTATATTTCCCCAAATAGGAGAGATGGTGTTTTGCTGTATTGCTACCACATTTATTAGGGATAAAACACAACATTTCAGTCTATGACATCACTCAAGAAAGTGAAGCTCAACTTTCCTGCCGAAATGTCAGTGTGTAATGCTTGGTGAATTTAATCTAGTAACATGGCCCATACAATGCAACGTAAACACTACACCTCAACACAAATAAACCATCCACTACTATTGCTTAAAAAAGGGCATGAATACTTAAGTAAAATTATTATGTATATTCGCATTATACAATCTCGACTTTTGGTGTTTAGTTCCTATCCATATAAAAAAAGGGTACGGGTACCCGAGTCTACCCACGAGAACGTTTCAGGGTGAAATATTTTTGCTGACGTCATATAGTGCTGAATATTGTGAGACTGCAAGTGACAAAGATGTTGACATCTACACATCCATAAAAAAACACAGAAAGGGGAAAAAAAAAAAAGTTAAAATATTGTGAGTATGCTATTTATACAGACACATATAGCAAGTATAAAAGGGACACATGAAAGATCTTATAGTTAAAAAAACTAAATACAGATGTTGAAGTAAAAACAAACATTTCAGAATAAGTTTAGAAGAGTTGCTTTACAATGGGGTCTTAAAAAAGCATTGTAGTTGGGAAAAAACACCATGATTGAAGTAAACTAATATTGGGATCTCTGTAAGCCCTATGCATAAAAGTATTTGTTTAAAAAAATGCATTTTGGTGGCTTGCTTGTGTCATGGGTGATTCCATTGTAGACTGTTAAACACCTGTGTGGGTGGTCTGTGTTTATCCTAATAAAGCTTTATGTACAATTTAGTTATATTTTCAAGTGGCTACCTAAAGTGTTAATATCTCTGTACCTCCCAGGTGTCTAATCATATTAGGAACCTATCTGTGCTATTTCCTCTAGAGAACAAATGCAAGTATCATCAGTGGTCCTTTTACCCATCCCACTAGGATTGCTGACCCCTTTGGCAGTTAAAGAGACAGTGTACAAACATTTCATGTTAAACCTATTTTTCAGTGCAGCCATTACGAATACAGATTTGCAAACAAAAGCAAAGCAAATTGTCATGCCCACGGCATGGCTGGACTGTTTTGGACTATGGCTTGGGCCTGGACTGGGAATAAGTTAACCTGTTTATAGTTAAAGTTATGTATTTGTATTGCTTATGGTTAAAATATGATTACACTGTTATACTGTATGTATGTTGGTTTATATATTATGTTTCATGTTATAGGAATTGTTGTAAAGAAACATATTAGCTAGTCTGCAGGCTATTGCACCAGCCTATTATGTTACAATATTGTTATCTGGTGATACCTCACTCATCCCATCTAAATATAATCAACAGGATGAGATTAAAGATCCCCGTGATGAGCAGTTACTGGAACTGGCGGGGCCCCTTGGTCCACTTGAATTGGGTAAGCCAGAAAGCCCATTAAATTCCCCGGGACTCCAACACTGGACAGGGGAAGTAGCAGACATGGGGAGGGGAAGAATGGTGAACACTTGTGGTCCCCTAGGCCCAGTGACAGTTGTAAATACCACCAGCTGTTTGTACTGACTTGGTTGGGGGGGGCAGGATTATCCCAGGGTGTGGTTTGTCACCTGGCCTCCCTACATTGACTCCCCTGCAGCTGCCCAAAGACACTGTTGGTGTACCTTTAACACTTGAAAGGAGGGGGTTGGCTACTGAACCGCTTATGCCAGAACTGCCCATTACTCTGGCATGGATGACACCAAAGAAGGGCACTAGCCCACTTTGCAACTCCTGCCTCTCAGTTCATTCAAGAGAAAGTTCAGGCCTGACAATGGGAAACTTGTGCTCCTCAATTGTATACAAGGGACTGAGTACTGTTCCAGAATCAGCAGGTCAGGAGGTCTCCCTGGCCTGGAAGGAGAGGGTTTTTCTGGGAAAGGATCCTCCCAAGTTTTTGCTGGACCTACTAGCCTGGATGTACTGTTTTCCCTGGACAGGACAGTGATATTGATGCCGCAACATGCTGCCAATCATCTGATGGAGATAATAGGCAGGATGTTGCATTGAAAAAGGAAGGGGCTGTTGTCATACACAGACCCCGATTGGACTGTTTTGGACTATGGCATGGGCCTGGACTGGGAATAAGTTATCCTGTTTATTATTAATGTTAAGTATTTTTTATTGCTTGTGGTTAAAATATGATTACACCGTTATACTGTATGTATGTTAGTTTATGTATTATATTTCATGTTATAGGAAGTGTTGTAAAGAAACATATTAGCTTGTCTGCAGGCTATTGCACCCGCCTATTATGTTACAATGTTGTTATCTGGTGATAACTCATTCAGCCCACCTAAATATAATCAACATGATGATATTTAAGTTCTGATTTCATCAGAGGTACAGGGGTTCCCAATAAGCAGGGGCAGCCTATTATGTTACAATATTGTTATCTGGTGTTACCTCACTCATCCCATCTAAATATAATCAACAGGATGAGATTAAAGATCTGATTGGATCTGAGGTACAGGGTTTTCCCAGCAAGCAAGGGCAGCCTATTTAGGGATGGGGCTTACGGATTTGCCAGCCGTTGTGCCAATTTTTTTTAATAAAATGTGCCAATTAATAAATGTATACAGTGGTATCTACTCACATAGACAAGGTGTAAGTGTAATTCTGTGCATTAGTCCTAATTCTAAGGGATTATATGGTGTTCCTGATATCTTGAGGCCATCTTCTGTTCTAGAGGTAGTAAGAACTACACGGTCCTGCTGGGGTAGGCTTGAACTAGATTCTTGTCAAGCCCCATTAAAGAAGCAGGTTGTGACACAAATATTTAGCCAGAAAAGACAATTTAAAAACACAGTTTACCTCACTAATGGCAATTGCTGTACCCCTCCCACCTCTCTGTCCTGAGCACTACTGAAAGATTTCAACTAAGGTAACATTGATCAAACGGCAAGGCTTGAATAATGTTACCTCACTTCCTTTGTTAGTGCTCAGGACAATGAGAGCGGTGGTGCAGAGTAAAGCAATGGACATTAATGAGTACATTGTGTTTTACATTTTATGGCTAAATCTTTGATTTGCTGCTGTTTGTGCGTGTATTAAAGATGAACTAAAAATAGGTTTAACGTGAAAAACTTTAAAAGGACCAGTGGACTGCCATTTATTTTGTGCTCTTATGAAGGTTGTCATGTCTTTTATAATAGCACATTATAAACAACATTTTAATGGTCTTTAATTAAATTAGTATTCGCTGAGAGTAATGATAACAGGAGGCGCTGCATGTAATAGGGTACATATTTCGATCCCAAGGTGGTAACCCATACACTGGGTGCTGCGAGTAATGATAAGAGGCGGTGCTGAGTGTAACGATAACAGTACATGTGCTAGTTTTCGGGTACAAATAATGATCCCCAGGACGTGCTCCTAGTATTATGTTACATATAGTGACCGCCCAGGTGGTAGCCAATACACTGGGTGCTGAGTGTAATGATAACAGGACGTGAGCTAGTATTAGGGTACATATTGTGATCCTTGGTGGTAGCCCTTACGCTGGGTGCTGCAACTAATTAGGATGTGCTGCTAACAGAGTAAGGATAACAGGGTTGCTGAAAGGAATATTAACAGGATGTGCTCCTAGTATTAATCACGCACGGTGTGCTAATTGTAATGATAGCAGGAGGTGCTCCAAGTATTAGGGTACATATTGTGATCCCAGGTGGTAGCATATACACCGGGTGCTGCTAGTAACGATAGCAGGAGGTGCTCTAAGTAATAGGGTACATATTGTGATTCCAGGTGGTAGCCTATACACTGGGTGCTGCTAGTAATGATAGCAGGAGGTGCTGCGAGTATTAGGGTACATATTGTGATCCCAGGTGGTAGCCTATACACTGGGTGCTCGTAGTAATGATAGCAGGAGGTGCTGCGAGTATTAGGGTACATATTGTGATCCCAGGTGGTAGCCTATACACTGGGTGCTGCTAGTAATGATAGTAGGAGGTGCTCTAAGTAATAGGGTACATATTGTGATCCCAGGTGGTAGCCTATACACTGGGTGCTCGTAGTAATGATAGCAGGTGGTGCTGCGAGTATTAGGGTACATATTGTGATCCCAGGTGGTAGCCTATACACTGGGTGCTCGTAGTAATGATAGCAGGAGGTGCTGCGAGTATTAGGGTACATATTGTGATCCCAGGTGGTAGCCTATACACTGGGTGCTGCTAGTAATGATAGTAGGAGGTGCTCTAAGTAATAGGGTACATATTGTGATCCCAGGTGGTAGCCTATACACTGGGTGCTCGTAGTAATGATAGCAGGTGGTGCTGCGAGTATTAGGGTACATATTGTGATCCCAGGTGGTAGCCTATACACTGGGTGCTCGTAGTAATGATAGCAGGAGGTGCTGCGAGTATTAGGGTACATATTGTGATCCCAGGTGGTAGCCTATACACTGGGTGCTGCTAGTAATGATAGTAGGAGGTGCTCTAAGTAATAGGGTACATATTGTGATCCCAGGTGGTAGCCATTACACTGGGTGCTCGTAGTAATGATAGCGGGAGGTGCTTTAAGTATTAGGGTACATATTGTGATCCCCAGGTGGTAACCCATATAAAGGACGTGCTCCTAGTATTAGGGTACATTTAGTGACCACCCAGGTGGCAGCCCATACAACTAGGTGTAGCTTGTATTATGGTAATAACAACAGGGGTTGCTGAGAGTAATTATAGCAGGACGTGCTCCTAGTATTAGGGTACATATTGTAATCCCCCGGTGGTACCCCATACACTGGGTGCTGCTAGTATTAGAGAAATAACAACAGGGGTTGCTGAGAGTAATGACGTGTGCTAGTATTTTGGTACAGGGTGCTAGTATCCCAGCACATACTGTTGGCAGTGATACTATGTACACAGGTGACACCAGCTGTGACTTCCCATGAATGGCAGGTACCTGGGGAGGGCAGGGCCCGGGGGAGCCCCGGCGGTTAGCAGTGTCTGGGCCAGCTAAGGCCATGCATTATAGATGATCGCAGCAATAACAGGAGGCCGTGACTTCACCAGGCAAGGCCTAGGCTCACTGGTCCCTGAGCCTCTGGAATTATCTGGCTCCCAATGACAAATACCAGCCCTACAGCCGCCCCAGGCCACCGTTACCTGGAAGCTGACCCGGTACATACAACGCACAACCCGGTGGTTCGACACCCGCTTTCAGACTCCAAGCACGACGCCTCCCGTACGGCTCGTCACAAGGGACAAACCAGCAACGCGCAGCTCAGCCGGGAGCAGCACGTGACCCAAGCATACACTGCAGGGATTGGCTGATTTACAGATGCACATGGTGTGGATCACAGCAACCCGGGGGATGGTGGGACTGAGTGTGTGTGGGATGTGTGTAATAGGAACAGCGCATTGTATGAGGGCTGAGTGTGTGACTATGGCGTGTGATGTGTGTAGGTATGTAATGGGAACAGCACATTGTATGAGGGCTGAGTGTGTGACTGTGTGGGTATGGCGTGGGATGTGTGTGTAGGTATGTAATGGGAACAGCACATTGTATGAGGGCTGAGTATGTGACTATGGTGTGGGTATGGCGTGAGATGTGTGTGTAGGTATGTAATGGGAACAGCACACTGTATGAGGGCTGAGTGTGTGACTGTGTGGGTATGGCGTGGGATGTGTGTGTAGGTATGTAATGGGAACAGCACATTGTATGAGGGCTGAGTGTGTGACTGTGTGGGTATGGCGTGGGATGTGTGTGTAGGTATGTAATGGGAACAGCACATTGTATGTGGGCTGAGAGTGTGACTATGGTGTGGGATGTAATGGAAACAGCACATTGTATGAGGGCTGAGTGTGTGACTGTGTGGGATGTAATGGGAACAGCACATTGTATGAGGGCTGAATGTGTGACTGTGTGTGGGTATGGTGAGGTATGTAATGGGAACAGCACACTGTATGAGGGCTGAGTGTGTGACTGTGTGTGGGTATGGTGAGGTATGTAATGGGAACAGCACACTGTATGAGGGCTGAGTGTGTGACTATGGTGAGGTATGTCATGGGAACAGCACATTGTATGAGGGCTGAGTGTGTGACTGTGTGGGTATGGCGTGGGATGTGTGTGTAGGTATGTAATGGGAACAGCACATTGTATGTGGGCTGAGAGTGTGACTATGGTGTGGGATGTAATGGAAACAGCACATTGTATGAGGGCTGAGTGTGTGACTGTGTGTGGGTATGGTGTGGGATGTAATGGGAACAGCACACTGTATGAGGGCTGAATGTGTGACTGTGTGTAGGTATGGTGAGGTATGTAATGGGAACAGCACACTGTATGAGGGCTGAGTGTGTGACTGTGTGTGGGTATGGTGAGGTATGTAATGGGAACAGCACATTGTATGAGGGCTGAGTGTGACTATGGTGTGGTATGTAATGGGAACAGCACACTGTATGAGGGCTGAGTGTGTGACTATGGTGAGGTATGTCATGGGAACAGCACATTGTATGAGGGCTGAGTGTGTGACTATGGTGTAGGATGTAATGGGAACAGCACACTGTATGAGGGCTGAGTGTGTGACTGTGTGTGGGTATGGTGAGGTATGTCATGGGAACAGCACATTGTATGAGGGCTGAGTGTGTGACTATGGTGTGGGATGTAATGGGAACAGCACACTGTATGAGGGCTGAGTGTGTGACTGTGTGTGGGTATGGTGTGGGATGTAATGGGAACAGCACACTGTATGAGGGCTGAGTGTGTGACTGTGTGTGGGTATGGTGTGGGATGTAATGGAAACAGCACATTGTATGAGGGCTGAGTGTGGGTATGGTGAGGTATGTAATGGGAACAGCACATTGTATGAGGGCTGAGTGTGTGACTGTGTGTGGGTATGGTGAGTTATGTAATGGGAACAGCACATTGTATGAGGGCTGTGTGACTGTGTGTGGGTATGGTGAGGTATGTAATGGGAAAAGCACATTGTATGTGGGCTGAGTGTGTGACTGTGTGTGGGTATGGTGTGGGATGTAATGGAAACAGCACATTGTATGAGGGCTGAGTGTGTGACTGTGTGTGGGTATGGTGAGGTATGTAATGGGAACAGCACATTGTATGAGGGCTGAGTGTGTGACTGTGTGGGTATGGTGAGGTATGTAATGGGAACAGCACATTGTATGAGGGCTGTGTGACTGTGTGTGGGTATGGTGAGGTATGTAATGGGAAAAGCACATTGTATGTGGGCTGAGTGTGTGACTGTGTGTGGGTATGGTGTGGGATGTAATGGAAACAGCACATTGTATGAGGGCTGAGTGTGTGACTGTGTGTGGGTATGGTGAGGTATGTAATGGGAACAGCACATTGTATGAGGGCTGAGTGTGTGACTGTGTGTGGGTATGGTGAGGTATGTAATGGGAACAGCACATTGTATGAGGGCTGAGTGTGTGACTGCTGGTATGGCGTGGGATGTATGTGTAGGTATGTAATGGAAACAGCACATTGTATGTGGGCTGAGTGTGTGACTATGGTGTGGGATGTAATGGAAACAGCACATTGTATGAGGGCTGAGTGTGTGACTGTGTGTGAGTATGGTGAGGGATGTAATGGAAACAGCACATTGTATGAGGGCTGAGTGTGTGGGATGTAATGGAAACAGCACATTGTATGAGGGCTGAGTGTGTGACTGTGTGTGGGTATGGTGAGGGATGTAATGGAACCAGCACATTGTATGAGAGCTGAGTGTGTGGGATGTGTGTAGGTATGTAATGGGAACAGCACACTGTATGAGGGCTAAGTGTGTGACTGTGTGTGAGTATGGTGTGGGATGTAATGGAAACAGCACACTGTATGAGGGCTGAGTGTGTGGGATGTGTGTAGGTATGTAATGGGAACAGCACATTGTATGAGGGCTGAGTGTGTGACTATGGTGTGGGATGTAATGGGAACAGCACATTGTATGTGGGCTGTGTGACTGTGTGTGGGTATGGTGAGGTATGTAATGGGAAAAGCACATTGTATGTGGGCTGAGTGTGTGACTGTGTGTGGGTATGGTGTGGGATGTAATGGGAACAGCACATTGTATGAGGGCTGAGTGTGTGACTGCTGGTATGGCGTGGGATGTGTGTGTAGGTATGTAATGGAAACAGCACATTGTATGTGGGCTGAGTGTGTGACTATGGTGTGGGATGTAATGGAAACAGCACATTGTATGAGGGCTGAGTGTGTGACTGTGTGTGAGTATGGTGTGGGATGTAATGGAAACAGCACATTGTATGAGGGCTGAGTGTGTGGGATGTGTGTAGGTATGTAATGGGAACAGCACATTGTATGTGGGCTGAGTGTGTGGGTATGGTGTGGGATGTAATGGGAACAGCACACTGTATGAGGGCTGAGTGTGTGACTGTGTGTGTGGGTATGGTGAGGGATGTAATGGAAACAGCACATTGTATGAGGGCTGAGTGTGTGACAGTATGTGGGTATGGTGTGGGATGTGTGTGTAGGTATGTAATGGGAACAGCACACTATGAGGCATGAGTGTGTGACAGTATGTGGGTATGGTGTGGGATGTGTGTGTAGGTATGTAATGGGAACAGCACATTGTATGTGGGCTGAGTGTGTGACTGTGTGTGGGTATGGTGTGGGATGTAATGGAAACAGCACATTGTATGAGGGCTGAGTGTGTGGGATGTGTGTGTAGGTATGTAATGGGAACAGCACACTATGAGGCATGAGTGTGTGACAGTATGTTGGTATGGTGTGGGATGTGTGTGTAGGTATGTAATGGGAACAGCACACTGTATGAGGCATGAGTGTGTGACAGTATGTGGGTATGGTGTGGGATGTGTGTGTAGGAATGCAATGGGAACAGGGCATTGCATGAGGGCTGAGTGTGTGGGTATGGTGTGGCATGTGTAGGTATGTAATGGAAACAACACATTGTATGAGGGCGGCTGAGTGTGTGACAGTGTGTGGGTATGGTGTTGGATGTGTGTGTAGGCATGTAATGGGAACAGCACACTGTATGAGGGCTGAGTGTGGGTATGGTGTGGGATGTGTGTGTAGGTATGTAATAGGAACAGTACACTGTATGAGGGCTGAGTGTGTGACTGTGTGTGGGTATGGTGTGGGATGTTTGTGTGTAATGTGAACAACACATTGTATGAGGGCTGAGTGTGACTGTGGGATGTGTGTGTAGGTATGTAATGGGAACAGCACACTGTATGAGGGCTGAGTGTGACTGTGTGGCTATGGTGTGGGATGTAATGGAAACAGCACATTGTATGAGGGCTGAGTGTGTGACTGTGTGTGGCTATGGTGTGTGATGCAATGGGAACAGCACATTTTATGAGGGCTGGGTGTGGGGTGTGTGTATGTATGTAATGGGAACAGCACACTGTATGAGGGCTGAGTGTGTGACTGTGTGTGGGATGTATGTGTAGGTATGTAATGGGAACAGCACATTATATGAGGGCTGAGTGTGGGGTGTGTGTATGTATGTAATGGGAACAGCACACTGTATGAGGGCTGAGTGTGTGACTGTGTGTAGGTATGGTGTTAGGTGTGTGTAGGTATGTAATAGGAACTGTACACTGTATGAGGGGTGAGTGTGTGACTGTGGGATGTGTGTGTAGGTATGTAATAGTAGCATCACATTGTATGTGTGCTGAGTGTGTGACTGTGAGTGGGATTTGTGTAAGTATGCAATGGTAAAAGCACATTGCATGTGGGACGGAGTGTGTGACTGTGATGTGTGGGTGTGGTTTGGGATGTGTGTGTAGGTATGTAATGGGAACAGCACACTGTATGAGGGCTGAGTGTGTGACTGTGGGATGTGTGTAGGTATGTAATGGGAACAGCACATTGTATTTGCATGGAGTGTGTGACTGTGATGTGTGGGTATTGTATGGGATGTGTATAGGTATGTAATAGTAGCATCACATTGTATGTGTGCTGAGTGTGTGACTGTGTGGGTGGGATTTGTGTAAGTATGCAATGGAAACAGCACATTGCATGTGGGACGGAGTGTGTGACTGTGATGTGTGGGTGTGGTTTGGGATGTGTGTGTAGGTATGTAATGGGAACAGCACATTATATGAGGGCTGAACTAGTGTGTGACTGGGATGTGCGCAGGTATGTAATGGAAACAGCACATTGTATGTGGGACTAAGTGTGTGGGTATGGTGTTGGTTGTGTGTAGAAACATAATAGGAGCATCACATTTTATGAGGGCTGAGTGTGTGACTGTGATGTGTGGGTATGGTGTGGGTGGGTGTGTGTGTAAGTATGTAATGGGAACAGTAGATTGCATGTGGGACTGAGTGTGACTGTGATGTGTGTGTGGGTATGTAATGGGGACAGCATATTGTATGAGGGATGTGTGTGTATGTATGTAATGGGAACAGCACATTGTATGAGGGCTGACTGAGTGTGTGATGTGTAGGTATGTAATGGGAACAGCACATTGTATGTGGGCTTAGTGTGTGACTGTGATGTGTGGGTATTGTATGGGTTGTGTGTAGGTATGTAAGGGGAAAAGCACATTGTATGAGGGCTGAGTGTGTGACTGATGTGTGAAGGTATGTAATGGGAACAGCACATTGAATATGGGCTGAGTCTTTGAAGCGTGTGTATGTTGTGGGATGTGTGTAGGTATGTAATGGGAACAGCACATTGTATGAGGGCTGAGTGGGTGAATGTGACATGAAGGTATGTAATGGGAACAGCACATTGAATGAGGGCTGAGTCTGTGATGTGTAGGTGTGGTGTGGGATGTATGAAGGTATGTAATGGGAGCATCCCATGTATGTGGGACTGAGTGTGTGGGATGTGTGTGTAGTTATGTAATGGGAACAGCACATTGTATGTGGGACTTTGTGTGTGACAGTGATGTGTGGTTATTGTATGGGATATGTATAGGTATGTCATGGGAACAGCACATTGTATGAGGGCTGACTGAGTGTGTGACTGATGTGTGGGATGTGTGTAGGTATGTAATGGGAACAGCACATTGTATTTGTGCGGAGTGTGTGACTTTGATGTGTCTGTATTGTATGGAATGTATATAGGTATGTAATGGGAACAGCACATTGCATGTGGGACGGAGTGTGTGACTGTGATGTGTGGGTGTGGTTTGGGATGTGTGTGTAGGTATGTAATGGAAACAGCACATTGTATGTGGGACTAAGTGTGTGGGTATGGTGTTGGTTGTGTGTAGAAACATAATAGAAGCATCACATTTTATGAGGGCTGAGTGTGTGACTGTGATGTGTGGGTATGGGGTGGGTATGGGGTGGGTGGGTGTGTGTAAGTATGTAATGGGAACAGTAGATTGCATGTGTGACTGAGTGTGACTGTGATGTATGCAATGGGGACAGCCTATTGTATGAGGGATGTGTGTGTATGTATGTAATGGGAACAGCACATTGTATGAGGGCTGACTGAGTGTGTGACTGGGATGCGTGTAGGTATGTAATAGGAGCATTACATTGTATGAGGGCTGACTGAGTGTGTGATGTGTAGGTATGTAATGGGAACAGCACATTGTATGTGGGCTGAGTGTGTGACTGTGATGTGTGGGTATGGTATGGGGTGTGTGTAAGTATGTAATTGGAACATCACATCGTATGAGGGTTTGAGTGTGTGACTATGGTATGGGGTGTGTGTAGGTATCTAATGGGAACAACACACTGTATGTAGGTATGCAATAGGAGCATCACATTGTATGTGGGCTGAGTGCGTGACTGTGTGTGGGTATGGTGTGGGATGTGTGTAGGTTTGTAATGGGAACAGCACATTTTATGAGGACTTGAGTGTGTGACCGTAATGTTTGTAAGTATGCAATGGGAACAGTGCATTGTATGAGGGCTTCAGTGCGTGACTGTGATGTCTGGGTATGGTGTGTTATGTGTGTAGGTATGTAATGGGAACAACATATTGTATGGGGGTATGGTGTGGGTGGATGTAGGTATGTAATGGGAACAGCACATTGTATGAAGGTTGAGTGTATGACCGTGATGTGTGTGTATGGTATGGGGTGTGTGTAGGTATGTAATTGGAACAGCACATTGTATGAGGGCTGTGCGTGTGGGTATGATGTGGGATGTGTGTAGGTATGTAATGGGAACAGCACACCTAATATGTAATTGTACATGTAGGGTGCATATAGCAATTAGAGTATCTATTTGTTGGGATATTTAACTTACTAGAGCAGTTCTGTCCATTCACTGATTGGTGAACTTGGATGTAGTTTTGCTATTGTTTACTCATTCAGTCAGGTCCCAATATCTGTGACCCTGTGGACTTAAGCATGCTGGGCACATCTGTCAGCCACTGAGCTCCCTCATGTTCATTGCTTCAATGACCTCATCTGTCCGCCTCTGCCATCCCCTTCTTTGTGCGCCTTCAATCTTCCCCAGCATCAGTGTCTTCTCTAGGGAATTCTCATGATATGAGCAAAATATTTGAGCTTTAGCCTCATGATTACACCCTCCAGTGAGCAGTTTGTTTTAATTTTCTGTAGTATGGATTGATTGAATCTGTTTGTAGTTTTCTCCAACATTACAATTCAAAGGCGTCAATTTTACAGAGTTCAGACTTCTTTATGGTCCAGCTCTCACATCTGTATATTATAATTCCAACCGGACCTTTGTTGATAGTTTAATATCTAATCTTTTTAATAGCTTGTCCAGACTTGCCATAGCTTTCCTCACCAGAAGCAAATGTATTTTAATTTCATGGCTACAGTCACAATCTGAAGAGATCTTGGAATCCCAGGAAAATAACATCTGTCACTTCCTCCACTTCTTTCCCATCTATTTATCAGAAAATGAGATTTCTGTTTGCCGTGATCTTCAACATTTTAATATTGAGCATCAATAAGTCCTTTAGTTTATATTGATCCTGACTTTGGATTCATCCGGCCCAGCTTTACGCATGATGTATTAGGCGTATAAGTTGAATAAATACGATGACAATATACAACATTGTCGCTCTCCTTTCTCAATCTTGAACCATTCTGTTGTCCCATGTTCTGTTCTATCAGTGGCTTCTTGGCCCACATACAGATTCCTCAGGAAGTGGATGAGATTGCTTGGTATTCCCATGTCTTTAAAAACTTGTCACAATTTGTTGTAATCCACATAGTCAAAGACTTTAAAATTATCTATGAAGCAGAAGAAAATGTTTTTTTGGAACTCTCTTGCTTTCTCTATTATCCTGTGAAAATTCTCTTGTGCCTTTTCCTCTGCAGAACCCGGTTTGCACATCTGGTCTATATATAGTTGGAGCAGAGATTGTAGAATCTTAAGGTGGCATGGGAAATTAGTGCAATTGTTCGATAATTGGAGAACTCTTTGTCACTGCCTTTTTTTAATTTTGGATGTAGACTGACCTTTTCAGTCTACTGGTTACTATTGAGTTTTCCAAATGTACATAGTAATTGAGGTTGAAAAATTACTTTTAGTCAACTAAGTTCAAACTTTTTAGATCTCTGACCTTTGTAATATGTTGATTGTTAATTAATTGTTTATTGATCCAAAGGAAGACAAACAGGAAAAAAAAAAACATTGAAACTTTGCCAATTCTCTCAAAAGGGGAAAAAAAATAAAATTCCTACCTGACTCCAGATACTGGCAATTAGATTCCTCCCTGGATCAATACTCCCTCTCTAATTATCCAGGATAACCATGTAGGTCCCTTTTATTCAGAAATAAATCTAAACCCTTTTAAAAGTTAAGTATTGAATCTGCTATCACCACCTCCTCTGGTAGAGAATTCCACAGTTTACTCACCCTTACCGTGAAGAACCATTTTCTTTAAAGTGAAATATTTTTGGTTCTAACCTCAAAGGATGTCCTCTTGTAATTTGTAAGCATCATGGCACAAAAAGTTCACTAGACAGAGCCTTATGTTGACCCTGGATGTATTTATATAAGGTAATCATATCCCCTTTTTGACACTTTTTTTTCTAGAGAAAATAATTTGCTTAGACTTTCTTCATAACTTTCCCCGCCATTCCCCTTATTAGTTTTGTTGCCGCTCTAAAATGTACTTTTTATGAAGTGGTGCCCAAAATTGTACTCCATATTCCAAACGAGGGTGTACTAGGGATATGTATAGTGACAGACTTATATTTGCTTCCCTTGCTTCTATACCCTTCTTAATACATGCTAATATTTTACTTGCCTTTGCAGATGCTGCTTGGCATTGAGTTACCTAGTTGGTTGTCCACAAGCACTCCCAAATCCCTTTCAATATCTGATACCCCTATATTTGCTCCATTAAGATTATAAATTGCATAGCTATTTTTCCTTCCCAGATGCATACCTTTACATTTAAATCTCATCTGACATGTAGTTGCCCATATCTCAAATTTATGTAAATCCATTTGGAGGGAAAGTACATCATTATCTGATTTAATTACCTTGCACAACTTCATGCCATCAGAGAAAATTGAGACAATACTTTCCAGTCCTACTTCTAAGTCATTAATAAATATGTTAAAAAGGAGAGGACCTAATACTGAACCCTGAGGAACCCCACTTACCACATTAATCCAATCTGAGTATGTTCCATTTAAAACAACCCTTTGCTTCCTGTCTTTTAGCCAGCTCTCAATCCATGAGTAGATATTTACTGCAATTCCTGTATCCCTTAGTTTGCACAATAGTCTTCCATCTGGCACTCTATGAAAAGCCTTTGTGAAATCCAAAATACTGCATCCAGAGTTGCCTTGATCCAAGTTCCTACTAACCTCCTCATAGAAACTAATTAGGTTTGACCATGACCTATTTCTCACAAATCTGTGCTGACTCCTACTTATAATCTTGTTAAAATAGAAATTTACTATCCCTTCTAAAACCCTTTTTAACCCCTTCTAAAAACTTTTTTTTGGCACAATGCAAGCAACAAGTTCACAGCATCACCTTGTAGAATTTTGAATAGTACAGCTGGGATTGCATAAACTCCTCCAGTCTTGTTATCAGCAAAGCATACCAAGGCCCATCTCACAAGATGTCTGGTTCCACTTCCCTCTTTTCTACCACTTTATTCTCTTTCCCCTTTGCCTTTCTTTCACACTATATATGACCCCTACGTATTACAACTTGTACAACAATTTTAGAAGCCTGATCACCTAGGTTCATAAATAAATAAATATATTTATGAATGCATTGTGAATACTTTTTTACAATGTTTTCTAGGTATATTAACAACATGCTAAAAATTAATTGAAACATATGCAGCCATTGTGTTTCTATATTTGCTAAAGGCATCATAGTAATATTCTATACACGTCCTTGGATTCAATGTTTTTATATATACTCGAGTATAAGCCGACCCGAGTATAAGCCGAGGGACCTATTTTACCACAAAATACTGGGTAAAATGAGTGTCTCGAGTATAAGCCGAGGGTGGGAAATGTGCTGCCCCCTGTGTCCCCCTCTCTCTCCCGTGTCTCTTCTCCTTTCTCCCTTCCCTGTGTCTCTTCCCCCCTCTCCCTTCCCTGTGTCTCTCCCCCCTCCTCATTCTCAACCTCCCTCCTCAACCCCACTCCTCATCCTCAACCCCACTCCTCATCCTCAACCTCCCTCCTCCACCTCAACCCCCATCCTCAATCCCCCTCCTCAACCCCCCCATCCTCAACCTCCCTCCTCATCCTCAACCCCCCACCTTCTCATTCTAACCCCCCCTCATTCTACGCCTCACTTACCTGCATCTGAAGCGCCTGCTCCTGCCTCCGCTCCTTCCGGCGTCTTGACGTGGCGCGCATGTGATGTCACAGCATCAGCATATACTGGGTGCCGGCACCTGGTATATGCTAATGACGTGGCGCGCATGTGACGTCACGTCATTAGCATATACCGGGTGCCGGCACCCGGTATATGCTAAAGCCGCGACGTCACATGCGCGCCACGTCAAGACGCCGGAAGGAGCGGAGGCCGGAGCAGGAGCTTCAGGTGCAGGTAAGTGAGGGGTAGAATGGGGGGGGGGGGTTTAGAATGAGGAGGGGTGGTTGAGGATGAGGAAGGGGGAGGGAAAGCGACGGTGGGGGGGTAGAGAGACACCGGGGGAGAGTGACTCTAGTATAAGCAGAGGGGGCCCTTTTTAGCCTTAAAAAAAAGTGCTGAAAAACTCGGCTTATACTCGAGTATATACAGTATGTCTTGGACTGTTTCCCCCAGTAGTGGCGTGCAGCGGCTACCAGGCCCACATTATCCATTAGGCAAAATAGTCTGCTGCCTAAGGGCGCTATTCTATGGGGGGCGCCTCATTTATACACTAAAATATAGGTTTACCATGCTGATATGCATGGGTGGGGACCTGAGATGGCACCTTCTTCCTCCCACATTCTTTACACTTCCTGTCTGCAGAGGATGGAGGGAAGCAGTCACATCAGCAGCACTCCTGCACGTACCCAATGCTGTTTATATGACATCATCACCTGCACCGCTTAGTCTGATAGAGAACAGCAGCAGGTACATACCTCTGGTACTGTCACATTCTGTGAATACATTACACTGCTTTGAGCACATAGAATTAGGTATGAAAGTGAAGTCAATCTAGATTAAGTGTTGAAAGTATTGCTCATGTTGTCTGAAACAGACTGTATTCTAGCAGCTATCTGCTGGTACTGTCTGTCTATACACGTGGTGCTGCCTGCTGATGAGTACCACACTCCTGCAGAGCCCGTTCCCATAATACCTCCACCAGCCCCAGTACAGCTGGCATTCATTCCTACCTGTCAAGCAGTTTGTATGCAGGACCTACCCCTGGTAATGACCAGGCAGGGGCAGCTGAGATGCAGTGCCTAGATGCAGGGAAATGTCTTCCTAGAGGCAGAACAGAGGTAGGTCTATTCAACTACTGATTCTTTCCTTTGTAACAGCCTTATTAAATTGCAATTCGGCCAATTGAATAGGGCTCTATATAAGCACAGAGCATATTTTTTTACAGAAGTTTTTAGTTAGTGAACCTCTATCCAAAAGCAAAGTCTTCACTAACTAAAAACTTCTGCAAAGAAAATATGCTCTGTGCTTATATAGAGCCCTATTCAATTGGCCGAATCGCAATTGAATAGGGCTGTATATATTTAAAGTAACTAGTTGTTGTCCCAGTACAAGGCAGCCTGTGTTTGACGACGTTCTGCATTTTTTAGCTACAAAATATGTTTGTTTTGTTTTTTAAATCAGTTTTTATTTTATAGCGAGTTTTCTTTATTTGCATTTACAATATTAATAATTTCATATAATTTTTTTCAGTCCGTAATTGTGCACCTTATCTTGCCCATAATTATCAAGGTTCCTCTAATATATGGTGTGCACATAAGTGTGTTATTAAATTCCGCCTAATATCTTTTCCAATAAATCATCCAGAATCTGTTGAATACCGTTCTTTTTCTCATTTTAGCAAATAATATGGGCATTTCTAATTTCTGGCTTCTGAGTAAAAAGTACCATTTATTTGGTCACTGTGGCATGATCCGAGTAGATAATAGGGCCCAATACTGTACTGTCTAATTTGAATACTTCCCCAGCCGAACAAAACATATAATCATTTCAGTGTATGATAAGTTTTTAACATCTATTATCATCTCTCTAATATTCTTTTTCTCAGTTATAAGGATTTTCTAGATTTCCTAGATTCTTTGCCATAAAAGAACACTCTTTTAAACTCCATATTCTCAGCAAGATGTGTTCCAAGTTAAGCATAATACATGCAAGTAGTAACTACGAGTTTGTGAAAAGATCTTATCCTCCCTGCTTTTGCCTATCTGAAATATTATCAAGTTGTATATCTTGGCAGCTTGACATAATAAATTGCACGAAGTGTTAAAAGATAGCATACCAAAAACAGAAAAGCAAAAGGGAGACAGAACAGGAAATCAAAATCTAAAAACCAATCAGATGCATCTAAAATGAGAGGTTTCCAGTCGAGGCCAGCCTGGGCTCCTTCAGCTGGTGTAAAGTGTGGTCTAGGTCCAGGCTTTTCACCTCATGAATGTTCACACACATCACCAAGTCTCATCATCCTTATAGTTTCCATGCACAGTGTGAAGAGTACATGTGCCTTACAACAAGAGATAATACCACTCTTGATAATGATGCACTCTTCCATTTTTTTCATTCTTGCCGGACGTTCAGATATTCATATTAAGATTTTCACATTAAGGCCAATTAATCAGATTTTTGTGTCTATACATTTGAGATCAGGCCTTCCGGGTGGTGTGACCTCTTGGTTCCCTGACTGGAACTGAACCCAGGTTACATCAGGGAAAGTACTGAATCCTAACCTCTATAAATGCAATTATCTATATTTTATGGAACCTACTTATGAAACGGCTATAAACTTGAACTAGGCTTGACTTAAAGCTTATGGCTTCATAAAAAAAACAGACTGTAGGGATATTAAACACCCCTTTTTCAACTACACTTATGCCCTCTTTGATAAATATATCCCTTTGCAGATAAGTGGGGGGTACGAAGTGGAGTTAAATATTCCCACTTCTTATGTTTTCCATATAGTTTATTTACTATGCAGGGTTAAAGTGTATTCCACATTGCTAAACATTTTAGTTAGAAACGGTAGGTGGGGATATTTTATGTTTTAACTTCACATATTCCTGTTTATGTCTGCTTAACCCTACTTTTAAACCTATAAATGAATATTCTAACAGTGTTATCATTTCTCTTAATGCAATTTAGAACTGAGGTTTAATATTGAAAACTGCTTGCTAATTTTGATCAGTTCATAATTAAAACAATAAGCTAATCTTGAAAAACCATTACAATGGTCCTTTAAGCAAAACCTCCTGCATTTTTGTAAAAACAAGGGATAATGGTATGTATAGGCTAAGAAAATTCAGTGCTAGCTGAATGTCTGACATTCCTTCAATTGTGCCACCATCTTCAATATCCCTACTTTGCTTAGACTCCTAACTTCAGCATTTTCCCTATTTACATTACTCTGGGTCTGTTTAACCATTTCATTGTATTGTAGAGCAAGATGATTTGTGATCCATTCAGAGAAAAGCAAGAAATATCTTTAATGTTGATTTATTTTAATATTTTTCCAAATATGCCACCTATATATTTTACATAGAGTGAAATGATCTGAAAATATATGGTTCAAAATACACATAGAAATACTGTATTAGCAGATCACAAATATGTTTACATAGAAATATAAGTGATAAAACAAGTTAAATACAAAAACAAATTACAAAACTGTACAAATGGGGGAGAGGAAGCCAATGCAGAATTAAATGCATTCAGACTCATAAATCAAATATCAGAGTCAGTTGAGACAAGCATTTTGGTCTTGGTCCCACATTTTTATCTAAACTAAGTGGGGTCAACTTGGCCCTTCTTGCCCTTTCCTAAATAAAAAACTTTGCGATTTTGCTCACTGGGTCCCTACGTTCTATGGGCTTAAATGTACCCCAGAACATACTATCCACATTAACCACTCTCTTCTATTTTATTTCTCCACATTTCCATCAACAGTATGGATGCATAAAACAGAGTCTGCCCTTTTAAGAATTCTATACAAACCTATTTTACAAAACACTTTGAGCCCACCTACTGTTTTAACTGATGGAAAGTCTGGTAAACATACATGTTATCTTTCTACACTGGCAGTCCACTGGATCACACTTTCTCAATTTTGTTTATGCAATTATCATTTACTACAGGTTCCATTTTCTTTTCTAAGCTGATCATGTCTCCAACTTCCTCAGATGCAGATGGAAGCTGCATGTCCTGATAGAAGTCTCCACAGAAAGATGATTAGCAGAAATCAATGCGGTAGATCTCAATGCAGTCTAATTGCATATACAAAATATGGGGATGCATTAATCATTAGTTTTGTTTACATCTTTCAAATGGATGTATTATACATATGATCCATTAATAACTATCTATATTGTGAATCTGACTGAGAGCATTTCAAACAGTAGGAAGGTACTGGAGCATGGAGAGAGGACAAATATTGCTAGCTCAAACACTGTAAAACATGTATGTGAGTACATAAATATTTACAAGACACCAGGTCTCTTTCATGTTGAACTATATATAATGTTTTAAACATGCTCTTTAAAGGGCATGGCTGAAAATTATGGGTGTTCATTGCCCCTTCAATGTATAAATAATTGGCTACTGAAGAAGCCACTCATTCCTTACGTTATTTGGTTAATCAGTAATCGAGCACTGTCAAAGTGAACTTTATTCACAATAATATAATTTGTTCTAGAAATAAAATATCATTGTAAGTTAAAGATATTTTGCAACAGTGTAAATAGTTCTTAGATTGTGAGGACCAGATATGGATATTTTTCAGGGGACAGTTTAATGAATGATGTCCCATGTTATAAGGATGGGCAGACAGGGCCATTAGATAATAGGAGGTGGGATTTATCATGAGAGAAATTGAAGAGTTAATATTGAGATAATAAATATAGGTATTGAACTCTGCACCTCATCTCTTTCTCTAAGAGCGAGAGAGAGAGAGTCCAGTGTACTCCAGGAGTACATTGTATTGTATTTCTATTGCAATGCTAAGAAACATGTTAATTAATTTATTTTGACAGCATGTTTTAAACATAGACCTCTATTTCATGGCTCCCTTAAGAAAAGAACAGAGTGAAATGTACTTGTAAATCACTATCGAGCTTATAGTATCACTCATGTAAATCTAACCTCCTAGAAATGCCATCTGAGTGCAAGAAATGTCCTTAATATCCAAGCCCTGAGTAGCGGTCCCATAATGGTTTTAACAATATTCTATCTAGCTGAAGTTTACTCAGAAATTTCTCCCAGTGCCCAAAATGTTAAATAAAATGCCTACAGGTACATTCAATCCCCCATAAAGGAAGAAACATGCTACTGAGAAGCCTATGAGCTGGGTATCCCTCTGAAATCTCTCTCAATTCCCTCTACACCTATGTGCTGGGTATCCCTCTAGATTCTCTCTTAATTCCCTCTACACCTATGTGCTGGGTATCCCTCTAAATTATCTCTTGTCTCTACACCTATGTGCTGGGTATCCCTCTGGATTCTCTCTTAATTCCCTCTACACCTATGAGCTGAGTATCCCTCTGGATTCACTCTTAATTTCCTCTACACCTATGAGCTGAGTATCCCTCTGGATTCTCTCTTAATTCCCTCTACACCTATGTGCTGGGTATCCCTCTGGATTCTCTCTTAATTCTCTCTACACCTATGTGCTGGGTATCCCTCTGGATTCTCTCTTAATTCTCTCTACACCTATGAGCTGGGTATCCCTCTGGATTCTCTCTTAATTCCCTCTACACCTATGTGCTGGGTATCCCTCTAAATTATCTCTTGTCTCTACACCTATGTGCTGGGTATCCCTCTGGATTCTCTCTTAATTCCCTCTACACCTATGAGCTGAGTATCCCTCTGGATTCACTCTTAATTCCCTCTACACCTATGAGCTGAGTATCCCTCTGGATTCTCTCTTAATTCCCTCTACACCTATGTGCTGGGTATCCCTCTGGATTCTCTCTCAATTCCCTCTACACCTATGTGCTGGGTATCCCTCTAGATTCTCTCTTAATTCTCTCTACACCTATGTGCTGGGTATCCCTCTGGATTCTCTCTTAATTCCCTCTACACCTATGTGCTGGGTATCCCTCTGGATTCTCTCTTAATTCCCTCTACACCTATGAGCTGAGTATCCCTCTAGATTCTCTCTTAATTCCCTCTACACCTATGAGCTGGGTATCCCTCTGGATTCTCTCTTAATTCCCTCTACACCTATGAGCTGAGTATCCCTCTAGATTCTCTCTTAATTCCCTCTACACCTATGAGCTGGGTATCCCTCTGGATTCTCTCTTAATTCCCTCTACACCTATGAGCTGGGTATCCCTCTAGATTCTCTCTTAATTCCCTCTACACCTATGAGCTGGGTATCCCTCTGGATTCTCTCTTAATTCCCTCTACACCTATGAGCTGGGTATCCCTCTAGATTCTCTCTTAATTCCCTCTACACCTATGAGCTGGGTATCCCTCTGGATTCTCTCTTAATTCCCTCTACACCTATGAGCTAAGTATCCCTCTGGATTCTCTCTTAATTCCCTCTACACCTATGAGCTGAGTATCCCTCTGGATTCTCTCTTAATTCCCTCTACACCTATAAGCCTGGATATCCCCCAACTAAAGTTTTATGTGATTATTTTTATGGGAACCATAGAAAAGCTCTGGAAATTTGCTTTTCAAAACCACCATAGCTGCAAGTCAGCCTTACAGAAGTCCTTATGGGAGCCATGGAATGGAGGCCTTACACATTGGCCTCTCACCCAGGATGTAGGAATCCTGCTGTGGGCCTCATCCTTACATCATTCTCTGTACATCTGTGTTTTTTTCTAACTTATATTTCACTGAGGCACCCTAAAATAGATATTATGACATTTTGAGGAACCACAGTCCTTTCTGCCAGTTACATTTTTCAACACTGTATCAATACAGTATCACAAAATAGCATATCTAATATATGGGTGTTATGATTTTTTGTTATAATGGTTCTGCTTTTTAATTGGGTTTAATTTAAATATATATTGTGAAGAATGCTTAATCAGGCTTGGAAACCCTATGGTTCCTGGGAACCCTGATTTGAAAAACTCTTAGATAAATGTTTTCAATGAATAATATGCTATGTAATACATGTAACTATGTATGGCATCATTAATTTGCCTACATATATGTAAAATAAATTAAACCTGTTTTTACACATACTCACTTAGCGCTAACAAATTCCCTGGGGTTCATTTAAAAAATCATTACATGGTTGATGATGAGGGCTAGTTAAATCTCAAATAGATTAAAAATATATATTTTCAGATAGTCAAATTATTTCCTAATAATAATAATATTATGTCACAGGTCTCAAAGTATATTAAGAGCTGGATTGTTTCTTCCTTTTTGATTATTTAGAAATACACAAATCGTAATATACTGTTTTTCTTTTAGTTCACTTCTGTTTTTTATCTTTATCAGTGCAGATATCAAAAGTCTAATAATTCTGCTGGTTGTGATGATCATATAAGAAAAACAATGTGTCAGATATACTAAAGGTTGCAGTGGATAACTCTTGGAGAATGTTTATAAGATTGAACATCTCTAAGGGTTTTACAATAATTTTGTTATTTTTGTAATTTTTATATTTCAAACAACGTATCCACATGTACGTACATCCATGTTTTCTTGTTAGATCAGATAACACGCTGTTTTCCTTCTAGTAAACTCATACTCATTCTCCTGAAAGAGAAAAACAAATAGATGTAAGATTTTTTTTTCTTTCTTTGGGCTACTAACACATCAAATGTATTACTACAGTGAAGACAGTATGAAAGGATTTTAAGCTCAAAACAGGGCCCTCCATTCTTTGCTATGTGTTAATTTTGTTTTCGCCATGTACTTAACCCCTGTACAGCGCTATGGAATATGTTTGCGCGTTACATATAAAATATAATAATAATAAGGATTTTGAGCTTATGATTTATTTTCCATGCATAAGCTGAGACCTGTCCAGCTTTTCTCCCCCTAAGATCAATATAATGGCTGATGCAATTGAACTATTAAGAACATGTAAGGCAAGTAAACAATTTGTGAGCTTTAAAATCTAACACTGCAGCATTTAAAAACAATTATAAAACAGGGAAAGAAGCAAGTGAAAGTGCTTATAACTTCCACTGCTTATACATATTTACTTAATTATATCACATAACAAAAAATAAAAAAATATGTATAATCTTAAATGTGTAATTTGAGAATTGTCTCCTGTTAATTAGATGCCCCTTTTGAAAAAAATAACTGTAATGATCCAGCTTTTGTAACTTTTAATTATGAAAGATTGGTATAAACACGTTTTCAATGTACTATCACTTAGTAGATTTTTTTTTTTTGTGAGAAAATGTACACAGAGAATTTCTGGTTTTACAACAATTTTAGGCTGTAGCCTCTCCCATGTTTTACAAAATGCTGCAGAGTGCAGCTGCCTCATTACTGCACAGCTCTGCTGTCGGCATGTTGGGAAGTGAGCTACATATCCTGACAATATGAGAAATATAGGAGCAGCTCCTGACTAAAGATGATGGAGAAAGAACCAGTGTACTTTTTTTCACAAAACATCCTTTTTAAATCCCCTTAAATCCGTTAACTGCTACCTCTGGCAACTCACAAATACAAATCTATACAGCTATGTAATACATCAGCACTTATATAAAAAGAGTGCTGTAAACGGATTATCCTTGAAGAAACAAACAATTGCTTGTTAGGAAGTGCTGCAAATTGGTTACTAATCATATACAGATGACAGATACATTTACTAACCACTGGCCTCAGGATCCTGTCCTCGGGGTCTGGAAGAACTCCTCTGTAACTGGTTCCTGTCCAGTGATGGTGATCACTTGAATCTTAATGTGATAGAGAGTTGAAGCTTTGAGACCCTCAATAACAATGTACGGGTGTGTCTGTGAAAGATATTATTTATAATAAATTTATAATAAATTAAGAGAGTTTCAGTGTATTCTTTTGAAGGCTTTGCAGTTTATGATTTACAATGTCATTAAAGGGCCATTTACCTCACTGTAAGTGGTCTTCATGGTGTGAAAGAGTACAAGATTGTATGTGAAAATGATCTATTTTTTTAATTACACTAATAACTGCTAAAAACATATTAATATTTAGGTCTGGTTACAGTGGATATAAAAAGTCTACAAACCCCTGTTAAAATGTCAGGTTTCTGTGCTGTAAAAAAATGAGACAAAGATAAATCATTTCAGAACTTTTTCCACCTTTAATGTGACCTATAAACTGTACAACTCAATTGAAAAACAAACTGAAATCTTTTAGGTGGAGGGAAGAAAAAAAATAAAAAAAAAATAATGTAATTGCATAAGTCTGCACACCCTCTTATAACTGGGGATGTAGCTGTGTTCAGAATTAAGCAATCACATTCCAAATCGTGTTAAATAGGAGTCAGCATACACCTGCCATCATTTAAAGTTCCTCTGATTAACCCCAAATAAAGTTCAGCTGCTCTAGTTGGTCTTTCCTGAAATTTTCTTAGTCGCATCCTACAGCAAAAGCCATGGTCCACAGAGATCTTCCAAAGCATCAGAGGGATCTCATTGTTAAAAGGTATCAGTCAGGAGAAGGGTACAAAATAATTTCCAAGGCATTAGATAGTCAGGTCCATAAATATTGGGACATCGACACAATTCTAATCTTTTTGGCTTTATACACCACCACAATGGATTTGAAATGAAACAAACAAAACATGTGCTTTAACTGCAGACTTTCAGCTTTAATTTGAGGGTATTTACATCCAAGTCAGGTGAATGGTGTAGGAATTACAACAGTTTGTATATGTGCCTCCCACTTTTTAAGGGACCAAAAGTAATGGGACAGATTAAAAGTCATAAATCAAACTTTCACTTTTTAATACTTGGTTGCAAATCCTGTGCAGTCAATTACAGCCTGAAGTCTGGAACGCATAGACATCACCAGACGCTGGGTTTCATCCCTGGTGATGCTCTGCCAGACCTCTATTGCAACTGTCTTCAGTTCCTGTTTGTTCTTGGGGCATTTTCCCTTCAGTTTTTTCTTCAGCAAGTGAAATGCATGCTCAATCGGATTCAGGTCAGGTGATTGACTTGGCCATTACACAATATTCCACTTATTTCCCTTAAAAAACTCTTTGGTTGCTTTTGCAGTATGCTTCGGTCATTGTCCATCTGCACTGTGAAGCGCCGTCCAATGAGTTCTGAAGCATTTGGCTGAATATGAGCAGATAATATTGCCAGAAAAACTTCAGAATTCATCCTGCTGCTTTTGTCAGCAGTCACATTATCAATAAATACAAGAGAACCAGTTCCATTGGCAGCCATACATGCCCACGCCATGACACTACCACCACCATGCTTCACTGATGAGGTGGTATGCTTTGGATCATGAGCAGTTCCTTTCCTTCTCCATACTTTTCTCTTCCCATCACTCTGGTACAAGTTGATCTTAGTCTCATCTGTCCATAGGATGTTGTTCCAGAACTGTGAAGGCTTTTATAGATGTTGTTTGGCAAACTCTAATCTGGCCCTCCTGTTTTTGAGGCTCACCAATAATTTACATCTTGTGGTGAACCCTCTGTATTCACTCTGGTGAAGTCTTCTCTTGATTGTTGACTTTGTCACACATACACCTACCTCCTGGAGAGTGTTCTTGATCTGGCCAACTGTTGTGAAGGGTGTTTTCTTCACCAGGGAAATAATTCTTCGGTCATCCACCACAGTTGTTTTCCGTGGTCTTCCGGGTCTTTTGGTGTTGCTGAGCTCACCAGTGCGTTCTTTCTTTTTAAGGATGTTCCAAACAGTTGATTTGGCCACACCTAATGTTTTTGCTATCTCTCTGATGGGTTTGTTTTGTTTTTTCAGCCTAATGATGGTTTGCTTCACTGATAGTGACAGCTCTTTGGATCTCATATTGAGAGTTAACAGCAACAAATGCAAATAGCACACTTGAAATGAACACTGGAGCTTGTCTCTGCTCTTTGTAAATGTGATAATGAGGGAATAACACACACCTGGCCATGAAACAGCTGAGCAGCCAATTGTCCCATTACTTTTGGTCCCTTAAAAAGTGGGAGGCACATATACAAACTGTTGTAATTCCTTCACCGTTCACCTGATATGGAGGTAAATACCCTCAAATTAAAGCTGAAAGTCTGCAGTTATAGTACATCTTGTTCGTTTCATTTCAAATCCATTGTGGTGGTGTATAGAGCCAAAAAGATTAGAATTGTGTCGATGTCCAAATATTTATGGACCTGACTGTATACCATGGAACACAGTGAAGACAGTCATCATCAAGTGGAGAAAATATGGCACAACAGTGACATTACGAAGAACTGGAGCTCTCTCCAAAATTGATGAAAATACGAAAAGAAAACTGGTCTGGGAGGCTACCAAGAGGCCTACAGCAACAGTAAAGGAGCTGCAGGAATATCTGGCAAGTACTGGCTGTGTGGTACATGTGACAACAATCTCCCGTATTCTTCATATGTCTGGGCTATGGGGTAGAGTGGCAAGACGAAAGCCTTTTCTTACAAAGAAAAACATCCAAGCTAGGCTACATTTTGCAAAAACACATCTGAAGTCTCCCAAAAGCATGTGAGAAAAGGTTTTATGGTCTTATGAAACCAAGGTTGAACTTTTTGGCCATAATTCCAAAAGATATGTTTGGCGCAAAAACAACACTGCACATCACCAAAAGAATACCATGCCCACAGTGAAGCATGGTGGTGGCAGCATCATGCTTTGGGACTGTTTTTCTTCAGCTGGAACTGGGGCCTTAGTTAAGAAAGAGGGAATTCTGAACAGTTCCAAATATTAGTCAATATTGGCACAAAACCTTCAGGCTTCTGCTAGAAAGCTGAACATGAAGAGGAACTTCATCTTTCAGCATGACAACGACCCAAAGCATACATCCAAATCAACAAAGGAATGGCTTCACCAGAAGAAGATTAAAGTTTTGGAATGGCCCAGCCAGAGCCCAGACTTGAGTCAGATTGAAAATCTGTGGGGTGATCTGAAGAGGGCTGTGCACAGGAGATGCCCTCGCAATCTGACAGATTTGGAGTGTTTTTGCAAAGAAGAGTGGGCAAATCTTGCCAAGTCAAAATGTGCCATGCTGATAGACTCATACCCCAAAAGATAGAGTGATGTAATAAAATCAAAAGGTGCTTCAACAAAGTATTAGTTTAAGGGTGTGCATACTTATGAAACCATATTATTTTATTTTTATATTTTTTCTTCCCTCTAGTCAAAACATTTCAGTTTGTTTTTCAATTGAGTTGTACAGTTTATAGGTCACATTAAAGGTGGAAAAAGTTCTGAAATGATTTATCTTTGTCTCATTTTTTTACAGCACAGAAACCTGACATTTTAACAGGGGTGTGTAGACTTTTTATATCCACTGTATATACAAAGTATATCCTGAGTAATACAGATAGCTGAGGATTCTGTGCTCTTCACATATAGATTTGTTAGGGTTATTTTTTAATTTTTTTGCTCACTACACGGAGCTGACCGGAGCAGAGCAATTATACCCCTGCGCTGGTCTACTTTGCAAAGTGAGGCAAGCCATTGATGAACACACAACTTAGGCTGCAATGAGCGCCATATATATATATATATATATATATATATATATATATATATATATACACACACACAATAATACCTACCTACCCTATATTGTAGAGGGGGTAGGTACCTTATCCCTGGTGCATAGCAGTAGGAGGAGAGAGATCACAATACAAATCAGCGTGCTGAAATATCTTCTTCCTCTCCCTGCCCAGTACCTCCCAGTTACCTCCTGTCCATTTGGCTGTCAGTATATTTATAATCCTTTTTCTGGATCACTACCATGTTGTGCTAAAGGGGCTTGTGTACTTCAGTGAAGCTGTGAGCTATACCATGTACGATCACCCAAGATGGGCAGATCATAGCAGAGAGGTCAGACAAATCATAGTGCACTGGAGAAGGAAATGGCAACCTACTCCAGTATCTTTGCCAAGAAAACCATATGGATAAGCACAACCAGAAACACAGACAGATGTACCTGGTGTGCTGCTCCAAAGTACATACATACGTGCACTTTCCTCTATACTTGGTGTGGATCGGTGTGCTGGGGGCTTCTATGCCCACAACTGCACCATGACACAATCTGATACTGGTGACATCACACAGTACCAATATCCTAATGCCACTTTGAACAAGAAGCAGTCTGCTGGTGTCACAGTAACAAAGCTTGAAGTGTAGGGCAAATTAAGCAGGCAACATAAGGATTGTAAAGAAGAATTAGTATAGGCAACTAAAATTGACAAGACTGAGTTATTTATTTTAATATTGAACATTTTCCTTTTAGCTAATTTGTGTATTGTTATCAGACTGTTTGCAAATAACGCTATAAATGATGCAGTATTGGTGCTATTTTATTTCTACTCTTTTTCTGATGTTATATGGCAAGTAACTTAAACTAAATAAACCACTAGTATATCCATGCTACCAATTCTCAGTCCATACTCTTAGATAGAATTAAACTTTAGTTTCACCTGTAACCTAAAACTTAGTTTACAATTATATTTGATTATATTTAAAATTATGTGTTGTATCAAACATGTACAGTATTTCCGTAGTATTAACACCATATTAAAGGGATATGGAAGATTCCGTTTTTAATTTTAAAATAAACTACCTGTTTTTCATATTACATTTTTTTTTTGTTTATTTGCATATCTAAACATTTTATCAATAAGTGCTTAAAAGTTTCTACTCACTAAAACCTTCCAAACAGTCCTGCAGAGGTCAGCTCCCTGCAGCGCATGTACACAGTGTCTCTGTAGTGCTAGATTTACTAACCAATCACAGATTGTCTCTCAGCAGCAATTCAAAACATGCTGTTGAGGAAAAGTCTGTAAGTGGCTAATACATCTAGCACCAATAGAAACATTGTATGCATGAGCGGAGGGGGAGCAGACCTTTGCACGGACTGTTTGGGAGGTTTCAGTGAATAAACCAGATTTTTTAAATCACTTTAGTTTAATATTACAAACAGGAACACTTCCATATCCCATTTACTGCAAAATATTTTTATTCTGAGAATTAACTTTAATATATCTGCTTATGGCAAAATTGACCTCAAGAAAAAGGTGTGCATTTCATGATAGCTTTAATGAAGTTTAAACAGGTTTTACTTAAAGGGCCATTTACCTCACTATAAATGCTCTTCATGTCGTCAAAGAGAACAAGATTGTATGTTAAATGTTGTTTTTTTATTAAATTACACTAATACCAGCTAAAAATCTAGTCTTAGGTCTCTTTACAAACACATTCCTGACTGTTCCATGATTAACAATATCTGCAGACACCGAGCGGTGAAGGCTCCGTGAGCACAAAAATGTATAGTTTCTCTCGAAACTTAGGAATGCAGCTTTTCTCTGTATAGATGAATTTGCTTATGCTCTCTGCATGGAGCTGCTGTTGTGGGTCTGTCTAGGGACACTGCTAGTATATCACGTAAACAAAGATTTAATTTAATCATTTCTCTGTGAAAAATGCAGGCATTTAAAAAACATTTTAAAAAAGTATTTCAGCATACTTTTATGAGAACTTTACTCTGGCCCTTTACTATTTTTTCATGCAAAACAAAAATTTGTTTTTTTTCATGTATTTAAAATAGCAGGCTTTAAAATTACCAAACCTTTGTGCTCCATGTCCCCTTAACTGACCCGTCCAAATCCGGTACTACGTTCACATAGTTGATATATTGTTAAATCGCTGAGCTCTGCAGTTTATTACAGCAATATATTCCATCTGAAGCCCATCAATACTTACAGCTGGCAGTGTCTGTGTGCTGTACACTGCAGTATTAAGCGCAGTCGTTGGTGCTATTTTTGCCCAGCTGAAAACAAAGCCCATGATTGAATGTAATGAACCTCTCTGCAGACCCTGCCAGTGAAATTCTCCTCGCATGCTCCCATTTACACTCTGAAAATCTGCTGTTAGTTTCCGTGGCTTCAATATCCCTTTTTTGGACAGCAGGTGGCGCCCTGGGGTAACAATGAAACAACATACATTTTGTTATTCATTAATATCAATATAACCTATTATAAAAACTGCTGTTATAAAGAATGTGTATTATCTACATTTAGGACATTGTTAAAAAGAGGCTTGTAATATTAATGTTCAAAGCATCATTAGGATGCATCTATTACATATTATGTTGCCTTTTTTACAATATGTTGCTCTTCTACCATTCCTTTTATTGTTGCCTGCTTTCATCTTAAAAATATATATATGGAACACAGACTGTAAAGTAAGCTTTCTTATTCATGCAATCATACCACTATCATTATAGCACATAATTATCAAAGGGAGCTTTTCCTACTCCTTTAAATGCTATGTGACATTAAACATGTAAAAATATATTTTTTTACATTTACAGAATTCCTTTAATATATTTTAAAAACCCTGTGCGAAAATGCCTCTGCGGATGTTGGCTGCTGGAGTCAATAGAATAAATGTTTAGATTTATTCTATTGACTCCAACTTGCAAATTCCGACCTCAAGGCTAAACTCGTAAACCATGTCTTTTTAAGTAGCATTTCAGGGGCATGATCATATGATCGGACAATGTTTATCAAGCTTGTCAATTACTTCTTAGACACAGCCAATAGTAAATGAGACCATCATCATGACATCAGTAAAACATGGAAGTTAGAGGTAATCTTTGATTGGAGGCTAAGAATTAATTTGTGCCAATAAGTAATATTTGCAAATCTAGCAATCTATAAAATGCATTAGAGCATCTGTTTTAGTCCATGTGATATGTATTAATGCCTATAGTCCCAGGATCAATATTACTCAAAAATACAATTTAAAAATAATATTTGTAATTGCATATATTTGGGTTTGAGACTGTTCTGCAATTAATTCTAATGTATTTATCTGCCTTCCCGTGCTTTTAAAGTACAGTATTGTGTGTTTAATTGCTGTTACAGCTCTAATAGGTGTAACCCTTGTGAAACCTATTTAGTACTCGTAATATTTTTGACAGAAACATGATCCTTTTTTTAATTGCTGGTCAGACTTTATTTGCGAACTAGAGCTACAGGTATAATAGTATATCGATTTTGTGTAACTTTAATTATTTAGAGCTCATAATAGTCAAGCTGTGCTAAAACCAATGGAGTTCTAAGGCCACTTATGTGGATTTGGCTGGCCTGTAGTGATTGTGGACAGGGAACTCGTTGCGATTGCGAGTAGCTTATAGAATATGTGACAATTTTAAGAGCGGTTTTAGGTGTGTATAATAGAATAGGGCTTAAAGTCAGGACCTCCTTCTGACCAACTACCGTTAGGGTGTGTACTGGATACAGACTAATACATTTTACAAAAAGAGGGCCTTTGTAATTTGTAAAGAAGACTGAAAATTAATAAATTTTCTTAATGCACATTGCCCAAATGCTGTAAATTAACTAGCTGTTTTCAAATGGTTTCCTCTTAATGACCAATTCCTCAAACATAACTAATACTAATTTGCTTGAATTAATGCATTGGATTTATAGCTATAACATGTATTTTCCGAGTTATATAAAAGCCCAGTAAAGTAGTGTACATGGTTTTGGAAAGACCCAGTGGTCTGGTGGTCACTCACCTTGCCTTGTACAGAATGTCTCTTTTAGACCTTTAGTTTTGATGTTGTTGCACTTTGGTGTTTTTACATAGGTCACCTCTTCAGCCGCTGGTCTGTGTGAGGTGAACGGCCGTACTGTTACCTTGTACTTGCAGGCAAGCAGGAGCCCAGTAATAACGAACTGTGAGCCCTGCAAAAAGAAACGCCACTGCAGTCATTATCTTCATTATGGATGAGAATATTAGACCAACTTTGCTTTATTTTTTTATATATCCATGTACATAGGTTTGCACATTGAGATGTAGATTAGGTATAACTTTCCTATTCATTAACAACACACATTTGAATCCTTCCGATTTAGAAGTAAATCATGACAACTTTTATATAAATGAAATAGAAGTTAAATAAATCAACAACAAAATAAATTTCAGGTCATTTTTTACATAGTAATGATTAGCCAAAATAGCATTAATTTCTCTCACTTATCCCTGTCTTGATGCCCACATATGGTTGTAGCTGCCACAATAGAAACTTTATCTGCATGGATAATCTCATCCCATCAAAGGAAGTAGATTAGTAGAAAACACGATAGTAATAGAGGCTGTATTATTTGTTTCCCCTTTTAGTAACAATTTGCCTGTTTTCATGTATAGCTTTATTTATATGACTAAACTGGCCTTTTAAACATAACATTTATTTGAAAGGGGTTGCTGAGAGCATATTGGTGGCTAGAAAAGTTTCAGCATCCAGGACCTTTTGCTAAAGGTGATATGTTCTCTATAGATGGTGCAAGCTTAGAGAAGAGTTGCTCATTGTCATCTGCTGTGGCAATATTTCAATTTACTTATCGCACAACTATGGAAAGAACCTTGAGAGGTTAAATTGTTGCTTTATCAGTATTGGCAGTGAGACAGTGCTTTTTGAGCCATTTTTTTAGTTCATGTTTATGTAATCTTGCTAAATAACCATTTGTGTTGCCAATTATCATTAAGGCTGAGTGAGCTGCATGTGTCAATTGGCATAAATATTTATATAATGATCTGTCAGTAGAAATAGGTTTTATGTTTTGCCTTATTCAGGACATTGTACTGTTCTTACTTTCTCCTAATTAATAATGGTAATGAAGGATCATATAGAACCAGGTTCCATGCTGATTATGGGCTGATCATATTAGTACTATGGGCCCTATTCTATTGCCCAATTTGTAAATTTATACACGCTTAAAATCTTTATATTGTTACATATTTGTCAAATATTACTTATTGGCACTAATGAATTCTTAAATCAATAGAATGCATATAAACATTTATAAAAAAAAACACCCGAAGCCAAATGTATGAGTTTAAGGCATTTGCAAGTAGCTAATAGCATAGGGCCCTATGTTTACTTTGTGCTCAGGCTCCATTTGCAACTATTAATTTATTATGGTGTAAAAACCTCAGGATCTTTAAGATGGGGCTACTTCTAGCTTCCCCAGGCTGTGTCAGTAAATAGGTAGCTACAGAGAGGTCTGTTGCACAGTGTGTTACAGTCTGAAAAAGATGAGCAGAGCTCCAGCTTAAAGAGACGATTGAGAAACCAGCCTACTTCAATGTTAAGTTTTCACACAATTCTATCTTAAAAATATATATTGTATACCTGTATATATACTGCAGAGCAGACACTACCCTGGTCTCTGTTTTCCCTACAATTTTGGAAAACAGGCACATAGGATAAAGATGGTGTGATGATTATAGATGATATTTTTCATTTAAAGGGGCACTGAAAATATTTTTCTTTGTGGCATCAGAAAGAGGGTATTTTATAAGTGTCAGAGTGTGTTCTTTTTTTAGAGAGAAGATCTTGGTATGCCCTCTGCCAACCAATGAGATCTACAGACTAAAGTATGCTTTCTGCATTTCCTGTTTCAATGGAGTTTAAACAAGTTTTACTTAATTTTTTTCAGTTTGATGGTCCTCAATCTAAGCAATCTTAATTTTATTTAATTACATACTTTTTTAGTTTAAATTGTAATTCTTTTATTGTAATATTTTTTCTTTTTTGTTAAATTTAGTTTAAGGACCCCTGTTGTATGGGGTTAAAATTTTAGTTGCCATGGGGGACTCAATGGACTCCTATGGTTATCGGGAATAGTTTTTGAGCGGGGAAGGGGGCAATCAGGTAGTGTGTGGGGAGGGGGAAAGCAGTGGCAAAGGCATTTTTATACCTTTGTAAGTGCTCTGGAATACTGGCAATATATTGTATTTAAAAAAAAGGGAGTTTGGGAGTGCCAAGTAATTTTAAGTTATTTGGAATTGAATAGCTTTTTGGAGCTCAAACATATTCCTGAGGTGGGAAAATCAATGGAAAATTTTGCTATATTTTGCATCTTTGGCTTGTGGTAGTTCTCTCGCAATGTTGCTGTGATGGGTAAATAGAGATGCGAAAGGTTTGCTCTTTTTGATGGTGTAACTTTGCAATATAGGGATTGGAATAGAGCTCTAGGTGTGTAAAACTTTCATTACTTTATTTTTCCAAGGTTGTACAATACTAATGAAAAGAGTCACATTTTAATTAAAAGCTATGGTGAGGTGACACATTTTAAGTCAATGTCAGAAAGTAAATGTGTTAAATCTACTAACTAAAGGTCACAGTTTTGAGAGTGTATGTGAGACCTTTACCTTCCAAACCACATGAATTAACTGACTCACTGCTACGAGGAGAATGCATAGAACTGGTCAGAGAGACTGTGAGAATCCTTCAACAGTAAGACCATAAAAACTAAATATACAGGTAGCATTTGGTATACGTCAGGGTCACATTCCTAAAAGAACTGTAACATAAAAATAAAATAAAAACTGGTATAAAATTAACCTTATTAATTAACCTCATGTTAATCAATGTAAATTCAATGAGACCATTATCCAGGCCCCACTCAAAACTAACATAATATATATATATAAATAGGATTTTATTTAAAACTCTGAAATGAATGCTATGAGTTAAAAACAGCATTTTAATTAATTTTAATATAAATTAATGAACTATTACAGCATAAAAAATCAAACTACATTTAATTTAATAAAAGTACGGCTTGTACATTTACTTTATGAGTTCGGCATCCAGACCAAACGTTTTTTAAAGTTCTACTGTAAGGCCTCTGCATGGCTGTTTTTTGCTAACAACATTAAAATACGATCATGGGACAATTATCCTACTCTCCAATGGCTTCCTTCCTCCAGATTTAATTTTTGATCTAAAAATGTGGGCAGATCTGCTTGGCCTTTGGATTTTTATATGTGGAAGATCTTACCTTAACAACTGCCTTTTCCTCGTTTGCTGTATCATTATTCAAACACCAAACTGGTTTCCATTTTACTAAGAAAATATTGGGATCCTTGTGGTTTTCTAAAAAAAACATAAATATTTATTTCATTAACAGCATCTATGTGAGTGTTAATATTGCCCAGAGAATGCAACAGAAAATGCAATCTTTATTTTCATGATATTACATAAATCTCTATGTTCTTTTATCCTGTCCAGACAGTGACTCATTTTTGTAGTTGTAGTACAGTTTCTCTGAAGATTTATTCTTCACTCTTGTACATCATTCAATCAATGGCCAATGTAGTCATATTTTGAAAATATATGGGTTTGAAAAACTACTGTTAAAAAAAGTGTTTAGAATATTAAAAAGAGCCTCCGATTGATTACAAGTTGCATGCAATTATTCTGCTCTGTAGTCTACTATTTTGGTTTCTGCTGATTAATTTCCTGAGGTTAAGAGCAGGCTTTGAAAATGCTGTCTACCCAATAGGTATGCGGCAGCAACAATTGCCAGCACTTTCAACAGAACTAATGAAGAACGCCTGAGAGAAAATAAAAATGTGTTTTAAATGCACAATAGAACATTTTGGCTAGCAGTGTCTCTTTAAGCCTCAACAGCCTTATTAAATTGTGATTCGGCACATTTAAAAGGGCTCTATTTAAGCACATAGCATATTTTTTTTACAGAAGTTTTTAGTTAGTGAATTTCTATCCAAAAGCAAGGACTTCACTAACTAAAAACTTCTGTGCTTAAATAGAGCCCTTTTAAATTTGCCGAATCACAATTTAATTAGGCTGCAAATGTCTAGTGTATGTATTGTACATATTGTTCTACCATAGGACTCAAAGGTTCAAGTGAGGAGAACATTTTATGTAAGTAAATCAAAATGAGCCATTCAATGACCAACCTTCTCAAACAAGATATCCTGAAAATGAGGAATTATATCATCCCTCAAGGACCTGATCATTTTCTACCAAGATTACAATTATAGGAACTTACCTAGTAATACTTTCCAAGACATCTTCACTTGTACTTGATTATTATTGTAATACGGGAGTGATACTTGTAAAGTGCTTCTATGTTCTGGTTTGTAGGACTTTGGTAACTCATTACGCTCTCGGAGTCCTGGCAAAAGAATTAACAAGAAACATAATCTTGTACCTTATTTAAACAACTTTCCAATTGTATTAATTTTCTTTGTTGGACTATCCCAAACTACCATACTGGAGTATCATATTATGAATCTACCATCTCTTCTGTGAATCAAATGATACTGAAAACGATATTTATAATTTAATTCTTTTTTGAATAACTATAATAGATAATGGAAATAATAAACTAAATGCTGTTTAGTATTTCAAAGAACAACCAAGCTCCAATGTATCCGTCTATTGCTTATTTAGAATTTGTGTCAACACTAGTTAAACAAATAATGTCCCTTTAAAAAGTATGTTACACCTAGCATAATGTAATCAATGTTACCATAGTTATAAAAATATCTGTTTTTTACCTTCTTTTGGCTTACCACTATGGAGCTATTATGTTGGCCTTTCTCCCTCGTTCCATCCGTATTAGGGGGGTGGATAGCAAGCTGTGAATCTACATATTACACCTACTAATGGACACAGCAGAGTCAGCAGCTTCCTATTTATCCCCAGGGTTATGTGGTGCTGCCTCTAGTACAGTATCACATATCCATGTGGACCAGTAGGAAGTTCTTGGATGTGCTGTGTGCATTAAAATATGCAATATGGAGATTAACTGCCTGCCCAACTCACAGAGTGACACACGGAGGGATAAAAAGGAGTCGGAGAGACCAATGTTGCAGCCCCTATCGGTTAACAGAGGGAAATTAGAAACAATTAAACTATATATATAAAATTGGGTTAATGGGATCTCAATATGCCAAATACAACTTAGAACCATGACTATTTTTTTACCAATAGTGTCCTTTTAAATTTGACATGGATACTCTTTTACCTGACTGTGCTGTGTTGAAGTGAAGTCTTGATCTTGCACTCTTCAAGCACTTTTGTCCCCAGTAGGATACAGCTTGCACTTGAACCAGGTAATCAGTATTAGGCAGAAGACCTACCAACCATATTTCAGTGCTGACCTGCAACATATAACAGATGGACACATAAGTCATTGTATAATTATAAAACATGAGACACAAAGTACAGTATAAGATTTTTACATATAACAGGTTAATTAACCTGAAGTTGTGGGAGGTGAATTCCCAAACCACTATAAAATCCCCACAGACACCTACCTCATTGTATATGTTGCTTACCCACCCTCCCCTCTCTTCTCTCTAGCCCATGTCACTCTCCCTGGCCCTCTAAACAGGGTAGGATGAACTAGCTAATTTTTGCCAGACTACAAACTACCATCACCAGAGAATAGGCACCGACCTCAAATATGTACAGTATTAGAACTGTTGGTTCGAAAAATGTCCTTTTCCTAAAACCTTAATCACATGTAAATGCTATTTATCATGTACCAGTTATGTAGGCTGCATAGTTGTGTTTTAAAAAAACAAGCTGAATCATCCATCATAGCACATTGAAATTAAACATGTCTAAAAAGATAAGAAATGGCTCATGCACAGTAATATTAGGCATATGGTAACAGGGCAGTGTTCGGGATTAAATTACTATTTGGAAAATAATTTCACTATACACACTCCCTGTGTTAACCTCCAGTTGGCTTTCCTTCCTGTTGTGCTGTTGTCCCAAGAAACTCTGTAGTGATGTATTTCTAAGTCTTGTTCTTGAGGTGTGGTCCAGGAAATGTGCACACTGACAGTGCCATCACGGGCAATGGTAAGGTTACTCGGTCTGACATTGCTGGGAGCAGCAGGAGGCAGAGGATCTGCAGGAGGGAATACAGCAGAGGTTACAAAGATACATGGATAATACCTGACATTAATGTATTTGAAATTTGGAAAGATGCAATGTTATTTCTAAAGTCCATTATAGTCCTTTTTGTAGAGGACCCCCCACCACCCCCGCTTCCTCAGCACATCAATCCCACCCAACCCCGGGCCCTCTCAGTGCCCTTGCACCTTTGGGCTTATTAGGGGGGTCCTGGCTTAATTTATTGGTGGTTCAGCGTTATCCTTCTCCTGCCACCACTTCTCCTTGCCATTGGCACGTGTGTGTAATGTCACTCTGGATTCCCTGCCATGGACTGAAGATGCTCAGGTAGGGTAAAGGATACCACTTCACCACCAATGAATTGCACCCGCATCCCTCCTAAGAAGCCCACAGTAAGGCACTGGGTGGCGGTGGGGGCAGAAGAAAAATACATATACAGTAAAACACGATTATCTGGCACTCAACCAACTGGGACTCTCAGTTCGAGACTGCACAAAAAAAATCTAACTTTTTCTTATTTGTTTCTTCTGGACTTCCAATAAACTGGAAACTACACTTATCTGGCAATCAGGAGTCCCCGTGGGTGCCGGATAATTGGGTTTTTACTGTATGTTCTAAAATGTTTGAGTAAACTCCATTCATATGGGCAACATTGCAATATAAATAAACACAGCTATTTACTATTTCATTTTTATTTTCAATTTCATTACTGTGCTACTTCTTTCATCTAGCTCCTCAGGAGAGTGTGTCTTGTAATCAAATTAGCTTTCCATTAGTCCTACTAAAACCAATGGCAGTTTTAGTGGCCACATTTATCTTCTCTTTCCTTCTAACACCAATCATCTTCCTTTGACATTTTAATTGTATTTGATCTCTCCACTCCTAAAAATTGAGAGAACTCCCCTCCACCCCTCATTTGTCTTGCACACTCATGACCATCATACAAATTACAACCAATTGCACCCTCAGCAATAATCTTCTTCTAACTTTCCTACTTTAATCTGAACAGTAATTTTGTACTGTTTTCTAATTCTGTATTTTGTCTACCTGTACACTTTTTGTAATTTTTTACTGCATTTGTATTTATAATTATATGTTGCTTCAAATATATATATATTGTTTAACCGAGGTCCTTCATTAATTTCCACCTACTTTCAGCAATGCACAGTACGTCTCACAGCTAAAGACATCACCAGCCACTTTAAAAATAAAATTGATAACATCTGAAATTATCTCTTCTTTCAACGTGGTTCAAATACGCCCTCCCCTCAATAAACCAACAACACCCAGTCTTTACCTTTCCCCAGTCCCACATCCACTATGGATTCCTTTCACTGAGGATGAAGTGTCTAGTCTCCTATCAACCTCTCACTTTACAATTTGTCCACTTGATCATATTCCATCACAGCTAATCCCTCCCTTCTCTACCACACTCATCCCAGCTCACACATCTATTCAACCTTTCCCTAAACACTGACAAGTTTCCATCATCTTTAAAACATGCCATAATGACTCTGCATCTTCATCTAACTATTGCCCTATCACCATACTTCACCTGGCTCCAAAACTGCTTGAATGACTCGTCTACCCTTCTTGACCCCTTAGAATCTGCCTCATGCTCCAACACTCCACAGAGACAGCTCTCACAAAAGTCACTAATGACTTGCTCACAGCCAAGTCAAAAAGTCACTTCTCCTAGATCTCTCCCCTGTCTTTGATAAGTTTATGACCCCCTTCTAATCCAATTTCTCTGCTATTGGCATCCGTGCCACAGCTCTCTCATTCATATCTTATGTAGAAGATCTAACATTTAGTGTCTTTATTTCTGGCACCATTTCTTTGCTGCTCCCCTCTTACTTTTGGCGTACCCCAAGGCTCAGTCCTAGTCCCCCTCCTCTTCTTTTTACATCCCTTTGTACACTAATAAAATATTTTAGATTTCAGTATCATCTATATGCAGATGATCTATAGCACAAACTTCAAAAACTCACTAAAACTCATATTTTTAAAGAAGCTTATCAACTTCAGCCTTAATATGCACAACTCCAAAGCATAATATCACTCATACCCACAATCTACAGTGCAACCTTGCATCTTCCGTTCACCATCAGGACTGAGCAGTCATTTCTGCAGGGGCTCATCCAATAACACTGGGCCTCATACCGTCCACCTGATCAGACACACTGACCAACTGACACATATTTCCCAGTTCTATTCACCATAGTTTCATTTACCTCTAGACCCAGAGTCTCACACACCACCACTCTTCTGCCTCTGAACTAATATAACATGCCCTCCCACCTACCCTGTTCCCACCCACCCACGATTTGTGTTAATTTACAGTGCAGATTTAGCACTACCACCACCATTTTTCATTGCAATATGTATTATTGTTAGCTCAACGGCAAGGTCATTGACTCCTTTTGTAAGGAGTGCACTAAGCTGTAAGGATTGCACTAAGCTGTCTATGGATCCATTTATTTCATATTTGAATTGCACTGTACCTGTATTTCTCCTTACCTTATAATTTGTCTATAACTTGGTAAAATGATAGTGCATTATAAATAAAGGGTAATAATAATAATAATAATAATAATACCAGTGGTAGAGGAAGCATCTCACCTCGTGGGGAGTGGAAGTGTTTGCTTGGCAAGCTGAATCCTTGTGTTCCATGCACGTTAATGGCTGCCACTCTGAACTGATACCATCGATTGGGTCTGATGTCTCTCAGGATAGCATGGTCTGCTGCAGTCTGTAATCCCAGGAAACAAGAGTAATATTGGAACAGACAGCTAATGTCAACATCGATACAAACATAACCTTGTTCTGTGTATTGTATATCTGCAGAAAATAGTGTTTATATTTTTTAATTGATTTCTCAATAATAATAATAAAACGATTACTGAGACAGGGAAGCCTATATCAGCATTTAATTAGTCAGCTCCCCCTCTTTCTAAGCAAATCACCTTATTTCCTTATATTCTGAGGAAAAGGTCCTAAAAGAAGTGCTATGCGCATTGTCTGCTCTTTAAAACTTTATTATATTTTAGTGATGTAATCTTTAATCAAATAATTAATCAGACTGAAAAATGGATACCTCACTATGTATAACAGTACCATAATTACATTCTAAAAACTGTACTTATTGTAAGGGTTTTACATTACAAGCATATACATGTACTGCTAAAATACATAATATTCCAATTATTATTATTATTATTAAAACCCTTGAGAGACATTGTATCTTCATACCATCAAAAGTAGTGTTTCTTTATACTAACCACAGCCACAACCATCCACGGTGTAGACCCCTCCTCACTGGGGTGAATGCCGTAATTCCATCTTCTTTGTAGAATATATAAAGTTGGTTCTGCAGAAACATTGAACTTCGATCTCCAAGATACTTCTAGGCTTCTGTTTGATTGCTCAATAAATGTGAGATCATTCTGAGGTTTTAACGGGACACCTGCGTGGCATGAAGAGACAATTTCATATAAAAGGGGATAATATGGTGACTTTCATTATGAAAAGTCCACCTCTAATGTTTGATTTGTGTTAAACTTGCATTAAATCACTACAACTAATGCTTAATATAAATAAATAAATAAATATTTATATTTAATTATTTGTTTTTATGTATGTGTATAGTTTTGTGGTCTTTGTGCAATTCAGTTTTACCTGGAAGCAGACAGGCATGAGTGATTGAACCAGTGTAGTGTTGTCGTTACATTTGCCGGGTTCAGCACCACACCCTCCAGCCAAACATCCCTGTGTGTAAGTGAGGAGTGAAAGCTGCTGCTACTTGAACAGCCCTCATTGACAAATATACTTAGCAGAGCATCCTATGTGCAGCTAATCTATGCCTCTTTTATTAGTAACTCTCAAGCAAACAGAAGCTACATTTATCTAGCATCTACCAATCCCCATGGGTGCCGGATAACTGAGAGTCTACTGTATATCTCTACAAATTGAGCTTGATGAAAGTAACACTACATATTAGTGTATATTTTTTCAAGAATATTGGTGTCCAACTTTGGCCATTTGAAAAGTGTGCAGTTTATATATTGTAGCCCTATTGATTAATGAAATGAAGGGATTGGGAATTAATTTAATTTGGATAAGTTTTTTAGACTTCATAGAGCATAGAAGTGTATATATGGGCATGACTGAGACATATAGATATTTATTTAGAGCTATAAAAAGACACAAGACACACGTGTATATATGCACATTTGTGTACATCACTTTTTATCTAAGGCATATCAGAATGTTGCAAAATAAAATGTGTCCATTGCACTCTGGGAAGTCGATATCACATATAATAGTTGTCAAACTGTGAATCGTCATCACGCTTGTGAGCTTCGCATAGTGAGGCGAGCTGTTGAAGCAAAGAAGTCTTCCGAGCTCGGAGGATTTTCGGCGCTCATTGACTGCGAGCCTCGCATAGCGATGTGAGCAGTTGAGGCATTGAAACTCGGAGCACTTAGGCGATGATCGCCAAAGGCGCTCATCGCCTGCGAGCCTCGCAAAGCGAGGCAAGCAGTTGAGGCATTGAAACACGCGGGACTTAGGCAGAAATGAGGCATTGACTTAGCCTCCAAGCAGTTAGGAAACGCGGGATTGCCTTATGCTGCAAGCAGTTTAGGAACGCGGAACTCAGAAAAAAAAATTGGGGGGCGCGGAACGAGGTTGGAAAAATACGAAGTTAACGGCCGAACCACGCAAATCGAAAAGCACAAAAAACACAAAAAATAAAACAAAATTTGCACTTGAAAATCGGCTAAGCAAGAAAAAAATTCCGGTCAAACAAATTAAAACGAGGCTACACGACCCTTAACCGCGCAATACACCGCCAGACGCGTAGCACTTACCCAGGAATGTACGAGGTACAAAATACACTATTAGAAAGGACGGAAAATGCTCGAGAGCTGTGTAACACATAAACAATCGCCGACATTTTACAACACTAACTTGCAACTAATAACATTACGAATCTAAAATGGCGCTTCACCCGACTAAACAAACGGTTCAGCCTCGCGCACGCAGCCTATTTATACTGCCCACTTGGCACATTGATGACACTTTCTCCTCAGGTCAGCAACAGTCCAACTGTACATTGTATGCTGCAAAAAGAGATTGTTAGCTCTTCAGGATATTGATTGCTGGATATATTAATTAGAAATAGGTAAAGTATATTCATTTATTAAGTAATTAATTAATTATTATAAAAAAAAAAATATATATATATATATATATAAAAAAAATATCCTAAATAGCATATTTTACACTGCCGTTACTTTATGAATACATTAATGCCTCACTCTTCCTAATACATTTATTCATTCCTAATTAATTATTAACATACATTAATTTTAATAAGTATTAATTAGTAATGGAAAATAAAAATGTATACTTTCCACTGCACTCAAATTTTTTTACTTTTTATACTGCAGTTATATCTGGATTACTGCTCATTGGCTGCCAGCGATAGCACTCTCAAAGCAGTTACATATTTAAATCACTTTTATTATGCTCTGAGACATGAAAACATTTTCTAATTTACACTGCACTAAAAAAAATGTGTATTTAACACTGTACTTATATATCTGTCTTTGCGATGAGCACCGAACATGATCGTTGCAAAGCACAAAACTTGAAGGACACGAGGGGAGAGTCTCGCAATGAGCGCCGAGGTTGCTCAGAGAAGTTGCTCAGCAAAAGCTTTACATTGTGTGGCAAACAGCATTGCCATGGCTTAAAATGTTATTGCCCTGTCATTTTTGATGGGCAAGTTGCTAGTGTATATATAATTATATACATACACACACAACTTTCATTACATATGCACAGTTCCTATTTGTTATTATCTGGACCAAATTATAGAAACTTTAAACGTGTGTATTTGTAGGTGGGGGGCAGAAGCAATTTCTGTTTGGGGAACCCCAAATGTAACTTTGGTACAGGCTGTATACGCAATCAAAGGATTACAGTTACAAATCCCCAAGTTGTGCATGCATTATCTGCAGGTTTCATGTAAATGCATTTAAACTTTTATTTTATGTGTTTTTATTTAAGTTGTTAAAGGCTGGATAGACAACTAAATGACACTCCAATGTCCCAAGTGTAATGTATGTGTTATTTCACCTAAGGGAGATAAGTGTATACACAATATTTTGTATTTACATTTGTAGGCTTCATGGTAACCTGTTGCTCAGATTTTATATTTTGAATCTTGCCTATCTTATAAATGTACAAATATATATTCACCTTTGCATATTCTTTTCATTCTTGCATGCCTCAAGAAAGCCAGGGACCTGTTTTCCCATAGAATTTCTCAGTGAGCAGTTTTTGGGATTCAAATGATGCTCAAAATGTACCACATTATGTGCCACCAGCCCACTAAACATTATGTGGGAAAAATAGCTCTGCTAGCCTCCGTGAGACATGTAAGTGTACTCTGAATGTTTTCTTTTCTTACAAACAGCAGGGGGATTTCAAACACCTTTCCACCCATCATAGCATGCTTAGTATCTGCTCATTGTCCAGTGCTCCCACCTACTTGTAAAGAAAGATAAGTCCACAGGAATAAGAAAACAAATAATGGTGATAGTCAGGGCTGGGCTTCATTGTATGCAATCAGTAAAACAATTATTAATAGTGTATGTTCATAATGTTGTTTTATACTTGGTTAAAAATATCTTGTAATGCCATAAATATTGTTTTAGAAAATAACTTGTTGCAATCAGTCTGTCACTATGCAAACTTTGTGTTATGCAATATAATAGATGTAATGGAAATGGATACTTCAGCTCTAAAATGACATATTATTGTATAGAAGATGCTTTCACAAGGTGGTATAGTGTGTCATTTGTTCAAAACTAGTTTAAAAACTGTTAGCCATGGGTGTATCTCAGCCTAGGCCCACGATGCCAAGGCCTAAGGCAACATTTTCAGCAGAAGGGTGTCTGAAGTTGCAATGCCATGAAATATACACCGAATTGTCTATATGCAGCAAATATTCAATATGTAAGTTTATATGGGACTTTCTTACTTAGTTTATACTTTACCAAGACACATATACATATTGTCGGGGTGGGATGGGAGTGGGGGACTCACATATCAGAACAGGCCATAAGCCCAAATACACCCTTGCACTTAGATACATTACATTTTGGCAACAACAAATCAGCCTTTGCACTATGCGTAGATAATAAATACAGCATCATAAATCTGCATAGTGAAGTATGGCAGCCTGAATCACATCTAACAACTAGCAAGTAGCATTATGTTGGCTGCATTATGGCTAATTGCATATAATTTATCCTGGTGGTTTAAAAGTTGTTTTCAGTAAATTAAAAACTGCTATCAGTAAAAAATATATATATACTTGTCCATACTGTTGAAGGCTTGGGTATCGGGAAACACCGGGCCTCATTCAAATACGATTTGGCCGATTGAATAGGGGTCTATATAAGCACACAGCATGTTTTTTTACAGAGGTTTTTAGTTAGTGAAGAACTTGCTTTTAAATAGAAGTTCACTAACTAAAATCTTCTGTAAAAAAAAAATATGCTCTATGCTTACCGTATATAGAGCTCTTTTCAATTGGCCAAATCACATGGCCAATCATTTGAATGAGGCCCACTGTTTTTCTCTGGATGATTACCTTTATACATATTTGCTGGGGCCTGGCAGGTGAAGCCACAACCATTGGAGCAGCACTTCTTAGTTCCAGGACACTCCTTGTCTGCACTGCAGCTCATCACGCAAGCTGCTGCAAAACCTGCGGCTCTGTGTGGAGAGGGACAATTCCCCTGCTTCAGCTCCTGGGCAGACCGCAGAAACTCACAGCTGGTCACACACTCATGTCGCTTCTGTATACAGCAAGGAAAGAAGCCATAACTTATCAGCAATACCTTATCCTGTGTGGTAGTTCTGAGAACTATAAAACGAAAGGCTCACCATATGTACCATGCATCATAAAACATAGGGTAGAAAATCATGTCAGAAATATCTTTACAATTGTTTAAATTGATCAAGAATTGAGTTAGATATTGAAATTCGGTAAAACTCCAGTTTAGGTGCGTAAATTATTTGTTGTTATTTTCAACATATTTTAAGCATTGAAAGCTCTGTATTGTAACAAAACTAACCTGTGCACACACCCCTGTTCTCTCCTCACCCTGTCCTGTGTATACCCCTAGCTCTCTCACATCCTGTCCTGTGCACACACCCCTGTTCTTTCCTCACCCTGTCCTGTGTATACCCCTAGCTCTCTCACATCCTGTCCTGTGCACACACTCCTGTCCTCTCCTCACCCTGTCCTGTGTATACCCCAGTTCTCTCACATCCTGTCCTGTGCACACACTTCTGTCCTCTCCCCACCCTGTCCTGTGTATACCCCAGTTCTCTCACATCCTGTCCTGTGCATACACCCCTGTCCTCTCCTCACCCTGTGTATACCCCAGTTCTCTCACATCCTGTCCTGTGCACACATTCCTGTCCTCCCCTCACCGTGTGTATACCCCTAGCTCTCTCACATCCTGTCCTGTGCACACACTCCTGTCCTCTCCTCACCCTGTCCTGTGTATACCCCAGCTCTCTCACATCCTGTCCTGTGCATACACTCCTGTCGTCTCCTCACCCTGTCCTGTGTATACCCCAGCTCTCTCACATCCTGTCCTGTGCACACACCCCTGTCCTCCCCTCACCGTGTGTATACCCCTAGCTCTCTCACATCCTGTCCTGTGCATACACTCCTGTCGTCTCCTCACCCTGTCCTGTGTATACCCCAGCTCTCTCACATCCTGTCCTGTGCACACACCCCTGTCCTCCCCTCACCGTGTGTATACCCCTAGCTCTCTCACATCCTGTCCTGTGCACACACCCCTGTCCTCCCCTCACCGTGTGTATACCCCCAGCTATCTCACATCCTATCCGGTGCACACCCCAGTCCTCTCTCTCACATCCTGTCCTGTGTAACTTTCCTGTCAGCATCAGAACCAGACTGGAAAACAACAACAAACCCTCAAAATAATTTACGCACATAAACTGGAGTTTTACCTTGAAATTCTGCCGGTGACTGTTACTTATTATATACTCCCTGTTTATCATACAGAAATATAATGCAGCAGGTGAATGCATTTGTTTTATAACTGTAGGTTAGGAGGTTGAATTGTCCTTCTTTTCCATACACTAATATTTGTTTTAGTTTAAATAATTGTTTTCAAAGCATTACCATGTCCATATTTGTCTGAACTGAAACCCAGAGCTTCCATTGAATAGTCACGTGCATTTTACAATATTGATATTATGCAATCTTAACAGCTATTTCTAATTGGTGCCAGTGGCTGGTGCAGCTCATTATGTATTCTATCGATACAGGGGACGGAGATTAAAATCACTAACGTCAAAGGCTCATAAATCCAGTTAATTTAGCTGCAATTATAAAAAGGAAATGTTTCTCGATGAAGGTGCCTAGAAACAGTCTGTCTGGCTCCTATAAATTATTCCTGGCTTCTTAAGTGTTAGACATTTTTGTCCACCCTGCTTATTGTGAATGTTTCTATGAATTTATTTAGAGAGTTGGCCAAAGCTGCTAACTTCCAAGATTTCAAATGTATCTTTTTCCCTTATGTTGCAGCGCTTGGACATTTTAACCCTGTCTGTGTCTGATGTGGCTTCACAATCCACAAGTGTATTTAGCCGGATATATGTTTGGTAAGCAACTAGTCATTTTGATTAAAGATAATCAACCTAAAAAAAGAATACTTATTCTGCTGTGAATGTTCTTTTATGAAGAACTGAACAGTAAAAAAAATAACTTTATGTGTTAATTTCAGTTTCTAATAACATATGCTTTTTGCTAATAATATGTTGACTATACATAAATATTGCCTTAGAGGTTAAGGTATTTAATAAATTGGCATCCCTACTGTACTATCTTCACTCCAATCTTTTTTGAATGCTTCAGCCAAAGTTAGTCACCTTACCCATCATGAATCATCTGCAGCTTCCCTTTGCCAATTCCAACATATTTCCCTCAAAATCAAATGAATACGTGCCCTTTCCAACAAGACATCCATTACCCTGCACCCAACTATATATCTCAACTATAATTGTCAAATATGCAATAAATGTTCCTGGCACTCTGCCCATGACCTACACCATTCTTATTTAATTACCTCATCCCAACCCCAAAGTATTTCCCATAAGTCTACTATGTTAATTGATCTAACTAACTTCCCTAGATATAAACAAAATAAAAACATGTACTAATTTATCACATAGACATGCATAATCATAGTATTGCAGTATTTAGTGATACCATTTTTATTGGACAAACATTTTATTTAAGATAAGAAGCTTTCAAAAGGTCCACCTCTCATTATCAAGTCATACGCAATACTGATTAAAGGCAAATTTCTGGATTATGAATGTATCTGACAGAGAAGAATCAGTAGTGTATGAAAAAAATGTTTGCAAGAAAAGATACCAAAATAAAACATTTACAATCTCACCCTTATGTTTGCTAAATCTCTTGGGTTTGCATAATTAGTTGCTTTTGTTAGTTAACACCCCTGGATATCTTTGCTAAAATTTGCATAAAATTCATAATTCATTTTGGCCAATCACAGGCAGCTATACATTTTAATACAATGTAACAATCAGTGATGGCAGTTTGTGCAGGAAGGAATCATGGGATGTGTAGTCCCCCTGTAGAAGGAAGGAGGAGAAGCCAGACACTGATCTGTAGATCTCTGCATTGAGCTGCTGCTGTCTTGAAGGTTCCTAAAGTTTTAAAATCCATATTTGAATGTAGTTTCTATTAGTAGGTATCAGGTGACTATGTAGGCAGCTATAGGGGGGGGGGGTTTAAAACAAGTTTTCATTAAAAAAAAAATGTTTGTGTATTGAGTGACTCAATGTGTTTCTGATATAAGCAGCATGTGGTAGATTAGAAAAAAGGTAAACACATGGAAACTTAGATATACATATACAGCCTTATTAAATTGTGATTCGTCCAATTGAATAGGGCTCTATATAAGCACAGAGCATATTTTTTTTACAGAAGCTTTTAGTTAGTGAACTTCTATCCAAAAGAAAGCTCTTCAGTAACTAAAAACTTCTGTAAAAAATATGCTCTGTGCTTATATAGTGCCCTATTTAATTGTCCGAATTGCAATTTAATAAGACTGTTAAGGTTTAACATGAGCACTGGAATATACAGAATGTATGCTCATGTTAAACCTTATTCAGCATTGCTTCTGACTTGGAGCCTCATTTAATTGTGATTTGGCCAATTGAATAGAGCTCTATATAAGCAGAGAGCATACTTTTTAACAGAAGATTTTAGTTAGTGAAGACCTTGCTTTTGGATAGAAGTTTACTATCTAAAAACTTCTGTAAAAAAATATGCTCTGTTTTGCTTATTTAGAGCCCTATTAAATAGGCCACATCGCAATTGAATGAGGCCCTTGATAAAGAGAGGTGGAACTCTTGAAAGCTTGTCACTCTAACTAAAATGTTCAGTAAATAAGGTATCACTATATACTGCAACACTCTGATTATTCATATAGATTACTGGACATTCACAGCTTTATTAGATAGATAGACATGTAAGATGTACACACTTAGGGCCTCATTCAAATGCCATTTGGCCAATTGAATGGGGCTCTATATAATTACAGAGCATATTTTTTTTAGATGTTTTTAGTTCGTGAAGACCTTGGTTTTGGATAGACAATCCCTAACTAAAAACCTCTGTAAAAAAAATATGCTGTGTGCTTATATAGAGCCAGGTTCAATTGGCCAAATCTCAATTGAATGAGGCCCCTTGTATAGAGGGAAAGGTTCTTGTCTCCTATGCCTGAAGAAGTGTGTGGGGGGTATTCCCATGAAACGCGCTGCCTTGAAGACAATTGGTCCAAGTACTGGGTTTGTCTTGGGTTGTCTGTCAGCGTATTAACTGTCAGTGTGGTGAGACCTCGAAGATAAATAACCACCAGGGGATGTAACCCGTGATAAACCACAGGTAACTTTGGAACTAGGTCTTACAAACTGGACCTGAGTATTATAAAGCTTTCATTCAACTTAAACCCATCAATGCAATATTTTTAACTCTTTTCCAGACACCATATTGTTCACTCTGCCTCCTTGGTCTGCCTCTCTGGTCTCCTGAGCCCACTGGAATATTTCCACAGCTAAGACACCATATTGTTCACTCTGCCTCCCTGGTCTGTCTCTCCGGTCTCCCGAGCCCACTGCAACATTATCCACAGCTAAGGTACTGAGAACTGAAGAGCTCTGCTGCATTTACTGATTATTAATTATTATGATGATTATATCTGTTATTATAACTACTGACATTGTTAGATTCCCTGGATAAAATTGTGTACCTCTGTAATTCGTTGTACACTCCCCCCATTGTTTGCATAGCCTTCTAACAACCCTTTGTTTATAGCCTTTATCCCACACATTCTAAAGCCATTTTTACTCTTTTCCAGACACCATATTGTTCACTCTGTCTCCCTGGTCTGTGTCTCTGGTCTCCTGAGCCCAATGCCCTCCCTCCTTGCCCCTCACCTAACCACCCCTGGTTACTCCTAATTTATTGATTCACACTATTTTCTTTACAGCTGCTCAATTAGCAACACCTGCTAACTATTCCTATTAATCCTTTACACAATGTTTACTCTTGCCTTCTTCCTCATATGCCCCAGCCTTTTCCTCAGGCACTTCTTCTCAATTGTTCCCCTTCTTTTCTCCAACGTAACCATCTCACCTTTCATGCCCTCCCTTCCTCTCTTATGCTCCCACAAGCTAATTTTAGTTAATCTGTGTTTAAATTGTGTGTCTCCTGACTTTCCCACTTGCAGTTTACATTATCCGACCACTAGGGGCAGATAACATATTAAATACTAGAGTCATTCACTTCACACTGACCGTAAATCAGATCTCTCTCTAACTAAAGAATAACCTTCTAACTTTCCACACCTTCCCACCTTTGTAACTCTCACTTTCTTCCTGAACCTTGCTATTCCTTGTATGCCCCTCTTCAGGTCTCTGCTTCTTAAATTCCCTTTAGATTGTAAGTAGCAAGTTTCCATTCTTGTAGGGTGCTTTGGGGAAAAGCACTTTGTTACAATACTCGAAGCTCAAAATAGGGCCCTCCATTTTCTTCAGTTGTAATATTTCTATAATGTTGTATATTTCCTTTTTAATAACCCCTGTACAGCGCTACTGAATATGTTGGCACGTTACAAATAAAAGATAATAGTAAAGTAAAAAAAAAAAAGCTTTGTTTTTCTATAATGTTTCTCTCCCACAGTGAAATTGCAGTGCTACCAACACAACCAATTGTTTTGTTAGTAACCCAAGATAAAGTGTTAGATGGAAATATTCTGCAATTGTGGTTTAACGGTAAATTACCTCACACTTCCTTTCGCACTGTGTCCGTTTGGTGTCCCATTGTCCCATGCACGGTTGCATACACTGGAAACAAATTATTAGAATATGAATGGGTTATATTGTAAATACACATTTACAGTAAAAATAACAAATTATCTAAGCTTCTTTTCCTATTGGCGCTGCCAGTCTTTAACCAGGGCTAATTAGTGAATACCGAATTTGATATATCAAGGAGTTAATTTGTGCTACCTGTTCAGGCTAAAACTGCTGTGAATTCTTCATACAAACTACAATGTCATTTGTCAACTGAAGTGTATTTTCACTATATACTTTATAATATGATTTGTTCTAGCTGCATTCTTGGCATTGCAGTCCAATTGTAAAAAAATATATAATTTGACGGTATATGTCAAATTATCAGGAGTGGCTATGTGTTGGGGGCTATTGCAATCTGAGTGTATTTTGTGTGAGTTGTGTACCATGTGTGAAATAAGCACGGATATCTATGTGTGGGATGATTGCTCCGGCACTGGGAAGGGATTTTATGGTATAAAATATATATATATTTTTTGTGTGGCTGATGCTGTAAATCTGAGTTCACAAATCTTCTATGCAGGGTCTTGAGGTCTGTGGTCCTAGGCCCTCATTCAATTGCAATTTGGCCAATTGAATAGGGGTCTAAATAAGTACATAACATATTTTTTTAAAGAAGTTTTTAGTTAGTAAACATCTATCCAAAAGGAAGGTTTTCACTAACTAAACACTTTTTAAAAAAAAATATGTTATGTGCTTATTTAGAGCCCTATTCAATTGGCCAAATCGCAATTGAATGAGGGCCCTAGTCAGCCAGGCTCCTTCTATTCAATCATGTTCACTAAGGGCCTCATTCAAATGCGATTTGGCCAATTGAATAGGGCTCTATATAAGCACAGAGCATATTTTTTTACAGAAGCTTTTAGTTAGTGAACTTCTATCCAAAAGCAAGGTCTTCACTAACTAAAAACTTCTGCAAAAAAATATGCTCTGTGCTTATATAGAGCCCTATTCAATCGGCCAAATCGCATTTGAATGAGGCCCTAATTTGGGAATAAAACTGATCAGCTTCTTTGAATAATAGAAAGTGGAAGAGTTTTTTCACTAGTATGAAAACTCTCACCCTCTCAGTGAATATAGCCCCATATCTATGTCAGTGTTTACACCTTGTGACCACCATCTTACACTAATATTTTATAACATAAAGAAAGCTTTCCTTATAGTAGCTACTCCTTCTTGGTTCCAGAGAGAACCTGCAATGTTTTGTATTCCATTGTGTCAGAATTGTCTGTAGTTTATGGACAGTATGAATCTAAAAACTGGCAGGGCAATAAACTCAGTAATATAGACTATTTTATAGACATCTGTTTTGAAGAGAACATTCTGCTTCAACAAGGCAGAATAATATTTTAAACAACAGTACATAAAATAAATTATGTTACATTTTGTGCCAATTAATATTAAATGTAATAACACGATATTGGTCCTTGAGAATAGCAAGCAGGTTGCAACCAATGGTAGCCCCGGTAAATTTTATACATTAAAGGCTGCCCATTATCAGTTTCTTCATTTCTTCAAAAGAATATAACCTAACGTAAATATAAGACTTCATGTACAAACTAAACTGCTCCTTATAGTTTATATTTACAGGATCACATATTTGTAACGATTTCTTATTATTCATCAAAAGACTGTCAGAAATATTCTGTTATAATGTCAGAAATTTTTGCAGAATGTCTGATTTTTCAAGTTTCAGTCCTGCTTCAGATGCTAGTACCACACTGATTATCAGACAAAGAGTAAAGGGACATGGAACACAATTATTTGTTTCATGCATTTAAAAGAGCATGCTTTACAATATTACCAGAGTTGTGGCTTGCATGAAAACATATTATGTAAAATCTGTTTAAATATCATTGAAAGTAACAGGAAGTGCACAGAGCACACATATGTCTGGATATTTAATTGGCAGACAAGTATGACTCATGCATCTATATTACTGCTCAGTGGCTGACATGGGCAAGCCCCAGAATTAGTTAAAGGGCCATTTACCTCACTATGAGTGCTTTTCATTGTGTAAAAGAGCACACGATTCTATGTTAAAACAACCTATTGCTTTATTTTTTTAAATTAAACTAAAAACAATTAAAAATGTGCATCCTTAGGTCTGTTTACAGACACACTGCTGACTGCTCCATGATATATAGCATCTGCCGACAACAGAGCTTTCCAAGCTCCTTGAGCAGAAATAATTATGGTTTTATGGCTTTCAGGAATGTAATCTGCCATAAGTTAACCCACAAGTAAAATATTTGGGAGTTTCCAGCAGTTATTTCCCTGCACAGATGAATTTGGGAAGGGTTATCCCCTCTTTCTGACCTGCTCTCTACACTCTGTCTCTCTGGAGCCATGCCCAATTTTCATGTAAACAAAACTTCATTTATGATTTTTGTCTGTGAAAAAGGCACCTATTTAAAAATTAAAAAGGTATTTAACATGTTTTTAGGAGTACATTACAGTGGTGTGCTCCAAGTTGTGCTGAATTAACTGGCCCTTTAAGCATTTGAATCCGTGTTGTCTAATTTGAGAGCATCAATTGAAAAAAGAAAACACAAGTGGTACATCATCAATTACGTTCTTTCAGGCACAAAGAAAAAAGTGCTTTCAATGTCCCTTTAACTCAGAATGACACCAGAGAGCTCACTGCACAACATGATAGATATCTCATCTTTATACACCACTCTTGTGTTTCTAAGTTCCAATTCTCAGCACAAATCACCATATCAGAGTTTAAAGGACCACTGTGGTCATACATTTAAAATATCCTTCTTGACTTCATATGGAAATGCCAGGTTTGATTGCTGACTTTATGTGGAGCTTTGCAGATCTGCGGGAAAGTAAGGTTGTGATGCCTAAGGGAGAGTAGGAGGGTATGAATGAGGATACATATTACATGGCGCGGAACCATGAAAGTTAATTAAAAAATTGTCTTCTAAGGAGTTGGATGATAACTAACCTTTATATTCAAGTATGCTTTACTGGAGGAAGGCATTTTTCTAAGCTAATTCATCATCTGATTGTGACTTCGGTTGCAGATAGTATATCATTGAGTTCTGTTGCAAGGGCTTCTGCATAAACTGCTACTTGCAAGAGGGTTTAATGGAGTCACAAATTTACAGCTTCCAAAATACATCATCCTCCTTGGTAAAACATCTGCAAAAGTAAACAATGGCTGCCCACAGTAGATAATTATTGCTTATAATAGTTAATAAATTAAATAATATGTTTATATACTTGTTATTCAAATAAGTATATGGGATTTAATTGATTATTTTATCAGTGAGGTGAGAAAATGGGCCGAGCTACCCATTTTCATATACTCATAGCCTATTGGTTTATGCTCAGGACTGAAAATTAAAAATGCAAGACTTCAGCACTGCACAGCAATACTGGCACTTGTAATAATTTGTGTTTACCTGAGAACATCTCCGGTTATTTCCACACCAGCTCAATATATCTTCATTCTGTGCAAGAAAATAAATAACCACATTCACTTTTAACAATATTAATTATCATCTATTTCAAATTGAGTTTTAAGGGTATATTTAAGATTATCTATCTATCTATCTATCTATCTATCTATCTATCTATCTATCTATCATCTATGTACCTTTCTCTATCTACCCATCTATATATAAATATTTAATGATATATTGAATATCCTTTTTTTGGGTTGGTTATCCATATACAATAACCCATAATAATAAAAATATTTCAATTAATGAATCTTAGAAACATGCATATAGTTAGTGTTCTTGTTGTTCCCTTGCATCACCAAAATATACCGTAAGTTTTGCAGCTAGGAAACTATCTTTAGGAAAAGTGTCTATTTGTATGAAGAGCACTTATTACCTGCAAGCTCCTAAATGTGGCAGAAAGCTGAGCGATGTGTAGAGTCAGACACCTGGATGTGCACCGGACCAAAATAATCTTCTTGTCAATGTCTTCTTTATCCTCTTTTCTCACTCTTCTGCCTGAAACAATTACCATCCTATATCCAAGCAAAACCACAAAACTTGCAATCCATAAAGTCCCAGCCATGCTTGGAGGTTATTGCTGCTCCTATACTGTGCTGTCTGCTCTCCAGCTCTAAGGAATCCTCTGTTCAAGCAGCTTGTGTCATGAGAGTGGGCTCTTGATGGAGACACTCCTCCCATCCATCCTCACGCTCTGAAGATGCACAAATCACTGAACTTTCCTTTGGTGACATATAACCAATGCTCAATACCTTCCGTACATCATATATGCACTTAGGCCAAAAAAACATAAATTCAGGATATCCATAATGGTATTTTGGTGAATGCAACAGCAGAGGAAAGGGAGTTATATTAAATAGTTTAAAAGTAGGCAAGCAATGCAACAAAGTTGCAGGAAAAGTAAGTATGAAGCTCGGTTATATTGAAGAGGAATAGAAGTAGAAAGAGAGGTGCTAAAGCTAAAACTTTAAAATATATCAAATTATTTAAAAGTTTCAGGAGGTAAGTGCCTTCCAGAAAAAGAGAAATGCAAGAACAAGAGGTCATAATTTGTTGAAGTGTGGAAGATATAGGAGTAAAGTACAAATATACTTATTTACAGAAAGGACAGTGGATGGTGGTCAGGACAATCACAATAAACAAATTTAGTCATGAGGATAAGCATAAGGCATTAATAAGGACTAATTAAACCATTTTTTTTCTGGTAGACAGAATGGGTAGACAAAATTGAATTTTTGGATCTTATCTGCTCAATGCTTTCTCTGAAACTGGTTTACATTCTCCAAAGCGATATGTTTTTCACAAATTATGTGAAATGTCTCCATTTAGTATGTTTTCCTAGGGAATTTACACAGAGGCATTCTATTCAATCTGTAGAAATATTATTTATAGAATAACACAGAAACTGATTAGTTTCCACCTTGCTACTATGACACATCTCACATTAGTGAATAAAGTACAATTTCTCTTCTAGTCACAGTACAAGTGAGAGACTGCTTTATTGGTTGTCTTTCTATAAGTTGCTCTAACTATAAATGGTTAAAGAAATACACTAAAGCTGGAACAGAATATAATCATTCTAGCATTTCTAATATAATATTCTGCTATGGACATTTTGTGGTCTGGTATCTGGATGCTTTCTTTAGCTCCTGACACTTTCACATAAACATTTCACTCCGTCTCTTGCAATCAGATAATTTTTTAACCAGAATCTCATCTCACACATTGTCTGCGATTTGCTCTGTTCTGCTTCCAGGTCTTAAATCCATGTCATGTGTTTATGATCTATGTACGGTTTCAGTTTGTTAATGTCTTTGTATCAGCTTTCCTTCACTGAGTTGTGAGAACCTATTAAATCAAACACATGGGATAGATTGTGATTTGTCAATCATCATCAAGGAAATAATAAAATGGTAACAATTAGAGGTGTCTGAGTTATCTGATCAGCCATCCAAATATCTTTGTATAACAGAACCATAAAACGACAAGACGGATAAGCTTGGCCTACACAATATTTTACTACCTCATTTAAACTCCATATTCTTTTTGTTCCATACTATCAATGTAAGAAATGTCCATTTCACATATTCAAATACCCAGCCTTTACTACCATGTATGTTTTAGAAATAAACTGTCTTAAAATGCTTCTATGAACAGAACATTTGTGATGCTGAGCACAAATTTTTCCTAATTAATCAGTGAGAAGAAGTAATGCAAAACTTGGAGATAATTTGTTGATGACTGGTTTATATTTATTTCCGAATATCTTCAAAATGATTTGACAGAAACTTAATTGGATCAATGTAAATGTATTTTAGAGCTTTACTTTAAGGTATGGGAATCACCAAGCACGTTAGAGCCTTGCTTTTTGTATGAGTGTTCATAATGGCTATCAAATCTTGTCTATGTACCAACAGTAATTAATGACATCTTGGATGATTCATTAGGTGATGGAGTATGGTTGCCAGGAGCCAGAACGAAGAAAAGCTAAAAAAAAGTATTTAATTAACAAAATAAAACCTTAACACACCCTTACATCAACTATAATAGTTGTCATAATTGCGAGTTTGTCAGTAACGCAATGTTAAAAGTCGGATGCAAACTTCAATCAAATCTTCGCAAACGGGCGAACCCGGCAAACCGCCATAGACTTCAATGGGCAGGCGAATTTCAAAACCCGCAGGGACTATTTCTGGCCACAATAGTGATGGGAAAGTTGTTTCAAGGGGACTAACACCTGGACTGTGGCATGCCGGAGGGGGATCCATGGCAAAACTCCCACGGAAAATCACATAGTTGATGCAGAGTCTGGTTTTAAGCCATAAAGGGCATAAATCACCTAACATTCCTAAATTGTTTGGAATAACATGCTTTAAAACATCAGGTATGATGTTGTATCGATCAGGTAGTGTAAGGGTTACACCCGCTTCACAGTAACAGACCAATCTCCCGTTTAATGCACCGCAAACAACCGCAAACAGTCCCTTTGCACAACCGCAAACTCCCCATTTGCACAAGGTTGGATACCAAGCTAGCCATGTCCCGTTCCTTGTCCTCACTGATTTCAGTGAAAGGTGACAACAAGCCCCCTGGGACGCCTGCTGTGTTTGGTCTTCCACCTCCTCAAAGCCACCTTCCTCCTCTGACTCCCCTTCTTCAGACTCCTCTCTCTGCGTTGCCTCTGTCTGCGTTATTATAAGGTGTGTACTGTTAAGAAGTACTATTCCTATCGGTTTAATCCCTGTTACGTCTTCTATTAGGGGACGTGTATATGGCATTGATTTTTGGAACAGGGAGATGGAAAAAGATGCTTGGTCGGACCTACTACTTCAAATTTGGGGCACTGTGCGTGCAATCTAAGGTGCCACCAGATATGAGTGTCACTGTGCACTGGCAAAAGTTGACAGAGTAGATGCAATAGGCTTCACACACACGCCTGTAGGCAGGCAACTGATATTAAATCGATTACAGTCAAAAAAGTGTTGTTTTATGTCACTGTACACTACGGTTGCACCAGATATGACGTATCACTGTGCACTGGCAAAAGTTGGCAGAGTAGATGCAATCTACTGTACAATCTACACACGCCTGTAGGCAGGCAATTGCTATTCAATCTATTACAGTCAAAAAAGTGTTGTTTGATTTCACTGAGCACAATATAAGCTGTTAGGTGTTAGCCTGTCACACACACAAGCTGGCAGGCAGGCAGGCATATGCAATTAGATTAGATGTTCTAGCCCTAAAAAGGGCTTTTTGGGTTGTTGTCCTTGCAGCAGATATCAGATGAGTCCTTCAGGTCTGTAGTGGAAGCTAAATACACAGCCTGGCTATCTATTTCCCTATTAAATCTCCAGCAGCTACACTATCTGTCCTCTCACAACGAATGCAGCTTCAGAATGATTCTAAAATGTATGCTGTCCTTCAGATGGAAGGCCCTGGAAGGGAGTGTATGCTGCTGATTGGCTGGAATGTGTCTGCTGACTGTGAGGTGCAGGGTCAAAGTTTCCTCAATGATAAAGAAGCGCATGTGCTCGCCGTCCGATGCAAACGCGAACATGCCAAAATCGCCGCGAATAGTCCGCGGACGAACTGTCCGCAACATCTCTACTGCTGAGTAACGACCTTGAAAAAAATGGCGGCTTTAAACCCGTAACTTTTTTCAAGCCTCAAGTCTTGCTGGCTTAATTTTTTTTTACAGGTTTAACCGCCGCCAAGCCCGCAAATGAGACGGGGGGGGGGGGGGGGGAGACACAGATGAGGGGGAAGAGACAAAGGGATGGGGGAGGGGGGGAGAGATGCTGGGGAGGGAGTGGGGGGAAAGAGACACGGGAGGGAGAGGGAGGAAAAGAGACACAGGGGAGGGAGAGAGGGGGGAAAGAGACACAGGGGAGGAAGAGGGGGGAAAGAGACACAGGGGAGAAAGAGACACAGGGGTGGCCCACGATAAGTGCCGAAGAGGGGGAAGAGGCACTCATTGCGAGGTCTGCAAGTTAAAGGAGGGGAGAGCCTTGCATTGTGTGGCAAACAGCATTGCGAAGCTTCACGTATAAGCTCCAGCGTCCTTAGCAGCTTGTAACTATTGGGTTCTCAATGTGATCATTAATAACTGACTGTTTTGTTAATGGTGACATGAGTTTATGAAGGTGGAACAGATGGTTCAGTGCAATGATGATGTGATTGTAGTAGCTACAAAGCCTATGAACATAACATGGAAGTTACTTTCATAAAAAATATACCAGGTGACCAAACACCAGTGATCCTCACGTCAATGTCCTATTAGAATCTACAATACTTAGAATAAACTACTTAATGCCCATTTCCATGAAATCTGAAAAGTCAACTTAAACATGCATACTGCAAAATTCCTTAATGTAATTCAAATCAAAAAGTGAGATGGTTAAAAACATTAAGTAGAATAAACAACTATTGTGCAAGCTGTGCCCTTCCTGCATGTATGAGTGGGGACATAAACAGACGAGAGAATAACGAAAAGTGATTAAAATTTGATTGCTTGTGAATGAAGTTTTAACCATATTTGGCATGTTCTTCCTGAGGCAGTGGCAGAGCTAGTGAATGGAGGACCCCAGTGCAAAAATGTTTTTGCAGTTCCTCTGAACCACCAATGAATTCCACCCAGATCCCCACTAAGAAGTCTACATTACGGTACAGAAATGGGGTCTGAGGCAGGCCTCGGGGTGGGGCACTACACTACGGGAAAAAAAATGATATACTTAAAAATTAGAAGGATGAGGCGTGCCAAAGAAGGGTCCGGTGCCTTGCACCACCCGCACCGGTAGTTCCACCCTTGTTCTGAGGATTTAGTAAACCAAGCCTATTAGACAGACAAACATATTCCTATTGGACAAACATATTCATAGTTTTCATGACTATCTTTCGAAAAAGAGAGGTACACCCTCGAAAGCTAGTCATGAAAACTATGAATATAATTGTACAATAAAAAAGGTATCACTATATACTGCAGTACTCTGATTATTCATATATATATTTATATATATATATATTTATATCTATATGACTATATATAAGGGGGAAGGAGGGAGAAGCCACTGGTAGAAACCAGGTGAAGGGTGTTGCGAGCCTGGGGGGCTTTGCGATGAGCGCCTCTGGCATTAATCGCGACTCCTTGCTGGCAGGAACCAGGTACGCTGTGACGTGCAGCTGGCTGCAATGAGCGCCTTCGGGACTCATTGTAGCAAGGTTGCGCGCCTCGCCAAGCGAGACAACAAATCGTAGTTTGACAACTAATATATGTGATATATATATACAGTATATATATATATATATATATATATATATATATGATCACATACAATAGTTGTCAAACTGCCTGATTTCTACAAGTGTCTTCTCCCCTCCTTCCCCCTTATATATATATATATATATATATATACTAGTCGTTTACCCGTCATAAATAACGGTATAATATTACATGTGTCTCTCCCCCCTGTGTCCTTTTCCCCCTCCCTGTGACTCTTTCCCCCCGCTCCCTCCCCTTTTTCTCTTTTACCCCCTCCTCTGTATCTCTTCCCCCATCTCCCTCCCCTATCTCTTCCCCCTCTCCCTTCCCTGTGTCTCTTCCCCCCCTCTCCCTCCCGTGTCTCTTCCCCCCCTCTCCGGCCCCTGTGACTCTTCCACCCCCTCTCCGTCCCCTGTGACTCTTCCCCCCTCCCTCCAGTGTCTCCATCCCCTGTGTCTCTCCCCCCCCCCTCTCCCTCCCCTGTGTCTTTCCCCCCTGTCTCCCGACATAATCTTGCGTGATGTTGCAAAATAATCTTGTGTGATCTCATGAGTTATGAGTTATCCTGACAGGGCAGCCAAATGAACAGTGTGGTGAGGGGGAAGGGGGGAGAAAAGAGAAGATATAAATATATATATATATATATATATATATATATAGTTATATATATATTTATATATATATATATATATATGATAGATATATAGAAAGATATATATATATATATATATATATATATATGTAGATCAAGATTATATATATATATATATATATATATATATATATATAGGTCCTTTCCTGTTTTATGCTAGCACACGTGCACGGCACTGGAAACCTCCCGTTGCTGGGTGCGCTCGCGTCCTATCCCTAAACCTATGCCCCTATTCCTAACCCTAAGCTCCTAACCCCCTACACCCCTTGCCGGCCCTAACCCTAAACCTAACCCCCCTAATCCTAACCCCCTACACCCTTTGCTGGCCCTAACCTTAAACCCCTAACCCTAAGCCCCTACACCCCTTGGTGGCTCTAACCCTAACCTTCTAACCCTCTTAGCCTAACCCTAACCCCCTAAAACTAAGTCCCTAAGCCCTTAACCCCCTACACCCCTTCCCAACCCTAACCCTGTAAACCTAACCTGAAAACACCTAACCACTTACCGGCCACAAGGAGACAGCTTCATCGGAGCACGGAAGTGCAGCATGCATGCGTGCACATAACAGCTGCACGTGTGCTAGCATAAAACAGGAAAGTACCTATATATATATATATATATATATATATATATATATATGTGTGTACACATAAAATTATGATTTTAGATATAGGAAGGGAAAGGAAGAGCTGCAAGTGGAGTGTGGAGGTGCACAAATCTGAATTGCCTAGGGCAGCGTGAAACCTAAATGCATCCATGTTTCATAATATATCAAGCACACCCTTCCTCCGGCAAAGGGTTAACACCTCCTGCATGCAAGAACAGCATGAACTTGTAACCTTGGGCCGATTTAAAGATGTCAGGGAGCAGGGCATCTTGTCTATTAACAGCTATTAAAGTGCTGTTTTTCACTTCAGAGTTTCATGGTGTGATGTTGCTAGCTGATACTTTCCAGAGATGAGCAGAAACTCTTCTTGTGGGAATAAGATATTAATCACAAATGATAACACTCAGGATGAGGGATAGTTAAAAGGTCACAAGTTCATGAGCAGAACCAAGGAGAAGTCTCAGGATGAGTCTGACTTCTGGTGCAAACTAAACAGATATCTACTGAAGTGTCAGACGTTTCCTCTCAGCAAGTAATTCCAAAACATTATCTCTCATGTAAGTTGGAATTATTTTTACAAATTGTCTTTTTATCCACTGTGTCTGTGCTACCAGACGTTCTATTGTTTAACCAATAAAACAGTTTTTGTAATAAGGAAACTAATGATTAAATATGAAATTGTATAAAATTGTATACATTTTTTTTCACGCTTAGCCAATTTTCGAGTGACAAAACACGACAAATAAGGCTCAAAATGGCTTGCAACCTCGCTCCCAGGCTCTCCCTCTGTGCTGGGTGTGAGTGTCTTTTAATTTATTTTTTATTATTTTTCGTCTTTTTCAATTTCCGCGGTTCAGCTGTTAACTTCGTATCTTCCGAGGTCGGATATTTTTATCTAAGTCCCGCGTTCCACAACAGCTTGCGGCCCAGGTAAGACCCACGTTCCTCGACTGCTTGCCGCCTAAGTCCTGCGTGCCTCAATGCCTCAACTGCTCGCCTTGCTTCGCGCGGCTTGCAGGGCAATGAGCGCCCTGAAGCTCGGAAGATTTCAATGCCTCAACGGCTCGCTTCATCAGGCTTGCAAGCGTGATGATAAATCACAGTTTGACAATTATAATATGTGATTACTTTTATTTTTTATAGTGCCCGTACGTGACTAGCTTGATGGGGCTGCAATGAGCACCAAAGGAAAGAGACACAGGGGAGGGAGATAAGGGGACATAAAACTCCAGGGTGGGAGAGGGGGCAAAGAGACACGAGAGGGGGAAATAGACACACGGGATGGAGAGGCGGGAAAGAGAAACAGGGGTGAGAGAGTGGGGAGAGGCTCGCAATGAGCGCTGAAGGTGCTCATTGCAAGGCCCAAAAGTTGCGGCAATGAGCGGCAAAGCCCATAAAGTAGAGGGGGGAGAGGTTCACAATGAGCGCCAAGGGCGCTCATCGCAAGGCCTGCAAGTTAGTGGGGGAAGAGCCTTGCATTGTGTGGCAAACAGCATTGCCAGGTTTTAAAATTTTATTGCCATCATTTTTGACGGGGAAGTCGCTAGTGTATAAATAATTGATCATTAGACCTTAGCTATCAAATTCTATTATTGTGATTTTCATAAACAATTTAAATATTAAGAAAATTCATCAATATTGCATAAACATACTTTAATATTTAACTGTCCAATATTTTGTAGTTATCAAGTCCATTATTCACTTTAGAATAAGAATACAAGTGTATGGCTTGTCTGTAACATTATCCATGCTTTATGTTTAAGCAATATATCTACTAGCCTTTATCTTTAGATAACTTGTATAATTAACATGATTAATTACTAGAACCCCATATGCTTGTTAGTTGGCTGAAAATGTACGTGCACATGCAGAGTTCTGCTCATTAAATTGTGATTTTAGTTATACTATAATCACTCGTGCCTAATTGTTTTCAGATGACTGTGTCCCTCCAAAACAGGCATGATTGATGGGGACAAGATGGAGACATAGCATGATTCAGAGGATACAGTAGTAAGGATTATATCACATAAGACACTAACAGCGGCAGGAATAGTTTACTGCATCCCAGTGCTATTAAAGGACTAATGGGGTATTATATTTATAGAATCTTGTTATGAAGAAATTGATAATGGGGTAGGTTAAAATGTGTAAAATTAATTTAAATAATTTAATTTTTACCCTTGTATTTAATACTCATTTAAGGACAGCATACATTCGCTCCTGATAGGATAAGATATATGGAAGGAATGAAAAGAGTCTTGGATGCAGATGCCACCTCTATTCAGTTCTGTTGAAAGACTCATACTACATGACACTAGGATTGACTAGAAGAGCACATTCCAGCAGGATTACACTCCTCTTAAGCTCCACGCAAATTAGATACCAAAAAGCATTCCTGCCAGATCCAGAGTCTGCAAAATGTAAGATTATCTACAAAAAAGATTTTGTCCTAATGGCTAATGGGTTTATATAGAGCAGATTTAGGATGAAGTGACAACCAAGATCAGCAGACTTAAAATGCATAGGGAATGGGCAGATATTGTCATCCCATGGTGCCAATTCACATAAATGCTGTGTCTCTAACCTAAAATAGAAGACCCATTGAAAAATATAGGAACTGGAGAGTTTGCAACTGTAGTGATCTCATTGGCATATCCTAAAGAGGTAAATAATCTACATTTCAAGCTTGATGTCATGCCCTCACATGCTACTCACATTTGTCAGGGTAATACTGCAGTCTATCTGTTCTTGAAGTATGTGATGATCTTAGAGATCTCACCTTATTTGCAAAGGTTATCATTTGATGATAAAACATGTCAAAAAGGTAAATTACACTGAGTGGATATAGAGACATTTTTGGCCACCAATGGGCATATTGGTTCAAGTCAACAGTTAATTCAAGTCAACAGTTAAGATAAAAGAAGAGTTAATGTCACATATGAGCATCTGTGTAGCATGGAGCATATAATTACTTAATGTCCTTATAGCATATATGTATCTTTATGTCTATCTATCTATCTATCTATCTATCTAATATATCTAGGTCTGTATCTGTTTGGGATTACAACATACTTATTTTGCTATAGGATTTAGAAAAACGGCCATTAGGAGCTGTTTTACACAATTTGTTCAAAGTACCCATTTTGGGTCTCCCAGTAACAATGGACAGTTTATAAATTGTTTCTTTACTAGATCCATGTGTTCAAGGAGACAGGATAGGACTGGCAGGATATATACCCGTTTATTGGGATGAATTATTGGTTTGTTCTATTTTTTATTTGTATGTATAGTTTTTAATGGTTTGAATTTATCACAGTGGCAATAACATTAGTGATTCTGAAACATAAAAAACGGGAAGAGTTTTATATGCTAACAGCAGACCTGTACAAGCTACTTCATGTAGCAGGTGATAGTGCCAATTGTTGCTGTTTAGTTAGTGATTTTTTTATCCTACAGCAAATTAAGTATGGCAGAAAAATGTATATTTTTTTATGATGTATCTCTATGTATGACTATGTATGTCTTTAATCTTAATTTTCATTGCACAGTGCTATTAAAGCAATAACTGCTTTGATTCTAATAATACTAATATTAATCATAATGATGTATTTTTAAAGGCAGTAATTAAATGTGTAGATAACGTGATGATTCATTATATCCCTGATAATCTAAGATACTATATTTCCCTGTGGGAACGTTTTTCGTGACTATATATTTTACACTTGCATAACAGAGCTTGAAGCCATATATAGTCTTGAAGCCACTGTGTTTTTTTAAATGTAAGTATGAACATTTTGTGAAAACATTGATTAATTAAAGAACCACTGTGGTCATATTTTAAAAATGTACTATTTTGAAGAGCTACCCTTAAAAATATGCAACTAATGTTTACAATGTAAAGAAAAATGATATATCCTCTAACTTATTACTTTTTATATGTGTTTTTGCTCCTGTAGAATCTGCCATTTTGCTTTCAGTAGCTCAACTTGCTGAGAAAGATTGTATTTGCACAGTTGGGAAGTGGCAGTAATTACTGTTCATGCTCCCACCAGCACTAATGGGAAACTTGTTAGTTTACAAAGACACACCCACCTGAGGAAGTAACAGGCACAACAGGTAAGAAAACAAAATGAAAGCCAGAAGCAAAGAACAATTGCATATAAAAGCTGAAAAATGTGCAGGTTGTGTTTATTTATTTTTTGCTTTCTAATGACATGTTGGCCACTTTCATGTTTAGTTAAATAAAATACCATACCGAAAAATTCACCACAGTGGTTCTTTAAATCTCTACATGAGAAATTTAAATGGATATGGAACTTTCTGGATTTTACTAGGTATATAATAATTATATGTATCTGTTTACTTGTATGTATTTTATTAAGAAGTGCTTATAAGCGCTGTTTGAATTAAAGGTATATTAAAGTGAGGTGGGTTATGAATGCATTCTGTAGAATTCACCATAGTTCACCTAACAAAAAGGTTTGTATGAAGTCATGCAAACTGTTTATGCAATATAACATAAAATGTGCTAGGGGTGATGTAGACACCCCCAGCAGCTTCTGTATTGCCTACAGCTTTTCCTGTAAGCTGCGGTGATGGGTACACTGGTCTGTACTCGTATCCATGCGCACTGATTGGCTTTTCAGCCAATCAGCAACGAGCGGTGACACCACAGCTCCTTCTGACAAACTCCGAGCAGAGCTCAGAGCTTGGGAAAGGAGGAGCGGCGGCAGAGAGGGAGAAGGTTTGTGTGCATGTCTGTGTGTGCATGTTTGAGTGAGTGAGTGCAGGTCTGTGTGTGCATGTGTGAGTGAGTGCAGGTCTGTGTGTGCATGTGTGAGTGAGTGCATGTTTGAGTGAGTGAGTGTGTGTATGCCTGTGTAAATGCATGTCTGAGTATGAGTGAGTGTCTGTGTGTGAATGCGTGAGTGAGTGCATATCTGTGTGAGTGAGTGAGTGTCTGTGAGTGAGTGTGTATGTGTGTGTAAATGCATGTCTCAGAGAGTGCATTTCTGTGTCTGCGTGAGTGCATGTCTGCGTGAGTGCATGTCTGTGTGAGTGCATGTCTGTGTAAATGCATGTCTGTGTGTGTGTCTGCGTGAGTGTATGAGTGTGAGTGTATGTCTGTGTGAGTGTGTGTGTGTGGATTCATGTGTCTGAGTGAGTGTGTGTGAATTCATGTGTCGTGAGTATGTGTCTGAGTGAGTGAGTGCATGAATCAGTGCATGTCTGCATGAGTGCATGTCTGCGTGTGTGAGTGCATGTTTGAGTGTCTGTATGTCTGTGTGAGTGCATATCTGTGTGTGAATGTGTGAGTGCATATCTGTGTGTGAATGCGTGAGTGCATATCTGTGTGTGTGAATGCATGAGTGCATGTCTGCGTGTGAGTGTCTGAGCATGAGTTTGTGAGTGTCTGTGTGGGTGTCTGTGTGAATTTGTGTCTGTGAGAGAGTGTGTGTCTGTGTGAGGGCATGTCTGTGTGGGTGTCTGTGTGAGGGCATGTCTGTGTGAGTGTATGTCTGTGTGGGTGTCTGTGTGAATGCATGTCTGTGTGTGTGAATGCATGTCTGTGTGGGTGTCTGTGTGAATGCATGTCTTTGTGTGTGAATGCATGTCTGTGAGTGAGTGTCTGTGTGTGAATGCATGTCTGTGTGTGTGAGTGAGTGTCTGTGTGAGTGCATGTCTGTGTGGGTGTCTTTGTGTGTGAGCGTCTGTATGAGTGTTTAAATGCATGTCTGAGTGAGTGTCTGTGTGTAAATGCATGTCTGAGTGAGTGTCTGTGAGTGGGTGCATGTCTGAGTGAGTGTGAGTGCATGTCTGAGTGAGTGTCTGTGTGGGTTAATGCATGTCTGTATGAGTGAGTGCATGTCTGTGAGTGTGGGTGCATGTCTGAGTGAATGAGTGTATCAGTGTGAGTGTATGTCTGTTTAAATGCATGTCTGAGTGAGTGTGAGTGCATGTCTGTGAGTGACTGCATGTCTGTGTGGGTGTCTGTGTGAGTGTTTGTGTGTGTGAATGCATGTCTGTGCGCGAGTGTGTGAGTGAGTGTCTGTGTGAGTGTATGTCTGTGTAAGTCCATGTCTATGATTGAGTGAGTATGAGTGCATGTCTGTGTGTGAATGTATGTCTGTGAGTGTGTGTTTGAGTGAGTGTGTGTCTGTCTGAGTGAGTGTGTGTCTGTATGAGTGTCTGTGTGTGTAAGTCTGTGTATGTCTGTGTAAATGCATGTCTCAGTGAGTGCATGTCTGAGTGAGTGTGTGTGTGTGAGTGCATGTCTGTGTGTGTGAATGCGTGAGTGAGTGCATGAGTGTGAGTACATGTCTGCATGAGTGCATGTCTGTGTAAATGCATGTCTGAGTGAGTGTCTGAGTGAGTGTCTGTGTGTGTGAATGCGTGAGTGAGTGCATGTCAGTGTGAGTGCATGTCTGTGAAAGTATGTCTGTGAGTGTGAGTGCGTGTCTGTCTACCCCCTTTCCCTAACTCTTACCCAAACCCTAACTCCTTACCCTAACCCCTAACACTGGGGCTGCGGAAGGTCATGGGCAATTCACTGGGGCTGGGGGAGGTCATGGGGCAATTCTCTGGGATTGGTGGAGGTCATTGGGCAATTCTCTGGGGCTGGGGGAGGTCACGGAGCAATTATCTGGGGCTGTATTCTCTGGGGCTGTGTGGCAATTCTCTGGGATTGGAGGGCAATTATCTGGGGCTGGGGAGGTGACAGGGCAATTCTCTGAGACTGTGGGGCAATTCTCTGGGGTTAGGGGGCAATTCTCTGGGGCTGGGGGAGGTCACGGGGCAATTCTCTGGGGCCATGGGGCAATTCTCTGGGGCTGGGGGGCAATTCTCTGTGGTTGGGGGAGGTCACAGGGTAATTCTCTGGGGTTGAAGGGGCAATTCTCTGCAGTTGGGGGGCAGTTCTCTGGGGCTGGGGGCAATTCTCTGGGGCTCATGGGCAATTCTCTGGGGTTGGGGGGGGTATCGCCTAGGATGTAGATAAAACAATCAGTGAATGAAGGGACAGAAATGTAAAGGAAAGTAAAGTGTCTGACATCATGTGACTTCCCACAGTAGGGCAGACTTCAGGTGATAACTGAGCATGTCTGTACAATCCCCAGGCCAAGAAGCAACATTGTATTAGTTATGCTAATTATCCCTGGGGATGTCAACATTGAGAGAAAACTCTTTGCAAAAGCAAGAAATTCAGCAAACTTCAGGTTAACAGTTTACTTTGAAATTTTTTCATGCAAAAACTTTTTTTAGACACTATAAATTCTCCTCTATCAGATGCATTAATAACCCAGCTCACTTTAATATACCTTTAACTATAATCAAACCAATGGTACATGCTTGGGTCAACCCTCTGCAGGTCATGAAGTCACAGACTCTGTGCAGTGTCTCATACTAGCCAATCAGTGACCAAGTCTAAGCAGGATGTTGCAAAATGTTTCTGAGATATTGCCCCTAATTGGTTAGTATGAGACACTGAACACTGAAACTTTCAATATTCCTTTAAGCCTGGACATTTTTAAAGCACTACAATACTTCAGGATCATCAGAAGGGGTAAAGTTTAATGTTCTGCCAACTGAGCTATCATTGTTGACAGGTCCCTTTGTTCAGCGATTAATAGGTTAATACCAGACTATTCTGTGTAGATGGACTATTTCAGACATTTCCGCTAACTGGTTTCTGCAGCCATCGAGCTGATTGATGACCTAATACTTAACACCTGGAACAAAACAACACAATGGAATTTGAGGTTCTAAGTGGGACAATATGGTTTTCTGAAATGGTGCTTGATGAAGAAAGGAAGCATGTGCTGTGTCGCTTGCTTAAACTATTGATTGAACACGAGAGATCAAAACACTTTACATTAGTGATGGTATTGCCATAAGCCCCGAAACGCATTACTGTCTGCTTTAGTTGAGTGCCATCACTGAGAATAATAAATTAGTCTTTGTAGTCAGTGACTTTTTATGTTATATGAGGCCATGGTCTGAAGACTTACAGAGTCCAGGGGATATGGGAAATAGCAACTTTGCAAAAAGGATGGTGGATTCATGCAAATACTAGCAGTAGAGGTAACGAGGAAGTTATTTAGAAAAACTTTAGATAAACATGAGGTTCATTTGAATATAGACAAACGCTGAGTATTAAAAGGGTGGATTAAAGAGACATTGCAGAGGACATATTGTGGTGACTTTACCATCATATAAAGGAAAGAAAAAATTACTGTATATACTTGAGTATAAGCCGACCCGAGTATAAGCCGAGGCACCTATTTTACCACAAACTACTGGGTAAAATGAGTGACTCAAGTATAAGCCGAGGGTGGGAAATGTGCTGCCCCCTGTGTCCCTTTTGTGCCTTCTGTGTCCCCCTCTCTCTTCCGTGACTCTTCTCCCCTCTCCCTTCCCTGTGTCTCTTCCCCCCTCTCCCCCCTCCTCTTTCTCAACCTCCCTCCTCAACCCCACTCCTAATCTTCAACCTCCCTCCTCATCATCCCTCTTCATCCTCCCCCATCCTCAACACCCTCCTCATCCTCAACCTTCCTCCTCAACCTCAACCTTCCTCCTCATACTCAACCCCCCTCCTCATCCTCAACCCCCTCCTCATCCTCAACCCCCTCCTCATCCTCCCTCCTCAACCCCCCTCCTCATCCTGAACCTCCCTCATCATCCTCAGCCCCCCTCCTCATCCTCAGCCCCTCTCCCTTATCCTCAGGCCCCCTCCTCATCCTCAGGCCCCTCCTCAACCTCAACCCCTCATCCTCAACCCCCTTCTCAACCTCAACCCCCCCATCCTCAACCCCCTCCTAAACCTCCCTCCTCATCCTCAACCCCCCCTCATTCTAAACTCCCCCCCTCCTCATTCTAAACCCCTCTGCCCTCACTTACCTGCTCCGGCCTCCGCTCCTTCCTGGTCTTGATGTGGCGCGCATGTGACGTCACACGCGTGCCACGTCATTAGCATATACCGGGTGCCGGCACCGGGTATATGCTAATGACGTGGCGGGTGTGGGGGATGATAAAGAAGATAAGCATGTCCATTTGTGACAGAGATTTCTTTAAGAGTTTAATCATTAAGTCTGTGTCACCCTAGAAATGTATAACAACTGGACAGAGAAAGGGAGGGACGGAGAGAGGGAAAGAGGGAGGGAAGGAGGAAGGCGTGCAGGAGGTTGGTAGGCATAGAGGGAGGGGGAGAGAGAGGGAGGGAGGGAGAGGAGAGAGGGAGGCAGGAAGGGGAGAGAGGGAGGCAGAGAGTGTGAGATAGGCAGAGTGAAAGGGAGAGAGGGGGGAGGAAGAGAGAGGCCAAGAGTATACAGAGTGTAGAGAGAGGGAAAAGATATGCATAGAGGGCACAGAGAGAGAGAGCGAGTGCGCACACACACAGAGAAGGCCCACTGAGAGAGAAGGTGCATTGAGAGAGACAGAGGCACACAGAGACAGCACAGAGAATTGAACATAACATATAATTCCAATTAATTGTATTCATGTTTATATGTTTCATGTGTCCTTTTCATTTTCTCATTAAATTTGACCTTTTCTGTGTGACTTTGATTTGATTGAACATTTTGTGTATTTTCCAAACATTGTAAATGTTATAAAGTATGGAAACAGGCCCCCCCCCCCCCCCCCCCCCCCCCCCCCTCAATGGACCTGAATCCTGAATACAGATAAGGGACTTGCTATTACTGTTTAACATGCATATGCATACAAAAATGTATTCAAAAGTAACCTCTCCCTAGCCAAGGGAATCCTAGCCCTCTATATGACATCTTCAATTCTCCCAGTAAAGATCAAAAACTTCTCTTCATGGGTAAATGCGAGTCTGATTTGGATAAAGAATGGGAGGCCAATAAATGGATTGAATCTTGTACCAATCTTTGAAAGGGCTCTATAAGCTATAATTTGTTGGAAACCTCTATAAAAGTCCTTCATAGAGCATACTCCACTCCATCAGGGCTTCATAAGATTAAATCCCCAAATAGTAGTAATTGTTTCAGAGGCAGCCAAATTGTGTGTGACTTCAGCCACACACTCGAAGTGCTACCTGGAAAAAAAAACAAGTCTATTAACCTCTAAAACATTGAATATCCCAATCTTTCCTACAATCGAATCTTGCCTCCTAGGCATTCACATTGACAAGTCAAATGCATCTCATAACAAATGATTTAAATGTATAGCTTTAGCTGCTAAAAACAATATAGCTAAAAACTGGAAAGCCCAATCTCTTAATTTCTTGACAGACTCCTACCGCTTGTTCTTAGAAATATGGGAACCTTGGATAACATCCCCAAATTGCATATCTCTCCCCTTACTCCCTTCCCAATTATCAAACCCTCCGTCTTGGAGGGGAGCAGGAGACCGGGGGAGCCTGGACCTCAGTGCTGAGTCAGGAGATGGAGATTAAGGTAAACCAAACAATTCTAACTGACCCTTCATGAAGATCCCCATATTGTCATCTTGTAAGGAGGATGCTTCTTCTCCACCTTATTCCTTTCCACCTTTCATTTTCTCCTTTTTGTTTTCATATTTTCCCTTTATTATTTACTATTTGAATTCACACAGTGTAATTACTCATCAATTAAATAAAAACATACAATGTCTAATCTGATCTAACCATGCTTATACCAGGCGAATTTGGTATAGGCAGACTGTATAAAGAAAGAATTTAATTGAGAGTGGGGAAATGAAAGTTAGAAGGTTAATAAAGTTAATAATTGTTTTTTGTAAATTCAAATATGAATAACAATAAAAAAAAATATATATTTTATTTCTCTTTCCTTAAGCAATCAGGGAAATGTATACAAGCGGCATCAAATATATGTAATGCATGGCTTAACGTGATACAGACTGCTATAATAATATTACCAAATTGTCTTCAATAAAAATATTGGAAAACAAAAATGTATTTAAAAGTCTGTAGTGAGACAAGAAGATAGTGATTTTGCAGTGAACGTCAGTGATAGCTAATATGCATTCAGGCATGCCATGGAACATAACTGTCATGTTCACACATTTAAAAGAGCGTGTTTTAAATATTCCAAAATGTGCTTGTAGCATGAAGAATTCTTAAGTAAACCCTGTTTAATCTTCATTTAAACTAATATTATAGCCAGATTAAAAATGCAATTTACTCATTACAAAATTGAACGAATCATAAATTATCCAAGAAAATAAAAATAAATTCAAGTTTTAAATGTCAATATAATCTATCCTTTTCATTATTTTTAATGAAAATTTAGCTAGATTACATGGCTGTACGTATCAACGACTCATTAAAATCTTTAAAAAAAAATAACAGTGTTTTTTTAGTGATTGATGATACATGTTTCAGTAAAAAAGTGCTGGTGATGCAGGAACCAAATGAATGTCCCTGTTAAATGCGAATATTATGCATCATTTAAACAAAACAATCTATGCTTTCGTAGATAACTGGAGAGTAGAAAAATAAATGCTGTAATTACTTCGCACCTCTTGATCTCACTCCTATATGAAATTTCGTCACCAAATAATCTCTCATGAGTCAGATCATTTTCCCTACCTTAGTACAGCAAAACAAGAAGAATTTATCTTTTGGTGGAAAAAAGCCAGCTCATGCTACTGCTATCCTGCAGGCCCCTACCAACACTGTAAAGTGTGGCGAGTGCCAGGTTCTCTGTGAAGCAACTCTCAGCAGCTCTCCAAAGTCCAGGTGGAATTTTACATACTGATAATGCATTTCTTAGGTAGTTATTGCAGCTCTGCTATTTTATAATGTCCAAGCCAGAGGACATGTATGTTTTGCAATTAAATGCGTCAAAAATTATTCTTTAACATTAAAATTATGCACAATATGCACTAAAAACTTCTACTATTCATCCTAACTCTGGATGAAACATAAAACCATACATTTTGATACATACAAAGTCAGATCAGTAAAAGTATGTGTTTGCATATACATCTAAAACCTAATCAATAACATAACTTAATTAATACAACAAGGCTCACTAAGGGTGCACAAGGAAAATAAGCCTTCAGTAGCTGCTCACTACTAGTCTGCCCTTTAGTGAATCCGAGTCAAGGTGTCAGTGTACTATGCTGTGGTCTCTAAGAATTCAAGGGAAGCAACATTCAAAATAAAGTTTACAGACATAAAGATACATTCAAAATATTTAAACTGGTTTTACAGGAGAAAGTACTTAGGCTCAGATTCACAAAAATGCAAAATGTGATGTGCCGTGTCAATCACGCATCATATAATTTTTTTAACTAACCAGTAGAGAAGTGAATCTCAATGTAGTCACTAAACTATGTTCTCTTCTGCTTTGCTAAGTATCCATACTATCGCTACATATTTATATTGGGGCATGTTGTAGGAGTGAGACTCACAATCATCTTAATTATTTTATTATTATTATTATCATCCTTTATTTGGAATGCACCAACATATCAAAGCATTTTTTAACACATTGCACAAATGAATGGAGGGCCCTGTTATCGAGCTTAAAATCAAACATACATAGAGCTTTCCCTAAAGCACCAAAAGAATGAAAAGCGGTGATAGAAGCGCTGTGTATATTAAGGCTGGAGGTGATACACTTCTGTAAACAGATGAGTTTTTAGTGAGGTTCTAAAGATTTTCAGGCAGGAGGTTAGTCTAGGGGAGTGAGGTAAGGAGTTCCAAAGGATAAGGGCAGCACAAGAAAAGTCCTGGAGGTGGGACTGAGAGGAGGGGATAAGAGAGGAGGATATAAGAAGTTTGTTAGCAGAGTGAAGAGGGTGGTTGGGAGAGTATTTTGAGACAAGAATAGAGATGTGAGAGGGTGCATTATTGTTGAGAGCTTTAAATGTTAAAATGTTATTCTAGAGATTACAGGAAGCCAGCTGAGACACTGAGAGATGCTGCAGACACTGAGTGTCGAGTATGGCAAATGAGTGTAGCGGAGGAGCTCCTTATGGATTGGAGTTGAGACAGACGAGTTATGTGGAGGCAAGCAAGGAGCGAATTGCAGTTGTCAAGGCAGACATGATGAGAGAGTGAATTGGAATTCTAGCTGTGTTTTGTGTAAGATAGTGACAGATTTTGTAAATGTTTTTTACGTGAAAGTGGCACAATTTTGGGATTGACTGTATGTGAAATTGTAAGTTTGGGAGTTTTCAATCTTGTGTTCGTGCCTTGGAAACAAGCTCTATGTACATTTGATTCTAAGCTCAAAAACAGGGCCCTCCATTCTTTATAAGGTGTTAAGTTTGTTTTTTGCGTAGAACTTGCGTAGGACTTAGCCGATGAGCTCCAAAGGTGCTCATCGCTGTGAGCCTCGCAAAGCGAGGTGAGCCCCTAAACCGTAGCTCATCGCTGCGAGCCTCGCAAAGCGAGGAGAGCCGTTAAACCGTAGCACTTAGCCCATGAGAGCCTCGCAAAGCGAGGCGAGCTGTTAAAATACAAGACGCAGGACTTAGAAAAAAAAGATACGAGACGCAAAAATGTATGAGATTAGCGGCTGAACAAAAAAACAGAAAAACACACTAAATACACCCCAAAAAATGTTATTACAAAAACATCACAGACAGCATGGGCCAACAGCCAGGACGTCTGTGAGTGAGGTGGAACGCAAATTGAACTCGATTTAGATGATTTTCGCCACTCGAAAATCGCCTAAGCGAGGGAAATAAATGGGCGCCGAAAATTTTTTAAACGAGGCTACCCGACCCCGGACCGTGCAAAACACTGCAAAATGTGTAGCACTTTACACATCACACTATGACCTACAAGATACACTATTACAAAAGCCGGGAAAATGCTCACGAGATATGTACCATATTAATAACATTACGACTATACAATGCCACTTTACACAATTAACCAACGGCTTTACCTCGCGCACGCAGCCTATTTAGAATGCACACTTCAAACATTCATTACACTTTATAAGCAGGGCACTAACACTCACAATGTATATTCTATGCAGACGCAAAATACAAACAGATTGTTAGCTCTTCAGCCTATTGCTCGCTGCATATATTAATAAGAAATAATTAAAGTATATTAATTTATTGATTAGATCATTAATTATTACTTAACTACATATACATAGAAATATATATATCTCTCTCAGAGGACAAAATGTACACAACAGGAGAGGCTCGTAATGAGCGCCGAACTTACAGTACAAAACGGTTTCAATTATGTCTCAAACAGCATTCCCATGGCTTCAAATTGTACCCGATAACCACAGTAAGCAATGCATTATAAGGGAAAATACCCAGAAAAAGAGCATTATCTAAATGTATACTTCAATTACCCCATGGTTTCTATTATAATAAAATGTAAAAGACAACTTACCCTAAGCTGATTCTGGTTCTGTTATAAAAGGTGTGATATGCATTGTAATTAATTTCTTAAATTAAGTTAATAGGCAATAATTAATTGACAGTTTGCTTTATAGGCACCACACTGCTCACTAGTGAATTTTGGCTTTAGAGTACATAACAGAACGTGCATACGTGCACAAATATTATATCGCTGGTTAATTATGCAGGATTTTATATGTAGACATAATTAACTACATAGTACACAGATGGTCTGTTGATGTCAAATTAAACAGAATGTCTGGAACATATTGATATAAAGCATAGATGTTCTATCTTCTATGTACAATCATGTGGGTGGATGGATGGGTGAATAACATCTGATAAGATAAGATATGGAAAACAGACATGACTTATCTTAACCCTATAGTAGCAGTATGAATCTCCACAGGGTAAACTATCTTTCATTGCATAAAAACGTGGGAGGTAATTCAATCAAATCCTTTCATGAACTGTATTGCTGCATTGTACATGTACAGTACGATACTGCACATTATATTATCAAATTACTAGCAAAAAGAGGTACATTTCTTTGATTGTGCAGTCTCCTTACATTATCTCATACATAATGTGAAATCTGGAACCAAAACAATATTCTATTGTATTACCTTTTATAATATGCAGTTATGCTTCTGTGGAATGTGCCATTTTGGTTTCAGCAGATCAGCTTTCTGGGGTTAGGACGATACGTTGAATTCACAGGAAGTTAGTGTCGGCATAATGGTAATGTGCCAGTGCTGTCATTAGGGCAGGTTCATTAGATTACACGTTAATATCTTCCTGAAAAAGTAACACAGCAGTATACAAAAACACAAAATGGAGCACACAATAAGCTACAAAGGTTGTGCTTATTTTAGTTTTTTAAAGTTTTTTTACCGATAGTAAAGTGTGGAAAAATAAATGTCAGTTTAATCCACAGTTCACTTTATAACATACTTTCTTGTATTAAGATATTAATAAAATAAAGGGATAACCCTACAGTACTGTGTCCTCTATGGGAGCAGCCATTTTGATATTCAAAGGCCTCTCTTTATAGCAGGGGTGGGAAACGTCAGGCCCTCGGGCCCTTCCATCCCTATGCAGGCAGCGGACATTGTGATCACAGCTACTGAACGGCCAGGAGGTGCTCATGCGCTACGACAAGAGACACAGCGAGAGAGAGAGAGGCAGGAGAGAGGGCAGAGAGAGAGAGAGAGAGGCAAGAGATAAACACAAGAGAGGGAGAGGCACACACAGGAGAGAGAATCACAAACAGGAGAGACAGATAGGATAGAAAGAGAGAGATATGAGAGAGAGAAAGCCACAGGAGAGAGAGGACAGATAGAGAGAGGGCAGAGAGAGGGACAGGGAAGAGAGAGGGACAGGGCAGAGAGAGGGACATGACAGAGAGAGAGAGGAAAGAGAGAAACACAGGAGAGGCACAAACAGGAGAGACAGATAGGATAGAAAGAGAGAGATATGAGAGAGAGAAAGCCACAGGAGAGAGAGGGCAGAGAGAGAGAGAGAGAGGGCAGAGAGAGGGACAGGGCAGAGAGAGAGAGGAAAGAGAGAAACACAGGAGAGAGGCACACACAGGAGAGACAGATAGGACAGAAAGAGAGAGATATGAGAGAGATAAAGCCACAGGAGAGAGAGGACAGAGAGGGAGAGGGCAGAGAGGACAGGGAAGAGAGAGGGACAGGGCAGAAAGAGGGACATGACAGAGAGAGAGAGGAAAGAGAGAAACACAGGAGAGGCACAAACAGGAGAGACAGATAGGATAGAAAGAGAGAGATATGAGAGAGAGAGAAAGCCACAGGAGAGAGAGGGCAGAGAGGGACAGGGAAGAGAGAGAGAGGAAAGAGAGAAACACAGGAGAGAGGCACAAACAGGAGAGACAGATAGGACAGAAAGAGAGAGAGATGAGAGAGATAAAGCCACAGGAGAGAGAGGACAGAGAGGGAGAGGGCAGAGAGGACAGGGAAGAGAGAGGGACAGGGCAGAAAGAGGGACATGACAGAGAGAGAGAGGAAAGAGAGAAACACAGGAGAGGCACAAACAGGAGAGACAGATAGGATAGAAAGAGAGAGATATGAGAGAGAGAAAGCCACAGGAGAGAGAGGGCAGAGAGGGACAGGGAAGAGAGAGAGAGAGGAAAGAGAGAAACACAGGAGAGAGAGGCACAAACAGGAGAGACAGATAGGACAGAAAGAGAGATGAGAGAGAAAGACACACAGGAGAGAGAGAGACACAGGAGAGAAAGAGACAGTAGAGAGAGAGAGACACAGGACAGAGAGAGACACACACAGGACAGAGAGAGACAGGAAATAAAGAGAGGGGATACAGGAGATTGACAGAGACAGGAGAGAGAAAGAGAGAGATATGACAGAGAGAGAAAGACAGGACAGACTGAGAAAGAAACAGGAAGGAGAGAGATGAGAGGGAGAAAGCCAAGAGAGAGTTTGAGAGCCAGGAGAGAGAGACACAGGAGATTGAGAGAGAGGACAGAGAGAAGCAGTTTTAGCCATCACATTAAGGGTGAGTTCATTAAATGTTTGACCAAATATTGCTAATGTTTTAGTTGCATAACAATGTTATAATTATCCAAATGGCCCTTGGCAGAAACCAGGTTCCCCACACCTGCATTATAGCAAGGCTTCCATCTTGTTAATGTTGCGGGTGTTCATATTCAACACAGGAGCGTGTGTGTACTTTGATCTGCTTCACTTGGCCATGAGAGTTCACCTTTGGCAACACAGCCACCGTTGACATCAAATGGGCATGTGACATAACCATGACAAAGCATGTGTGGATCTGTGTTGCATATTAATTTGCAACTACAGCATTAGAAAGATGAAGGCCCTAGCTGTCAAGAGAAGGCTGCAGATAACAAAATGACTGCATCCACATATGAATATAGAAAGCCTAAATAATGAATCAGTAGGGTTACTCCATCATTTTATTTACCTAATAATACAATAAAATATGTTATAAAATGGACATCTGATTAATGGACATCTGATTACAATGGATATCTGATTACAATGGATATCTGATTAACTACTTTAAAGAGTTAGCTGATAATAATGATATTATAGTCAAGCAAGCTGAGCCTTTGTCATAATGTTCAAGAATATTTAAATGGAAGAGATATAAAACAAAATAAATGATAGAAATGTGTATACCATTTAATACAAAAATCTGGTTGTAGAGATACACACATTTGGTACTGGATAAAGAGTTATAAAATGCATTTATGCTTCTTTGGAAATCTGCCATTTTGGTTTCAGCAGATTAGTTTTCAGGGATTAGAAGGATAGAAAATGATGTCTAGAAAACACAAACTGATTTCTAGATAACTTTATGTTAATTTACATCAAAGGCATCCAGCAACATCCATATACCTTTCTGATTATTGCTCTCTGTCACACTATTTCTCTGTTGATGTGCACAGGATGAAAACAAAAACTCAGCATTCAGATGTGACTAAAAATTCTTAAAAATTCTCAAAAGGATTTACAACAAAGACATAAGATCTACAAATATACAGATATTAGTTGTGATGTTGTGTTGTATCCTCATGATTTAATTGATGATGATGTAATTATGGCATATGTGATATCAAGAATGATATCACCAGTAAATTATTTAAAGGACCACTGTAGTTCAGTAAAAAAGGCATGTGTTTGTGAGGTATGTAACAAGCTAACAACATTAGTATTGGTGACAGCCACTGACCTCAAAACCAATCAGAATTGTTGAAGACTCTGGTTATGAGTAGAATAATCAATTTTGTGTTTATTATATCACTTCATTAAGGCTGGATCATGAGGGTGTTTTTATTTATCAGTAGGGGAGGAGGGTGCAGAAGTCAGAATGCTTTCCATTGCTCTCCAGAATTGTAAATGGCCCTTTCACACACAAACCCAGCTTCCATAAAGGTATCATGGTTACCTCCAGGATCAAGTAGAGGTAAACATATTTTTTCTAATTAAAAATTCCCTTAATAACTTTTCCCTGGTTTAATTATGCTCTTAGTCAAACAAAATGTTTATTATATATTTATTACATAAGATCCGCAAGCTGAGATTCCGCTCCATGCTGATGATAGCCAGTAAGCTTGAAACAGCTGTACATGGATAGGATTCTCAGTTTGTGTCCAGCCTTGGCTTTGCATTAAAGCTGTGAAATACAGAATGCATAAGCTTAAAGGAAGCCATGTTTGAAAACGGCTATAGATTGAAGAGCGAGTCATTTGTGGGCATATTTGTGTGACCCAGCTCAGCTTCCCAGAATGCAGTGTAATAACTGTTTTTCTTGGAATGCAATTTAACATGCATAGTACCTGCGTTTTGTAAATTCTCTCGTTTAATATCATCAACATTGAAATGTATCACATGGTCATAAAGAAGCTTTAGCTCACATTCCCAAGTCACAGGCTTGAAAAACAAGTTGTCTTGTACCCTCTATGATAAAATCATCTCTGAACTATGTTTTGTGTTCCAAGTTAGTTCACATTTCCCCTAGGATTACTACATCATAACAAGATAGATATGTGGAGTTAAGATCAGAGTCTCACTGTAAATTTACCTCTAGTGAACTATTGTAACCTTTACTCTTCTCTCCTTCTGAACTGGTTCCACTTTCTCTCTCACCTACCCTGTCCACCCAAACCCACCTATGATTCTTGTTATTTTATAATGCAAGTCTATGTACCATCATCTTCATTACACGCAGCTGCTACAGACACATTCTAATCTTTTATTAACCCTTTATTCTCCTAAAATACCTCATCCTCCCCAGCTCTCTGTAACTTCACTTTCATACTCCTTTAACTTGCACATCACTACAACATTAAAGCATGGATACCTTTCTACTCTCTCCTACTAAATGGAAACATCTACCCAACTTTGTAAATTTTCTACCAAAACAAAGTTTACACCTGTCTTAATGTAACATAATTGTCTTCTCTTAACTCTTTTAACCTTTATCATTTTCAGCTTTCCCTCTCTTTCTGGCCTAATCAAATCCTTAACTGCTATTCTTGTCCAGATTTATGCCTCTCCAACTTCCTTTATATTGTAAGTTAGCAAATTTTCAGTCTTATGAGGTGTTTTGGGAAGAAGCACCATGTAACTAAGAATTTAGCTATGTATTAATATTGTATTTTTTTTGTTCTCAACCCTTATATAGCAATACAGAATATGTTCGCACGTTACAAATAAATGATACTTGATAGAGTGATTAAAGGTGTTTTTGTTAGCCACAGACTTTACAAAGCTCCATTGTAACCTGGAGATTTGAAAAAGTTGATTAGAAGCACCTTGGTACAGTTGACTTAAGACTGCTTCCAAAATTTGGGTGTGGATGTTTTGGACTGCAGCTGGCAGTCTGAGAGGCTGTATTTGGGGCCTGCAGCCTGTGAGGGGCTGAAAAAAAAACTGAGGAACTGCAATTATCGTTACAGATTGGAAATGCAGCTAAGCAATGGTCAAGTTTTAATAATGGGAGATTTTAAGAAATAAACTGTATGAATGAGACCAGCAGTTCAGCTAAGGGGAGCGGGTTCTTGAGTACACTCAGAGATCATTATCTGGCCCAGGTTATACAAGAACCTACTAGAAATGAGGCTATCTTGGATTTTGTCATCACAAATAATATTGATATAGTATCAAATATTGAAATAGGGAAACCTTTGGGATCACAACAAAGTCTCATTTGAGATTGAATTAAAAAAATATAACTGTAAAGGGCCAACAAAAACTCTCAATTTTAAAAGGGCAGATTTTATCGGCCTACGGGCAGAAAGACAAAGTAATATAAACATAAATGGACAACAATCAAATCCTTAAGAAGTATACATACTTATCACAATATACCATGTGGAAATAAAAGTAAAAGGAGTAAATCACATCTCATGTGGCTTAACAATGATTTACAGATCATGATAAGGAGTAAAAAACAGAAAAGTGAGGACAGAGACTGCTTTACATGAGTACAAGGAAATCAACAAGGCTTGCAAAAGGGCTATTAGACTCGCTAAAATAAAAAATGAAAAGTTAGTTGCAATGGAGAGTAAGACTAACCCTAAAATATTTTTTAAATATAATAAAAGGAAGAAGGCCAGGAAGGAGGCTATAGGAACATTACCTTGTGAAACAGACTGTCTGATAATTAGTGACCAGGAAAAGGTAGATGAGCTAAATAGGTTATTTTCTTCGGTATAAACAAGGGAGTTACTGGTGTTTGCAACATAATGAGGCAACACTACATACTCCAAATAATTGGTTAACGCAGGATGAGGTAGAGACCAGAGAGAGAGAAAAATCCCAAAAGTCGTTGGAAAAAATAAATGTTAATAAAGCCCCAGGTGTACTGAGGGAACTGGGTTCTGTAATGCCAAACCATGTTATCTAATTTTTCAAGATTCACTCAACACAAGGTCTCTACCCAGAACCAGACCAGATGACTGGAGAAAAGCAGAGGTGATACCTATATTTAAGATAGGAGCAAGACAAATCCAGGAAATTATAGACCTGTAAGCCTCACTTCTGTAGTGGGAAAGCTTTTAGAAGAGTTAATAAGGGATAGTATACAAGAATATGTCTGTTTAAAGAAGATTATAAATTGGTGTTAACACAGATTTATGAGAGATAGGTCATGTCAAACAAACATAATTAGTTTATATGAGGAGGTTAGTAGAAACTTGGAGCAATGCAACTCAGTAGACATAGTCCTTTTGGATTCTGAAAAGGCTTTTGATACAGTGCCACATGGAAGACTATTATGCGAACTAAGGGATACAGGATTTGCAGTAAATATCTGCTCATGTATTGAGAGCTGGCTAAAAGACAGGAAGCAAAGGGTTGTGGTAAATGGAACATACTTAGATTGGACTAATGTGGTAAGGGTTCCTCAGGATTCAGTATTAGGTTCTCTCCTTGTTAACATATTTATTAATGACATAGAGGTAGGACTGGATAGTAATGTCTCCATTTTTGCTGATGACATGAAGTTGTGCAAGGTAATTAAATCAGATAATGATGTTCTTTCCCTCCAAATGGATTTACATAAATGAGAGGAATGGGCATCTAAACGGCAGATGAGATTTAATACGAATAAATGTAAAGTTATGCATCTTGGAAGGAAAAATAGCCATTTAATGTATATTCTTAATGGAGCAAATCTAGGGGTATCAGGTATTTAAAGTGATTTGGGAGTACTTGTGGACAACAACCTAGGTAATCTTGTCTGCCAAGCAGCATCTGCAAAGGCAAGTAAAATAATAGTATGTATTAAGAAGGGTATAAAAGCAAGGGAAGCAAATATAATTCTACCACTATAGAAATCCCTAGTATGACCTAATTTGGAATATGGAGTACAATTTTGGGCACCACGTCATAAAAAGGACATATTGGAGCTGGAGAAAGTACAGATAAGGGCTACAAAACTAATAAGGGGAATGGAGGGGCTAAGTTATGAAGAAAGACTAGCCAAATTAAACTTATTTTCTCTAGAAAAAAGGTGTCTAAGAGGGGATATGATTACTTTATATAAATATATCCAGGTCAATATAAGGCTTTGTCAAGTGAACTTTTTGTGCCAAGAGGTTTGCAATGGACAAGAAGACATCCTTTGAGGTTAGAAGTAGACTTACTGCCGGCATGAAGGTAACTGTGGGCTTGCAATTGAATAGAGGCCATTGTATTGAGATATTCAGGAGTTAAATTATCACTTTAGTCCTACACCTGATCTTTTTGAAGAACTTCATTATCTGCAATATGATTTTAGAGATTACAACAATGAATCTTTAATCTATCAACCGATATATGCAATTTTTCTTTACTGTTGGTAGTCACTGCCTCGACCGAGCTGCTTGTTTGAATTTCTTACTCAAGGATGAGCCTTGAAAAATAAATCGGGCTGCCTCACAGAAAGTCCACAAGATGGACTAAATGGCCTGTTGGCATTAACTCCTTTCTGGGACAGAAAAACTGGATCATAGCAGAGCTGACATGTGGCAATGATTCACAATTGAAAGATCTTTGATATATGGAAGCTGAACTGCAAGTACTTTGGTGTTGCGATATGTTATTTCCATTCCATTATATACTTTCTTAATTGTCCACATGTATTGAATATTTGATTACAGCCCTAAACCATATTATTATACCAGTTTATTAATTCCGTTCCCATTTTTGTTTTTAGTATATAACTCCTGTGCTTTTTATTACCACCACAATCCAATGATTATTAGTATATCCTGCATGTACAGGGTTATCCCTATTTTCTGATATATGAGGATTGATATTACTTGATACCGAATAGGGTGCTAATGGGAGCCATACATGAGCCCCTACACATTGATGTTCATTTTCAACCTCAACATATTGTGATAAAATTACTTTAGGATTGTATATGATTAGCACACTTTTAATGTATAGAGCGGCATATTTTCCGGATCAAACAGTATCCAATTAAAGCTATTATATTTTTATGATTCAAATGTGGTGTTAAGCACCAAATGGATATTACTGCAATAGGTCATACCCCTTTCTAAATTAATTCTTGTTTTGATGAAAGAGTTGAACTTTTATGTTAACTGGTTTCTCCCCTTTGCTGCTCATGAAGACAGTGTACTTCTAAGTACAGGGGTTACACTGTCTCATAGTAACAATCAGTGGTAACTTCAAAAAGGTTGAGTTCCAAGCAAGCGGATGGTGTTGTTTTTGGATACAAAACCTTAAAACTAAACAGACATACAGTAGATACAAAAAACAATAATTACATCAAGTAAGATAGAATTGGACTTTAACTGTAATGAGAGCATTTGAGAGCCCAATGGGATGGTGGCAATGTAAAGAAGGAGGAGGAGTGAGGTTATTGCTTGGAAGTTTTGTTCTTATAGGCACAGGCTACACTTCGGTTCTTACAGGCACAGGCTGCACTTTGATTCTTGCAGGCACAGACTGCTCTTGAGCTCTTGCAGGCACAGACTGCTCTTAGTCTCTTGTAGGCACTAACTACACTATTCTACAATACAGATCTTTATTCTACTTCCTGAAAGACAGGATGTGGGATGTTGAGAGCACGTCAAGTTCTGAGCCAATTTTTGACAGTCTGATATGCCGCGTTCCGAGGTAGAGTTGGGTTCCAAAGCAATTTTTTGGCATTGAAAAGGACGAGTTCCAAGGATGGTGAGAACCGTGGTACCACTGTATATGTAATTAATTTAAACCATTATTTTTCACTGACTAGGGTGTGAAAACAGTAGGCCAACAGTTAGTTTTATGCTCAATTTTATATTGAATATACTTTATGAGGGAGATATAGGGAATTATTTCCTCACTCTGCCGCAGTTTGCAAAAGAGGAGAGGAACTCCAGCCTATAGATGTAAGGGACATGGCTATCGGCAGTGTAGCTTTATAATCACAATAAACTGAAATCATTTTTTTTCTGGTGTCTAATACATAAAGTTATTAAATCTAGAGCATTATAGTTGCCCTTTAAATGTGTGGATTATTAATTTGAATCTAATAATGAAAAAGGCAATGATACCAAACCAAATCAGCAGTCTGTTGGCTTATACTCACACATCAGTCAGTATACAGTAGATATAGATTGATACTGCATCTAAACAAAAATATCATAATAATGATAATAATAGTAACAATAAATATAAGGAGACATACCCTTACCATTAACATGTAAACTAAGTAAAGATGTATAAGTTAAACTGCTGTCTGCTTCAATATCGTACTGGATTGAGAGATTGCAAGAAGATATTTTTATATCAATTTATGTAGCCTAATCATAAAGAATGACAGTAAATGGTCATTTGTTTTGTGGTCAATTACTAGACTTGCAGCTCTATAAAATTTGAAGCCAGTAAATCCAATGTGAAGCTCGCAACGGCTGCAGGCTTGAAATTTGTTACTGTGCTATTAAATTAGAACGGGCTGTGAGCTACGAGCTGGAGACGCAAACCCTTAAACCATTTATCGGCCGTCGGATTTGCGGGCTTGAACGTAATCAATTAGTCAAACCCCTGGTTACGGGTTTAAAAGGAGCCAATTGAAACAGAGATCGTCATAATAAAAATGGAGGTTGGATTTCAAAGTCTTTTTTTTATTTTATTTATTTTTTTATTTGTTTTCAGACAAACATGACAAAAAATAGAAAAAAAAATAACAGGACAAAAGATATACAGAGTAAATCGCATCTTAACAACTTAATAAAATTGCTGACATATTTTAAGAACAAGATGCCAAGAATATTCCACAAGCCATTAAATACGACGATAAAAAAAAAAAAAGGGAAAAATAAATAAATAAATAAATAAATCTTTATCTTTTAAGACAAACTAATAATATATTGGTCCCATAGGTGCCAGTTTAATGCTACAATGTTTTTTTTAGGGATTAAATCAGTGTTCCCCCTCATTATTTCTCTGCTAATATCAACCAAGTATTTTACTTCATACCAGGATGGGATAGTAGATGTTTTCCAATGTTTTACTATAAGGCATTTTGCAATCAATAGAATATGTGTATAAAGATATTTTACTTTCGACCCAAGGGTATCCATATTAATATGTAAAATTACTGTTTGGGGATTACAAGGCAATAATGAGCCTCCCACAATAGATAATTCTACACAAATCCTTTCCCAGAATTTTCTCATATGGGGACATTCCCACCAGAGATGGTATGATGTACCGACCTGACCACATTGCTTCCAGCAGAGATTGTCTGAGAGTGGATAGAATCTATTCAATAGAACTGGAGAATAGTACCATCTGTGGATGATTTTAAAATATATTTCTGTATAAACAGCGTTTATCGCTGATTTTTTAACCAGCCTAAACGAGTTATGACAAGTAATTGGATCAAATATCAAATTAGAATCTCTTTCCCAATGTACAATCCCCTTAGACTTAACAAACGGGAGAACGCTCGTCCTAACTGAAGAACATTTGGATATAATATGATTCATGTCTCCTTTTATAGCTAACACTTCCATTTTCTTAGATTCTTGCACTTTTTTAGGGAGCTAAGGTGTATCCACTGAATTTTATTTGAGCATGTAGACCTGTCTATTAATACCCCTTTGACATATAAATCCAAGATAAATTTAAATCCCTGTGTCTTGAATACCTGAGTAAATGGAAAATCTGCCACTGTGGAGAGTATTTCAATTGGAGCAGCCAAAGAAGGTTTATCGACCAGGGACAATTTATAGATGTTTTCATACCAGAATTTAATAGCTGACCTTATAACAGGGGAAACATTCTCAAATACCCGTGGGTCGAAGCTGGGAAGCCACAATAGTGTGGCTAACGGATTCGTACCAAGTAAGGTTTCTTCTATATAAAACCAAATTGGTTTCTCGCTGGAAATGGACCATCTTACTGCGTGGGAGAGTAATATATTGGTTTGAATCTCCATTAATGATGGATAGGCCAAACCTCCCTTTTCAAACTTGGCGTAAAAGGTACTTTTCAATAATCTTGATTTCTTGCCGTTAAATATGAAGTGATCTAAATCCTTCTAAATAATTAATAAAAATGTCTTGTTTATTTTGCCCGGGATACACCTGAAGAGATAGGTTATTTTATCGAAAATGGTCATATTAACAGCTGTAATTCTCTCCAGTAAGGGTAATTTTAGCAAACGCCACTCATACAGCAGGGGTCTTATTAATTTCATTTTCTCAACTAAACTAGTTTTTAGAATTTCACTAATTTGGAAGGAAAACCTTACTCCTAAGTGGACTAAGCCTCTTGATTTCCAATTGAAAGGATATAATTCTTCCATTCTCCTTAATGATTCCAACCCGATTCCCCACATAAGGGTATCGGTCTTATTAAGATTAACCTTAAAGTAAGAAACCCTACCATACTTTCTCATTATATCGTAAGCATATCTACAGGATTTCTCGGGATTACTTAAGGTCAGGACAATGTCATCGGCAAATGCCATGAATTTAAGGTCCAACTTATTTATCTTAATCCCTTCCACCTCAGTTGATTCTCGTAAAAGTATTGCCAGTGGCTCCAAGAACAGAGCGAACAGTAGAGGAGACAGAGGACATCCTTGTCTGGAGCCATTACTGATCTTAAACTTCTCTGAATCTGCCTCTGGACTTGCTATACAGGCTGTGGGATAGGAGTATAAGGCCTTTATTGATCTAGTTGCAAACTCCCCCAAACCAAATTTCTGAAGGGTGGCAATAAGGAAATCCCAGTTGACCCTGTCAAATGCTTTTTCGGCATCTATCGACAAGGTCAAACTGGGAGTCCCTCTCCTCCTGATAAAGGTCAACGTATCAATCAGACGTCTCGTATTGTCTGAGGTTTGACGACCACTCACAAAGCCTGTTTGGTCAGGGTGAATCAAGTTAGGTATTATTTTTTTTAATCTCTTTGCTAACACCTTGGAATAGATTTTAATATCAAGGTTTATTAAGAGATTGGTCTATAGTTCTCGCATATTTCTGGGTTTTTACCTTGTTTTAATATATTTATGATTTTTGTTTCTAATAATTCGGGAAGAGTTTCTCCTGTATCTTTTATCTCATTGAAGAGATTACATAAATGTTCCTTAAAAGTAGGTAAAAATAAATTGTAAAAGATTTGATCAAAGCCATCCACTCCTGGGGCCTTATTTTTAGAATTCTTAATAGTATCCTCTATCTCCTCGACATTAACTGCTCCATTCAGGAGCCGCTGTTAACTTTCTTAAATTTTTGGGAAGGCAATTCTGTCCAAAAAACTTTTTTTTTAATTTTGCTCTGGGACATGAAAATTGGGGTCCTCGCCTAGGTTGTACAATTTTCTATAATATCTCATAAAAGTCTGTGCTATTTCATCCGGATGCAAAATTAATTTACCCTTCGGGTCTCTGATTTTTAAGATTTTATTTTGCTGCCGTTCTCTACGAAGTTTGCTTGCCAGTCATTTGCCTGCTTTATGACTTTGGAAGAAATAAGTTTGTTGATATTTCCATAACCGGCGGTCAGCACATTTTCGTAAAATTATATTAATTTGTTTATTTATTTCCTTAATTTTTTAATGCTATTAATATTATTAGGCTGTTGTTGATTAATTAAATGTTCTTTTTCTAGGTCTATATACAGCTGTCTTAGTGGAATCCCCCGATTCCTTTTAACTTTAGCGGTATAGGAAATTAGCAGACCCCTGATGTAGGCTTTAAAGGTACACCACAAGGTGGCCTTAGAGGTTTCTGAATCGCTGTTAATACGAAAAAACAGTTGTATTTCTTTTTTCAAAGTTTTTATCAACTCTAGATCTTTAAATATATATGAGTCCAGTCTCCAGCTTTTATATTTCCTCTTTTGATTATCATTGCCTTCTTTAATAGTAATATAATGCAGAGAGTGGTCAGCCCATGGGGTGATATGAATCTATTTTATCCAGTAGTCTTAACGTGTTTATATCAGACATCACATAATCAATTCTTGAATAAGAATTAAATCTACCGGAAAAAAAGGTAAATTCCTTTTCCTGAGGGTGTAGAGTTCTCCAAGAGTCTAATAAATCTGCTTTAGAAATGATATCTGCGAAATTAATGGACAGCCTTGCATTTTTGGACTCAGTTTTAGAAGAATGGATACTCAATCCATCTAAGTTATTATCCATGGTCATATTATAATCCCCACATAGTAGGAGAGAACCTCTTTTTATTTTATTAACCTTCGCCAAGATTTTTTTTACAAAAGCCAATTGATTTACATTTGGAGCATACAAATTAAAAAGGGTAAATATATTTTCATTGACAGGGCCTTGCCAAATAGTGTATCTACCAAATTCGTCAATATCTGAGTATTGTTCATGGATACTTAGATTTTTCCCAAAAAAGATAGAGACACCTCTGGATTTACTGCTAAAAGTAGAGTCAACTCTTATGGGAAAATTCCTGTTATTTGTATAGCAAGTAAGTCCCTTCTTTATATGTGTCTCCTGACAGCAGATTATATCAGCCTCAAGTTTCGTATATTCCGTAAAGGCTACTTTCCTTTTTGTTGGGGAGTTTAGACCGTTAACATTATGGGAAATAATTCTCAAACCCATTTACAGGAAAGAAAAAATATTCAGTTGTAAGGACAGGCCCCTTTGCCAGACAAGATAGATTTTTAAGGAAAGTTGATTTGTAAAAACTCTCCACTCTAAAACTCTTATTGCTGTTACCTTAATGGATTTAACCAGGGAACAAGTTTCGTGTATATTTATATAATAGACACGTTCTCATTTTGCAGATAAATATGCCGCACAGATGGGACCTCCAAATATAATAAAGATTAATAAAAAAAAAAAGAAGCATAAAAAGAAAAATAAAACAAAACAAAAAAAAAAAACATAAATATTCACATATAAAAAGAACAACAAAAAAAAAAGAGAAAAAAAGACGAAAAACCGATGTTTAGAAATGCCAGGAAGAACTACATCTTCTTGGTCGAAACGCCTACATTTGTGTATCTCTCATATTATCTACCAAATATCGTTATCAAACTTTTGCCCCGCAAATTAAAGCTAGGGCTTCTTTCCTCCCTCCCTCCTTACTACTGTTATGCCATTACCTATATTTCCTTCTTGTTTTCGTCTTTTTTTTTTTTTCCTTTTCCCTTCCTTCTTTTTTAATTCTTTTTTTCTTTTTTTTTTTTTTTTCTTATTTTCCTTTGCTCTTTTTTCCTTTGGCTATTTTCCAATGCGTCTTTGGCTACAATCCCAATTACACAAACTGGAGTATCATCCAGGTTAACTTTAAAATATACAATTGACCCACCATTAGCACTGAAAACAGTTACTATATCCATTGGTTTCACTAAGTCCTTCAAATTAACCCTGAAGACCTAAATGTGAAAGAAGGAAGTTATTTCCTATCCTTCCTTATTACTAATCTGGACATACTAATGTCCTGTAACTGACCTTTTAGTGACCTAGTGTTAAAATTGACAGATAAGGATTTGACTACTTTATTTTACACCCTTACTTTTTCACATACTTTAATTATTATTATACCCGTGAAAATTATTAAATATGGAAATTTACTATGAAAATTTCAAGTGTGAGTAATACTAGTGCACTGACCAAGCAAATTTTACAACTATTTATCTAAAATTGTTATAACATCGATGAAAAATATAAAAAGAAATAGGTGGTATATTGTAAATGTGTTTGATATTAATATTATAAAGTGAAAAATCAAACCGGGGTTTTACCAGACTTAGGGCCTCATTCTATTACCGGCGGTAAATCGGCCGTAAGGCTGCGATTCCTTGCAGGGGTTCTGTTAACTCGCGATTCTATTATACGGCCCCGCAAGGATCTCCTCTTACGGCCGGCCGCATATCTTGGAACCGGCCGTAAGCTCAGAAATATAAAAACGCAAAAATAAATTCAAGCCTGCACTGTACAGCTCTGTAAATGCTAGGGATCATATTGGGGGACATGAGGATTAAAAGTAACCCACTCTCAAGCTTGCACATCAGCCCAAACCCGAGTTCAAATTAACTGTTTATTTTCCGGCTGCGGCGTGTGCGGGTCTGAGGTGCTCCAAGCACTCTGGACTTTTTACATGGATATTTTACGTATATTAAAAATAAAATATTTTACGGATTTGAGTATAGGATAATTATGTGCTATTTTTTCTAACACCTAAAATCCCTTTATAGTCTTCTCAAAGTGCAGGATGGCTTTATTTGAGCTATTTTATGTGCTTAATTGGTGCTAGCGGGACCTCTTTCCTGCAAGTAAGCTGCGGCTCGTTTTTAGCCTTGCAGAGAGGGTTCCCGGAGCAATTGAATTGCAAATAGGAATTTCTTACGGCCGAAACTCTTGCGGCCGTTTTAGATCAAAGGCTTTCCTCCGGCGCGAGCGGCCGCAAGAGATAGCAAGGCGCCGGCCGCAAGCCTGCCGGAGCCCCCGGCCATAAGGGAATAGAATAGCCGAATAGCTTGCGGCCGGTCCTTGCGGCCCCGCAACGGCTGCGGCCGCTAATAGAATGAAGCCCTTAGTGACCAGTTCATTAAGGGTCATTATGTAATTAGCCAAAGATTAATTCGGATTAACCTGTGTTATAGTAGACAAAAGATGACTCAAAACAGAAGAAGGTATCTATTTAACAAGTTCCCATTCTGTTTTTTTTTATCTCTAGAGTGGGTTTAAAGCTCCCAGGTTTTGCGGCCACTAACTTGATATTCCCCTTTTGAAATAATTTTTTCCCCTCTTCTACGTTTTTGATTTTTACCCAGACTTGATCTCTATAAATGGAGATTCCATAAGGGAAGGACCATTTATAGCGTAACTCATTTTGTCTCAAAGTCTGAGTTATATCCAAGAATTCCCTTCTTTTAAGTAGGGTAAAGGCTGAAACATCAGAGAAGATCTTAATACCACCGTAGGGGGGCTCCAAACCTAACCCTAAGAAATTTGCTCTAACTATAGCTTCCTTAAACGGAAGATGGTGAAAAGCTATAATTACATCTCTTGGTACAAGTTTGTCCATATTTTTGGGCAGGGGAATTCGATGGATACTCTCAATTTTACGATCCTCTGGGTTCATTTCTGGGGCTATATTAATAAACATTCCTCTAACAAAGTCTCTCAGGTTGTTATCTTGAATGCTTTCCTGTATTCCCCTTAAGCGAAGATTTTTTTTCCTCGAGCGATCTTCCTGACTGTAAAGCCTTATCGTTAAATCTTCAATTTTATTTTCCAATGAAGAGGAATATTTTAATAAGGAATTATGGTCCAATATCAACTTATCGCATTTGTTTTCAAGCAATTCAATTTTCTGGTTTATATCAGATATTGATTGGGAGTTGTTTGAAATTGACTTTGAAAGGTCTTCAGTGATCTTCACCTGGAATTCTAACATTAAAGCTCTCATTTTTGAGCAAGTTAGGACCTCTTCTTCTTGCATTAGAGAGCTACTGTCATGCCCTTGAATTGACGAATCAGAGACCTGATTAATCATTGTATCTACGATTGATTCATTTAATTTTGATTTAATAGGCATATTGTAGACCCTTGGTTCTTACCAATTGGTAATTGATCCTTGGAAAAAAATAAATTATCTTTATTAGCGAATATAAAGGTTCTCTTGATAATTCAGTCCATCAAGGGCGCTAATAATGATCTGGGGAGCAAGGACTAACCCCGGGGGGAGACCAGAAGTCCACTTTGCTCAGTACAGTACAGTATCTTTAATATAGCAGGGATCACTCTCTGTATAACTGCTGGCCTCAATATTAACAGTCATATATTCCTCTTTGGAGTTTTTATAATTGTCCCGCTATGTAGGTAATACATGAGTAATATTCAGTTAATGAGTTGAAGCTCAATACTCATGGATACTGTAGATCCATTAAACAGAGGTGCAAGTCCTGTATGGAGGATATATAGACCAAATACCTCTCCTAGGGGCTATTTTCCCCCTCTAGGTGTCGGCTATTAAGGACCAAGTCCATTTATAGATATAGAAACTTCTTCTTTCATGGACAGCTCTCCCTCCCATAGACCTGTTGCTCCTCTGTACTTGCCTGCTGTACTGGCCACATTGGACATCAACTGTGTCTCTCACACACTATAAAGTGTGCTGTGGCTGAGGAGCCTGGCACCTCTCCATTATGGGCCACATACAACATAGCTTTCTTCAGTGCCTTTGTTTGTTTTCTGCCTCCTTCCCCACTATGCCTTGCTAGCAATCCCCGACGTCGAGTCACATCGGATCACCTCAGGGAGGACAGGAAGGACGGAAGGAGAGATCTGGCGTCTTCATGGCATTTCAGACCTTCTGCGTCTGCCTAAACTGGCGGCGACGTCATTTCCGGTTCCGCCGGGCCGACACCGTGATCAGTCCCCCGGATTTCAAAGTCTTACGGGGTTCAATTACTTTTTACGATGGGACCCACATTCCAGTTATAATGCATTAATAAAGCCGTAAATATGATATTCTATCACATTCGAGTTACAATATATGTATTAACACATTGATTGCCAAAATCAATAAAACACAAACATTACACATTAAATAAAGTATTTTTCTGGGGCGATTTCTGGGCTTGAGAATGTTGTGCTATTAATTTTAATCAATACAAAGAAAAAGATGGGCCAAGGTTAGGACAAGTCATATGAACTATTAGGGTGCCACTAGAGATCAAAAAGATAATGATAATCAGCAAAAGAGACAAAAGGGACCCCTATTACTGTGCACACCTATTCTTAATCTAATCTCAGAGAGAATGAAAATTAAAATTTAGCTTTTAATATATTTTTTACAAATATTAAAATTATCAGGGGCAGGATATCACATTCATTAATCGCATGGGTATAATCAATCCGGAATCTATATAAAGTGCCAGTGTTTAAATTATTGGATTTGACTGAAAATATAATTACTACTATGAGTGTTTCTAATAAAGTGCTTGAAATAGAAAGTGCTTTAAATAGAAAAAAGTGATAGTGCTTATAATACTAAATTGTGGCATTAGAGCCAATTTATGATTGACTCTAATCCAGTGAGGTAAAGTTTGGTGATATTGCGATAGGAAAACTTGAATAATATGACATTCATATGAAATTCATTGACTATTAGTCAGTAGTAAAATAATTCCAATCTAGTCCGTAATGCACAGTTAATACTGTCTTCCAATACCCTAGGGCTCAAAGGCTTAACATAAGAGGTTGTTTGCGACTGAATCTTGCTCCATAATGGTAATATGTAGTCTATTAGATTCTAAGAATCGGAGCTTAGTTGTAGCGTGACACACGGTTTAGACGCCTCGCGATGACGTCATAAACCATCGCGTACATTCCTGCATCTGACCCTATTAATTGTAAGACTTAACATCACTTTCCCTTTTAATATTAGTACAGTAGTGTGTTTTTATTTGCATTTCAAGTGCTACATATTGGACTTCACCCCCCTTGCGAGTCCTCTCCAGCACTCGTTGGCCTTTGGGCTACATTTGTTTCTTACGGGCTTGCTCGCGAGTGACTTTGTTGCAATTTAATAGCTAAATTGGAGCGGTTACGGGCTTGACAGATTTACGTCTGTGAAGTTCAACGTTGCTCATCCCGTAGGCTTTTTTTAGGTGAATATGTTTAAGCATTAGGCCAACTGGTTCTGGAGTCTTAGAGTAAGTTAGGGCCATATGCTATTAGCTGCTCGCAAATGTCTTGAACTCACAAATTTGGCTGTGAGTGTTTTTTTTCTATAAATGTTTAGACTCCAGCTCGCAAATTCTGACCTCAAGGCTGAACTTGTAAACCCTGCCTTCTGATATCAGGGGCCATGATCATATGATCTGACAATATTTAAGCAAGCCGGTAATTTACTTCTTAAACACTCGCAATACAAAAAATATTTTAATTGCATATTTGTGGGTTTGAGACTGTTCTGCAACTAATTTTAAAGCATTTCTAATCTTCTCATATTTTTAAAGTACCGTATTGTGTCTTTTATAGCTGTTAAGGCTCTAATAATTGATTGAAAAAGGCCTTGATACTTGAAACATGATACTTTAGTTTGAAAATATTTGCGAATTAGAGCTGCCAGTCTAATAGAATATCAATTTTGAGTAACTTTAATTATTTAGAGCTCGTAATATTCAAGCTGTGTTAAAACCAATGGAGTTCTAAGGCCGGTTTTGCTTCTTTGGCTGATCTGTCGTGATTGTGGGCAGGTAATTCGTAATCAGAATACGAGTAGCTAATAGATTCTGTGGCAATTTTCTGAGTGGTTATAAGTGTGTATAATTTTATGAATTGGGCAATAGAATAAAGCCCTTAGTTCCAGAGATTATGAGTCATCTCTGGAAAAAACTTGTAGAAAATAATTGGAGTGCAGATTAAGAAAGAATGTTGTAAATTACAAGATGAGTACTAGAGGTAAATAGATTGATAAGTGCAAACCTTTAAAGAGAGTAATATCATAGCAGATTTTCTTTATGAGACATTTTTTTTATTCTTGTAGGTATGAATTGGTAATAGTAGCAACTGCATGTTGCAATATTTTCCAAAGTGTGTCAGTCATGTAAACCTGTTTCAGCTTCAAAACTATTGATGGACTCAGAGCCCCAACATGAGTCTGGCACTACAAGTCTAAAACTAAAATCCATCTCCGAGTATCACAAACGGCACAAATTCTGGTCACAAAAAGACACCTCTTGCATAATTTAATTGTGGATCTCTGGCCACTCCAAATGAGCCATTTATCTCTGCTCTGTCTGTTTACAAACCCACGGACAGTTCCATGATTAATAACATACGCCACCACTGCTTGGTGAAGGCACAGTGAAGACAAAGCTTTATAAATTTTTCTCCACACTCAGGAATGTAACAGCAAGCAGTTAACCCACCAGTAACTTATTAAGGTGATTCAACATTCCTTTCTCTGCAAAGATGAATTTGTGAAGGGTTAACTCTTTTTATGCTTATGTTCACTGCTCAGAGCTGTATCTGTGGGTGTGGCTGGGGGCTTGTCAGGGACACAGAGATTTAATTAATTCCTTCTCAGTAAAAAATGGAAAAATGCACATATTTAAAAAAAAATTAAAAGAATGTCAACATTATTTTAGGAGATCTTTACAGTGTGTGCTCCAAATTGTACTGAATTAAGTGGCCCTTTAAGTTATGATGGAACATATTTAGGTAAATACTAGCTAGTGGACAATCAAATAGAAAGTCTGTATTTCCCAATTTTAAAATAATTGTTGGCTGAATTGTGACCAAATTTGTTACATAGTTACATGGTTACATAGTATTTAAGGTTGAAAAAATACTTTCAGTCCATCAAGTTCAACCTTTTAAGATCTTCTCTGATCTGCAATATGCGGATTAACTATTAATTTGTTGTATAAAAAAAAAAAAACAATTCCCTCCTGATCCCAGACACCGGGGACCGGACTTCTCGCTGGATTAATACTGCCTCTCTAATTATCCATGATAACCTATGAATTCCCTTTTTAATTAGAAATAAATCCAGTCCCCTTTTAAAGTTATCTATCAAATCCGTTGTCACCACCTCCTCTGGTAGAGAATTCCACAGATTAACCACCCTTACTGTGAAGAACCCTTTTCTTTCTTTAAGGTGGAATCTTTTTACTTCTAACCTCAAGGGATGTCCTCTTGTAAGTTGAAAACCTCTTGGCACAAAAAGCTCCCTTGACAAATCTTTATACTGACCCTGGATGTATTTATATAAGGTAATCATATCTCCTCTTAGATGCCTTTTTTCTAGAGAAAATAAGTTTAATTTGGTTAGTCTTTCTTCATAACTTAGCCCCTCCATTCCCCTTATTAGTTTTGTTGCCCTCCTCTCTACCCTTTCCAGCTCTAAAATGTCCTTTTTATAAAGTGGAGCGCAAAATTGTACTCCATATTCCAAATGAGGGCGTACTAGAGATTTGTATAGTGGCAGAATTATATTTGCTTCCCTGGCTTCTATACCCTTCTTAATACATGCTAATATTTTATTTGCCTTTGCAGCTGCTGCTTGGCTTTGAGCACTGTTACCTAGGTGGTTGTCCACAAGCACTCCCAAATCCCTTTCAATATCTGATACACCTAGATTTGCTCCATTAAGATTATAAATTGCATGGCTATTTTTCCTTCCCAGATGCATAACTTTACATTTATTTGTATTAAATCTCATCTGCCATTTAGCTGCCAATTCCTCAATTTTATGTCAATCCCTTTGGAGTGAAAGCACATCACTATCTGATTTAATTACCTTGCACAACTTTGTGTCATCAGCGAAAATAAAAGACACCACACTCCAATCATACCTCTAAGTCATTAATATATATGTTAAAAAGGAGAGGACCTAATACTGAACCCTGAGGAACCCCACTTACCACATAAGTCCAATTGGAGTATGTTCCATTTACAACAACCCTTTGCTTCCTGTCTTTTAGCCAGCTCTCAATCCATGAGCAAATATTTACTACAATTCCTGTATCCCTTATTTTGCACAATAGTCTCCCATGTGGCACTGTATCAAAAGCCTTCGCAAAATCCAAACTACATCCACTGAGTTGCCTTAATCGAGGTTCCTACTAACCTCCTCATAGAAACTAATTAGATTTGTTTGACATGACCTATCCCTCATAAATCCATGTTGACTCTTATAATCCTGTACAAATAGACATATTCTTGTATATTATCCCTTATTAACCATTTCTTAAAGCTTCCCCACTACAGAAGTGAGGCTCACTGGTCTATAATTCCCCGGATTTGCTCTTGCTCCCTTTTTAAATATAGGTATCACATCAGCTTTTCTCCAGTCATCTGGTAGAGACCCTGTGTTGAGTGAATCTTGAAAAATTAAATATAATGGTTTGGCTATTACAGAACCCAGTTCCCTTAGTACCCTTGGATGTATTCCATCAGGACCCGGGGCTTTATTAACATTTATTTTTTCCAACCTCTTTTGCATTACTTCCTGTGTTAGCCAAATATTTGGCAAAGGTAGTGTAGCCCCATTATGTTGCCGTGTCCCAACCACTGGTACCTCCCTTGTGTATACCGAAGAAAATAACCTATTTAGCTCATCTGCCTTTTCCTGGTCACTAATTATCAGATGGCCTGTGTCACATTGTAATGTTCCTATAGCTTCCTTCCTCGCCTTCTTCCCATTAATATACTTAAAAAATATTTTAGGGTTAGTCTTACTCTCTTTTGCAATTAATTTTTCATTTTCTATTTTAGCCAGTCTAATCGCCCTTTTGCAAGCCTTGTTGATTTCCTTGTATTCCTGTAACGCAGTCTCTGTCCCCACTTGTTTGTATAATTTAAATGCCTGTTTTTTACTCCGTATCTTGATCTTTAAATCATTGTTAAGCCACATTCGATGGGATTTACTCCTTTTACTTTTATTCCCACACGGTATATGCCGATGTGTATGTATATTTAGTAAGTATTTAAATGTTGTCCATTTATGTTCAGTATTTTTACCTGCCTGTTCTCTGTCCCAGTCTATACTTTATATTGCTGCCCTTAGACCGTTAAAATCTGCCCTTTTAAAATTAACAGTGTTCGTTGGCCCCTTAAAATTTAGTTTTTTTAATTCAATCTCAAATGAGACTGTGTTGTGATCACTGTTTCCCAAAGTTTGCCCTATTCCAACATGTGATACTATATCAATATTATTTGTGATGAGTAAATCTAAGATAGCTTCATTTCTAGTAGGCTCTTGTACAACCTGGGCCAGATAATGATCCCTAAGTGTACTCAAGAACCTGCTCCCCTTAGCTGAACTGCTGGTCTCATTTATCCAGTTTATTTCAGGGTAATTAAAATCTCCCATTATTAGAACTTGACCATGCTTAGCTGCATTTTCAATCTGTAACAATAATTGTATTTCCTCACTTTCAGCTATATTTGGGGGTTTATAGCATACTCCTACTAATATTCTTTTGGAATTTGCTGCTCCGCTATTTAACTCTACCCACAAACATTCAGCTTTATCACTAGGTCCACCATAAATATCTTCTCTGACTATAGGCTTAAATTCAGGCTTAACATACAGAAAAATCCCTCCTCCTCGTTTACCATTGCCTCTATCTTTCCTAAATAGTTTATAACCATCCAGATTAACAGTCCAGTCATGAGACTCATCCCACCACGTTTCAGTAATGCCTATTAAATCCCATTTTTCATTAATTGCTAATAATTCTAACTCTCCCATTTTTCCTCCCATTTGTGAGTGAGGATTGTTCTTTAGACAGTGTTGGCAGGATCTTTCAAGACCTTCCACCTGATTCAATAAGAATAACAAAGTTACAGTTGTAATGCATATTTCCTTTGGGGCAAATTTGCTGTTGCAGCCCTTTTTTTCACATCCCCTACAATTGCTTAGTGACTGTGAAATGTGAAGATAGGTAACACCAAGGCATTAGGCATGTCTCATATTAGACTATGCCTAAATTATGATAAAGCTTCACTACATTGCTGCAATCTCTTCGTCTACCGCCCCAGTACCTCACATCTTGTCCCTGTGGCTGCTGAAATTACCCGGAGTGAGGGAGAGGTACTGGCAACTGCTTGTGAGGGAGAGCAAGATATTGCAGAACGCTGATGTGCTTTGTGATCTCTCTCCTCCTGCTAGACACTAGGGATAAGGTACCTACCTACCTATATATATATATATATATATATATTGTGATCGTTTGCTCCTTGGAAGTGATGACAAGCAAGTGGAGTGTGAGTTCTTGTCAGAAGTGAAGGAGTTAACACTTCTGAAAGAACTCCTAATTAGAGCAACTCCCCTTTAAAAGACTGGAAAGCAGGCATGGAAAGGAGGAGGAGGGGCTGACTAGGCCCTAGGCAGCTGTGCTGCTGAGAGGAACAAGCACAGAGAGGAAGGTGATCTGGTGTGGATATACAGTGAAGTTGTGAACTACCCTGTAAAGGATCGCCAAGTGACTGTTACTGGGAGAACGGGGACTACAGCAAGTCGTACGAGCTGGAAGATTGACTTCAGACTCAGGAGGTAAAGTCACAAGGAAGCCACGTAAGTGAAGGGGATTAGTGAAGAATCCCAGGCAGAGTTTTGCCTTAAAGGCCTAGGCACGGTTGGTGCTGAAGTATTATGCCCCAGGGAAGTAGTGAAGATAAAGAGAAGTGAATACAAGTGAGTTTGTGTATGCAAGGGTCCCTGGGGTGAAGCATACGGGAGAGACGGGCGGGCCCTATGCTTCACCCGCAACCGTGTCCCAGAGAAGAGAGCTGTGTCCCAGAGAGGAGCGCTGTGTCCCAGAGAGGAGCGCAGTGTCCCAGAGAGGAGCGCTGTGTCCCAGAGAGGAGCGCTGTGTCCCAGAGAGGATCGCTGTGTCCCAGAGAGGATCGCTGTGTCCGAGAGAGGAGCGCTGTGTCCGAGAGTGGAGCGCTGTGTCCGAGAGTGGAGCGCTGTGTCCGAGAGTGGAGCGCTGTGTCCGAGAGAGGAGCGCTGTGTCCGAGAGAGGAGCGCTGTGTCCGAGAGAGGAGCACTGTGTCCCCGAGAGGAGAGCTGTGTCCCACAGAGCGAGGAGCTAGAGAGGAGAGCTGTGTCCCACAGAGCGGAGCTGTGACCCAGAGTGGAGCGGGGTCCCAGAGGTTGCTGAAGAGGGCGACCTAATCTCGCTGGGACCCTCACCTGTAAAGAGACTGTTCATTTCCTGGCCACAAGGTGGCACTATCACGTGTCAAAGGGACTATTTGTTTCCTAGCCACAAGCTGGCATTTTCAACCAAGTAAGAGACTGTGTGTTTCCTAGCCACAAGCTGGCATTTTTAACAAGATAAGAGACTGTTGTTTCCTGGCCACTAGGTGGCACTCTCACCAGTCTCCCAAGCTTAAAAGACTGTTGACAAGCTGGCCACCAGGGGGGCAGTTCCCAAGTTAAAGGACTGTTTGTATATACCTGGCCACAAGGTGGAATTCTCCCCCTCGCAGAGACAAAGTTATTTATGTTTCGTTATTTTAAGCAGAGCTACTGCTTCAACTGTTAATTTCCGTTTTGCAAATAAACCAATTTGCTGCATTTGAAGTCGGAGTCAGCCCTTCATTTCAGAAACCACCGCTATATGCGGCCATCCTGATCACACTGGTGTCATTTGTGGGATTGAAAAATGTCTGTGTTGAAGAAGACAGCCCACCGTGCAGCATAAATATGGAAGAGGCCTTTAAAGCTTTTATAGAAGCCCAGCGGGGGTTGAACAAACAGCAAGCCGAGTTGAACAGAGTGCTGGCTGCTAAGCTTGGTCAGAGCCAGTCAGAAAAGAGAGAAATGATTGCAGAGCATAGCATCCAGGCCGCAAAAGAGGAAGATAAAGGTTTTGGAGAGGTTACTGCAAGATTTAGAGAGGCCACAGAGAAATGGCAGAGACAAATGAGAGAGTCTTTAGAAGCACAGAAAGTGCAGCTGCAGCGATTGAGTTCTACAGAGAACATTGTGGGTTCAAAATCAAGCAGGGTTATGAACCCTAATTGCTTTCTAAAGAAAATGACAGCTCAAGATGATGTAGAAACCTACCTCCTGAATTTTGAGAAGATTGCTACCAGGGAAGGTTGGCCTAAACCGCATTGGGCCACAGTCCTGGGTCCCTATCTGTGTGGAGAAGCCCAGGAAGCGTATGGGTTTTTGCCTGAAGAAATGGCAACCAATTATTGCACCCTGAAAGAGGAGATCCTTGATCATATAGGAGTACAGAGAGCGCACCCCTGGAATTTTTTTGCCAGACAAGCGTATCGCTACCCAAGAGACATACTTGTCGGGCCAAGTATAAGATACAGTTTCCCTGTTAAGGGAAGGCCAACCAAACCTCACCTAGTAGTAAACAAGGAGAAACCGAGAGTGGAAAAAGCCACCAGTTGCAGTGCCATGAGTGAGACGGCAGGAGCCGCGAGTGAGGCCGCAGAAGGCACCCCAGAGTCCGCAGAGGGCGCCGCAGAAGGCTCCCCAGAGCCCGCAGAGTCGGAGAGAGTGCCCGCAGAGTCGGAGAGAGTGCCCGCAGAGTCGGAGAGAGTGCCCGCAGAGTCGGCCGATCCTGCCAAAGAGATTGCTGAGAGCCCCAAAGAGGTCGCTGAGAGCCCCAAAGAGGTCGCTGAGAGCCCCAAAGAGGTCGCTGAGAGCCCCAAAGAGATCGCTGAGAGCCCCAAAGAGATCGCTGAGAGCCCCAAAGAGGTCGCTGAGAGCCCCAAAAAGCCTGCTGGTGCAGATAGAATGGCCTTAGAGGAGGAGAAACAGCGTTTTGTAAGGCTCCAAAGACAAGCCCACGGTAAAATGAGGCCCGAGTATATCCCTGAATGGCGGAGGAAGCCGACATTCGAGGACTACCCAGTGTCCTACCGGAATGAGAAATTGATGCCTATTTGGGAGCGGAGGATATGTCCCCCAAAGCCTAAGTTTAACGAATCAGTGGTATGGGAGCGGCCACACAGTGATAAAGAGGAGAACATCTCTCAATTTCGACAGAAGCCCCGACGAATACCACTGTTGACCTTAGACAGTGGGGAAAGTAACAAAGAGGCGTCTAATGGAGACCAGCTAGACAGTGTTGCTAGGCCAGTGTCCGATGTGAACACCTTAGAAAAGACTGTTCCTGTATCAAAACTGGAGCACACGCCACTTAAGGAAGCTGGACAAGCTGCACAGGCAGAAGGATTTGATGACGACTCTGATGAACCAACCGTAGTTCCTCTGGTTGAGTTTGATGCGGCTAAGCAAGCAAAGGAACTTCAGTTGTCTACAAACAAAAATAAATGTGAAACTGAGAATGTTCTAACCCATGAGGTAGAGTTAACTTCAGGAGCATTACCAGCTCTGGAGGAGGCAATCGAAATCTTGTGTGCTGAAGAGACCACTGAAATGTTGTCGGCGGTTCCCCAATTAGAAGAGTCACCTGCAACAACAGATGAAGCTACACCTGTGCCAGAGGAAAGCGACAAGGCAAAGAGGGTGGAAGAACAACAGAAGCCTGTTGATCACATCCTTCAAGCAGTGGCAGAAAGTACAAAGCTGTCTGTAGAAGCAGAAACTGTACATCATGTAGTAGACATTATGGAAACGAATACTGTGGGCTTTGAAATTATTGGCACAATTGAAAATGTGCCACCACTTGACGAAAAACTCCCTGAAATCATCCCTGATGATGGTAAAGAAGAAGAATTTACATATCTGATGGAGGAGGCAGCAAAGGAACTGCCTGCAGAAAGCATTCATGCTTTCTTCAAGCATCAGCCAAGGCCACCTTGCGAAGGGTATGACTTGCAGCTTATTAAATCAACAAAGTATCAGCCATGCAGTTTGGAACGCAAGTTGGTCATGAGTGATAAAAAAGAAGTCAAAACAAGAGACTCTGCTCCAGCAGAAAAATCTAAAGGGAATGCAAATAGTTCCACCCAAGCATCACAGGCTTGTACAGGCGAGGTATTAGAAGGAACTAAAGTTGGAGGAAGTGAGCCTGCCAAGAGTTCTGATGAGCCACCCAGGGCTTGGCACACAGTGGATTCGGAGGACCAGGTGGATAAGCCAGAATCCATTCCGAGGCCTGTAAGTGAAGATGTAGATGCTACTTGTGAAATCCAGCAGGAAATCCCTGTGCCCCTACTGGATTCTCAGACTGTTGAGGAGACCTCTAAATATCCGGTACCAAAACAACATAAAGCAAAGCTTTCCAAGTTGGAAAAGCCCTGTTGGTGCCCCGATGATGGCTCATTTGTTAAGTTGGATGAACATAAGCAAAATAAAGAACTAGAAGTTTGGAAAGAGCGTTTTCTGAAGCACTCCCTGCATAAAGCCAAGCCTGTGATTGAGAGGAAAGTTAACCTAAATATCGTCCGTAAAGGGACGACGGCAGATGGACAGGAGGAGCTAAGGGCAGATGTGGTATCTGTCATGGGGTCTGCTAAAAACAACTGATGAGAGAATTCAGAGAAAACCAGTTGAAAAGCTCCCAATTCTTAAAGCAAGGCTGTTCGAGGACAGCGCTACAAAGTTGAGAGATTCACTCCCTCCTGATAAAGGCAACACACATGAAGGAGGCCAACAGACCAGTAAGGAAATGAGAAGATGGATTTACAGGCGGCCACGATCGCAGCCTGCTACCTCAATGCGGACGGCACAGAGCGAGGAGTTCTTGAGTGGTGAGCGACCCTACCGGATGTCCGGCCTCTCGACATGTCGCCCAACACCGTGTTGTTGAGCTGAGGGGGGGGGGGGGGGTGTGTGTGATCGTTTGCTCCTTGGAAGTGATGACAAGCAAGTGGAGTGTGAGTTCTTGTCAGAAGTGAAGGAGTTAACACTTCTGAAAGAACTCCTAATTAGAGCAACTCCCCTTTAAAAGACTGGAAAGCAGGCATGGAAAGGAGGAGGAGGGGCTGACTAGGCCCTAGGCAGCTGTGCTGCTGAGAGGAACAAGCACAGAGAGGAAGGTGATCTGGTGTGGATATACAGTGAAGTTGTGAACTACCCTGTAAAGGATCGCCAAGTGACTGTTACTGGGAGAACGGGGACTACAGCAAGTCGTACGAGCTGGAAGATTGACTTCAGACTCAGGAGGTGAAGTCACAAGGAAGCCACGTAAGTGAAGGGGATTAGTGAAGAATCCCAGGCAGAGTTTTGCCTTAAAGGCCTAGGCACGGTTGGTGCTGAAGTATTATGCCCCAGGGAAGTAGTGAAGATAAAGAGAAGTGAATACAAGTGAGTTTGTGTATGCAAGGGTCCCTGGGGTGAAGCATACGGGAGAGACGGGCGGGCCCTATGCTTCACCCGCAACCGTGTCCCAGAGAAGAGCGCTGTGTCCCAGAGAGGAGCGCTGTGTCCCAGAGAGGAGCGCTGTGTCCGAGAGAGGAGCGCTGTGTCCGAGAGAGGAGCTCTGTGTCCGAGAGAGGAGCGCTGTGTCCGAGAGAGGAGCGCTGTGTCCGAGAGAGGAGCGCTGTGTCCGAGAGAGGAGCGCTGTGTCCGAGAGAGGAGCGCTGTGTCCGAGAGAGGAGCACTGTGTCCCCGAGAGGAGAGCTGTGTCCCACAGAGCGAGGAGCTAGAGAGGAGAGCTGTGTCCCACAGAGCGGAGCTGTGACCCAGAGTGGAGCGGGGTCCCAGAGGTTGCTGAAGAGGGCGACCTAATTTCGCTGTAAAGAGACTGTTCATTTCCTAGCCACAAGGTGGCACTATCACGAGTCAAAGGGACTATTTGTTTCCTAGCCACAAGCTGGCATTTTCAACCAAGTAAGAGACTGTGTGTTTCCTAGCCACAGGCTGGCATTTTTAACAAGATAAGAGACTGTTGTTTCCTGGCCACTAGGTGGCACTCTCACCAGTCTCCCAAGCTTAAAAGACTGTTGACAAGCTGGCCACCAGGGGGGCAGTTCCCAAGTTAAAGGACTGTTTGTATATACCTGGCCACAAGGTGGCATTCTCCCCCTCGCAGAGACAAAGTTATTTATGTTTCGTTATTTTAAGCAGAGCTACTGCTTCAACTGTTAATTTCCGTTTTGCAAATAAACCAATTTGCTGCATTTGAAGTCGGAGTCAGCCCTTCATTCCAGAAACCACCGCTATATGCGGCCATCCTGATCACAATATATATATATGTGGACTGCGGTGCTCTGCTTTTCCATGTGTATATTGATGTATGTGTGTATATAATATGTGTATATATGTTTCCTTTGCTATGTTGTGTTTATTCCCCATATATGTATTTACCTGATGATGTCAGATGCTGTCTCCACTCTCTCTGCATCTGCTGTTTTTATTCAAACTGAGGGTTCCATCTCATGTTAGTATTGCTTGAGACTTGATAAAGAGAGGTTGAGCCTCTAGAAAGCTCGTCATTATAAACAAGACGTTTGTCCAATACAAAAGAAAAATACTCTATGTCCCTATTATCAAATTCTGTGTTATCTTTATTGATCTTATGAATTATTAAATATGTCCTCTAGTTTGTTGAGTATTTACATAATATTGTATACATTTTGTGAAACATGTCATGTTAGAGCTTGTTTGCCTCTTTAAACTTACTTTGCATTTAATTTTTTATTATGAGTAATCTTTTTCTGCTACATACTTTCTCTTAAAGAATAGGTATGTACTGACAGAACTACAATTTGTCTAAATGAATGTAAGGAATTCAACAGTGAATGTATATAGAAAGGAATTCAACAATGTACTGTATATAGAAATCTGATATTCAACAAGAGTAGGGGCATCTAGCTTTTCTTGTATAAAACATGGTAGCAATTAGTCTGGCTTTAAAGTACAGCGGACAGACTGGTGATTGATCCTTTTCAGACTGACCTGAACTGTGTCTCATTCGCTCTTTAAAGACAACTAATGGAAAATATCAATATAAACTCAAGGCGACAAATGACACAACCTCAAAAGACATTACTCTGCCTGACACTGCAATTATGAAAATATATTTCACAGGTATTTCTGACTGATGTTCACGCATCAAACAAAACAAAAAGCAATCTTAGGTTACGTGTTTTAGAATTTAATACAACCATTTTACTGCCATAAAGCTTGGTGCACCCTGTCCTTCAATACATTTCAAGATTGTGTGGCAGTAAATGTTTAAATTGCACTCCAATGAAAGCACATGTGATAAATAATATGCTCAATGTATACAAGTTATTTTTCTTATAATTCTAAAATTAGGATTTGCACAGACCACCTTGTGAGAAAGCTTTGTTGCTGCCAAAGGGTCATGCCTATCCCCTCACCCCTATCTGTTTTATACAGCACCAATAAAATATAATCTAACACTCACCTGTCTTAGATTCTCACCCTGGGCCAACCATGACCACAAGGCACGATTTGAAGTGGAATAAGATTGCGCAGAGTGATAACTACCAAACATATATACATTTGGGGAGTGGGCATTACTTTCATCGGCCTAGGACAACACAAAACCTAAATTCAACGATAACAGACTCAGAACATCAAGCTGAAGCTCAACAAAGAGGTTGGATTTATGTTGTGAGAATGTAGAGCAATGCTGTTTTCCTGATCTAGTAGGACATGCTGTATATGAGGTCAGTAAGTAGGTAAAACTATATATATATATATATATATATATAATTACTTATGTGTATGTGTATCTCTGAGCTGGAAACAGGTGCACCACAGTGCTAAAAAGATTAGCAAATTCGTACTTAAAATCTGATGGACCGAGACTCATGGGGAAAATATGTTTCTATTTGTTGAAGAGGTTGCTATATTAATATTGGGCCCCAATATTTCTGCAACTCAGCTTATAGTCATTCCTTTCAGCTGCTTAATGTGTTAATTAGTCAGGATTTGTGATCTGTATGGTGATAATGTGTGACCATACATCTACATAATGTCTTAAGGAAAGTTAATATTTTTTATACTGCATGCTTTTCTAAACACTGGGAGATTAAAACTCCTAAAAGAAGAAAGGAAGGAAAGGAGGTGGACAGAGCCACAGCACCTAAAAAATATTTTTTTTATCACACATGGCTTTAACTTTATAAACACATATTCCCACACTAACAAATGGTGGACTACATGCCCAATGTCTCTACCTGGCTCATACACTGGCCCTTTATGATTAGCCTCTTTCCTGCAACAAGCAAGTTCAAGAAACGAGCACATATTAACATATGCTGCAACATTTACTTTAAATGGACCAAGAACCCACAGGCCTCCATTCAACTGAGCAAAATTTAGTTACTGGAGCCCTTAATGTAGCCTGTAAAATAATTAGCTATTCAATTGGAGTCTTTTAGCTAGCCGCAAACAATTTGCGGGTTACAGGCTGAAAATGCCTGCGGTTGTTAAAATCGTAACTCTGACCCATCTAAGCCTTTGATCTTTCAAGCTGTTTGATCTTTCAAAATGTCACAAGTGTTAAAATCGCAAATCGCTATTCTATTGCTACAATTCCCCAAGGACGCAATTGCCCTCAAAACTGCAAATAACAAATGTAGCCGAATATATTAGGGTTCCAAATAGGACTCATAAAGGGTTTATAGACTAGTTTATAACACTACAAAAGACAATTAAAACACACTACTTGACTTTAAAATATGGGGAAAGCCATGGAAGGCATTAGAGTTCATTGCACAACAATTCCCAAGTAACAAATAGGCCTTACAAAATATTTTATTTTCTCATATGTTGGAATCGTCATGCATTTGCAAATATGAAAAGTGTGGCTGAAAGCAATTAAAGAGATACTAACTGATTAAATTGCAACTCACAGAGGCTCTAATGTGGACCCTAGAAATACAAAGATAATCTTATATACATCTCACTCATCAGATCTAGATTGTGAAAATAAATACTGGCCAAATTACACCGCCACATGACATATATCTAGTACCAGGGGAACATACACCACACTAATCTACTCTAACACATCAGAAAGGCCTGCAAACACACATGGAGGCTGTAAAGAGGCACGTGGAGCAACAGCCAACTCACCTCCATCAGGGACAATCTCTGCCATGCCCATCCTGGAAAGTCCCACTCCATTTCTGGTGGCCATGTGCCGAGATGTATACCCATTATCATTTGGTGAAATCACATCAAGTTTTTTGCTGTCAATCAATTCACATTATCACCTGTCATATTGTTATCAGCCCTTCAGGGGAATGTTGATACTCCACAGTATCACAAATTGAACCTCTTAAGTGTATTAACCCTATATTATTATATTATTATTATATGTATTAATCTATTTCATAGTAACTAGGGCTCATTAGTTTGTATGTGATGTATGTAGATGTCCCAGGAGGTGGTGGCACCTGCAGGCATGGGGGGAGTAGAGGAGAGGCCGGGCTGCGGGTGGACGGGGGATGCCTCTGGGGTGGAGGAGGTGGGGCTGGGGACCAGATCTCGTCGAATGGCATCTGCAGTCACCTCCTGGAATGTGCTCTGGTCCGCCTCCTCTCCTGAGCAGCCCGGCCAGGTATGATTAATTAATTAGGTAGTGCTTCCTCTCCACCCTATGACGCCTGGCCAGACTGTTCATGACCTCCTCATGATTGGCGGAGATGCCGGCCTGGATCCCCTGGAGACACTTCATCTGCTGCCGCATAAGGTTCAGCATCTCCGCCTACGCAGCCTGGCTTGGTGTTGGGGATGGAGGGCCTTGGTGTGTGGTCTGGTGAGGAGGTGGCAGTAGTGGTGGCCCAGTGGGGAGGGTCTGGGGCCCGGCTGGAGCCTGGAGCAATAAGGGTGGTGGCGTTGGTGTCGGCCAGTCGGACGCAATACTGAGGGGAGGTGTTGTCAAGTCCTTCTAGTACCTCCAGTGTGAGGGGCCTTTCGAGATGCTGAGTCTCTGGATGAGGGGGATAGTGGGGTCAAATTGCAGCGGTGTGGCTGGTGGTCCTGCTGGTGACCCCACTAGCCAGATGACATCATCCTCCTCCTCTAAACCAGGGTCCTCGGCTCCTCTTCTTTTCTTCTCCCCCTGCTCCGGTTCCTGCTTGGCAGGGGCTTGCTCCTCGACCTCCTGCTCCAATGGAGCTGACACGGCAGGTACCTGGCTGAGAAGGTAATTGGAAACCCTCTTTATAGCACACAGTCACTTTGGGGCCACCACTTGGTGCTACAGCTTCCTTGTCCATTATCCTCCTCAGCCCTGATGTCATCAAAATGGTTCTTGACGGACCTCACATCCCTTTGCGCTGTGCCCACTGCTGTTTCTTCAGCTGCTACCTCCTTCCATGCCTTGGCTCTAGGCCCTGGCCTGACTTTCCTCCCCCTTGCAAGGATCACGGGGTGGCCATGGATGGCACCAAGGAGGACCACATTCTCCTGGTGCATGTAGTTCAGGGCCTTCTGCTTGCCCTTAGCCTCTTGCCCTCCCGACAGTGGACCGGGATCTTTGCCTCCCTGACCTGGCCCTTAGGCCTGTCACTCCCCTGAACTACCATCCCCTTGGGATTAGGCCCCTCCCCCTCTTTCCCTGACCTAAATGTACCTTTTGCTAAGGCCACCCTGCCACCACCTACCTCCTCCTCTCCCCACTCCTCCTCCATCTCCTCCACCACTCCTTGCCTCCTCCTCCTTTCCTCCACCACTCCCCAGGGCCTCCTCTCTCTCCTCCTCATCTCCTCCTCCCGCCTCTTCACTCCTCTATCCTCCTCCATTACAATCACAAAAAGAATATAAGGATAAATAAAAATAAGTGTTTTTGTATGTGTGTATATATATACTGTATTTTTTGCCATATAAGACGCACCTGCACATAAGACGCACCTAGTTTTTAGAGGAGGAAAACAAGAAAAAAATATTCTGAATCAAACACAAATACACTTCACACACATATACACACCTACATCACACACAAATATATATATATATACATACATACATATACACATACATACATACATTCATATACACATACATTCACATACATATACATACACACACATACACATTTTGGAGCATTTGGGAGCCTCCAGGAGCTCTTAACCCTCCCTGACCCTCCTGATCCTCACCTTTCTTCTCCCCTCTGCCTATCCATGATCATCCTTTGGCCCATCTTGATCTCACCCCATCGCGCAGCACTTCCTACCAGCACTCCTCCTGTACTGTAGCCTTCCCTTGCGTCGCATGTGTGACGTCACTAAGATGCACCGGCCAACGCGATGCAGTCTAGAGGCATGCTGCTGGTGCTGTAGGAAGTGCCAATTGGGGGGATCAGGGGTGGGGATCTAAAGGGGGGCAAGGGAAGGATCAGAGGGGTCGAAGGGGAGGGGCAGTTTTGGGGAAGAAAAAGTGCATCTTATACAGCAAAAAATACGGTATATATATATCACATATTATAATTGTCTAACTGCGATTCGTCGTCACGCTTCAGACGAATCGCAGTTTGACAATTATAAAGTGCTGCGCATTGCGCAGAGCGCGGCGCGAGCCGCGCATGCGCAAAGCGCGGCGCGAGCCGCGCATGCTCAGAGCGCGGCGCAAGCCGCGCATGCGCAAAGCGCGGCGCGAGCCGCGCATGCTCAGAGCGCGGCGCAAGCCGCGCATGCGCAGAGCGCGGCGCAAGCCGCGCATGCGCAGAGCGCGGCGCAAGCCGCGCTTGCGCGCAGCGCGGCGCAAGCGCGCAGCGCGGCCCGACACAAGAGTGAAGAAGAGGGGGGGTAGAGGCACCACAGAGGGAGAGTGGGGAAGAGGGGAGGGAGAGTGGGGGAGAGTGGGGAAGAGAGGCACAGAGGGAGAGTGGGGAAGAGGGAGAGTGGGGAAGAGGGAGAGTGGGGAAGAGGGAGAGTGGGGAAGAGGGAGAGTGGGGAAGAGGGAGAGTGGGGAAGAGGGAGAGTGGGGAAGAGGGGGGGGGGGGGGAGAGGGAGAGTGGGGAAGAGGGGGGGGGGGAGGGAGAGTGGGGAAGAGGGGGGGGGGGGGAGAGGGAGAGTGGGGAAGAGGGGGGGGTGAGAGGCACAGAGGGAGAGTGGGGAAGAGGGGGGGGGAGGCACAGAGGGAGAGTGGGGAAGAGGGAGAGTGGGGAAGGGGGGGGGAGAGGCACAGAGGGAGAGTGGGGAAGAGGGGAGGGAGAGTGGGGGAGAGTGGGGAAGAGAGGCACAGAGGGAGGGGGGAAGAGGGGGGGGGAGATGCACAGAGGGAGAGTGGGGAAGAGGGAGAGTGAGGAAGAGGGGGGGAGAGGCACGGCACAGAGGGAGAGTGGGGAAGAGGGGAGGGAGAGTGGGGAAGAGAGGCACAGAGTAAGGGGGGGGGAGAGGCACAGAGGGAGAGTGGGGAAGAGGGAGAGTGGGGAAGAGGGGGGGGAGAGGCACGGCACAGAGGGAGAGTGGGGAAGAGGCACAGAGGGAGAGTGGGGAAGAAACACAGAGGGAGGGGGGAGAGACACAGAGGGATAGGTGGGAAAGAGACACAGGGGAGGTAGAGGAGGGGGAAAAGACACACGGGAGGGAGAACAGGGGGAAGATACACATGGGAGGGAAATGGGGGGGGAAGAGGGGAACAGACACAGGGGGAAGGGGGAAAGAGACACCGGCCAGGGGGGAACAGGCACAGAGGGAGAGGGGGGAAGAGGCACAGAGGGAGAGGGGGGCAGAGACACAGGGGGGAGAGATACAGAGGGTGAGGGAGGAAGAGACACAGAGGGAAAGGGGGGAAGAGGTACAGAGAGAGGGGGAAAGAGGCACAGAGGTGGGGGGGAACAGAGGAAGGGGTGAAGAGACACAGTGGCGAGACACACAGAGAGAGGCGGGGGAAGAGGCACAGAGGGAGAGGGTGGAAGACACAGAGGGTGAGGGGGAAGAGACAGGGAGGAAGAGGCACAGAAAGAGGAGGGGGAAGAGACACAGGGGAGTGAGAGGAGGGGGAAGAGACACAGGGGAGAGAGTGCAGGGGGGAAGATACACAAGGGAGGGAAATGGAGACACGAGGAAGGCCGGAACAGACACAGGGGGAGGGGGAAAGAGACACAGGCCAGGGGGGAACAGACACAGGGGAGGGTTGGGGGAGACACAGGGGGGGGAAGAGATGCATGGGAGGGAGAAGGGGGAAAGAGACACAGGGGAGGAGTTTAGAGACACGGGAGGGAGAGGGAGGTAAAAACACAGGGGGGCAGGAGATACAAAGGAGGTAGACGAGGTGGAAGGAGACACAAGGGAGGGAGAGGAGGGGGGAAATAAGACACGAGGGAGGAAGTAGACAGAGGGAGAGACTCGCAATGAGCTCCAAAGGGGCTCATTGCAAGGCCTGTGATGAGCGCCAAAGGCGCTCATTGCAAGGCCTGTGATGAGCGCCAAAGGCGCTCATCACAAGGCCAGTAAAGTAGAGGGGGAGAGGCTTACATTGTGTGGCAAACAGCATTGCCAGGCTTCAGTTTTTATTGCCGTCATTTTTGACGGGCAAGTCGCTAGTATATATATATATATATATATATATATATATATATGGAGTAAAAAAAGAAAGGTGGGTATTATGTGTATTTATTAACTGTTGGGGGATGGGGTGTGGGGAATGGGATGGGTATGTGTGTGTAAGGAGTGAGCTACCGTTATGTGTGTTCTTTAATTTATGTGTATTGCTATGTGTAATCTGTAAATTTGTGTAATCAAGGATTAAGTGTAAAATTGTATAATCGTAACACAGTCAACGCTAGACTGCTTTCTATTGGCTGAGATGCCTGTGTTGCACTACGTTACTTTGTGATTGGATCCTTGAGCTCCCTCTCCCACTCGTATCTCACAGTCACTTGGGGCCAACACTTGGTGCTGCGGCTTGACTGGCCTCCTTGGCCATCATCCTCCTCACCTTGGCCCTGATGTCATGAAAACAGTGCTTGACGGACATCACATCCCTTTCCGCTGTGCCCGCTGTTGTTACTGCGGCCACTTCCTCCTTCCATGCCTGGGCCCTAGTCCTGGGCCTAACTCTCCCCCCCCCCCCCCGCAAGGATAGCGGGGCACTCACGGATGGCAGGGAGGAAGACCACATTCTCCCTGTGCGTTTAGTTCAGGGCCCTGTGCTTGCTTTTAGCCTCTTGCCCTCTTGACTGTGGAGTGGGATCATGTGCTCCCTCATCTGACTCTGAGGCCTGTCCCTCCTCCAGGCTAGCACCACCCTGGGATTAAGCCCCTCCCCCTCTGTCTCTGAACTGGATGTGCCTATCATTATGGGCACCTGGCCACTCCCACCTCCTCTACTCCACACTCCTCCTCCTCTCCTCCACTCTCCTCCTCCTCTCCTCCACTCCCCACCTCCTCTTCTCCACTTCTCACCTCCTCTCCTCTACCCCCACCTCCTCCACTCCACTCTCTTCCTCCTCCACTCCCCCCTTTTTCTCCTCCTCCACTCCCCACCTCCTCTTCTCCACTTCTCACCTCCTCTTCTCTACTCCCCACCTCCTTATCTCCTACATTCCACTCCACCACTCCCCAGGGCCACCTCTCTCTCCTCCTTGCCTCTCCTCTTCTTCTCCTCCCCACCTCTCCAGTACTCTACCCTCCTTTCTCCTCCCTCCATGATAATCCCAAATATAAAACATGGATAAATCAAACAAAGTATGTGTGTATATATTTGTGAGGTACATTTTTAAAAATGTTTTATATGTAATTATTAACTGTTGGGGTATAGGATGGGGGATATAGGGTGGGGGTGAAAATATGCAATGACCTAGCTATGTATGTATCTATGTGTGTTTTTTGTTCTATGTTTATTTGTATTATGTGTAATCAGTATATATGTGTAATCAAAGTTTAAGTGTAAAATCATAATTTAAATAATATAAATGAACAAAACAGTAAGAATCTGCTTTGGAAAATTGCCTACTCTCTCTCTCTATCAGCTCAAACCACCCACTCCGTGACCTGCATGCTACTTCATGAGAATCTATGACATAGTTAACCCCATGGGCTTGTGGAACACAGCTTTATAATCTCTCTTTGTCAATCATTTTCCGCTAGCCCGCTTTCTATTGGCTCTGAGGCCTGTGTGGCACGCTGTAACTATGGGATAAGATTGTAACAGCAGACTGCATCTATTCCAGCCCACTAACATCTTGCCGCGGGAAGGGTTTACGGTCTTGAGGCTTCCGGCCCTGTACTTGCGGCCTTGTTCAATTGAATCGATCTGTAACTATTGAAGGGGTTAACATATTCTGCTGACATATAGCCTAACCATAATATCATGTTCCTATCCTTGGGATGTTTGTCTACCTTACTAAAACACAAAACATTTCTAGTTGTTCTAAGAAACAGAAAACACCTGATTATCTGTCCTTGCAACTGACTAACAATGAACTGAAAATCGCCCCCAATATCCGCCTTCTTTTGCAAGTATATAATCTATGCAATGACGTGGCAATAAACGGAATTAGTACTGAGAATGATTTGTGTGTGTGTATTATCCAGTACGGGTTCCACAGAATTCTGTTTGGGCCCTGTGTTTTCTAAGCCGCCAACTATTGATTAGGAAACCCCAAAAACTATTGCAATTTTCAATCCCACAGACCTACAGCCGGTATCAAGTCAATTGATTGGAGGCCACAGTTTCTCCTTTAAGTGTAAATTTCAAGTAATAATAAACATGTTGTTTAGACATATATGGTTTGTTCTGTTCTAATTAAAAGACCTGTGTAGTGATTATACAGTGAAAATTAATTTGTTTATTTAGTTTCTTATTAGCAATAAAGTCAGTATTGGAGTTTAGCATTGTTATGTCATGCAGACGTGCTTCTCTCCACCACTGTTAGGTGTCTCAGAAGGGAAATATCATCAGGGGGTTATCCTACATTTTTTAGTGGTCTAGATATGTAGTGCCACTGGGGGACAATCCTCACTCTCTCCCTATTTTCTTCAACTACTGATTGGGTTGCTAAGTATCCATATAAACAAATTAATTCCTAATGTATGGGCACTATAGTAGTATTTAAATGAAGTGTAGTGAACTAATTTATCCATAATAAGTCAATGGTGCATTACTTATATATCATATTTTTCTTAGGGCTAAAGGTTTATGTACCGGTAATCCCATTGTAAACTATAGCATACATTATATTGCAGGAATAAAAATGGTCACATGTAAGAGAAAGTATAACACTAGAATTAAACATATTAAGCAGACTATTCACTCACTAATTTATACCGATTATAAGGCAAACATAAGATGCAGTGACTGCATAGTAACTGTTAATGTAAAATATAAAAACACAAATGGGCACTTGGGTTAAAATATGGATATAAACTGTATAAATATGTTGTCATCATTAACTATTTTGTAACAGTTTAGCTATTAGTCGACTGATCAGCATTTCATTATCAGAGCTACACTGTTGTCTGCACTGTCAAAGATGTGGTTAAGTTGGAAATCATTTCATGACAAAACCTTCCTACCTGGTCTGTGGACTCTCCATCTTGCCACTTCTACACAGTTCTGCATAATTATTCTGTTGACATGCAGTCTTAGAGTCTCACTGTATCAAAGCTGTAATCCTGACCAGTGTTACTCTTAGAAATGTTTGAAATGTTCTCTTTTGCTGTAGTTGATTGATATAAGATATAAGATACAACTATACCTCCCAGCATGCTATGTAGAGAAAAGATGAAGTGCATAGATTGGCAGCACATTTTAGCTAATCAGACTAAATACCACAAAAGACTTATAGCTTTGTTTTCACACATTTTTCAGTGCATAAGCATGATGTTCCACCAAGCATATGTCACTGCACTTAATGGGAAATGAGGTCCAGTGCATGGTCCAAACATTTTGAGTTATATGTTCGATATATGTTCGATTTCCATTTTAAGTGTAAGGCAATGTTATTTATGTTACTGTACAAATCACTTGACCCTGGCAAGATCCATTGGGCTTTAGAATAAATAAACACACTGAAACAGCGTTTCTTGGAAAAAAATACGGGCAACAGCTTTATTAAAGCAACCATAAACCAATAACCAATTAGCCTCCCAGTGCTTTCCTAAGCACGCCCATGAGGCAGGGCAACGCCCACTTAAGCACGTGGGCCAGGTGCCTCACCTCCCGCCAACCAAAGACATTCCTATTTGCATCCTAACTTAGAATTTACAGAATCCTAACCCTTCAACTCATCCACCCCCTTTTTTTTTTTTAAACCTAGCTTAAGCTTCCTGAACTTTGCTCAACCAGCCTCTCCCTCTAGACATACCTTACTTCCTTATCTGCTACTTTCCTATCTGACCACCATTTAAGTGGAGGGATGGAGGGAATCAGCTCAATGGCCGGCGCAGAGTGAGGAGGAAGCCCGCGAAACGGGCTTAAGTCCCTCCTCCTCCTCCCAGCCAATCAGCATCGCCCAGGCTCCGCCGGGTCACGCAGAGCTGCGTCAGACCCGGCGTGCCTGGGCTGCCTCCGCGCCGGCCAATTGGTGTCTATGGTTCTGCTTAGAAGTAAAGCAACTAATGTCAAAAATGAAATTAATTAAATCTGTTGTAATAGGGGCTAAGGGGGCTAAGAACTATCTATCTATCCCTCTCCCATGGCAGAGTAGGGGTTGAATAGTAATAAAAAGTAAATGTGTGCGTTAATAATCCCTCCGCCTATCCCTGGGGAACACCAGAGCATCAGGGGGACCACCACTCTTTTAGGATGGGGAGGCCCATTAACCCCTCATTAATCCCCTTACCTACCACACCCACATTAAATCAATATAAATTACCCAAAGGGGATAACAATCACCCCCATAGTCAATATCCCCTGGCCCCTCACTCCCAGCCCTCAGAACTTCTTAGGGGGGATCCGAGGGAGTTCATTAAGGATTTAGTGGTAACTGTGCTCAGGGAATCTTGAATGACGTCAATGACATTTTATAATCCTCTTAGGAGCTTCTCAATAAACAAAGATGGCTACCACCACATTTCTAATTGATTCAAATTTGAAGGTGTCAGAATGCAGGGATTGACACCTGTGCATTCTGATTGGCTATACTTTTAACCAAGCAGAATGCTCTATAGTCCCTGTTCTTATCAGAAACGCCTTAATGACAGTGTCACACTTCTCTGATTGGCTGTTGAAAGAGCCAATCAGAGAAGGACCCTTATTTTAGTAGTTATGGCGTTTTTTTTTTTATATATGTGTGTGTTTTTAAACACTTGAGGAATTACATTAAAAATTGTAATGTACTATTCAGATAAAATGAAGGGTATACACCAAGTATTTTAGGATTGCAGGAGCTTCTATATTCTGTATTTCCTATGTGAAAAATGCCCTAACAGCCTTTTACAAGTCATTGCAATCCATTCTAGCCCCTTTAGCAGCCTGGAAAAATATCTCTCAATACCCCTAATTGCAGACACATCATTTTGTCATATTCTCAAAATATCTGTTAGGGTCCGTCAACCAAATAAGAACTAAAAAACACTGCTCAGTAACAACTGACTTACCATTCATATCTAACCTGCCCAAAGTTTTAAATGTACTAAGCACCGCTATTGAATAAAACATTTATTGGTTCGAATAAACTACTAATTTAATTTGAACAAAACTGGCTATAAACCAAGCAACAAAACAATAAAATTGTATTTTTTTTAATTTACATGGCATTATGTCATAAATAAGGATCGAAAAATATAAATTGAATTACCCGTCATAAAAAACCCTTACCCTGAAGAGCTAACAACCAGTTGGAGGGTAATGCTTTTTAATAAACTAACACTGTATTCAGGAGGTGAGACAGAAAAGTAAATATAGAATACTGTTATAGTATAAAATAGTATCAGTGAATAGTATAAAACAGTATCACACAGAATTGTGTACTAAAATCACTGACTGAATTCTGGGGGACAGATGTCTGATAAATGAACAGGCAGTTGATAAAAGGAAAGTCTGTATCAGATCTCTATCAGACTTATTGTGTTGGAATGGACTTGCCTTTGCTGTACCATTAGCACTTGCTGCTGTAGACTGATTGTATTTGATGCTGTGCCCATGAAAACATACCCCTGAGGTAAGAATCTGTCATTTGAATGAGAGGCGCCCTATTCAAAGACAGAAAGGCTAAAGGTCTGAAAATTAAAGGGATATAGCCCGGCTGCCAAACAGTTTTGTTTGATGATTTTTGGCACTGCATATGTTGTAATGAATGTGTCTTCAAAGTGAGAACAGCTTAGATATTTAAGTCACACAGATTGCTAAATAAAGCAGGAGAGTACTTGCAAAGTCTCATCGGGCCCCTGGGAGCCACCTTCGAAATAAAACTGCACTCTTTAACTCATTCTCTGGTACAAGGAAGGCAGGAGTTAAGAGCTTTTAGTAGCAATGCAATAATATATAATATCACAAACTTTTAAACTGCTATTATCATGGGATCCACATGTGTGTCAACAAATACACACATGTGGATCCCATTATAAAGATGTGACAGGGATGAAGAGGTTAGAGTGCATGTTATGACATGAACAAATGGCAAGCATCAGTCTAACATGTCACACTAGTCATTCTTAAGTTGGCAGAACTGAAGTTTAATTGCTATGAAAAAAAACGTTGCACACAAGTGGAGAGACATGGACAAGAAATAAGGAATTCAGACAAGGAATTTGTCTGTCTTGCTAGTGATCTGAGTGGATTAGGAGGCTTGAGAACCGGGGGACGTTACTCATCCCTTTCTCACTGTATTCTGTCACTTCACTCACACACTGAGTTCAATTTGAAACAAAACGGTGGAAGGTGAGCTATACAGTACAGTTGCCAAAATAATCTATATATGTTAATTAACGGTGTATAAGTCCTCATTGTGATGTACCCTACAAGGTTTCCACTAATACAGAAATCTTGTTAAATAAACCTCTTTAATAAATAATTAATATATTTTGAAAACTAATAGGTTAATCTATGATTATAGTTTTTAGGTTTACAATTTATTAAGAGCCCTGTTTGCAAGAAAATACCATTTTAAATTGATGCAAAAGCCTCTATATAAACCGCCACCTCATATTCATAGTAGAAAAGTATATTCTGTTTAATTTAATGTAGTCTATTTGAATATAAAAAAAGACAGAGAGCATAAAATGTTATATATTTATTCCAGTTCAACTGCATTTATTGTTTTTGGTATTATCTGGGGTGACAAAGAGAGAGTCAGTATTTGTGTGAAGTGACCAGTTGGCAAGAGGTAATCCCAGTTCTGATAAATACAGTTTACTTATTTATAAAATTCAAAGAATGGATGGCACAAAAGTATGAATAAGGCGGTTTAGACTTTTGTTCAAGGTTATTTATTTAATGTAATCTGATTATTGCGCTAGAGGGATTGGCTGCTAATTTGCTGATTTTGACATAACCAACTACTTTTAAAATATTGTTGTTGTTTGTTTTTTTAACGTGCTGTATTCATCTTCCTTTTAACCTCTTTTCTACCTCTACATTTTTGTTAGCAATGCAGATGGATTTCCCAAACTCTTCCATTTTAAACATGCTTTTAGCCAACCTAATTGAACCTTTCACACTACCCAGTCGGCTATCCACTAATTTGCTAAGATGGGTACTAAAGCTTCACTTTCAGTCCTGTTGATGGCTGAATAAAATTCTAAATCTTGACTTAAGAATATAAATATTTCCAAAGTATCCCCAAAACAGCCAGTTCTCTACTTTCCCTACCAATTTAGATTTCCACCTCCCTCTATCAGCGGCAGAGCAACTCAATGGAGGGCCCTAGTTTTAAATACTTTTTGGGGCCTCCCTTGCAATTTGTATATACAAGGTATGTTTCTGTAGGAGGCAATAAAAAGCAAAATATATGCAGGTGGTTAGACCATGTATTGGATGATCAGATTACCTTTTGATGAAAAAAGCTCTGTTCTTCTTTAGTAATTTGAAAGTCCTCCTTCACAGATGGCCCCTACTTGTGGTGGGCCTGGATGGTTTGTACCTCCTATACCACCAATAGCTCTTTAATTGCATGTATTGCATGTATTGCTCCTATTCTTTGAAACTTCCTTGCTCACTATGGGCAGTTTGTCCAATTAAATAGGGCTCTATACAAGCACATAGCATATTTTTTTTACAGAAGTTTTTAGTTAGTGAACTTCTATCCAATAGCAAGTTCTTCACTAACTAAAAACTTCTTTAAAAAATGCTATGTGCTTATATAGAACCCTATTCAATTGGCCAAAGCGCAATTGACTGAGGCCCTATGTCAGACTCTTTTCTAGATTTCAGAACCTCTGTCACTCTCTAAAACCCATATTTTACTGAGAAGTTATCACCTATACCTTTTAAGATGTGCAACATAAAACACTTACAGACATGAACTGTCCCGTTGTCTCATTGTTTAGCATAACCAAACATCACCTCCTACAGCCTGATTGTCTCACACGTCCAATGATCTCCTTTAAAATGTAAACCCTCGGTAGCAGGGACCTCAACTCCATCTGTGTCACCATTTTTAAATCTGTATTATGTCTTATGGGCCGTTTTCACTCCTTTTACATAGTGATGTGTAAAAGTATGGCTATATATAAATAAAGTTAAGTAATAATAATTATAATTTCTATGCATTATAGCAAATGAGTAAAGAAGAATGCCGTTAGCAGAGGGTAGAGGGATGTTGGGGAAGTATTTTGAGATGAGTACAGAGTTATAAATATGTGCACTTTTGCTAAGGGCTTTGTATTACATAGTTACATATTTAAATAGTAATTAAAGTTGAAAAAAGACTTTTAGTCCATCAAGTTGAACCTTTTAAGATCCCCTATGATCTGCACTATGCAGTGTAATTGTTAATTGATCCAGAGGAACGTGTTGGGGCTTCCTGATTCAGTAGTTGGCAGCTTGAAAAACAGGCCCCAGTCAGAATTCTGAGGAGCCGTACTGGAAGTAACACACACACAATGATTCTCAGTACACAGCAGCTCTTTATTGCTACGTCATAACATAAATTATATACTTGCTAAAGAAGGCGGATATTAGAGGCGAGTTACGCTATAAACGTTACAAGGACAGATAATCAGGTGTTTTCTGTTTCTTAGAACAACTAGAAATGTTTGTGTTTTAGTAAGGTCGCAAGATGTCCCAAGGACAAGAACATGTTATTGTGGTTAGGCTATATCTCATGTGGATATGTCAGCAAAATATGTTAACCCCTTCATCAGCAGAATATGTTAACCCCTTCAGAACGCAAATAGAAAAAGAAACCAAAGTAAAACTTTGCCAGTTGTCTCAATAGGGAAAAAAAAAATCCCAGATACTGGTGATCAGGATCAATACTCCCTGTTAATTAACCAGGAGAACCCTAAATGCCCTCTTTTAAAAAAAAAATACAATTGTCTCAAAAGGGGAAAAAAAACATTCCTCCTGACCCCAAATACCGGCGATCGGATTCCTCCCTGAATCAATACTTCCTCTCTGATTATCTAGGTTAATTCTGAATGCCCTTTTTATTCAAAAATATACCCAACCCCTTTTTTAAGTTATCTATCGAATCCGCTTTCACCACCTCCTTTGGAAGAGAATTTAACAGTTTAACACCCTTACTTTGAAGAACCCTTTTCGTTCTTTAAGGTGGAATCTTTTTACTTCTAACCTCAAGGGATGCCCTCTTGTCACTTGAAAATCTCTTGACAGAAAAAGTTCACTTGACATAGCTTTATGCTGACCCTGGATGTATTTATATAATGTAATCATATCTCCTCTGAGACGCCCTTTTTCTTGAGAAAATACGTTTAAATGGTTTAATAAACTTTCTTCATAATCCCTCCAATCCACGTATTAGTTTTGTTGCCCTACTCTGTACTTTTTCCAGCTCTAAAATGTCCTTTTTATGAAGTGGTGCCCAAATGAGGGCATACTAGGGATTTGTATAGTAGCAGAATGATATTTGCTTCCCTGGCTTCTATACTCCTTCTTAATACATGCTAATATTTTATTTGCCTTTGCAGATGCTGCTGCTTGGCTTTGAGCACTATTGCCTAGGTGGTTGTCCACAAGCACTCCCAAATCCCTTTCAATATCTGATACCCCTAGATTTGCTCTATTTAGATCAGGGGTCACCAAACTTGGTCCTGGAGGGCCGACCCAGGCCAGGATTTGTGGATATCCTTGCTGCAAACAGGTGAGTCAATCAGGATGGCTGAAGAAACAAGATTCTCACCTGTTTGCAGCAAGGATATCCACAAATCCAGGCCTGGGTCGGCCCTCCAGGACCGAGTTTGGTGACCCCTGATTTAGATTATAAATTACATGGCTATTTTTCCTTCCCAAACGTATAACTTTACATTTATTTATATTAAATCTCATTTGCCATTTAGCTGCCTATTTCTCTAAGTTACACAAATCCCTTTGCAGGGAAAGTACATCCTTTTCTAATTACCTTGCACATCTTTGTGTCATCAGCAAAAATGGAGACAATACTTTCCAGTCTTACTTCCAAGTCATTAATAAATACGTTAGGGTCCTGATTTAAAATTTTATTCTGGAGCATATGGGTAGCCTGTGAAGTGACTGACAGAGAGGTGCTACAGACACTGTGAGTTGAGTATGGTATAAGAGTCCTTCTGAGGCCTTCCTTATGGATTGAGTGGAGACAGATAGGTAATGGAAAGGCCAGTAAAGAGTGAGTTACAATAGTTGAGGTGAGATATAATGAGAGAATTGATTAGAATTTTAGTTGTGTTTTGAGATATTTTTAGGTGACATAACATGATTTGGTTATTGATTGTATGTGTGGAATGAAAGTGAGGGCAGGGTCCAAAATGACCACAAAACAATGGGCCAGGAGGGGTGAGAGTGATGATGGCATTATCAACAGTGAGGGTGTTTTGAGAAGTGAAAGCTGTATTAAAGGGTTGGAAGATTAGGTGCTCAGTCGTTGACATGTTGAGTTTGAGTTGACTGGTGGACATCCAGGTAGATATGCTTGAGAGGCAGTTGGCAACATGTGCTAAAAGATAGTGGGATATATCTGATGCTGACAGGCAGATTTCAGTGTCATCTGAAGGGAGGATGTAAAGAGTAAAAAAATGAGAAGAGGATATGTGTATATATATATATATATATATATATATATATATATATATATATATATATACAGTACAGTATATTAGTGTCTTAAAGAACATTTGGACAATTCCAAAGTTAGAATATTTTAAGTTTTAGTTTGTCATCTTTTTTCTTTTTATTTGTTTGAGTTACATAAAAAAAAAAAACAACTAATAAAGGATATTGTTTTATAGTAAAAGTGGGGTGTTAGTTTAAAAGGTGGTATGACGTTTTAGCTCCACGCTTTAAGAATAACTGTTGGCAACTACCATTACACCTTATTAAGGAGTAATATCAGCCCCATCAAGTTTATCTTATATTTCTACTTACAAGAATTAGTCTACATGTTTGGAATTTGCGAAGTGTACCTACTGTACTCTATTATATCCTTCGTAAATAATGCTACAGAAAATGTTGGCTCTTTATAAATCAAGATTAAGAATAATATTAATAATAATAATAATCATCATCATAATAATAATAATTAAATGTCTGGGACAATTGAGTTTAATTACACGTAATACTATTTTGAGTTAGAGTGTGTTACATGTAGCATGCTTTAAAGGGCCAGCATGCTCTAGCAGAGCTCAATCTCTCTACCCCTTATTAGGTTACAGAGAGTTTGAGCAAATAGCTGTCCGAAATAACCTGATCTGTTTGCCTGTAATAACTACTGCTATGAAGAAGGAAAACAAAGATTCCTATTAGTGCAGCCTCCTGAGCAGGCACTGTATTTGCAGTGATTATGCAGTGATTTTATTGCTAGTCACTTAATAAATTAACAAATCAAAATCTATGACTGCTATAGTGGTCTTCTAACTAATGTTACAGGTAATGGGAACTAATGGAACTAAGGTCTGCCAAAAATTTGCACAGTTGAATGAATTTTAGCCATGGTATGCAAAATAATACACTGTGTTTCGTGCATTATACAAAATAGGACTGTCCTTAATATGACAACTCTATATCAGAAGAGTCAGATCCCCATCTGTTTTATATTTTATGTTACCCTCTGACAATCCCTAAGTGTTGGCCTTAGGCTGTTTTTAGATTACATAGGATGTCCAGGGTAAGAGTGCCAGCTGGGCACAGGAAACTGAAAGCATATGAGGGGAGCGATGAAACATTTCCAGGTTAAAGTGGTCATGGATTACTCATTTGTGTCTACCATCAAAGAGAGAGAGATATACTTTCCAATGTATATCACTGTTTTATATAAAGGTCTGTTAATGTGCTTGTAACATATTTATAATACATACATATTTATAATACATTAATTAATAGTGGAGATGAATATATTGAAACATCAATGTGAATTATCCATGATGTTTTTAGGATGTATTATGCCTTAAAAAAACATAAATAATATTGAAAAGACTGTCCACTACAAAGATGTTGTTTGGTTAGATTTTTTGTACTAGAATTGTCATTTATTGCCACAACATGCGTTGTTTTATGTTTTCATGCTCAATACCAATAATCATCATTAAATATAAAAATCATGAAATCTAGGTATTGATTTATGTAATTCAGTTAATCTATGTGCCATTATTAGAATCAGTAATGGAAAGAGACCATTTACTCACATATTAATTATTATTAATTATTATCATCCCAGGATTAACTAAGCTTCACAGGAGCTGTGAAGGACTTGACTGCAGGCTGTGATGGCTGTTATGTATAGGGAAAGTTGCTCTTTTGTATAAAAGTTCCCTCCTACATGAATAGAGATGTCATGTAAAAGAAGTAAAAGAAGTCAGATTCTTTTATATCAATTGTCCCATCTATTATCTAGGTTCACAAAAATCTTTCCTCGATATCTACAGTTTTTCTTCCAGTGTAGTTTGTCAGCACTCAATTTGAGATCTCTATTTTGAGATCACTGATTAAGCCCACTGATGAATCTTTAAACTGGTGGATCATGCTCAAAAACTTGATGTAGTGAGATCTTTTTCTGCTTAGATTTTCAGAATATTGATAAATTAGCAGCCTTGTAGAGTTTCTCCAAGCTAAATGTAAGAAGAAAAAAAAACCTATATCTGCTACGGTCAGCAAATGAATAACTGAAACCATAAAAAAGTCCTACATTGTAATGGGTGAACCAGTTCCCAATGGCCTTAAGTCCCACTCTACAATGGCAGTATCTGCTTCATTGGCCATGGAGCAACCGAATGGTTCAAGATCAGAAAATGAGTGTGACAAGGTTGTATATTAATGTATTTATTTATGCAACTTATATATATGTGGAATACATAATGTGAAACGCCCGGCTGGAATAATCCAAAATTGGAATAAATATTGGTGGGAGAAATATGAACAACCTCAAATACACAGATGATACTACTCTGATGGCTGCAAACAAGGAATAAGGCTGCATATAATTCATACGTGTGTAAAAGTAAACTATTGCTGAATCAGTTTAATTTTCAAAATTTATTCTGACTTCTTGATCATATTTTTGTTGTTTAGTTATTCAGTCGTGCCTGACTCTCTGAGACCCTATGGGCAGCAGTACACCAGGCACATCTATCGTTATGTCTCTGGTTGTTCTCAACCGTAAGGTTTTCTTGGCAAAGTCACAGGAGAGGGTTGCCAGTTCCTTCTCCAGTGGACCGCTCTGCTTTGACCTTCCCATCTTGTGTAACTTATGTGGTATAGTTCCCAGCTTCATTGAAGTACACAAGCCCCTTCACCATGACAAAGTAGCGATGCAGAAGGGTTTTGATCATATTATTCCCTGTCAAATTTGATCTCACATTCAAAAGTAAAGCTAAGAAATTAACAAATTTATTGTATTAAAACTGATAAATATCTTTTTTCTTGAATGACACATTTCATGCTTTCATACATCATAGAAAAAGTATATTCAGCTCTGGTATCAGATGGAAAAGCTACAGTATCTCCATTTTTGTCCACATTTCTTTGATGAAATAATGTTAGTTTCCAAGGTAAAAATGATATAATATTTTCAAGCGTACTGTTCAAAACATCCCTTCATTAATGATACTCAGAAAAGTAAGATGCAATAAAAAACCTCTATATTTATGGACATGTACAAACTGTAGGAAATAAGCAGCTAAATAAACACAATATATTATAAACTGTCTTGATATTTAACGAATAAATATATTGTTTCGCACAAAATTTCTTTCATTCCTATACTGAAAACAGATGCTGATCCAGTTTTTAAACGACAACACAAACATTTTGTGGAAAATAGTTGCAGAATTTTTAAAATCAAAACTTTTTAGCAATGTTATCTTATTTTGAAGATATTATGTTTACATTGCATCTGCTCTGCTCATTTAAATGACCACTTAAGTCTGAAAAAAATGTCCCTTTACTTAATATTCCTTTTTATAACATATTTTATTAATATTTTATTACAATAAAGAGATAACACTACTAACTCATTATTTAGGCTTTCTATTTTCAACTGTGATAGCTAAGGCCTCCATCTTGCTAATGCTGTGGTTGCAAATTAATATGCAACACAAGCTCACATACGCCTTGTCCTGTGTATGTCACATGCCCATTTTATGCCACTAGTAGCTGCATTGAAACTTTTGGTATCACATGATAAAGTGCAATACATATTAATTTGCAACTGCAGCATCAACAAGATGAATTCCTTGATATAACTAAAGGTCTGTGAACAAAAAAATGGCTGCACCCATAATGGATAGAAAAATCAGTAAATTGTGTTTTGCCTTTATCTTAATAATATATTGCAAAACACATTATAAAGTGTACTGGTGATTAAACTGACCATTTATTTGTAAGACTTCAGTGGTCTTTTAAGGTGGATTAACACTGCTCACACCACAGCAAACATGAGGAAAACACCATAGTCCTGTACAATGCAAGATAGATAGATATATATCTATATCTATGTTTATGTCTATGGCACTCTGTGGCTAAAAAAAAAGAATTTTTATCAATGACCTCATAATTTATGATTTGCCTTTTGCAGAAATATCTGTTCTGATCCATATGTAAAAAGTATTTATGTGTACACACAGGGCTTTCTCGCATAGATAATTACCTCCTGCCCCTAATATAGCTCCAGAGGCGGAGCTACCGACGGTGCAGCTGGTGTAAGGCACTGGGGCGTGGCTCTGGGGCTGGCCCAGCTAAACCTGCCATGGACTGGCAACCCTCCACCCCTGCGACCACCTACAACCCGCCTGTGGCCCCCTGCGTCACTCGCGGCCCTCCCATGGCTATCCCGCTACTCTGCATCACCCGCTACCCTCCCACGGGCTCTCCTGTGCCCCCCCGCACAGTGGTGGGCCCCCCAGCTTCACCCATGGCCCTTCTGTGGCCCCCTGCAGCACCCTGTGGCCCACAGCATCACCTGCAAGAGTGCAGCCTGTGTCTGCAAGAGCCCAAGTGCAGCCTCTGTAAGTGCCAATCTGCATCCTGAATCTGTAAGAGCCAGTCTGCTTACTGTAAGTGCCAATCTGCATCCTGTATCTTGTATCTGTAAGAGCCGATCTGCAGCCTGTGTCTGTAAGTGCTAATGTACCCAGCCTGTGTCTGTAAGAGCCAATGTGCAGCCTCTGTATGTAAGAGCCAATGTGCAGCCTGTGTAAGAGCCAATGTGCAGCCTGTGCATGTTAGAACCAATGTGCATCCAGTATCTGTAACAGCCAATCTGCAGCCTGTGCATGTTAGAGTCAATGTGCATTCTGTATCTGTAAGTGCCAACGGGCAGCCTGTGCCTATAAGAACCAAAGTTCCAAGCAATAACCTCTCTCCTCCTTTATGTCACCACCATCCCTTTGGGTTCTTGAGTAGTGATGTCGCGAACATTACATTTTCGGCTCGCGAACATCGGACGCGAACTTCAATAAAATTTTCGCGAACGGGCGAACCGCCATAGACTTTAATGGGCAGTGATGGGAAAGTTGTTTCAAGGTGACTAACACCTGGACTGTGGCATGCCGGAGGGGGGTCCATGGCAAAACCCCGACGGAAAATTACATAGTTGATGCAGAGTCTGGTTTTAAGCCATAAAGGGCATAAATCACCTAACATTCCTAAATTGTTTGGAATAACATGCTTTAAAACATCAGGTATGATGTTGTATCGATCAGGTAGTGTAAGGGTTACACCCGCTTCATAGTAACAGACCAATCTCCCCGTTTAATGCACCGCACACAACCGCAAACTCCCCATTTGCACAAGGTTGGATACCAAGCTAGCCATGTCCCGTTCCTTGTCCTCACTGATGTAATTGATGGTCTCTTCCTCCACCCAGCCACCAAGGGTCCCCGAAAGGTGACAACAAGCTCCCTGGGACGCCTGCTGTGTTTGGTCTTCCACCTCCTCAAAGCCACCTTCCTCCTCTGACTCCTCTTCTTCAGACTCCTCTCTCTGCGTTGCCTCTGTCTGCGTTATTATAAGGTGTGTACTGTTAAGTAGTACTATTCCTATCGGTTTAATCCCTGTTACGTCCTCTATTAGGGGACGTGTATATGGCATTGATTTTTGGAACAGGGAGATGGAAAAAGATGCTTGGTCGGACCTCCTACTTCGAATTTGGGGCATTGCACGTGCAATGTAATGTGCCACCAGATAGGAGTCGTGTATTAAGTTGTACTATTTATTCCTATCAGTTTAATCCCTGTTACGTCCACTATTAGGGGACGTGTATATGGCATTGATTTTTAGAACAGGGAGATGGAAAAAGATGCTTGGTCAGACCTCCTACTTCAAATTTGGGGCACTGCGCGTGCAATCTAAGGTGCCACCAGATATGAGTGTCACTGTGCACTGGCAAAAGTTGGCAGAGTAGGCGCTGTAGACCTCACACACACGCCTGTAGGCAGGCAACTGATATTCATCCGATTACAGTAAAAAAAGTGTTGTTTTATGTCACTGTACACTACGGTTGCACCAGATATGACGTATCACTGTGCACTGGCAAAAGTTGGCAGAGTAGATGCAATAGGCTTCACACCAACGCCTGTAGGCAGGCAATTGCTATTCAATCTATTACAGTCAAAAAAGTGTTGTTTTATGTCACTGAGCACAATATAAGCTGTGAGCCTGACACAGGCAGGCAACTGAAATTAGATTACAGGAAAAAAATGGTTGTTTTCAATGTATGCTACACCACCAGGTATGAGTAGTGAAAATAAGCACAATATAAGCTGTTAGGTGTTAGCCGGTCACACACACACGCTGGCAGGCAGGCATAGATTACACACAAAAAATTATAAAATAAAATAAATGATGTTCAAAGTTTCCTCAATGATAAAGTATAGGGGGCGAACTGAAAAGCGCATGTGTTCGCCGTTCGTGGCGGATGCGAACATGCGAAAATCACCGCGAATAGTTCTCCGGCGAACTGTTCAAGACATCACTATTCTTGAGTCTTCTCATTACAGTTAAGGTGAAGTTAATTTTTTTTTTTTTTTGCACCGGGGCCCTCCATGCCATTGCATAGCCCCCAACTGTCTCATCTTGTTCTTGCAGATATGCCTATGTCCTACACTACCATATCTGCCTATCCATTCTTGGCCCCTGAAGATTCTCAAATGGCTCTAAATACAGAGTGCTCTGTAAATACTTCCCCTTCAAACATTTTATTCTGTTCAATAAATTTCACTTATTTTTCCTTTATTACCTGCAGCAAAATCTGTGGTGGAAGATACAGTCAGGAAGATATATATCCCTAGCGACTTGCCGGTCAAAAATGACGGCAATAAAATTGTTAAGGCTGGGAATGCTGTTTGGCACACAATGTAAGGCTTTTAGTCCTCTGAGTACCTTTGGCGCTCATTGCTAACATAAACAATGCTAAAGTAACCCCCTCTACACTAACCTATTAACACCTACACTACCTACCTAACCCCTAATAACCCCCCCACCCCACTAATTACAGAAAATAATAAAACCTAACTCACAAAAAACAATAAAAGCTGTCACATAAAATAAAAAAGTCAAAATCAGGAAAAATAAAAAATCTACATTACAGAAAATAAAAAAAGCTAAGTCACCAAAAAGTAAAACATCTACATTACAGGAAATAAAAAAAACCTAAGACACAAAAAATAAAAAAGGTACATTACAGACAATAAAAGAAAACTACTTTACAACCTCCTCGCCCCCACTACAGAAAAAAAAAATACACACCTGAAAAGGAAATACATACAGAATATATACAGTACATTACAATACAGTACAAATCGAATAAAATACAATCCCCCCTATCTAAAATATATTAAATATATTATGTCAAATACACACATACCCAACTATCTAAAATACATTACATCCTATCTAAAATATACACATACCACACTATCTAAAGTACATTAAATACTATGTAACATACATACATACCCCACTATCTAAAATACAATAAATCATATATAAAATACACACATACCCCACTATCTAAAATAGAATAAATGATATCTAAAATACACACATACCCCCTATCTATCTAAAATACATCCCCCCTATTTAATATACAATAAATCCAGACTCGCGGACCTCCCCGACGCTAATGAGCCTCCTAGAGACTTTTCCGGAAGGAAATTGGCAATGGCGCCTTCTGGCTGAAAACGCTGTCAATCAAATTTCAGCCAAGGTGTAAGCCAATCAGAATGGGATACACCATATCCTATTCTGATTGGCTAATGCACCTGTCCATCTTTTTTAAACCAATCAGAAGGCTTTATTGCCTTCAGCCAATCATGGGATACACCCCCACATGGTGATTGGCTGAAAGCATCAGCACATTCTGATTGGCTACAGTGACAACAGCCAATCAGAAGACACTATTCCCTTCAGCAAATCACAATGGGATACACCCCGATGGAGTGATTGGCTAAATAGGATATGGGGGTGTATCCCATTCTGATTGGCTTACACCTTGGTGCCTTCTGATTGGCTGAAATGTGATTGAACACGTTTTCAGCCAATCAGGAGGCGCCATTGCCAATTTTGTTTCGGAAAAGTCTCTAGGAGGCTCATTTGCATCGGGGAGGACCGCAAGTGCGGACTTCAGGTATTTTTTTTTATTTTTTACTTTATGTTTTGTGCGTGTATATTGTACCAATGTCATGTTTATTTATTGTATGTAAATGAGTTGTACTAAAAAAAAAATCCCCCTAGGTTGGGGATCTGAAGGGACATCTGCAAAGGTAAGTGGTTTTAATTATTTTATTTTAGGTTAGAATTAGGGTTTGTATATGTAGATAGTATTTCTTGTATATGAAATAGGGGGATGTATTTTAGATAGGATTTATTGTATTGTAGATAGTGGGGTATGTATATATTTTAGATAGGATGTAATGTATTTTAGATAGTGGGGTATGTGTGTATTTTAGATAGTATATTTAATATATTTTAGATAGGGGGTATTGTATTTTATTTGATTTGTACTGTATTGTAATGTACTGTATGTATTCTGTATGTATTTCCTTTTCACGTGTGTAAATTATTTATTTTTTTCTGTAGTGGGGGGGTTGTAATGTATTATTTTTTATTTTCTGTAATGTACCTTTTTTTTATTTTTTGTGACTTGGGTTTTTTATTTTCTGTAATTTTTATTTTTTTGTGACTTAGTTTTTTTAATTTTCTTTAATGTAGATTTTTTATTTTTTGTGACAGGTTTTTTTTTTTTTGTGTCACGAGGGTACTTGAGGACTGTCATGGCACTTATGTGGTTAATGTTAGGGTAGTAAGTGCCCCATAAGGGTCTTTATATACCCTTATGGGACTGATGAGGTTAAATAGAGGCTTATGAGGGTCTGTATTGACCCCTATGAGTGACAGGTTTAATTAAGGGCTTATGGGGGTCTGTATTGACCCCTATGAGTGACAGTGGTAATTAAGGGTTTATGGTGGTCTGTATTGACCCCCATGAGTGACAGGGTTAATTAAGGGATTATGGGGGTCTGTATTGACCCCCATGAGTGTCAGGGTTAATTAATGGATTATGGGGGTCTGTATTGACCCCCATGAGACAGGGTTAATGAAGGGCTTATGGGGGTCTGTATTGACCTCCATGAGTGACAGGGTTAATTAAGGAGTTATGGGGGTCTTCATTAACCCCCATTAGTGACAGGGTTAATTAAGGGCTTATGGAGGTGTGTATTGACCTTCATGAGTGACAGGTTAATTAAGGGGTTATGGGGGTCTTCATTGGCCCCCATGAGTCACAGGGTTAATTAAGGGCTTATGGGGTCGGTATTTACCCCCATGAGTGGCAGGGTTAATTAAAGGCTGCTGAGGGTCTGTATTGACCCCCATGAGTGACAGGGTTAATTAAGGAATTATGGGGGTCTGTATTTAACCCCCATGAGTGATAGGGTTAATTTTTATTTTTCGTGGGTCCTTTATGGGCCTTTACGGGACCCCCAGCATGGGGTTAATGTGAGCAGAGTTGTGGGGTTCGATCGGACCCCCACTGCAAGGGGTTAATGTGAGGTCTCAAGCTTATATTAGATCTCTGGGTACGTGTTTAGCAGTGTTTTTCACAGTCCTGGGTCATGGAGCCTCGTTTTCATTTTTTTTCGTCCGCCATTTTTTTCTCTCGCTTAGGCTATTTTTGAGTGGCGAAACTGGGGAAAGTTGGGTGAAATATGTGTTCAAGCTCACTTCTAGAGGTCCTGGCTACTGTGTTTTTGTGTGTGTTTCCGTGTTTTTGTGTTTGCATGGTTACATGTTTGTTTTAGGAGCTTGTGTATATTTTTTTCTAAGGCCCAAGGGTCGTAATTTTGGGTTGCAGGGTATTTTTTTTTTTCTAAGTGCCTTGGGTCGTAATTTGTTGTGGCAGGCAGCAGGCAATGAGGGAGAGGAGAAGGGGAAGAGAGACACAGGGGAAGAGAGACACAGGGTAAGGACAGGAGGAGGGAAAGTGAGACACAGGGGAAGAGAGACACAGGGGAAGGACTGGAGGAGGGGAAGAGAGACACCGGGGAAGAGAGGAGGAGGGGAAGAGACACACAGGGGAAGGAGAGGAAGAGAGACACAGGGGAAGGAGAAGAGGAGGGGAAGAGACACACAGGGGAAGGAGAGGAAGAGAGACACAGGGGAAGGAGAAGAGGAGGGGAAGAGAGACACAGTGTAAGCAGAGGAGGAGGGGAAGAGGTTGTGCGGGGTCGTAGGGATGAGCGTCTAAGGCGCTCATCTCCACCAGCGCAGTGAATGCCTTCAGCACTCCCTGCCTAAGTCGTACGGGGTCGTAGGGATCTCATCTCCACCAGTGCAAGGAGCACCTTCAGCGCTCCTTGTCTGGTCGCAACCATGGCCCTCTGTTGCGAGTCTGCAGTTTTAACGTTGCGTTACCAACGGATTTTGGCCAGGTTGCACTGCTGAGAACTATATATGTGATGGTGAAGCTGTGGTTAACTAAACAGGACAGAGCATAAGCATTTCTGCCTCAAATCAGTGTCTGTATTGGCAGTTTGTGCAGCAAAGCATCATGAAATGTGTAGTCTTGTTTTAACCCTACACAAAGAAGCAAAGAGCATCTCAGATATTGCCTTGTCGATTTCTGCACTGTGCTGCTGTTGGCTTGAAGGTTAGTTAGTATAGGGTTAAAAACTGTTCTCAAATGCAGTGTTTCTATTGGTATGTACTCTATGCCTATGTGAGAAGGTCTAGGCATGTGAAAAACAAATTTTGTTTAAAAAAAATATATATATATGTGTGGGTATAGAATGACAATATAGTATGTGTTTTTTATTTAAGCCATATGTGTTCTATTAGAGAAAGTTAAAAACAGGGAAACTTAGATATACATGTTTTTTATTAAATAAATCAATAAAGAATGAAACAGTAAAATTAATATATTCATGTAAAATTACATGGATTAATATTGAAAGTTAATATAGTATTTAAAAAAGTGTTTCCTTAAGGTGTTGTGCATTACACGTGATATAATGTACTATTTTTCCTATAAGATAGTATTTTTAAAAAGTAAATCAAATGTTGTTAACAAAAGGAAAACATATTCAGTTGCAGAAATCACATTGTAGATGTAAGATATCAATGCTTCATATCCTTTTACGACCTCAGTTAATCACTAATCATGTTGATGCTATTACAGAATGAGTATCTCAGAATTCCCAGAATTGGCTTTTCTCCATATTTATTCTGTCTAGGTTATCTACGTGAGTTTGTTCACTGACTTACACACTGCATAATATATATATGTATATATATATATATATATATATATATATATATATATATATATACACACACACATATAAAACAAAAATGAACTTGATGGAGATTAGAGGGGTTGTGGCTGACAGATGTGCCTGGCATGCTGCGGTCCATAGGGTCATAGAGAGTTAGACATGACTGAGTGGCTATAAGTCAACTACCAGTAATGACATTTGATTAGTTAGGTTCCTTGACTATCCAATGTCTGTTACACTTTTAGTAATCTAATCATATGCACCACCATATTTCAATGATCTGAGATTTATTGCACATATACATCTCTAGAAGAAGTACCCTGGGTGGCAATACACCCAATTATTGCTTTGCATCTACAAAGATGCAGCCTTATTAAATTACGATTCAGCAAATTTAAAAGGGCTCTATTTAAGCACACAGCATATTTTTTTACAGAAGTTTTTAGTAAGGCTGATAGTTTTTAAGTTCAAAGATTTCCTGAAGCATATAGCCATTCATCTTCCTCTCCTATCTGGTCGGGGCCCTAAAGAACGGAGTACTATGGTGATACAGCAGCTTCTAAGATGATACTGAGTTTTCAATTATGCATGTCTCTAGTATACCTGCTTAGTCTGATTATTCAGTCAGGTTTGCAATTATAGCTGTCTGATTTTAATAGACCTTTCATTGCATAACACAGTTCTGATATGCTATGGGAGGCTTTTGTGTTTTTAATCTCTCTCTTGTACACTGTGTTGCGCCTTTGATAGCCAGATTGCACATAATATCAGTCTATATTTAGTCCTTTCTGGGGAAAAGTATAGTTTTTGTGCTGGAGCATGCCTTGCTTTCCTTAGTCTTTCTCCCCCTTCCAGCAACCTCCATGAGTTTTTTTACAGGATTCAAAGGGATTTAATGGTGTTTACTAGAGATGTCTCAATGGTCACTTTACCCAGAGATGGAATAAATTAAGCTAGGAGTATAACAGTACATTAATGCAACAATTAGAGAAATAGATATCCTGCTGTGTGCAGAGGCATAGGGAAGACAGGCCGGCTAGGTATTATATTTTACTAATTAGAGGTATTAAGAGTTATTTAAAGTGCAAATACTTGAAAAGTTTACATATAGATTAGACAGCAAGGCTTGCAGTATTGCTTGCTGTACATATCCAGTATGTGAATTCATGACGTTGTAGGAGAGATATCCTAACTACATGAAATGGATGAATAGAATGAAATATCTAAAATATTTATTATAAAAAAATGTTAGTTCAATATATAGTTTTTTGTTTTGTTTTTAATCCTCTCTAAATGAATCACAAACTCCAAACATGGTGTCACTAGGTACTGGCAAAAGAACACAGGTACCACATATTTGACATAACTCCTTAGCCAATTTTAAAGGAGATCAGATACTGAAGAAGATGCCTAAGGCAGAGAAACGCATCTATACATTGTTCATATGCAGTATTTGATACTTCAGATATTTTAATTTTTTACATAGATTTTTATAATCTTTTTTGTAATCTACAACATATACGACTAAAGTGCAGTACTAAATTTGTAGAACGTTGTTTTTTCCGATGTTTTGATTTGGATGTATAATTGATAGAGAGATGATAAAGAATGGATAATAAAGTTTAGGTTTATTATTATCCACGTGTTATATCCTATTTATAACATCTATCTTTACCAAGTACATTACTAGTACTTTGTGATCCATTACCCTTTCACTCTGGATTATTCAAGTTACAGACATCCAACACAATCAGGCTCCACATCCCATCTGACCAGAACCTTGATACTTAACAAATGAACACTGGGAACTGAGCTTGAGAGCATCTATACCTCATAAATACTTGAGGTTGTTCCAGGTGAGAGTCTACAGTTTACGCTTTATACTTATGTTGGTCTAGGGAATGATCTACGTTATATAGTATTACTCTCTGTCCTATCCTCCCTTTTCTGTCATTTCTTATTGTTTCAGACACCCAAGTGAACGGTGTTAATACAGGAGAGCAGCATAACATACAGTGTAAAACAAGAAGGATACACATAGATCGTTCTGCCCTGACAAGGGAATATACCTACCAATATTTTGTCTAAAGAACATCAATGGGAAACCTGAGCTTGAGGCTTCCTCCTGGGGTCAATCAACCCCAAGTACCCACCAATACAGTCTTTACAATATTGCAATATTTTTATATGCCCTGTATAGCTTACGGGTAATAATCAAATAGCGACATCATCCTGAGGTCTCCGTATTCAGCTATGGGCTATAAGTAGTTAACAGTCTTATTAAATTGCAATCCGACCAATTGAATAGGGCTCTATTTAAGCACATAGCATATTTTTTACAGAAGTTTTTAGTTAATAAACTTCTATCCAAAAGCAACGTCTTCACTAACTAAAAACTTCTGTAAAAAAAATATGCCATGTGCTTATATAGAGCCCTATTCAATTGGCCGAATTGCAAGTAGGCTGTAAATGTTTAAAGCTCAATGAATTACTATTATACTGTTCAGTAAGCACAGAGTTAAATGTAGACAAAATATAGTAAACACAATATCTATAGAACTATATATTGAACTAACATATTTTTCTATAATATATATTTGAGATATTTCATTCTATGCTAATTAGTGTCACAACATCATAATAATTTGCATAATTTGCTAAATAGTTGGCATAGTAGTCACTAATGATCTATCACACTGCTTTCATCCATTTCACACAGTTAGGATACCTCTCCTACAATGAATATATGCGCATTGGTTACAGTATTACCATCTGTCACAGAGCATGAACACATTACAAATTTGCCACTTTTAACAATCAGGAGGAGGAATACAGTACCAGTCTACCCGGTGCGCATTTCCCCTCTACAGAAGGTGGATTTCTCCAGGTTGTATACAGCCAGAAAGCCAGACAAGTATTTAAATAGCATGCTTCGCCTTTTTGATGGCGTAGGAGCAGCCAACACTAATGTGGTTGGCAGGGCTGCTGTATCTAAACAATAAAAGCTGCATTAATTTATTGACCAATTCTATTATGCATATGAAGCAAGTACATTTTACTATTAACAAATTACATGAATTTACCCTGGTCTATACACGTTGTTGATGTATTGAATTTACAAATTGATGAGAGAAATAGATAAATAATAAAATCAGTTGCAAACTGCTAATGAATGACTGGACTGTAATAAAATACAACTCCCAGTTAGCATGCTGCAAGACCATGTGAAGCAAATGCATTTTATTGTTAACCAATTGCATGAATTTACACTGGTCTAAACATATTATTGATGTCTTAAGTTTGCAGATAAATGTTGCAAACTACTAATGAATAACTGGACAATAGTAAAATACATCTCCCTATAAACATGCTACAGATCTATATTCATGATGATTAAGTCCATTTCTATGCATAAGTAGAGAGAGGGGCTATCATGGATTTAATTATATATCTTAGAGGATAGTAATATTACTACATATATTAAACTACATGAGCATGAAGAATCCTTACTTATGATAATAATTCCTGACCATTTTGTATGACTAGGATAATGCCCTGGGCCCTAGATGGAGTACTGCCAATACTAGAACATGTAGGTATTAACCAAAGCTCCAGACTGACTTCTAAAGATAGACTGAAACATATGTCCTACACACTTTTAATACTTACTACTAATACAATACTTACTTATAATAAAATGCATAGAACTTCACAAATATCATAAAGTTTATATAAAACAGGTCATCTATTAAAAAACTCTGGATGATCAATTTTATTGACAGGGTCCTTAAACATCTAAACCTATTATACAGCTACAGGTAAATTGCTCTCATCAAATTAATAATGAACAATGGGAGCTAAACCTACCCCCTACTCAATGTTAGATATGCCACTAGAGGACTAGAGGATTTTGTAAATCTGTATACTGTCTAATAAGGCTAGTATATAAATGGTGTCAAATGTGAAACTAAGATGAGAAAACCCCATCTAATGTAGAATAGCTAGATAAAGGGGGCAAAAGAAAAGTCCTTGTTAAGTCCTGAGGGAGACAATGTCCTCAGATAAAAAATCCAAGCCAAAACATCTCTATCATGTTGTTGGTTAACATGTCTAGGGAACTGAACTTCAGTCTTCTTATTTATTGAGTTAATATGCTCCAACACACGCCTTCGTAACTGGCGACTAGTTTTCCCCACATACCGTAAACGACAACAGCAAACAATTAAATATATATAACACTGCTGTTGAGCAGCAGTTAATAGAGTTTCTGATTTTAAACTCCCGAATGTCTGTGGAATCATAAAATGTTGTGCAAGGAAACATATGAAGAAATGCTTTGCACCCCTTACTGGGTTGCGGATCCAATAGACTTGTGTTAACCAATCACAGCCATTCTTATTGACAGAGCTGAACTGACTATGCACTATATTGTCTTTTAGACTGGGTGGCCTTCTATAAGTAATAGAGGGTCTAGTGGACACTACTTCTCTCAAATCCTTGTCCAATAGCAAAATGTGCCGATATTTCTGTAGGATATGATGGTTTTTTTTTTTTTCACAGAAAGGGTTGAATATCCCAATAAGTCTAATTTGATTGTAATTCTTCTGTGTTTACTATAATTAGTCTATATTTAACTCTGGGCTTACTGAGCAGTATAATAGTAATTAATTGAACTTTAAACATTTAACTACTTGAAAACCATAGTTTACTATGGGGACCTCAGGATGATGCGTTACCCAAAGCATGTCAAATATTGCAACATTATGCAGTAATTCACACACATTCTAATTACTTTGTTCAGTTTTGATAAATATAGACACGGTTATATAATTGACTAATTAACAGATTTTGCCATTGATATATAAGCATGGCAATATAACTTATGACATAGCTTCAGGAGAGTTTATCAGTCATAGAGTACTTTTTATGGTGTTTCAAATTCCCTTTGTTTTTTTATGGTGGCTTGACTACAAATTATTTTTTATGTTGCTACATTATTGCAAATAGAGTGTTTTGTGGACCCATCAGTGCACAGCTTAGTGGTCTATGTTTTGTTAGTTACTTTGTAGCGTATCATGTATTTTAACATAATTTTTCCTTATGATGTCTTGTATTCATACCAGACAATATTGTGATGTTACAACATACCATGGCAAAAATATCTGTATCTCTCCAATTGCAATTGTTACATTTTATTTGGTAAACATTAACCAGACAGATTGATTGCTCAAATGTTTATTTTTCTGTTTCATGTGGAGGGCCAGTGTAAATATTTTTCCTGGCATGATTCTAGTAGACTTACAATATATAAGGATGGTGCCATACCATATACAATAATTGTAGGCACATATCTCAGGACACAACAGTAGGATCATGAGGCTTCTACTGGTGTCATTGTTCTTTGCTCAGATGCTATTTTGCACTGGTGTCTCGCTATCAGTTAAACCTAGTGGTAGACTTATTGACTGTGATGATCCAGAAGCCCATGAGGCAGCATCAGTATCTGTACATCATATTAATGCACATCATCATCATGGATACAAGTACAGACTGCAGAGGGTTGAAAATATAAAAGCTCTGCCTGAGGTAAGTTTAAGATTGAGCAAAAGTTTGTGTTGCCTTGACTATTTATGTACATACATACATTCTGTGCCATTACATAAGTATTTGTAAAACAATAGATTACATTTTTTCACTGTTTTCTGCCTTAATTATTTTCCAGAAACAAAAACAATAACATTCATTAATTTTGTATCTCTTTGTGGATTACAACCAACTTTAAAGATTGCTTGTATAAATGAATAATATGATCTTGTCTTTATATTTTTAGACTGCTCAAGGAGAAGTATTCATTTTGGAACTTGACCTTCTGGAGACCATCTGCCCAGTGGTTAGCCCCACACCTGTAGAAAACTGCTCAGTAAGACCAGCTAGAGAACAGGTATATTTTCAATGTATAATGGTTAGACTGATTGTCTCCCAAAATGTAAAAATTAGGTACCAATTATGTGTTACATAGAACTATATTCCAATTAATCTATATTGTGAGATTTTATTTTGAAATGATTAAGGGGCCCAATTAAGTAATATTTTCATATGAATACAATGTAACCAGTTGTAAAAAATATTTAAGTACATTTTTGAAGCCTGCTTGGTGTTAATGTGCCATTTTTTTAACTAAATTTGAAGAATCTCTAAAACATATTTTAAGATATTGTAGAAGAAAAACATATCCAAAACCCAGAGGCCTCTAAGTATGTTTGATTTATTGACAAGCAGCTCGAGAAGGCAACAGCAAAGTATAGAGCATACACAATGTCTGCTGAGTTCAACGAATACATAAACATATCTTTTTATAGTAGTCCTACTTACATAAAATGGAATATTCCATTACTACCCTCTAGAAAGTGATACAGTCCTCCAACACCCATTTCTAAGCCAATAATCGATTCATTTTATTAGTAGGCCAATTAATAATGAGACATGTAGCTAGGCTAAATCTTTGCGCACATCACCTTTATGTTTTGCACTTCTGCGCAGACAACAACTTGTTTTTTAGCCTTGACTCTGGTCTTGGGATTCTCACACAGAACATTTTATTATGGGTATAGGGATTGTTTTCAGTTTTAGTGAAAAATGCTGAATTAGGGAAAAGCATAATTAACTGTTTCATAGCTTACATCTTGCAATATAAAATTACTACTAAGGAAATAAAAGATATATATATACTAAACAATGTATGGATATTTGTATTTCTCCACAACAATATGAAAAATGGGGATTACTTGAAAGGCATGATAATTAAATGTTTGGATAGTTTTAAAGATCATTAAAAAAAAATTTGAGATAAATACTAATGTTTATTGACACTGTTAATGTATGTAACATCTATCTATCTATCTATCTATCTATCTATCTATCTATCTATCTATCTATCTGTAATGTAATCACATTGTGCTGCAAATGACCATATTGTGTCATGCAGAGGCAATGTTATTATATTTCAAAGAACTAAAGCAACTTCAAGATAATCCAACTTTGTGAATACCACTTTGGTGACACAAAAACAAAAGTAATTTATTAAGATTTGTCATTGCAGGGTGTAGAAGGTGACTGCGACGTCAAGCTCGTGAAGCTGGGTGGCAATTTTACAGTACATGGTGTGAGGTGCAAATCAGAAATAGGTAATGAATTGTTTATCTTTTCTACAAGACTAACAAATATGGGAAGTAAGAGATCAGCTACTTCTGGGAACAAATGTTAATAAATTACACACAGACTAATTATTAAGATTGTAAGTATGCGAGTTTTCAATCTTGCACGGTGCTTTGGGGAAAGCACTATGGTCACTGGATTCTAAGCTCAAAGACAGGGCCCTCCATCTTTGTAATGTGTTAATATTGTTTTGCCTTGATCACAAATTATGTATAGCGATACGGAATATATTGCCGTATTACAAATAAACAATAATAATAGTACTACTACTAATAATGATAATAATAATAATAAAACAATACTTTCACATTCACAACAAAGTAACAAAGCAGCAATAAGACAGCTATTTTCATGTGGCTAATGTCCTTATTTAGTGCCATTTATATTAATCTGATTATTTATTTTTGGGATAATCTTAGAAGTTTAGTGTGTTACTTTATCACTTATGGCACTTTAGTGTCACATTACCCTGGTGTGTTGTATTTTTTAACTTATTAATTGTCCCAAACAATTTACAACATAATCATTCCTGAATAACATTTTATTCTTAGTTTAAAATTCTTGAGTAAATGAAAGAAATGCTCTTTATTTTATCACATATTTTTTAAGAATAATCTTGTGTACTCCATTTACAGCACATGAACCCAGGCCCAGACTATTGTACTTTAAAGGGTGAAGTTCAGATAAATGAAAATTGCAATCTAAATTTATATTGTGGCCTAAGTAATAGCCTTTTCAGCCCCTGCAAAGCTTAACACATCTAATGTTTACTCTCACTTTCTTTGTCTACACCTGAACCTAATAGCGACAAAACAAATTATTTTTCCATAATATTTTTTTTTTTATTGCTAAGCAAACCTTCTTCCCCATGCATCTCTTTTTTTTTCTCAGAATCGGCTGAGGACTTCTGTGCTGGTTGCAAATTCCTGGCTCCTCTCAATGACACCAGGGTGGCCCATGCTGTTGACAGTTCACTTGTTAAATTCAACAGTGGAAATAACACTGTGTTCTATAAACTCCATGAAATTGGCCGTGCAAAAATGCAGGTAATTTTCATTGAAATACTTATTTTTTTTTTTTATTATTAAGTATAAGATTAACTTGATCTATAAGCTTGCAAAATGTTTCGAATTAAATGGGTGAATGTAAAATGTTTATGTGGCAGGTAAACTGATCTTTTGTCCATCATCACAAAGGGTGCATAAACTAAACCTCCCCTGTAAGTCCGAGAGATGCCTGTAAAAATGCATTCTGTAGCACTGTGCACAGGATCAGAATGACCTGTAGTTTGAAAATATTTGTGCAGGAGGGATTTTAAATCCAAGAGTATATGTCAGTAAGTAGTATTTGATAATATAGTTTAATTGATTTCCATATAATACTTTATTATGCTGTCAAATGTTTTTCTTTTTTTTTTTCTATAAAAAGTCAGAATTGTTTCAATAACATCTTAGAAAAAGTATTTATACATTTATGGAGCAGACAGTTGATTAAATATAAAGGCTGGTATATAGCAGGGATCATTGAATCATCCAAGAAAGTGCCAACAGGCAGTGGCCTTAAAACTGTCAATTACTCTTCCCTGCCATGATAGTGGTAGGTATGTTTCATTTAAAAAAAATGCAGAGTTCCTTAGAATCCCTTTTTGAAACTGGATGGTCTCTCTTTCCTCCACTCCCCTGGTGCATTGGGGTGTATGGGGAAAAACAGAAATAAAATGAGGGTTCTAGGAGCCCTGTCTTGCATTCATACCCTGCCCTGGAAAAGTGGAATATTAAATATAGATTTTAAATAATAATGTGTACCCACCTATATAGGCTACTTTTAGCCCCTACTTGCCAAGTATGCTTGGCTAGTAGTAAGTATACATAAAAGGATCACTTGACTGGTCATATAAACAGGTCTTTAAAGAATAATTATGTAGGACTTGATAGGAAAACAAACTTTATTAAATGTGTACTATGCATTTAAACAATTAATTCATATTTTTCTATGATTTCCCCACGCTTCATAAGTTTAGGTTCTTTCTACCCCTGAATAAAGTTTTGTTTAATAAAAATGACTGGCTCCTACATTTTTTGTCTGGCTTTTAGATCTAAGAAAAATGTGTCAAGTCCTGCTCTATTGATACTTAAATAGCACTCCTGTGAGGGGGGGGGGGTGAAATTAAATATGAATTAACTGATTAAATGCAGAGTAAAAGTCTGGCAAAGGTTATTTTCTTATCAAGCCTTACCTACCTTTAGAGAGACGTTGATAAGACCACAAAATAATCTACCATCTTAAGAATGGATCATTGTCTTGCATGATGCAGTCTGGCTTTTCAGCACCACACCACGTGAAAAGTTATGCTCTCGCGAAGCTCACTACCTAACTACCTGATGTGCATTTCACTGATGCTTCTACGGGGTGCTGAAAAGCTAGACTGTATCATACAATTTTTTAACCTGTAACTCACTATCGCAATATCTCAAGGGAATTTTTTTGTAGAATTGAGTAATTAATAATGCACTCTGAAGAAGTTTATTCCCAAGAGTAGCTTTTCTTATAAGGGTTTAGTATTGTTTGTAAAAAACAGCTATAACCCTATATACATGTATACCTCCTAAGGCATATTAGGATACTAGGAAATTGCCCGTCAAAAATTCTGGGGAAAAAATTGTAAGACTGGCAATGCTGTTTGCCACACCATGTGAGGCTTTTGCTCCTCTGAGCACCTTCGTTGGTTTTATTTTCAAAGTCCCGCGTACCTTTTATTGTTAGTGTGTGTTACTGTCTTCGGCGTTGTGTATTTTCTAAGTTCTGCATGCCTGGCGTTGCGGAGCCTCGTTTTCATCCTGTTTCAGAATTTTTACGTTTTTTGTCCGCCATTTTTCCCCTTAGCATAGCCGATTTTCGTTTGATGCAAAATATGGCTCCAATTAGTTTGTAACTTCACTCCCAGGCTTCCTGGCTCTCCCCCTGTGCTGTGTGTGAGTGTGTTATTATTTTTTATTTTATTATTTTGGTTGTTTATCTGTGTTTTTGAGTTAAGCATTGGAACCAACTGGGTGCCTCAACTGCTCGCCTCGCTCTTTTGATTCATGGGTTCCAAATTTGGAGTGCGCATTAGATTCAATGGCGCAATAGTTTCGCGTAAATACGGTATATACATCTTATTTGGGGGACATCCCTTAACATACACTCTTGGAACTGAACATTCTACTAAAATCAGTCTTTTTCCTCTAATCAAGATGTGATGTAACAAAAAGATTCCCCATAAACAGAGTCTTCAAAAATCAAGATTTTCCCCAAAAATGTTTTTATTTCCATGGCTTACACAGTTGCTGATATTGTTAATTTGGTAAATACTTAACAAACAGTTGTCTTTTTTCTTGAGTTGAAGTAGTCCTCCAATGTAAAGTAAAAACACTGATAAAACAGTTTAGTCTACAATCTAAGGAGGTATTAATGGCAAAAATAGATTAAAAAGAAGACATTAGTTTATAATATATGTCCACATGATTATTAAATTGTGATTTGGCCAATTGAATAGGGCTCTATATAAGCAGAAAGCATATTTTTTTACAGAAGTTTTTAGTTAGTGAAGACCTTGCTTTTGGATAGAAGTTCACTAAGTAAAAACTTCTGTAAAAAAATATGCTCTGTGCTTATATTGGCCGAATCGCAATTTAATAAGGCTGTATGTTTTGTTTTTAAAACCGAGTTTTCAACGCACTCCCATGAGCCAGGATTTGAGTATACATCTAATGGAGCAAACCTAGCACAGGTGATTCAATTACTTTTACTAATCACACCTGGTCTCAAACAGTTATAAACTCATATCCAGGTGTGTTTGTGTTTTGAGGACCAAGTCAGAAGTCACTGGTCTAGTTAAGACTTTTGTGTAAACACATTTGTTGAGAACCACTGCATTAGAGCATTTAAACATGTTTTTTTTTATTGCATAATGAATAAGTATATCAGGAAATCTTTAAAAAAAAAAAAGTCTTAGGTGGCTGAAACTGGGCAGACTGGTTACTGCTTAACACGTGCTTTAATTTTAAATGTTCAGTTTCATCCAATCAGATCTTGCATTAGTTAAGGCATTAGACTAGTAATTATGACTGCTCACGCTCATTCCCAAATCTTTGCATTTACATAGTTAAAGGGATATGGATTTTTCCTAGATATTGCTAGATATATTATACTCCTATGTATCTATTTACTTTTGTGTACTTTATTTTATTAAGAAGCGCTTATAATAAGAAAATAAGACAATGCTAGGATACACACACACACACAAGACAAAGAATGGATTTGGTAGTGGTTACATGAATGTAATATATAACAGGTATTATGGTAGTCTCACGTGGACATCCAGCACTACACAGTCTGTGTCTGCATATGCTGCGGTGGGCAGCACAGGGATAATGTGTTTGGTTTTAGACAGTAAAAACTGTTCTTTGTTGTTCACAGGCTGTTTCTGGCAATAAAGTAGATGTTGAATACGTGATTGTTGCAAGTAACTGCTCCCTGGATGATGCAAGCCTTAATGCGAGTTCATGTGTAGTCCAAACTAATGAAAATAGGGTAAGTGACTTATTTTTTGATAATTAATACGTTGTTGTAACTCAAATAACTAATACTAGCATACTATTTTTAGTACAAAAGTACACCAAATTGTAATCATCTCTTTAATGGAAAATACTGAGAATGTCATAATGAATTAAACGAACTCTTCAGACAAATATTTTTTTTTGTTTCATATAATTGTTTTATCTAGGTGGCTTAATTAATTTTATCCTCCATATAGGATGTATACCTCAGTAACTTCTAAGAAGCCTCCAAATTAACAGATTCTTAGGAATCTCCCTCTTTCTTTGTCTTCACGAGAGCTGCCTTGTTGTGCAGCTATGAACTAAGGATACACTGACAGGCAGAAGCTTCACACTATCAGTGTCTCATGATGCACAGCATGTCACTGTCTGCTTGCAGTAAAACAGTATGAGACACTGTTAGTATAAGCCCACCTATCACTGTGGGTGTGGCCTTAGCTTACTGCTGTGCAACATGGACAACATTTCACTTTGTTATGCCTTGTGGACACAGAGCATTTCATAGATGTAAATAAAAGCAACTAATCCAGTGGTTTCCATTTTTCCCCCCAAATCAAGTGGTTTCGAGTTTTGTTTTCTTCAAAGGACTGCATGACATTGCTGAGGGCTGGTCAGATCACTTGATTGTTTTTGAGGTCATTAGCAGCTGCAAAGGGCCACTGCAATGGTCTAGCCTTCATGGTCAATAAGTAGTAAAAATCAGAATAAACAATGTTTTAATATAAAAGATAAAAAAGTGAATATTTTATGAGAGAACTTGTTCCACCATTTTTGCATTTTTTGGTATTAGGACCTCATATCTTTTTCCGACTGTTACCAAATTTGAAGCACAAGTATATAAGAAAACCTCAATTCTTTGTACACTACATTGCCTAACACCAATGTTTCCAATGTATTAGTAGGTCAATGCCATATGGTAGATAATATAAAATTGTACTTTATTTATTTAAACCACATTGTTAATAAAAACAGATAATGTCCTAATTTTATTATTGCACATTAAACAATGAAATACAATATTTATGTACTTCTGCACCTCTTACCTTAATTTAGTTTTATGTATCCTAGTTGTTCCTTGGTCCACCTCATTGAAGCTCACAGAACAATGGTGGTCCAGGAATGACAATTTGGTATATAATACTGTACTCATTAAGAAAATGAATGATTATAAAGAATAATATAGAATTGTATCCAAGCTATTAATTCAGTGATATGCACTTACCGTCTCACTTTACAATATGTAGTAAAAATCATTTTATTGCTATTATTTCTTTCACACAGCACTATGGAGCATGTCATGCAACACTTTTCAAACAGCTAGGGGCAGAAGGAAATGAAGAAGAAGATGTCACAGTGCAGTGCACAATCTATGACCCACAGGTAGTAAAATAACTGTGGTCTATATAACATGTAGATGTCATTAAATGTTTTTCTATTGGATATTGTTAAAGGACCACTAAGTCTAATATTTACTTGGTGCTTATTTGATCAACTTGCTATGCGGAAAATGTTTCAGAATGCAAAAAACTGTAGCATTTTATTTTTAGCTATTGAATATTTTTTTTTAATGGGCCAGTTTATTCCATGTCCAGATTAGTCACATGGAAAGGACCACAATGTTGTGAAACCTCCAATATAATTAAGTGGAAGTGCAGTTAACAATAGGATGATCTTCCCAGGTGGCAATTAAGTAAAGCAAATAAAGTTATGGATGCTTCTAGTAAAGAAAGATTGGATATAACAGTTAACTTGATTATATATACAGTATATAGTATATATATATATATATATATATATATATATATATATATATATATATATATATATATATATGTGTGTGTGTGTGTGTCTGTGTGTGTATATATATATATATATATATATAGTAAATAAATAGTACATCTGTGTTCACATTTGAATGTCTAAAGCAAGTTAAAAAACCTGCTTCCAGCCCAGAGTTCAGAGAAAAGCAGTTATTACACTGCATTCTGGGAAGTTGAGCTGGGACAAATGTGGCCACTAATGCCTCGCTCTTCATTCTGTAGCTATTATCAAACATGGCTTCCTTTAAGCTTATGCATGCTGTATTGCACAGCTTAATTGCAAAGCCAAGGTTGGAATAAACACAGGCTGAGTATCCAATCCCTGTACAGCTGTTTCAAGCTTACTGGCTATCATCAGCATGGAGCGGGATCTCAGCCTGTGCTGTGGAAATTATGAGTAGGTAGTTCACCACAACAATCATTAATAATATGGTGGGCAAAAGAGCGATAGAAGCCCTCCACTGTACAGTAGTACAGTAAATAAAAAGTACATCTGTGTTCACATTTGAATGTCTAAAGCAAGTTAAAAAACCTGGACTTAGAAAAAAAAAAAAACAGACACGGGACTTAGAAAAAAAACAGGCGCTCATTGCGGGGAGCCTCGCGTACCGAGGCGAGCCGTTAAAGCTGGAGCACTTTTCGCCAGACTTAGAACTGAAAAATTACGGACTTAGCATAAAAACATAGATGACGCAGGCGCTCATCGCTTGCGAGCCTTGCTAAGCGAGGTAAGCTGTTAACGCGTAGGACTTAGCCGATGAGCACCAAGGACGCTCATCGCTGCGAGGCGAGCAGTTAAACCGTAGCACTTAGCCGATGAGCGCCAAAGGCGCTTATCTCTGCGAGCCTCGTGAAACGAGGCAAGATGTTATACCGGAGCACTTAGCCGATGCAAGCCTTGCAAAGCTAGGCGAGCCGTTACGCGGGACTTACAAAAAAAGAAACAGACGCGGGACTTAGAAAAAGAAAGAGACGCAAAAAATTACGAGATTATCGGCCGAACAAATAACCCGAAACCCCCCCCCACTAAATACACCCCAAAAAATTACAAAAACATCACAGACAGCATGGGGCAACAGCCAGGACGTCTTTGAGTGAGGTGGAACGCAAATTTAACTCAATTTAGACAATTTTCGCCATACGAGATGCAGGACTTAGAAAAAAAAAAGATAAACAAAAATTTACAAGATTAGCGGCCGAACAAAATACCCGAAAAACACACTAAATACACCCCAAAAAATAACAAAAATATCACAGACAGCATGGGGCAACGGACAGGACGTCTGTGAGTGAGGTGGAACGCGAATTGAACCTGATTTAGACGATTTTCGCCACTCGAAAATCACCTAAGCAAGGAAAAAAATGGCAGCAGAAAAAATGAAAGCGAAACTACACGACCCGGACCACGCAAAACACTGCAAATGCATAGCACTTTACACGTCACACTACGACCTACAAGATAAACTATTACAAAAGCCAGAAAAAGTTTACAAGACGCGTTCCACATTAATAACATTACATCTGTACAATTCCCCTTTACACAATAAACCAACGGCTTTACCTCGCGCACGCAGCCTATTTAGAATGCACACTTGGAACATTACACTTTATAAGCAGGGCATCAACACTCAAAATGTATATTCTATGCAGACGCAAAATACAATCAGATTGTTAGCTCTTCAGCCTATCGCTCGCTGCATATATCAATTATAAATAATTCAAGTATATTAATTGATTTAAGAAATCATTCATTATTACTTAATTACATATACATAGAAATATATCTCTCTCTCAGAGGACCAAAAGTACACGACAGGAGAGGCTCACAATGAGCGCAGAAGGTCCTCACAGTACAAAACGGTTTCAATTATGCGTCAAACAGCATTCCCATGGCTTCAAATTTTATTGCCCCATCATTTTTGATGGGCAAGTCGCTAGTATATATATAGTGTGGTAGATTAGACTGTTACCTTATAGATTAATAGCACGGAGATCAGGTATTCTTTTATTCTTTTATTTAAAAGTCCAAGATTTACACCATACAAAAACTTACGTCAGCCAAACTTATAACAAATGATACACAGTTGATAATATCTTCATCAGTAGAACAAGGGGAGCATTCCGCCTGTCCATCTCCCCGAAATGCTCCAACCTCCAGGGACCCTTTTATTTTGCAGCACTTATGCTGCTCAGGAAGTCCACATGCTCAGACTTTTCCCTGGGGTTGAACACAGTACATACTTCGGGACCTTTTTCTCCGGTGTCTGTCATTTTAAGCCGCCTGGCTTTGTCCCAGTCTGGGTATCCACCTCGCTGAGTCTCTGCAAGCCAGCTTTGCTCTGTGGACAGCTTTGCGCTGCAAACCGACTTTGATCTGCTCTGCAAACCGGCTTTGCTTTACAGACCGCTTTGCTCTGCAAATCGACTTTGCTCTATGGACAGCTTTGCTCTGTAAACCGGCTTTGGTTTGCTCTGCAAACCGACTTTGCTCTGCTCTGCAAACCGACTTTGCTCTCTGGACAGCTTTGCTCTGCAAACTGACTTTGCTCTGTGGATAGCTTTGCACTGCAAACTGAATTGGCTCTGCTCTGCAAACCAACTTTGCTCTGCTCTGCAAACTGACTTTGCTTTATGGACAGCTCTACTCTTCAAACCGACTTTGCTTTGCTCTGCAAACCGACTTTGCTCTGCTCTGCAAGCCGCGTTTGCTTTGTGGACAACTTTGCTCTGCAAACCGGCTTTGCTTTGCTCTGCAAAGGGTCTTCCCGAAAACAATCTTTACTCTCTCACTCCAAATCATAAGCTTTTCTCTAGATGATCACAGCAGTACCCCAACTGGGCCTCTTTCAGCAGACTCCACATACTGCTCACACTGCTTAGGCCCAAGTCTAAGTGACTACTCCACCTATCTCTCTGCTGTTGTCTTAAAGGCAATCCATAGCTAGGCTTCAATTAGCCTCTGATCACTGCCCTGAGTTAACTATTTCTTTCCTAAGAGAAATCTTCCAGGATCAAATCGACCTCTAGGGGCACTCCTTGCTTGACTCTGTTACACATCTTCCCCCTTAGCTCAAGACCATGTGGTTGAGCTACATGAGGGCGTAAACGCTCACTTGTAGCTTTATTTTCTCCTCATCCTCTAGTTTAAGGGGTTCATAGTGCATTACAGTATCTGGAGCAACTATGCAGTATGGGCTTGGGTCTGGCTCCACCCCTTGAGCTCAACAGCACGCATACTTCCACGAACCAGGAGAACGTCCCCTTCTTCAATGAGTCTATCAGCTTCGAAAAAGTAAGGCTGGAGATACCGCTCAAATCGACTACCAGGGATTTCATCCACAGCATCGTCTATGGGGAACACACAGTTTCGTTTGCCATACTTCACCCCTGGACCTAGCTGGATACCGATCTCTCCCAGGATCAGTCTGTCACCTGCTTGTGCCTCCGTGCTTCCCAAGACTTCTGGTTTGCTAGGAGCATCGCCCACACATCTCTTTACTAATTTTTCATACTGCACTTTGACAATTCAGCCTACTTCGCTGTGCCATTTATTGTCACTGCCCAAACTTCACGAGTAGGACACTGCCCCACCCTTCTCTCTGAGTGTCCTTCCCCAGTACTCTTCGTACTTCTGTATGAGAAAGAGTTTCTCCATACAGTCCCTTTCCTGGGGGTAAATTACAGACATCATTGGTTTCTGTTACCTTGTTTTTCATTTAATTCTTCTATTAAACTTTCTCTCTTTTCCATAAGTTTATCCACAGCATTCTCATCCATTTTTCTGTCCTTTTCTAATGCTTCAGCATTAGTCTTATTTTGCTTTCGCTCTTCACTCTTTGCCTTCAACCCTGCGGCCACTTGCCTCACACAGCTGAGATCCTCCTCCCTCTTATAAAGTTTGGCTTCTTTCTCTCTGGCAAACTCTTTCATATAAATCAGTCGCTCCCTCATCACAACCAGATGGGGTTTAGTGTCTGGCTCAGATAGCAGCTGACTCTCTGCTATCGCTCTGTACAACTCTTGGTCAAATTCTGTGACTTCCTAAGCTCCTTGGGCTCCCTTTCTCAGCTCATTCTGTAGAGTTTCAATTCTCCTTTTTTAGGCTCACCAACAACATTGTTTCCACCTTCCCAATGGAACTTCTCGTGTTTCTTTTCTTCCATTCTTTCCTGGTTCTCTCTGTTCCAAGTGCTCCAATTCCCTGGCTGAATTCTCCCTTGCTTCTGTACTGGTACAGTTTTCCTCAGAGATGGCATAGGCATGTCCTTTCTTAGGTCTGCTTCTTGTGCTTGGATCTGCACCTCATCTTTCTTTCTGCCCACAGCAGGTATACTGTGTACCACTGTGCTTCCAATCCTACAAGGTCTGCAACTCTCCATATCTGCCAGGAAGGATCTCTCAAACTTTTGGTTATGCTGGAATGTCTCTAGCGGTACAGCAACTTTTGCTCTACCCCATGTTTCTTCCTCTTTTAATGGCCTTTCTACTTGCTTTGCCTCCAAGGCTTCCAGTTTTTCCTTTTCCGCGGCTTCCTTCAGCCGCAGTTTCTCCCCATTAGCTTGTTGCAAATCCAGTTCACTTTGCTTGCACTGGATCTCTCGCTGCATATTCGATGGAGGACTCTCCCCAGACTTTTCTCTCAGGTCCCTAAATACCTCTGGTGCCTTATCCAATCTTTCTTCCTCCTACTGTTTCACCTGTCAAGTTCCTTCTGAATCATTGTTGTTTTCCTCTGCATCAGGGTTTCTTCTATCTCTTGTAGCTGAGAGGTAGAATTTGTGATTTCTGCTTCTCTCTGAGATACATGATTAGTGAAGAGGTCTTGCTTCTCCTGTTTTCCATGGTGCTGCAGCTCCTGCTCAACTGGCTCTTTCAGCTTGTACTTGATAGGACTCTTCCTCTGCTCCCACATAGACATATGTGTCTTCTTCCTGTCGGACACTATGTTGTCCTCAAAAGCAGGCTTCCACCTCCATTCAGGAATATAATCTGGCATCATCCTGATGCCCCTCATTTTAGTAGTATCTTGCCTTTCCATTTCAGGCTTTTTCAATCTAACTGGAATAGAGTTCATCATTACTTCTTGCTGGACTTTTTTTCTGTCATGTCTCTCCTTATCCAGAACACTTTGTCTTATCGCTGTCTGAGATAAAGAGCTCTTGTGAAACTTTACAATTTTGATAGGACACATCTCCATTCCCTGCTTCATGTGTCCTTGCTGGGATGGTGGTTCCTCTTTCATGATCTTAAACTCTAGATTCTTATTTTCCTTATCTTTCACTTTAGTAAGGATTCTAGTTTCTTCATCAAAATTAGGACATTCTTCCTTCTTAAGAACACTGTCTGTAATCCTCTGTTTGATCTCCACTTTTTCTGTGTCAGAGATCTTTTTCAGGCATTTTATTTCTCTTGTATCATCCTCCACCTCAGGTGTATTCACTAAGGACAGGTGGCTTTGTCTGTTCAGGTTTCTTATGGATATATCTTCATTGCTTTTACCCATAAGGTTTCTGCCTTGCTTTGGGATCAAATCTTTTCCAGTGACTTGATTAGCATGATTCACACTGAGGCTGATTTTGCACCCAGTCAGTGACAACACCTTTTCTCTTTGACCTTTACTCACATCATCAGTCACTTTTATATCATCATCTTGCTGCAGGAGCCAATGTTCTTTATGTGCACCAGCAGCCTCTTTTGCTTTCTCAGCAATCTTTGTTACTTTCTCAGCAGTCTCATTTGCCCTTTCTGCAGTCTCTTTGGTGCGCTCTGCAGTCTCACTTGTGCTGTCTGCGGTCTCACTTGTGCTGTCTGCGGTCTCACTTGTGCTTCATGCAGTCACCTTTGGCTCTCCAGCTGTCTCTTTTGCCGTCCCAGCAGTCCATTTTGCCGTCTCAGCAGTCTATTTTGCCGTCTCTGCAGTCTCTTTAGTCGCTCCCTTGGTGGCTTTTTGAACTCTATATGCCATCCATCCGGTCTTCAACTCCCGATTTCCTTCTGCATCAGGTTCGGTTTGCCTTTCCTTTACAGTGAAACTTCTTTTTAAACTTGGGTTGACAAGCATGTCCCTTGGATAGTGATAAGCATGTTCATGACAAAAATCACTGGAGTTCAATCTCTTTACTCTTTTCACTACTATTCTGTTAATGATTTCTTCCTTCAGGATACAATAATTTGTTGCCTTTTCTTCAGGCAAAACAACATATGCTTTCTCAGCTTCTCCACACAGATAGGGACCCAGGACTGTGGCCCAGTGCTTTTTTGGCCAACCTTTCCTAGGGACAGTCCTCTCAAAATTCCAGAGATATGTTTCTCCTGAACGGTCATCTTCTTTAGGAAGCAATTTGGGTTCATGATTCCATTTGACTTTGAAGCCACAATGTTATCTGTAGATCTCAATTGCTGCACCTGCACTTTCTGTGCTTCTAAAATGTCTCACAGGTGGTCTCTGTCCACTTCCCCTTGTCTATTGGACCTGGATCAAACTCCTCACACCAGTTGTGGTAGATTAGCCTGTTACCTTATAGATTAATAGCAAGGAGATCAGGTATTATTTTATTATTTTATTTAAAAGTCCAAAATGTAAACCACACAAAAGCTTACGTTAGCCAAAGTTATAACAAATCATACACAGTTCTCTTGATAATATCTTCATCACTAGAACAAGGGGAGCATTCGGCCCGTCCATCTCTCTGAAATGCTCCAACCTCCAGGGACCCTTTTATTTTGTGGCACTTATGCTGCACAGGAAGTCCACACACTCAGACTTTTCCCTAGGGTTGAACACAGTACATACTTTGGTACCTTTTTCTATGGTGTCTTTCATTTTAAGCCACTTGCCTTTGTCCCAGCCTGGGTATCCACCTCTCTGGGTCTCTGCAAACCCACTTTACTCTGTGGATAGCATTGTTATGCAAACCAGCTTTGCTCTGCGGACCAGCTTTGCTCTGTGGACAACATTGCTCTGTGGACAGCATTGCTCTGTGGACAGCTTTGCTCTGCGGACCAGCTTTGCTCCGCAAACTGACTTTGCTTTGCGGATAGCTTTTCTTCAAACCGACTTGGCTCTGCTCTGCAAACCGACATTGCTCTGCTCTGCAAACCGACTTTGCTCTGTGGACAGCTTGGCTCTGCAAACCGAGTTTACTTTGCTCAGCAAAGGGTCTTCCCGAAAACAATCTTCACTCTCTCACTCCAAATCATCAGCTTTTATCTAGCTGATGACAGCAGCACCCCAACTGGGCCTCTTTCAGCAGACTCCACATACTACTCACACTGCTTAGGCCCGAGCCTAAGGGCCTCATTCAATTGCGATTTGGCTAATTGAATAGGGCTCTATCTAAGCACAGAGCATATATTTTTACAGAAGTTTTTAGTTAGTGAACATCACTAACTAAAAACTTCTGGAAACAAATATGCTCTGTGCTTATATAGACCTCTATTTAACTGGTCAAATCACAATTGAATGAGGCCCTAACTGAGGACTCCACCCATCTCTCTGCTGTTGTTTAAAGGCAATCCATAGCCGGCTTCAATTAGCCTCTGATCCCTGCCCTGAGTTAACTCTTTCTTTCCTAAGAGAAATCTTCCAGGATCTTTAGTCAAACAGACTTCTAGGGGCACTCCTTTTCTTGACTCTGTTACAATATATATTTACACTTGGGTTTTCTAACACATTATCAGAATTTCATGTGACTTTTTTCCTCTTATACCTTAACAGACTTAGCACTCTTAGTGAGGTGTTTGTCCAACAGGAAAGATATCACTGTGGAGTACAGTGCTCTGCTTTTTCATGTATATATTGATTTATATATGTATATAATATGTGTATATTTATATATATATATATGTTTCCTTTGCTATGTTTATTCCCCATATATGCATATATGTATTTACCTGATGAGGTCAGATGTTGTTTCCACTCTCTCTGCATCTGCTGTTATTATTCAAACTGAGTGTTCCATCTCATGTTAGTGTTGCTTGAGACTTGATAAAGAGAGGTTAAACCTCTCGAAAGCTCGTCATTATAAATAAGACGTGTCCAATACAAAAGCTATCAAATTATCTTGCAATACTCATTATTAATATATATATATATATATATATATATATATATATATATATATATATATATATATAGATTCATAATTACTAAATTATATGTATATATATATATATATATATATACGGTATAGTACATTTGTGTTTACATTTGAATGTCTAAAACCGGTTAATAAAATGTATTTCCTGCTCAGTACTCTGGGAAATACAGTTATTGCAATGCATTCTGTTAAGCTGTTAAGTTGGGCAGGGACGTGCAAATGAGCCCACAAAGGTTTCACTCTTTAATCCAATACCATTTAAAACATGGCTCCCTCTAAGCATATGCCTGCTGTATAACACAACTTGAAAGCATAGAATAGTATACATTATGCATTTAAAAAACACTCAGTTTTATGCAGTTATACTCTAAATATAGACTTCCCCCTTTATTTTCCTATGTCTGATATATATATAGCATAAATATGTTTATTTATCTTTATTCATCTAGATCTAAAATAATCGAAGTCTTGTTGATTTTAATTTTTTTTAGCCTGGAATAGAACCCCAACCTGTGATACCGGCTGATCCCCTGGCGCCAGCTCAACCCAAAGTTGTTCATGGACTTTTCCACCATAATCTCCATCATTCCAGTCTGGGTCCCATCTCATCAGAATCCAGCTCAGCTGAACATGCAGCTCCAGCAAAACAAGCAGTAAAGAGATCATTGACTGGTGAACCTGTACCCCCCAGTATAGTAATGGTACCTCTGTGTCCTGGCAGAAAAATATTTCACTAAATTTTCTTTGGCACAGCTGTTTCCCTGGACCCTATTTAGCTTATCCCATTGGATCTCAAAACTGGCCCTCAAGGAAAATCAGTAGGTCAGGATTGGAGGGTATACATACCTGGGCACAGGTGGCACATTTAGAATGACTGATTGCTCTCCACATCTGTGCTAGTTAGTGATATCCTCAAATTTTTGGCACCTGGTATGCCTTGAGGACCAGAGATGGAAACCATTAGCTTATCCTACCTTTATGTTTTTGCCCCAGAGAAATCCTCCATGGTTACTCTGGGATTCTCTATTCAAATTAGTTACTTAACGGATACTAATGCAAACATATAGACTTGTTTATATGTGAGCCTTATGGTACACTACGCTCTGATGCAATACTGTCACATAAATTTAGTGATTTCTCATGCAGCATGGATAAATCCTACTGTAAACTGTCATTACTTTATTAATGAGCTCCAATGTTTAGGTCACTTACATCTTCAGCCCTTGTATCAATGTGCAAGATTTTGTCCATGAATAGTATAGTAACTGATGTCAATTATTAAACCTAACCTTATTAGATATTCTCATTCTAATCTCTGATGTTGGCAGAAATGCAGACTTTTGTTTTACCCATCTAACACATACATTTCCTAACCCACAAAACCCACATACAAAATTGTTGTATGATACTCTGTAGAAAAAATCCTAAATCCTATGGGACCAGTATTGGTTGGCCAGGAATTTTACCTTTAGGATAGCCGTGTAGAATCTGATAATGAGATTGTGAAATATATATATATATATATATATATATATACATATATATATATATATATATATACTGTAGTAGGTAGAAAAAAGAGAGACTTTCAATAGTTCATCAATCATCTGATTTGAATGCCTTGATTTAGAGGAGAGAGACACTCAATCTCCAGGCCAAAAGGTTCAGCCACCTGAGATCTGGGTGTATGAAAAGAACCTGGATATGAAGATCGTTCTCAAGAGGAAGATGAAGGGGCAGAGTTTTATGAAAAGGCTCTGAGGTAATTGGTTGTTCCAAAGATAAATATCTATGAAATATCTATGAGCAGAGAGGTCTGATATGTGTGCAAAGATATCTGGATTTAACTACTACTCATTTCTGTGAAAAATGTTCCTGCTTAGAAAATGTGCTTCTGAATTTGTCTTTCCTAGGACATAAACAGCTGACAGTGCTTATAGATTTGAGTTGCCCAATAGAGGACAGAACCAACTTCTGAAAGCAGTCTTGGGCTTTTTGCCCTGCCTTATTTAATTAAATATGAGACAACAGCTTTTTTGTCCATCCTCAATTTTTAGCCAAGTTCCTTGTAAGTGAGCAATGCACTAGTTTAAAATATTGAATGCTACATAGTGATAAGGAAAAGGACAGTTTCCTTGAACTCTCCTGAAAAATTGGTCCCCAACCATAACCACTGCATCCATGGACATTTCACCTGCTTCTATTTCATAAGATAAAATAGTTTTTTATTTTCTTTATATTCACCAGATGAGTTCCTTTTTAAAAAGGTCTAAGGGTGCACATTTTCTTAGACTCATTTTTCATTGGGTGTTTGAACTGAGTTAGAAAGACTCCATTCCATATGGGAATTTTATATACATTCTAGTCAACCAGAAGGAATGATATCTCCACCTTTTGAATTTTGAGGTCCTGTTTTGGAAGAATATGGACCACTCATTACGTGTTAATTATGCTCCTAAAAAGACGAGGTCTTGGGATGGCAGAATAATACTATTCTTGTGGTTTACAATCCATCCCTGACTCAAGAGATGTGTTTCTGCATAGGTCCACAAGGCTGTCTGAAGATGTAGCACATACATATGTTTGCATATGCACAGATATGCCTACCTGCAGTAATATTTATGTCTGTAAATTTACTTGACACTTTCTGTATATATATATATATATATATATATATATATATATATATATTTATATAAATAAACACACAAAAGTATCATTTGAAATGCAGAATGGGAAACGAGGAGCTGCAAGTAGGGTGTGAGGGAGGGCCTATGGAAACATAAAGCCTAACTATGACCATGCATGACTCTATAGAATGGAAAGAGTGAGATTGTGACGCTCTATAAGAATGTTTGGCCTCTGGTGCAAAATGTGTGTGTCATCCAAGCAGTGGTAAAACCTATGTCCCTTCTTCCTTTCTGCAATTAAGGCAATCATGAATTTTGAGAAGACTTGAGGGGCAGTATCCAGCCCAAATTGTATGAAAGAAATAGTAGATGCTTTCCACAAGTCAGAAACTGGATGACTAGTGTTTTGTTCAGGAATGTCAGGTGTGTTATAGTCCTCCAATACCCTGAAGATGTTGAACCAGAAAAAGTTATGTCTTGAAAATGATGTAGTCTTCTTCTCGCTGCAGAGTCTTGGATAGGCAAACATTCAGGACTGCTTTCCTTCTTGGTTGTCTCTAGAAACAAGGTTATTTTGACTTTCTCATACCTTTATTTAATCTCTTGAAGGGACTTCTCTTGAGGACTGCCTAATTCGTGTATTGAGACAAAAAAATATTATTTGCTTCTTGGGTTTTTTTGATGACATTATCCGAAAAGTTTCCAAAAAAGTTGATTCTGTGATATGGAATGCTGCACAGTCCCACTTTTGATGAAGTAGCTGTAAACCAAGATCTAAGCCCTAATTCTCATCTAGCAGAGACTGCTAAAGCTAAAAAACTACTAGAAAGGCGAACAGGGTCACCTGCTGCTCTATTAGGTCAGTGGAGACTTTTATTTCATATATGACTTTGACAATAACATATTAATCAACATCATTAGTCAATATTAGTCAGCCAAAATTGCGGGCTTTTGAAACAATAGGCAGGGCTACTGCAGGATCGGAAGTAGCTCCTGTGACGTGATATAATTTCTGAGGTCATTCTCCATTCTGGATCATTTAAGGCTCTCCCTTCACTAAAAGAAACAATCTTGGCCATATGAACCACTGAGGCATCAACACAAAATATTCTATAACAGTAGTCAGCATATGATGTATTTATTGCAGAGCTTCTTTCCTTCTAGTACTGGTTTCTGGCAGGTCAAGCACAGTGCAGGATTTTCCATCACAGCCAGAACTAAAAATAACCACATTTATCAGCAGCCATAAAAAACTATTTTTTAATAGTGATAGATGAACTTACCCAGTACATTATAACAACATATATTATGGCAAGGAGAGAAAGAAGAAACAATAATAGCCATAAGATAAAGTAAATTAGGAGAATGTCAAGAAGCACAGACATAATATTGAAACAAAAAAAGAGCAAAACCGAACATATATAGTTCTTAAAAAGTAAAAATGCTTGTTACTAAGCAACAGGACACAAAACATTTGCTCTGAAACGCAAAATAAACAAACAGGAGTTTTGCTAAAAATACACTCTAGATAAACAAATAAACAAACCCACACGTACAGACAACAGTGAGAATACACCTATAGGTACCAGTATACCTATATACCTAAACTTATATGTAGGGACAGGGGCCTTTATAGGGTTAGCTCTTTCTACTGTCCTGTTATGTGTAAGAGGTTGGAGCTACCCAATAATTAATGCTGCTGTTGACAACCCAGGATATTCATACCTGGATACAGGCATGCCAGTATAATAAATGAATCCCCTATGTTTAAGGTATATTCTCAAAACATTTTGACTTAATGGCTCATGGATTAATAAAATGCTGCGAATCACTGATCTTTTGAAAGAATGACAGTATGTGAAAATGTGATTTGGCATCTCAGCCTTGTGACTCCATTCAAGGACACAGTGGCATAGGTCTGGTGCAATGGTGCTTTTTATATTTCCTTGATTTTTAGTTTTCTATCTGCATAAATTAAAAGTGATAAAACAAAATGGTGCTTTATTTTCCCAATAAAGGTTGTTGGTAAAATGTCACTTTTATCTACGTTCAGTTTCATTCCATAATGTTGTCATAATTCCTTTGGAATTTTTAGTAATTGTATGTATTGCCCAACATTTAAAAAAAAAAAATTGTTTGCGATCTGGATTTGCTATTCAGTAATTCAATCTGTAATTATCATATAATTTAAGGCTACAAGAGGAAAGAAGAGCTTGAATGAACAGGAAACCTAAATTATTTGTCAATGATGTCCAACATTCATACACATTTTTAATATACACCCTGGAAGTTCATCCAGCATGCTTCAATGTTGAATATTGTAGATCAATATTAATCATAAACAAATGTCATCAATACAGTAAAAATGTTAATATATTAGTAAAAGTGAAGTTTTTGTGTTAAATAGTGTTATTTGCTTACTATTCAATAAAGATGATTTCAGGAGACTGAAAGTGTTATTGTGATTTGTTTGCGAAAGAAAATACCTTGCTCACCATCATATTGTAGTTGAGCAATAATATGAAGAAATAAATACTAACACATACAGTGGATATAAAAAGTCTACACACCCCTGTTAAAATGTCAGGTTTCTGTGCTGTAAAAAAATGAGACAAAGATAAAGCATTTCATAACTTTTCCACCTTTAATGTGACCTATAAACTGTACAACTCAATTGAAAAACAAACTGAAATCTTTTAGGTGGAGGGAATAAAAAGAAAGATAATGTGGTTGCATAAGTCTGCACACCCTTTTATAACTGGGGATGTAGCTGTCTTCAGAATTAAGCAATCACATTCCAAATCGTGTTAAATAGGAGTCAGCATACACCTGCCATCATTTAAAGTGCCTCTGATTAACCCCAAATAAAGTTCAGTTGCTCTAGTTGGTCTTTCCTTAAATTTTCTTAGTCGCATCCCACAGCAAAAGCCATGGTCCACAGAGAGCTTCCAAAGCATCAGAGGGATCTCATTGTTAAAAGGTATCAGTCAGGAGAAGGGCACAAAAGAATTTCCAAGGCATTAGATATACAATCTCCCATATTCTTCATATGTCTGGGCTATCGGGTAGAGTGACAAGAAGAAAGCCTTTTCTCACAAAGAAAAACATCCAAGCCAGGCCACATTTTGCAAAAACACATCTGAAGTCTCCCAAAAGCATGTGGGAAAAGGTGTTATGGTCTGATGAAACCAAGGTTGAACTTTTTGGCCATAATTCCGAAAGATATGTTTGGCGCATAAACAACACTGCACAACACCAAAAGAACACCATACCCACAGTGAAGCATGGTGGTGGCAGCATCATGCTTTGGGGCTGTTTTTCTTCAGCTGGAACTGGGGCCTTAGTTAAGATAGAGGGAATTATGAACAGTTCCAAATACCAGTCAATATTGGCACAAAACCTTCAGGCTTCTGCTGGAAACTTCATCTTTCAGCATGACAGCCAACCAAAGCATACATCCAAATCAGACATGGCTTCACCAGAAGAAGATTAAAGTTTTGGAATGGCCCAGCCAGAGCCCAGACCTGAATCCGATTGAAAATCTGTGGGGTGATCTGAAGATGACTGTACACAGGAGATGCCCTTGCAATCTGACAGATTTGGAGTGTTTTTGCAAAGAAGAGTGGGCAAATCTTGCCAAGTCAATGTGCCATGCTGATAGACTCATTCCTAAAAGACTGAGTGCTGTAATAAAATCAAAAGGTGCTTCAACAAAGTATTAGTTTAAAGGTGTGCATACTTGCAACCATATTATTTTATTTTTATATTTTTTCTTCCCTTTACCTAAAAGATTTCAGTTTGTTTTATCAATTGAGTTGTACAGTTTATAGGTCACATTAAAGGTGGAAAAAGTTCTGAAATGATTTATCTTTGTCTAATTTTTTTACAGCACAGAAACCTGACATTTTAACAGGGGTGTGTAGACTTTTTATATCCACTGTATGTATCCTAAGTATGCTCAAGGCAGAAACCTTCTCATCACCATTGGGGCATATTGAAATTGTTTTTTTGTCACTATCCTGATCTAGTTTATGACATGATGATGGGGAAATGTCTATTGGCATAATTAAAAAACTAGCAGTATACACTATATTATAATACAAATCATTGGCACCTGTCTATTATCTAATTATTGTTGTCATGTGCCCATTTATTTTTATTATAATAGAATCTGAGAGGTAAACATATTTTACCTCAGTTTCTCTTCTAACAGAAATCCCAGGCTATGCGCCTCATTCAATTGGCCAAATTTGAGATCTGATGGCCCGCAAGTGAGGTTGCAGCCAGATTTGCTATTCAATTGGCGTTTTTTTTCAGGCTCAGATCAGATTACAAGTTACGGCTTTGCTAAAATGGCAGCCGTCAAACTCGTAACTTACACCCTCCAGAATCCTTTGATCTGTCACTTTCGCAGGGCTAAAATGTCAAATCCCTATTCAATTGCCCGATTCCCCCAAGCTCGCAAACGTATCCTAACTCGTAAATCACAATTGAAAGACAAAGTCCTGCATGTGCAAGAGTGGATCTGCAAGGGCTTTAGAAGCCCTTACGTATGCTCCCCCAAATGTCCCCACTGCTCCTAGCAATCCGCCCCTACACTCCTAAAAGTAATAAACCCCCCTCTAGCTAATTAACCCCTTCTAGGTAATAACCCCCCTCTAACTAATTAACCCCCTCTAAGTAATAAACCCCCCTCTAAGTGATAAACCCCCTTCTAAGTGATAAACCCCCCTCTAACTAATTAACACTATCACTAACCATTTAACCCTAACGGTACCTAATTACCCCTAACTGTACGTATTAAATCCTAAGTGTACCTATTTATCCCTAACTGGACCTAGTTAACCCTAACTGTACCCACTAACCCCTATCCTATTAACCCCCCTCTACCCTATCCTATGAATGCCTACATTACCTACCTAACCCCCTAATAAAATCCCTAGCACCCCACTAATTACTACAAATAAAACCCCCACTAATTACACAAAATAAAAAAAACACTAATTACACAAAATAAAAAATTACTAATTATACAAAATAAAAAAACGACATTACTGAAAATAATAAACTGCATTACACAAAATAAAAAAGCACATCACACAAAATAATAAAACTACATTACATAAAATAAAAACCTAGATTACATAAAATAAAAAAACCTACATTACTGAAAATAAAAAACCTACATTACAAAGCAAATAAACCAGCCTTACTAAAAATAGAAAAGGGTTAAATAGACCACTGACCTTGCCAAAATGCCCCTCCAGCGATGCCCTGGTCATCAGTTCTTTGTCCCAGAAAGCGCCCTCCAAAACTGTCCACAGGTCCTGTCACACCTTAAAAAAAAAGAAACATTACAGTTAATGCACATATACATACAACATGCAATATAATAAAGGCCCAATAGTCAACTTACTTGCCCAAAATGCCCCTCCATCAATGTCCCAATGTCCTGTCCCACCTGATATAAAGAAACATTAAATTAAATACAAATATGATTACAACCTGCAATATCAATAGGTTTAATAGTCAATTTACCTGTCCAAAAGGACTTACAAAAGGTTTGCAGTAATGAGTATGAGTGTATGTATGAATGTCATGTTGGAAAATGATAATATAATAAGGAATAGTAAAATTTTGAATATTAGACGGTTTAAAGCAAAATATAAGATTTTTCCTTTAATATTATTAAGAGCAAAAATGGAACTAAGTAACAATGATTACAATTATATCTCAGAATGCCAGAGGTCTAAACACGCCATTTAAACAAAGAATTGCCTCATTAAGTTTCATTAAAGAAGCTGTAGACGTGGTTTGCCTACAAGAGACTCATCGGAGGGAGGGAAAGTCTCAGATAATGGCAAGTAAATATTTTTCTGACCCTCTAACCGCATCATATAAGTCTAAAGCAAGAGGGGTTGCAATCATGTTTAGTAAAAAGTTGATGGTTCAGGAACAGTTTAAAATGTTGGATACAGAGGGTAGATTTATTATATGGCAAGGAAAGATCAATGTGATAACTTATACTAATGCAAATGTGCATGTTCCTAACTATGGTCAGATTAGATATTTAAGGAAAAGCGGACATATCAGATTAAAAAGGGAAGATTAATTCTATGTGGTGATTTTCATATGCACATGGATTCCACAATAGACAGAATAGCTAAAAGAAAAGATATGCCAAACCTTTCTAAAAAGTTAGCAAACCAATTTTTAATGGAGATCTTGAAAAATGGTCTATATGACTGCTGGAAAGTCTGAAACCCCGACCAAAAAGATTATACATATTACTCTGGCAGGCATTTATGCTATACTGGAATAGACTAGAATTTAACGGATATTGATACATTGAGTAAAATTGAAAGCGTCAAGATTGGAGATATCATATGGTTGGACGATGCGATGATAAGCATGAGATTAAAAGATATACAGGAATATAGTAAGAATAGACAGTGGAAATTGGGTGTAACTTTATTGAAATCACCAGAATTTGTTAACAAAATAAAAGTGATTCAAAGTTTTTTCTCTATTAATAAAAACTCAGTTACTTCAGAAATAACTATATGGTGTGCACATAAAGCGTATGTCAGAGGCCTGTGTATGGCTAGAAGTGCATATTGAAAAAAAATCTAGAGGTAGATCACTTAAGGACATGTACATTGATTTGCATAGGATACAAATAAAAAATAAAACTGTGCTTAATATAAATAAAAGTGTACAAATCAAACAAATAATATTACAGATTCAAAAGATAGTTCAAAGCCAAATAGACAATATTATCTATAGATCTCAACAGGATCATTATAGTTTGGGCAATAAAGCCGGTAAATTTATAATAAGTAAAATTAAAAACAAAGGATTAAACAGAAAATAAGATGTATTAAAGATAGTCAGGGAAAAAAAATAACTCACCCTAAAGAAATTGGAAAAATGTCTGAGTCTTATTATAGATCACTTTATAATTTAGAAGACAGAGAAAAGTTTCTAAAGCCTACAAAGAGAGATATAGATGCATTTTTGAGTAAAATAAACTTACCGAAAATAAACAAGGAAGAACTGTTAGATCTTAATAAAGAAATCCATTTAAAAGAGCTTGAACAAACAATCCTTGAACTAAAGCTGAATAAAGCCCCAGGCCTTGACGGTTTTATAAATACTTACTATAGAGTATTTATGAATGAGATCAGTCCGACTCTATGTAGTATGTTCAACGAGGTTAAGGACACAGGAAATATGCCTTCAGAAATGACAGAAGCAAACATCATTAATATCCCTAAACAGAATAAAGACCCTGAAAACTATTTAAACTACAGACCCATTTCACTTCTAAATTCCGACATTAGCTAACAGATTAAACAAGAGTATTCCAAAACTGATAAACTATGACCAAGTCGGATTCGTGAACAAGAAACAAGGGCCAGAAAATATTAGGAGATTGGTTAATTTAATTACGTTTGTTAAAAAGGAAAATATTCCACACTGTTTATCTCTTTGGACGCCGAAAAGGCGTTCGATAGGTCAAACTGGTCATATATTGAATCTGTATTGGATAAATTTGGTCTTGAAGAATTTGGGAGAAATGCGATCATGGCACTTTATAGAAATCCCAGTGCTGTCGTTACTGGTGTTGATTTCAGATCAGAGAGGATTGGGCTGTCGAATGGAATTAGACAGGGCTGTCCTCTTATCTTATCTTTAGAACCCTTGGCGGAATTCATCCGTAATAAGAAATTAATGAAGGGTATAAGTATTAGAGAAGATCAATACAAACTATTAATGTTTGCTGACCATATGGTGTTAACAATATCTGAACCAGAGACTTCCCTGTCAGCCCTATTCAACATATTGACATATATAATAAAGTTTCGTATCTGAAATTAACAACTTAAACACAGAGGCCCTCATTCAATTGCAATTTGGCCAATTGAATACGGCCCGAAATAAGCCCATAGCATATTTTTTTTAAAGAAGTTTTTAGTTAGTGAAAACATTGCTTTTGGATAGATGCTTACTAATTAAAAACTTTTTTTAAAAATATATGTTATGTGCTTATTTAGGGCCCTATTCAATTGGCCAAATCGCAATTGAATGAGGGCCAGAGATTTTAGCATTGTGATTAAAAGAATTGGAGCTAGTAATGTAAAGTAATGGAATAAAACATCTAGGTATTTGCTTCAAATCCTCTATTAAATATATACTAAAATATAATATTACAATAGTTCACAAACAAATAAAACAGCCCATTTCAGAATGGAGACCAGACTTTCTTTCATGGTCAGGTAGGATGGCTCTGATTAAAATGGTAATTATCCCAAAAATATTGTATGTTTTCAGAAGTATTCCACAAGTAGTGCCTAAAAACATTATTAATTCATTACAAACCACGACTAAAGATAAATATTATAAAAAGGCATCCTGAGGTGGATTAGCAGGTCCCTCAGTAACAGATATATGTAGAGCTGTTATGTTAGACCATCTAATAGGCTGGAATTTAGCCGCTAAAGAGTCAAGGTGGTTAAAAATAGAAAAGGAATTAGTGGGTAGTTTCCCTATTGAACTAATGCTATGGCTTCCGAAATTTGAGGAAACATTAGTCGCAAAATGCTTTGGAAGGAATAAGATCATTAGTTAAAATGTGGTACAAACAATGAAACAACTGGGTTTTGACCAAATATCCATTGTTGGCTGCCCCTCTGAGTTTATTACAATACAACAATAAAAATATTCATTTACAAAATTGGTATACCATTGGAGTTCTCTATTGTAGATCTATGTGAGACACTTATACCATATATAAACCTGAAAAAATATACAAATCTTAAAATCACCTGGTTAGATTGCGAGAATATTAAAATAACACTTAGTAAGTGTGGCTTTCAATTGGAAGGTCACAGAGAATATCTACCCTTTGAAAATCTCATTGTTAAAAGGAATGTTACACATTCGATGTCTAGGTGTAATAAATTATTTAATATCAGAGATGAAAAATATAAAACTAATAAAATGGTGAAATGGGAAATGGAGCTGGAGGACACTTGGATGGAAGAAAAATGGTTTAAGGAATGTAAATTTGTTAAATAAACTTTCGTCTGCATGACGTACAGAGAATTATCAGGCTTTTTAAATTGCGATTCGGTAAATTTAAAAAGGGCTCTATTTAAACACACAGCATATTTTTTTTACAGAAGTTTTTAGTTAGTGAACTTCTATCCAAAAGCAAGGTCTTCACTAACTAAAAACTTCTGTAAATAAAATATGCTGTGTGCTTAAATAGAGCCCTTTTAAATGTACTGAATCTCAATTCAATAAGGCTGTATATATTTACATTAATACAGAGGTGGCACTTAGCTCCAACTACTATGAAAATAATTAATTCATTAAATTCGGATGAATGCTGGAAAGAATGTGAAGGGAAAGGAACATTAGCCCATATGTGGTGGAGATGCCCTAAGATTCAATCCCTCTGGAATCAATGTGTTAATTATATTAAGTTACCGTATATACATGAGTATAAGCCGACCAGAGTATAAGCCGAGGCACCCATTTTACCACAAAATACTGGGTAAAATGAATGACTCGAGTATAAGCCGAGGGTGGGAAATGTGATGCCCCCTGTGTCCCTCTGGTGCCCTCTGTGTCCCCCCTCTCTCTCCCATGTCTCTTCTCCCCTCTCCCTTTCCTATGTCTCTTCCCCCTCCCTTATCACCCTCCTCAACCCACTCCTCATTCTCAACCTCCCTCCTCAACCCCACTCCTCATCCTCAACCTCCCTCCTGATCCTCAACCTCCCTCCTCAACCTCAACCTCCCTCCTCAACCTCCCTCCTCATCCTCAACCCTCTCCTCAACCTCCCTCCTCATCTTCAACCCCCTCCTCTACCTCCCTCCTCAACCCCCCATCCTCAATCCCCCTCCTCAACCCCCCATCCTCAATCCCCTCCTCAACCCCCATCCTCATCCTCTCTCCTCAACCCCCTATCCTCATCCTCAACCCCTCCTCCTCATCCTCAACCTCCCTTCTCATCCTCAACCTCCTCCTCCTCAACCTCCCTCCTCATCCTCAACCTCCTCCTCAACCCCCCCATCCTCATCCTCAACCTCCCTCCTCATCCTCAACCCCCTCGTCATCCCCCCCAACCTCAACCACCCATCATCATCCTCTCTCCTAAACCCCTTATCCTCAACCCCCCTCCTCAACCCTTCCTCCTCATCCTCAACCTCCCTCCTCATCCTCAACCCCCTCCTCAACCTCCCTCCTTATCCTCAACCCCCCATCCTGAACCTTCCTTCTCAACCCCCTTTCCTCATCCTCAGCCCCCCATCCTCAACGTCAACCCCCCTCCTCAACCTCAAGCCCCCTCAACCCCAATCCACTTCCTCAACCCCCCTCAACCCCCTCCTCAACCCCTCCTCCTCATCCTCAACCTCCCTCCTCATCCTCAACCCCCATCCTCAACCTCAACCCCCCCATCCTCATCCTCAAACCCCCATCCTCAACCTCAACCCCAACCCACCTCCTCAACCCCCCTCACCCTCCCCCCTCAACCTCCCTCAACGCCAACCCCCCTCCTCCACCTAAACCCCCCTAAATACCTCACCCCCTCTCCCCTCACTTACCTGCTTGTGCTCCGGCCTCCGCTCCTTGACCCGGCGCGGCGAGCATGTGACGTTACATGCACGCCGCATCATTAGCATATACCGGGTGCGCACCCGGTATATGCTAATGATGCAGCGCACATGTGACGTCACATGTGCGCCGGCGCCTGGTCAAGGAGCGGAGGCCGGAGCACAAGCAGGTAAGGGAGGGGAGAGGGGGGAGGTATTTAGGGGGGTTTAGGTGGAGGAGGGGGGTTGAGGGGGTTTAAGCTGAGGAGGGGGGAGGGAAAGAGACACGGGGGGGTAGAGAGACGCACGGGGGGGTTAGAGACACAGAGACACACACGGGGGGTTAGAGACACACACAGGGCGGGGGTTAGAGACACACGGGGGGGGTTAGAGACACACGGGGGGTTAGAGAGACACGGGAGGGAGAGTGACTCGAGTATAAGCCAAGGGGGCCCTTTTTTGCCTTAAAAAAGGGCTGAAAAACTCGGCTTATACTCGAGTATATACAGTTATTACAAATGTTCAGATAAATATGTGTCCAGAAATTATATTATTTCACATGTTTCCCAAAATGCTGACAATTCAACATGCTATGCTGATATCTCATATTTTAATGGCATGTAAATGGCATATTGTTAAATCTTGGAAAACTAAAATGATCCCAATATGGTCAGATATTAAACGAAGACTTGAATATGATAAAGAGTTAGAAATAGGTTTTATAGTGTATAAGGACAAAAAGGGGAAAAAAATATTAACAAAGTGGATCATGTGGGACGAATACAATATGTTACAAGGGGAGTAGTAATAATAGGAGGTTACTCTCTTGTTATGCATGGCTGCTCTAGAAGTATTTTTGAAATCTAACCATAGAATTTTAGCTTTACAATACCGTATATACTTGAGTATAAGCCGACCCGAGTATAAGCCGAGGCACACATTTGACCACAAAATACTGGGTAAAATGAGTGACTCGAGTATAAGCCGAGGGTGGGAAATGTGCTGCCCCCTGTGTCCCTCTTGTGCCCTCTGTGTCCCCCTGTCTCTCTGTGTCTCTTCTCCCCTCTCCCTTCCCTGTGTCTCTTCTCCCCTCTCCCTTCCCTGTGTCTCTTCCAACCTCTCCCTTCCCTGTGTCTCTCCCCCCTCCCTTATCACCCTCCTCAACCCCGCTCCTCAACCTCCCTCCTCATCCTTAACCTCCCTCCTCATCCTTAACCTCCCGCCTCATCCTCAACCTCCCGCCTCATCCTCAACCTCCCTCCTCATCCTCAACCTCCCTCCTCATCCTCAACCCCCTCCTCAACCTCCCTCCTCATCCTCCCTCCTCAACCCCCATCCTCAACCCCCCTCTTCAACCCCCATCCTCATCCTCTCTCCTCAACCCCCCATCCTCAACCCCCCATCCTCAACCCCCCATCCTCAACCCCCCATCCTCAACCCCCCATCCTCAACCTCAACCCCCCTCCTCCTCATCCTCCCTCCTCATCCTCAACCTCCCTCCTCAACCCCCCATCCTCAACCCCTTCCTCAACCTCCCTCCTCAAACCCCCCATCCTCAACCCCCTCCTCAAGCCCCCCCATCCTCATCCTCCCTCCTCAACCCCCCATCCTCATCCTCAACCCCCTCCTCAACCTCAACCCTTCTCAACCTCAACCCTCCTCAACCGCAACCCCCCTCAACCGCCCTCCTCAACCCCCATTCTCAACCCCCCCATCCTCATCCTCTCTCCTCAACCCCCATCCTCAACCCCCCTCCTCAACCCCTCCTCCTCATCCTCAACCTCCCTCCTCATCCTCCCTCCTCATCCTCAACCTCCCTCCTCAACCCCCCTCCTCAACCCCCCTCCTCAACCTCCCTCTTCAACCCCCCTATCCTCAACCCCCTCCTCAACCCCCATCCTCAACCCCCTCCTCAACCCCCCATCCTCATCCTCAACCTCTCTCCTCAACCTCAACCCCCCTCCTCAACCTCAACCTCCCTCAACCCCAACCCACCTCCTCAACCTCAACCCCCCTCAACCTCCCCCCTCAATCCCCCCTCAACCCCAACCCCCCTCCTCAACCTAAACCCCCCTCAACCCCCCTCCTCCACCTAAACCCCCCTAAATACCTCCCTCCTCTCCCCTCTCTTACCTGCTTGTGCTCCGGCCTCCGATCCTTGACCCGGCGCCGGCGTGCATGTGACGTCACATGCGCGCCGCGTCATTAGTATATACCCCATCCTCATCCTCAACCCCCCATCCTCAACCTCCCTCCTCAACCTCAACCCCCTCAACCCCCCTCCTCAACCTCAACCTCCCTCAACCCCAACCCACCTCCTCAACCTCAACCCCCCTCAACCTCCCCCCTCAATCCCCCCTCAACCCCAACCCCCCTCCTCCACCTAAATCCCCCTAAATACCTCCCTCCTCTCCCCTCTCTTACCAGCTTGTGCTCCGGCCTCCGATCCTTGACGCGGTGCACATATGATGTCACATGCACGCCGGGTCAAGGAGCGGAGGCCGGAGCACAAGCAGGTAAGTGAGGGGATAGGGGGGAGGTATTTAGGGGGGTTTAGGTGGAGTAGGGGGGTTTAGGTTGAGGAGGGGGAGGGAAAGAGACACGGGGGGTAGAGAGACACACGGGGGTTAGAGACACACGGGGGGTTAGAGACACACGGGGGGGGGTAGAGAGACACGGGGGGGGTAGAGAGACACAGGGGGGTTAGAGAGACACGGGGGTTGGGAGTGACTCGAGTATAAGCTGAGGGGGCCCTTTTTTGCCTTAAAAAAAGGGCTGAAAAACTCGGCATATACGGTAATTAGACAAAATTATTGGTATGTATAAAAACGCTTGCTATTCCATACCTGTGTAAAATAATGTATGTATGCGGGTTGATGTGTTGATAAATTTGTATGTTTTTATGTTATTTTTTATGTATATATAATATATTAAAAAGTATCTATTTAAAAGCTTACCTGTCCAAAATACTCCTCCAGCGATGACCCGGTCCTCAGTTCTTCGCCCCAGGCAGGGCTCCACGAAAAAAATCCTGTTGTTCTAAAAAAAAATAAAAAAATAATGGAGCTCCTCCCTTGAGGAGCTCACCGACTCAAATGGAGGTTCCCGCGCATGCTCGGATACAAAATCCAAAATTGCGCCTTCTGATTTGCTGAAATCGCTGTCAATAAGTATCCCATTCTGATTGGCTGAAAGCATTTTTCAGCCAATCAGAATGGAATACAGTATCCCATTCTGATTGGCTGAAAGCATTTGTGCCTTTTGATTGGCTGATGTAACCATCAATCATATTTAAGCCAATCAGAAGGCGCTAATGTGAGAGCCAATTAAAATGGGATACACCCCTATATCCCATTCAGATTGGACCGGGGCATCGCTGGCGGAGTATTTTGCACAGGTAAGTTGACTATTAATACACATTATAGAAAACGACACTTAAAGGTCCTCAAAGTACCTCTTCTAGGATGTAAATTATAATGTCATGATGCTGTCATAGAGACACAGCAAATACTTACAATTTTATTCCACAATAAAATTAAATCACAACACTTAAAATTTAAAAAATGATCGGGGGGGCGGAGCTAACGTCCAGAGAGACAGGACGTGTTTGGAGAGAGCTCCGATAGAAGGCCGAAATTTAGGGCTTATAAATGCCCAAAAAGTCGTTGTGTGATCCCCAGCAACATCGGGGGGCAGCAGGAGGAGTTGACCCGACCCCCACGGGACAAAGCAGATCGGTGGAGGAAGACAGGAGGCAGAGAAGCGGCGGATCCGACCGGGAGGTGCTGGAGTGAAGAGAAGACCCCCACTCCGGGGCTGTGCAGGCTCGGGTGAGCATCGGAAGGCGGAGGGGAGAAGAACAGCTGTGTCCCCGAGAGAGAGCAGAGAAGAGGAGGAAGCAGGCGGGAGCCGGTGAAGAGGAGAAGGCCGCCATCTTGGAAATGATAGGATTTTTGTGTGGTTGGGTTCGATCGTACCGCAACCCGTGTTAGCCTTAGCGCTCAAGAGATCCTATCTGCGTAATGATGACCTCAATAGAAAGACTATAATAACACAAGTTCTCAATATATAAGAAGGGCTTTCGTGTATGTTGGTCTGATGTGCAGCTATTCCCGAAAGCACTGTTCACACCGGTGCTTTATGGATACATAAAAGAGTTTTGTTGTGGGAATGTCTGTAAAGCGCACAATCATAAGTGTATTTAACACAAAGTTTCCGGCTGATGTTCTCTGTTTAAGTATATGCCGTATATGTTGGTGTTACTCCATGGTACTTAAGTCCATGTGGGGCGGTAATATTATTTAGTCTGATGCTGTGTACTTTGAGTGTGCGTGTCGGGGTTCCCCAAAGCATAAGTACTTCAGACCATTTTCATGGATAAAAATATATTTATTTGGTAAAAATTCCGGTTTGATTCTGGTACAGAAATCCAGTGATAAAAATCGTAAAATCAATAGATAGTAAAACAAGTTGCAGACGCGTTTCGCTGCTGTGATCTGCAGCTTCCTCAGTGACAAATAAATTCCTACAGGAGGAGATTGATAGGAGTATGCATAAGTATACATGGTCCTTAGTGTACAAATTTATAAAAAAACAATACATTTGTAACAGTACAATATATTGGATAGGGATGGATCGGTGGTGGGTACAGGATTATATACATTTGTACTAATAAATTATGGCCCTTGAAGAATGGTGAAGTACTTCAGTATGTCTAGAGGAAGGATGTATGAAATCATCCTACAGGGGTATATTGACGTGATTGGGCATAATTGCTTTGTACTGCGGTAATCCGACTATGGCTACATTTGACGGAAAAAATGCATTTATAGATACATATAAAGTAAAAAGTATAAATGTCTATGCATAAAATATATACAGGGGTGGGAAAACCGATATAGAAAAATATTCCCTTTTGAGGCATAAAATATAAAGGTATGAAATATAAAAAATAAATAATAAAAGCAACACCCATATTGTTAAGCGAATAAAAATACCCGCCCTGATGTTTGTAAAATGACATAAATATGCAAATGTGTGTACTCACAAACAAGCCCGCACATACATATACACACACACATATATACATATATACACACACACATATGTACACATATATACACACACATATATATATATATACACACATACACACACACATAAACATATATACACACACACACCCGGGACTGTTTAAGCACACACGTAGAGTATTTTAATGATATGCTAGATGTTGTGGGGATAAGCAAGTACAATACACATACATATATATATATGAGCACCAACACCTAAATATACACACAAACCTATACATATTTATATATACACACACCTATATACATGAATACCTACTGGTACACGTATACATACACATATATATACACATATACATACATACATGTACACAAATACACACACATACATACACACACACATACATATATATACATATATATACACACATATATATATATATATATATATATATACACATATACACACACATATACACATATACATATATACACACATACACACATGCGTGTTCCTCTATACATATGTGGTTAGGAGGGAAGAAAGTTGAGTTGGCTGTGTGTACCTGTGAGTGTGGTAGTTCCAGTGTGTAGAGGCCAAGGTAAAGTGAATCTGGCCCATGGGCCTCTTATGCCTGTATGTAGAAGCCTAGATGTAGTGAATTGGGCCCTAAGGTCTCTTATCCTCCTACTGTAGCTAGGTGTGGAGACGAGCGTCTCTTAGGGCTTACCTTCCTGCAATGATGCTCAATCTGGCCTGTTGCTGGAGTATGGAAGGTTCTGATTATCCTTAGCTTGAGGGATGTATCCTGATAGAAGCTAAGGCTATAAAGCATGCTCTGCCTGTAATTGGCAGTGTGTGATGCACTACTTCCGGCGCCGGGTGATGACATCACTGTATAATCAGTGTTTGAGTGTCTCTACATGCCCATACTAAGTATGGAGGACATAATGTGTTCTATGGTGTAATCAATGTCGGTGCCCTCTTCCAATATGGTGATATACTACTGGGTATCTCTATATGCCCATACTAAGTATGGAGGACATAATGTGTTCTATGGTATTAAATTAAAAAAAAAAAAATTGCATTATTTGAAAAATAGGTAAAAAGAACAAATTATGCCTAAACAAGCTTCCAAATTGCGCCTCATATTAGTGCATAAATGCATGGGGGAGGCTATGGTATTGAAGTATGATGAACAACATACTATTGTAGGATCATAGACCTGGTAGAGATATAGATCATTATGAATTGTCTATAGGCTGAATGGTACTTGTGGCCTGGCGAGGGCCATGATTTTGAAGTATGATGGTAAACACACTATTATAAAATCATGGACCTGGTCAAGATATAGATAAATATGAATGGTCTAAAGGCTGCGTTTAACTTATGGCATGGTTTTCTATATGATGTGGACTATATCATCTAGTGATGGGAGATGAGTGTATGTGTGAATGGATATATATTGTTAAAAATATGTGAGGTGTATAGCTGTATGATGTATGGGTGGATATAGTGGGGAACCTGATGGTTCTAGCAATTGCTATGGGTATTATATAGAAATTACTGAGTGTCAAGGCTCTAAGATGGGAAATAATAATTAATCGGGACTACATATAGAGGTGGGTCCTTATTGGATCTGTGGAAGAGTAACACATATGGTGTAGTGCACCTATCAATTGGAGTAAGTGATAAATGGAGGAAAGAGAGAGAACATACAACAATATATTACAAGAGTTTTTCAGGATTCTAGGAATGCGGCCAAGTCTATATCCCGGTTTAGACCCTCTGGTTCCAATGTCTTTAGCTTGTGGATCCACTTAGTCTCGCTACGTCTGAGGGTAAGTAGTCTGTCACCCCCTCTGGCTGCAATTGGGATGTGTTCCACTGCTTTAATGATAGTCCCCTTGGTATTTTTTTGGTGCATTTTCGTGATGTGTGCTGAGTATCCGTTTGTAAGTACACCTTTTCTGGCGTTCTTTAGGTGTTCTCTGAACCGTTCCTTGAGGGATCTCTTCGTGCGGCCTACATATTGTTTCCCACAAATACATGTGATCACGTACACAATGTATGTTGTGTTGCAGTTGGTCATGTGATGTATCTTGTACTCCTTTTGGGTTGTATGTGATACTATTAGGTTTTTATCCTTGTTTGAAATATGGCCACAAGTGATGCATCTTTTGGCCCCGCATTTATGGGTTCCTGGTATCTTTGAACTATCTATGTTATTGTGGTTCTGTTTCTTAAGCTCACTTGGAGCCAGGAGATTCTTCAGGTTTGTATTCTTTTTAAAGGTGACAGTTGGAGCCTCTGGGAGGATATCCCGGAGGATGTCGTCCTCTCTCAGGATGTGCCAGTGCTTCTTTACGCTTGCTGAGATGTTTTTAGCTGCTTTGTTGTATCTAGTGAGGATTCTGCACTCATTCTTGTTTCCTCTTGTTGTTTGGTCTTTCTTTTTAATGAGTTCATTTTGTTTGAGGATCCTTGTTTTTTCATTTGCTTCTTTCACTATTTTCATATTATAGCCCTTTTCCTTGAATTTTTTGGTGAGATTCATACTCTCTGCATCATAGTCTGAAGTCTTAGAGCAGTTTCTGCGGACTCGACGGAACTGGCCAATGGGTATATTTCTGATCCATCTGGGATCATGTCCACTGGATGCATGTAGATAGCCGTTTGTGTCAGTAGGTTTGGTGTATAGTTTCGAGGTCACGCCGCTTGGTTCCCCTGTCAGTGCTACATCGAGGAATGGGATTGACAGTGGGTTATGATTCATGGTGAACGCCAAGTTCATATTGTTTTCATTGACATACGTGAAGAATGTGTTCATGGTTAGGTTATCGCTGTTTTCCCAGATGATGATAATATCGTCGATGTACCTTTTTCATTGGATGATGTTTTTGGAGAAGGGGTTATTGTGCCAGATGTACTTTTCCTCCCAGAGTCCCATATATAAGTTTGCGAAGCTTGGGGCGAACTTCGTCCCCATAGCAGTCCCTCGTTTTTGGGCATAAAACGACTCTTCGAACATAAAGTAATTGTGTTCCAAAATGAACATGATAGATGTAGTTAAAAAGTTGATCTGGGAGCTTTCCATGTCCCCTTGGGTTTTCAGGAAGTGTTCTGCGGCTTCCACCCCTTGGATATGGGGAATGGAAGTGTAAAGTGCGGTGACATCCAGAGTCAACCAGTGGTATGAGTCTCGCCATTCCACCTGGGTGAAGATTTCTAGGACATGCGGAGTGTCCCTGATGTATGAAGGCAGCTTGCTCACTAGTGGTTGTAAGAAGAAGTCCACGTACTGGGACAGTCTCTCCGTGAGGCATCCTATACCCGATACTATCGGTCGTCCTGGAGGTATCAGTGGATTCTTGTGGATCTTGGGAAGGTGGTAAATAACGGCGATCTTGGGTGTCTGAATATTCAGATATTCAAATTCTTTGGTGGTGAGTAGACCGTTTTGACGTGCTTCTTGTACTAGAGACTGGTATTCATGTAAAAATGTCTTTGTGGGATCTGTTTTGAGATAAGCGTACGTGTCCTGGTCTTGAATAATATGGTACGCTTCTTTAAGGTAATCACCTCTGTCTTGTATGACAATACCACCCCCTTTGTCTGCTTGCCTGATGATGATAGTGGTGTCCTTGCTGAGGATGTCTAATTTTGATTTTTCTTCCTTAGTCAAGTTTGGTCTTTTGATATGTTTTTTTGAACAAATATTTTCCATATCTCTCATAAGCAGCTTGGTAAAAACTGGGATATGGTTCCCTTGTGATTGTTTTGGGAAGAATGTGGATGCTGGTTTAAGATTAGAGTGTATCACTCTTTTTTCTTCTTCTGGGGGGATCAATGTGTCATATCGCCCTTCTTGTGGTTCTACATGGATGGACAGTTCTTGTGATTGGCTGGGGGAGATGAGATCTTCCAGGATCTCTAGTGTCGCTCGATCTCCTTCCTCAATGTAGGCTATTTCAGCTGTGTCAGTTGCCAATTCATGGTATTTTGCCATTTTCCCAAAGTGGCGCCGTAAGGTGATTTTCCGGATGAACTTGTGGATGTCAATGAAAAGTTCAAAAGGGTTAGGTTCTGTGTCAGGTGCAAAGGATAGGCCTCTTTTCAGGATCGATTCTTCCGTTTCGTCTAGTGGTCTAGACGAGAGGTTGAATATCTTGATGGTGTTAGCCGGGGTCCCTTCATTCTCTTTGCGCTTATGACATCTCCTTCCTCCTCTGGTGCCTCTCCTGGTTCTCCAGATGGTCTCCTTTTTCTCCTCAATGCTGGTGGTGTGAGGACTGGGGATACTGGTAATGGCCAGTGAACCGATAGTTGTAGCTTCCTGTCCTGGACTAAAAAAGAATAAGGCTGCTGATGATAGTTCTGGTAGTAGCTAGTCGATGGTTGTTCTTCCAAGTTCCTTGGGTTGGCCTTCATTATGTGGTGTAATTTCTCTTTTCTTTTTTTCGAGTTGTCGGTTGTGCATGCAACCTCTGTTTTGTTATATCTGAATCTGTCGAGGTTGTACTTGTCCACAGTATCTCTTTTTTGTAGGTCCCTGGGATCAAGTGTACACCTATGTTTCACATGTTGTGGTGGTATATTGTTCCCTGGGGTATCCCGTATAGGTGGTCTTCTGTATCCTTTATGTGTCTGTGTTGTTGGATGGTTGTTATATGGAGCTCTTTGACCCCTATTTTGCTGTCTGTTGCCCCACTGACACTTGTTTTACTATCTATTGATTTTACGATTTTTATCACTGGATTTCTGTACCAGAATCAAACCGGAATTTTTACCAAATAAATATATTTTTATCCATGAAAATGGTCTGAAGTACTTATGCTTTGGGGAACCCTGACACGCACACTCAAAGTACACAGCATCAGACTAAATAATATTACCGCCCCACATGGACTTAAGTACCATGGAGTAACACCAACATATACGCCATCTTGGAAAGCCCGGTAAGCTGAAGGAAGAGGGGCCCCGGGCTCTGTACAAGCCTCTAGGCATAAAGGAAGGGGAAGGAAAAAAAAAAGAAAAGAAACATAGGAAGGAGGCAGGAGAGCAGAGGGGCCAACTAGCCCAGAGGAGGAAGGCCAAGGGAGGCAAAATAAGGAGCGGCGGGGGCAGAAGGAAAAGCCCGCGAAAAAGCGGCCGCCATCTTGTGGCACCACGAGGTAGGCCCAAAAGTAACCCCTATGCCCAAGCATCTACCCCAGTGCCTAGACAAGATCCCAACTCCCCAGACAGCAACTAGCCCAAAGGTACAAGGGCTCATAGGGACAACTGAGCAGGGCACGTCCTGGAGATTAGGGAATCCATACCCTCATACCCACCAGTCACTAGCAGAAAAGAGGGGGGGGAAAAAAAGAAGAGAAGGAAGCCCTGGGAGAGCTTTCCACCAAAAGGACAGGAGGCCATCTTAGATCACCAAGGCAGTAGAGAATAAATAACGCAGACACCTCTTAATTGCAGTGGGCAGGGTACTGGGCCCCTCATCCCTACAGCTACTGTAATAGCAGCCATCCAATAAAGAAAGTACAGAAACCGGCAGAGGCTTTAAGGGACTAAAAGAGCCCAAATTCTCCCCAGATAAAAATTTAACAACTACAAAGAAGAATAAAAGAGAGGGGAGGCAACCGGACTCTGTAACAAAGGCGGACATTAGCTGCCACTAGCCCGTACCTGCCTTGCCTGTGGAATTACACATCTACTGAACAATAGACTGTGGAGTTGCTTCCCCAAGGCTCTGAGGCATTTCCTAGGCAGAAGTGGTCACATAGAGGCCTAACTAGTGAGAGGGCACCCAGCCAGGAATAATAAGCATTTCCAACTGCTGTGGGGGGCACGCACAAACTGGGGGAATTTTATTGACCCTCAAGTGGAAGGCACAGAGTAATACTATATATAGAAACACGAAGTGGCAATCCAGCCTGTTCCACCGCGTGCAACTGACTGAACGGACACCTGTTCCTGACATTACCTAACAAGGATACCAACCCGAAGTTAGACGCCCACCTTCCCAGATTTATAAGAGAAATTCAGATGCAAATCAGGAGATAGCGCAATGGGGGGAGCAACAGGCAGAGTGAACTGAAGTACTGTCTATACATGCCTTCACAAAGATGAAACTATAAATTGCCCCAACGCAAGCAGCATCTCCTAAAGTTGAAACTATCAAGCTCCACCTAGAGCGGGACATCGTGCATTCTCACGTAGCCACAACAACGAGTACTGGGGAACTACATATACTCCAAAACTGACACTCCAGGGATAAAGAGCCTGTGAGGTAGCAGGGCCAAAGATGAAGAAGACAAAGAGAAGCACAACCTCCAAAGGCATTCCTGAGCTTTTCCAGGTAGCGTCCACACCGACAACTAAAGCAGGGGAAAGCTCCCCAGAGAGATCAGAGATTTCGGAGTCCGAGGGGGAAAGGTCGAATACCATCACAGATGTAGACTTCTCAGTTTCTGCAATGGCTAAATTCGAAATGTTACTGAAAACCCAGCTTGCGCTGGCACTAAAAGAGATGAGAGAAGAGATTCGCTCAATAGGGCAGAGAACACACGAGCTAGAAAAAAGATCAGATATGATTGTCTCTGCACAAGAGGAAGATAGAATCGGAATCAGTGCCAACGCATCCCGCATAGAGGTACTTGAAAACAAATTAGAAGACTTGGAAAACAGATCCAGAAGACACAATGTACGCCTGAGAGGTGTCCCTAAAAATGTTGAGGATATTATGTCCTACCTCAGAGCGGTGTTTTCTTCCATCTTACCAAATCAATCAGAGGAGATGCTGCTCATTGAGAGAGCTCACAGGGCATTTGGAGGCCCAATCAACCCTGAGAAACCTAAAGATATAATAGTACGGTTTGTGAGACAAAGCTCCAGGGACCTATTAATGACTACAGCCAGAAAATTGCCCAAAATCATAGGCCCGGATGGAACGCAGCTGCAATTGTTTGTGGACTTAGCCCCATCCACGCTAGCAAAGAGGAGAGAAATGAGACCGGCATTGGAAATCCTGATAAAGAACAAAATCCAATATCGCTGGGGTTTTCCCTTCAGCTTACAATTTAGATGGAAAGAGCAAACATATGTGGCTCATTCGCTGGAAACTCTTCAGAAAAGACTTATTCATTTGCAACTGCTCCCAGAGGACACGGTTCTACTGGGTCAGCCGCCTAAACCAAGGGAGAGACCAGCCAGAGAATGGATAGACGTCTCGGCCAAGAAAAAGCAAAGGAATAATAGTAACAAGGGACAAAGAGACCAAATAGTTGGAGCTGAAGAAGCCGGACTGGCGAGCACATCAGCAGGGGAATGATAATCCCTGCTATTGTTACCCAAGGATTCAAAGACAATTACACAGTTTGTAAAGCTCGACTAAAATGCATTTCACAGGGACAATTTAAATAATGCTCAAGTTGGGGTTGGGGCAATGTTCCCAAAAATATTGTGAAGGTAGCTTGGTATGAATATAGGAGAATCTTAGCCACAGTTTGCAACGCTTGTTGACCCTCCCAGTATTGAGGGGGAGAGTTGTTTCAGGTCTATACTTTTATGTTTTCGTAGAGTGCGGTATTGACAAGTAGAGTGCGGTATTGACCAAAAATAAGAATTTCCTCATTCTAGGGAAGTATAGTGGGATTAGTAGACGCCACTCCCTAGGCACGATAGGTGCAAGATGAAAGGACGCATGAGGAAAAGTAGGGGGTGGGGGGGTGGACCAAGGGTCCGAAAAGTTATATGTTTTATTGTTTGGGCAGCACTTTTCTCTTTCAGTTCTCTGCACATCCAGAATGGTGGAATAGAGATAGCGGGGCTCCACCGCTGGCCCTTCCGGACCTCGGCCGCTGACTCCAAAACCTCCATCTCTAGGGGCGGTAAGTCTCTACAGACAACAGATACACACGTCATCACTGACAATGGGTGAAGCAGAATACGTTTGCATTACACATAACGTTAGAGGTTTCAACTCCCCCACCAAAAGAAGCAAGGCATTCCATTCGTATAGAACACATAATCCAGCGGTGATCTTCCTCCAGGAAACTCACTTTAAACACAAACAAATCCCATCGTTTATGAACGAGAAATTTCCCACGTTCCACACGACTAGTAGCAGTGCCAAAAGGGAAGGGGTGGCAATCCTGCTCCATAAAAACTTTCCATTCACAGTGGACAAAAAGATTGCAGATAAACAGGGAAGCTATTTATTTTTAATGGGAAGGGTACTAGACATCCCGGTCACCTTGGCAGTGGTTTATGCTCCCACCAACTCTCCTCATAAGCACCTCATCAGGGCTTTGAAACATTTGACAATAGTAAAGCAAGGCAGGATCATCCTGGGGGGGGACATTAATCTGGCACTAGATGTAAAAAATGACAGAACAGGGAAAGACCAGGGAGACAAATTCTCTAAAAAATTGAAACAAATTAACCAACTGCTAAGGGAACTTGAGCTGGTGGATCTTTGGAGGGAAAGACATTTAGGACACAGAGAATACACTTTCTATTCCCATCCCCATAATTCATACTCCAGAATTGACTACCTGTTAACGGACTCTACTTTCCTCCATGACTCCAAGAGAGTAGACATAGTACCTTGCGCCTGGTCGGACCACAGCCTTGTCAAGGCGACCATAAATCTAGGTCCTATGACTAAACCCCCTTATAGATGGAGACTTAATGAAAGATTACTGACGATCCCGACAGTCAAAGAACGTATTGCCCAGGAATTAGAATTCTTTTTTGAGAAAAATGAAACACCGGAGGTGGGGACTGGCTGGGTCTGGGCAGCACACAAGGCCTACATTCGGGGTATATGCATGAAGGAGTCATCCAAGTTTAGACGGGAACAGAGAGCCCAGGAAAAAAAACTCACGGAGGAGTTAGGAAGATTAGAGAAAATAAACCAACAAAACCCTAAAATGCAGACTAGGCGGGAACTAGAGAGAGTGAGATTAGAGTTAGACAAGTTATACTCGGAAAAGGCGGATAATATCCTTAGGAGATCTCAACACAAATTCTTTCTCCAAGCGAACAGACCTGTTAGGATGCTAGCAAGAAAACTAAGATCTAAACAAACACTCTCTAAAAATTTTTGTATAAAGGTTAGGGATAATGTCAAAACGGCTGACCCCATTAAAATTCAGGAACTATTTTATAATTTTTACCAAAAACTATATTCACCATCGAGCAAGGAAACAGAACATAGCATTAGATCCTGGTTAGATAGGTATGACCTACCTCGCTTGGAGGAAATAGAGGTAGAAACACTGAACGCTAAGATCACATTAGAAGAGGTTGGAAAGGGTATTCAAGCAATGAAAAATGGAAAAGCCCCCGGCATAGATGGGTTCACAAACATGTATTATAAAACCTTCAAAGAACAATTAACTCCCAGACTAACCAAATTATACAATCACATTTTGCAAGGACACACGATCCCCCCAGAAATGAATTTAGCAGAAATAACCCTATTTCCTAAAGAAGGGAAAGACAGCTCAGAAATCAAAAATTATAGACCCATTTCCCTACTAAACGGGGACATTAAACTATTGGCAAAAATAATGGCAGATAGAATCTCAAATTTTCTCCCAAGGATCATCCATAAGGATCAAGTTGGGTTCATCCCTCACAGACAGGCCAGAGACAATATTAGGAAGGTCGTGAACCTAATACACCATGCTAATTCTACCAAGACCCCGGCCTGCCTTCTGGCATTAGACATTGAAAAGGCCTTTGACTCTCTGGAGTGGCCATACCTTAGGGAGGTCCTTAAAAAATTTGGCTTTAAGGGGGGGTTCTTAAATTTAATAAATACATACTACAAAAACCCAGAAGCCCTTCTGAAACTTTCGGGCAAACGCATTCAGACCATTAAAATAGGGAGGGGAACCAGACAGGGGTGTCCTCTTTCCCCCTTATTGTTCGCTATCGCAATAGAGCCTCTTGCCCAGGCTATTAGGACGGACTCAGGAATTAAGGGGCTTATAATGGGTCAACAACACTTTAAAATTAATCTATTTGCGGACGATATGCTATGCACAATATCAGAACCTAACAAATCTATTCCATTTTTAATGGACACTTTAACAGAATTTGGCCAAAGATCGGGCCTTATCATAAATGTCGGGAAGACAGAGTCTTTAGCAATAAACATGGAAGCTATATCTAGGGAAGCAATTACTGAGAAATTTAAATTAATGTGGGCCAAGGATTACATCCACTATCTCGGGATAAGACTCACGCCGCACACAGAAACCTTATACAGGGTTAACTATCCCCCAATCTATAAAAGACTCAGTGAAGACTTGATGAAATGGGCTAGATACCCTATTTCTTGGCTGGGAAGAATTAACGCCTTCAAAATGTCTGTCCTTCCGAAGCTTTTGTACCTGTTCAAGACCCTGCCAGTCCCTGTCATTCAGGTAGAATTGAAAGGATTTCAGAGGAGGGTGTCCCAATTTATCTGGAAGGGCAAACCCCCCAGAATTAAAAAGGAGATAATGTTTAAACACAAAAAGATGGGTGGATTGTCATGCCCAGATTTAAAGAAATATTAGAGCAGCGCAGTTATCTTTCATTCCTATAATACATTCAGGAACCCATCACCCACTATGGAAAATAATGGAGGATCACTTGCTATACCCCTACACTTGGGATACTCTGGTCTGGCTAGACAAAGTGCCAGATAAAGTGGGAAAGATTAGACACCCGGTTATCACCAACACATTACAAAGTTGGAAATGGGCCTTAGAACATACAAACCTCTTTAAACATCCCACCCCTATGATGTCAATACTATATCACCCACAGTCACCGCTGGGACTGGGCTTAGAAGCTAACTGGTGGTGGAAATCCAGGGATCTAGATAGACTAGGGGCATGGATAGGAACAGAGACCCCCATAACATTTGAATATTTAAGGGATCATTTCGATATTCCCATCAGCCAACACTTCAACTATTGTAGAATCAAACACCTGGTGAATAGGATTACTAGAACACTTGGGAACCCTAAGAAAACTTGGCTTTCAACAATCTGCCAGAAAACCCCCTTAGCAAAATGAATTATTGGGGGAATATATGAAACATACAATACACCCCCAGAGGGAGCGAAAGACAAATATATAGTTGAATGGGAGAAGGATTTAGGAGAACAATGGGAAGGAGAGAAATGGGAGAAAGCGTGGAGTAGTATAAGCAAAGGCTCGCTAAACCAAACACTACTAGAAACAGCCATAAAAGTACTCCACAGGACCTACCTGACCCCAGAGAGGCTAGCAAAATGGAGTAAAACAGAGGGGAGAAACTGCTCTAGAGGATGCCGAACCCCAGGAACTTTTATACACATGTGGTGGGAATGTCCCAAAGTAGCACAGATTTGGAGAACAGTGTCAGACCTTGCCTCTAAGATTTTGGGAACCCAAATAGGAGGCACAATGGAATCCTGCTTACTGGGTATCCCGGTCTCGGGGCTTTCCCCCTCTCATAACAAGCTACTTCAGTATATGTACTTAGCCACCAAATCACACATTGCAAAGCAATGGAAATCAGACAATCTGGAATTCCATGCAATAAGGAGCAAAATAAATTATATAGCGGTGAACGAACACATGACACATATATTAATAGATGCAGTCCAGAAATACAGGGACATCTGGGATCCTTGGCTAGCTAATAGGGGATGAACAGGGGGAACAACGAAAAGAAGAGAGAAGGGGGATGGATCATATAAGAGAGGAAGGAAAAAAAGGGAAAGGAGAGAGAAGGGGAAAAGACAACAGAGAGAGGGGGGAAGAGGCGGTGGAGGAGTCGGGAGGACCGGCGGGGAGCCAATGCGCAAGGAGGAGACGAGGTAAAGAAACCAATGAAAGGAGAGAGATCTTTTTCTTGTGTTTTCTTTTTTTTTCTTTTCTTTTCTCTTTTTCCACCAGGATGGATACTTCAAGGGACCAACTTTATAAAGGTTTATGTGTTATCAGAGAGCTTAAAAGACAAATATAGCCCCAGCAGAGAGTATTAGGTTCAAAAGGGAAAAAAGAGGACTATATACTCCAGAATATAGGCAAAGTTACTTATTGTTATCTGTTTAGTTAAATAAAGCTAGGCGCTTTAGCTCAAAAGGCTAGTGTGAGTATGAAACAAGGAAGTGAGGAAGAGGAGAGGTTTTATGTGAATATGCCTGCATTGATTGGGGGATGACACACTGAATAAAATATAGGCCTTGCAAACCTAGCCTGCGAGCTAAGGACTACTGAGATGTTTAGTACATAAGCTTTAAGGAGAAATCCATTAATGTTTAATATTTAGAAAACGGAAAAGATTGCGGGAGAGGTCGCTTAATTTCACTAAGTTAAAGTATGCATTTATACAAGTTGTAAAATAGAAAGATTTTGCCTGACCTGCGTGTCATGGCCTACTGATAAGCAGAGGAACAATTTTCAAAAGTGACCAATAAAAAAAAATATATTTGAAAAAAAAATTAAAAAATGATCAAAAGTCCCACATAGATGAATACATTTTACTCATTGCAAGACTCATCACTTATAGAGAATGACAATACCCAATAACATAGAAGCAAAAAGGTTGGCACAAGAAAGAAACACACACACATTGTGCAATAATAAAGTGCAAAAAGGTGCAAATGCTAGTGCTAGTGGTTTATATAAATGTCCCTTAATTAACTATGGTGGTACAGAGCCTACCACTTACTTCTCTATACTCTCACCTACCTATATAAACTGACCCTGTTCTGCTGGTAAAACTGGGGATCCACCATTTACCCCCTTAAACTGTGAAAGAAAAAAAAATAAACTATACTAATATTGCCCTCTACTAAACTCTAAAGTGTCTCCTGTGCCAGCCAAGCTATACTGTCCTTCTTGAATCAGTAAAAAAGTCCTTGCTAGGACATATAGTATCTTTATATATTGGACCTATGAATTTAATAACCACTATAATCTCTAGTGGTGAGAAATGAATATCGTAATTCTATTCAGACAATAGGTGATATTATTATAATTACAGTCTCTGACTCTCATTTACTCCGATGCCTTCATCAATTGATTCAAAATATATATTTTACAGCATCAATTATATATACACACAATGCTACTGTTATATTTGAGAAGTCACAGATTGAGTACATATCTTGTTAGACGCTGAGGCCTCCGTGTCTGATCTGCACGCCGCTGATGTCATCAATATGGGACTTGAACAAGTACACCTCATAGGTTCAGCACATCATGTATATACCAAAGGTCCTATGGTGTTCACCAATTTAGTCTCTGATTTGATTTTGGATGATATGATTAAATTCATAATCATATGGTCTTTCTTAGTGTATGTGGAATATACTTATGTATCCATGTTTATTATATAAGACTCTTGATATGGTCTCTATTATTAAGTTATTATAGTCACAAAAGATAGATCCTGATCCATAACAGTCCCCCCTAAAATGTCATATTATGTTTTCGCATCATCCAACCCACTCATACTAGTTCATTGTAAAGGTTAGTAACTACTGCATTTTGGATAATACAAGTTAAGAGTACATGTCTTTTAAGCTATGGTTCCTCCGGAACACTATTCTTCTGTGGATTCTATGTCCGGATGTTGAAAGCATTGCGTGTGAGTATGACATAGGTACATATCTTTGTTCGATCGGGCTTGCCATGACCTAACGTCACACCTACCCTATGTCCTATGCGGCATGGGAAAAACCTAGAAGCCTCTATCAGCTAATAGTGTAACTAACTCAGATCAGGAACCATGGTATTCATAAGACACTCTCCTTTGAGCCTGTGGTCATCTGCTTTAGCATATGAGATGTCTTATAGGTATTATCTTGGTCACCGAAATCTAGTTCTAGATTCTGGTGCACAAAGGTGGGTGAAGCCTTGGCCATTGCATCCTGTAGATAAGTACGTATGCAGGGGATAATACAACACAGAAGGAAGGCAAGTAGGATTATAACGGCAAGAATAGCCATTCCAACTTGTAATAAAACCTTTTGCCAACCATTCATCCATCCAAACCATGAATCCCAATAGTCATGGTACCAGAATTTTCTTTTAATTCTTGACCAAGATTAGCTAATTTCTGAATTTTCAGTGTGATCTTGCCATTTGGACCTGTGTTATCTGGAATATATGTACAACATGTGCTAGTGTCAGGAAGCATTTTACATACTCCACCCTTTTCTGCAAGGATCATGTCATGCCAAACGATTCTGGAAGGCCATGTGTGATGTAGCCTCTAATTGTTCTGCAATGCCTTTTAAGGCATCCTTAACAAATCGCTGCTGATTATAATAGATATAATTAATCCAGGCAACATTTTTATTTACACCAATCATTGGTATCAGTGATTCAAATCCTGCTGCTATCTGGTTTTGGGCCTTAAATTGGTCGGGCACCCCCCTTGGAACTCCAATAGCATCAATATACACATGTGGGTCAAAACTTTCCCGAGGTTCAGATGATGAAGTTTGTCTTCTCTTTCTGGACCTTGCTTGGGGGGCATTAGGTGGATTGTCATCATAATAAGTTGGGACAATGTGTAACGGCATTATGGCTTTAGCCAAGGTACATTCCCCACGCCATACTCCTGACAGTCTTACCCTAAGTTTCATATCCCCACATAACCAATATATGTCCCCTAAAGATTGTGTCTGATTGATTAGCAGTGTGGATGAACCATCTCTATATGTGTGACAAAATCCACTTGGGAAGTTCTGCAAATTGAACCCATGAGAAACATTTCTCCTGTAACACGTATAATTTCCGGGGTATATAGTTATACCTTTCCCTTGATGGGGATTATTAGTTATCACAGGGTATGTCTTTCTCCATTGTTCGCACTTATCTATATAATTATGTTTATATTTGAACAAACTCAAAACACATTTCTCTTCCTGCAAAGGTATAGTAAGTGGAACAGTACCTAAATGAGGCCTAGCATGGCCGCATACATAACAGTTGGTCTTATTATTTTCCTGTACATTGTATTTCATCCATTCCAACCATACATTAAGATCTGAAAATCCAGTCTCAGTAGCAAACATGTCCTTATATGTTGGGTCACCAGTAGCAGTCATTGTTCCAATGATCTGGGGCCCTGGCTTCAATGTCTGTAAAGCCAGAGGTAAGTCTGGGTGCTTATATAGATCTGCTATCTTAAATTTGCCTGTGAATTTAGCAGTTTGTCCTCTAATCCAAGCCCCCAGTAGATATGTGTCAGCATCTATGGGACAAGGGTTTTGTATGGTCAGAGTCAATTGCATATTAGAACCAGATACCCCACTATTCAGACATCTACCAGTCTTTATTAGGGTCATTCGGTCAAGGAGGGATCTACCCTGGTCATCTTTCTTATCTGCAGCACTCTGAGGCCTATAATCCCAATGTGTCCCAGTGTTCCATCCCACCGCCTTCCATGTGTTACAGTGTCTTCCAACAATTTCAACAGTAACACATATGTATAGATCTTTCTTATATAAATCACATTGTTCGGGGATTGGGGAGCAGCGAACAATGTCACAGAAGTCAAAGGTGTATGTAGCAACATGTGTAGTATGGGAATTGTACCAAAATGTAAAGCCATCCTCATGTTTTGTAATGGTTACATGTTGAGCCTTGCTCACGTATACTGCAAGGAACAGAATAAACCACTGGGCTGTACTCATTGTGTTGTTTCCTGGTCATCAGGGGGAGGAACCTTTTTGCAATGTGATGCGTGGACCCAAGTAGCTTTCCCTTCCAACTTAACTGATGTAGCTGTGATCAGTAGTACTTGGAATGGGCCTTCGTATCTGGGTTCCAAAGGGGTTTTCCTCACAAATTTCTTGACCAGGACACAATCTCCAGGAAGTAGTTCATGAGTACCAGTGATCACTTCCGAATCTGGAATAGAAGAGAACACTTGTACATGGATTTTAGTCAGTGCGGTGCAATCACATAGTCAACAAGGACGTCAGATTTTAGTTGCAGCTGCTGAGGAAAGTAGCACCCTAGTCTAGGAGCAGACCCAAACAGGATTTCATGAGGGGATAGTGCATGTTTCCGCCTAGGGGTATACCTGACACTGAACAAGGCTATGGGGAGACTTTCAGGCCATGGCATACCAGTTTCTTGTGACATTTTTAACATCCTGGACTTCAAAGTCCCGTTCATACGTTCTACCTTCCCGCTACTCTGGGGATGATAGGGTGTATGGAAGGACAGAGTCACTCCCAAGGCTGCCCAAATTTCCTTGGCTAGTGCTGCAGTAAAGGCTGGTCCTTGGTCACTCTCAAGCACTTCAGGGACCCCATATCTACAAATGACCTCTGTTAGCAGTCTCTTTACAGTGGTTTTAGCTGTCATGTTTACAACTGGATAGGCCTCTGGCCATCCTGAGAACATGTCCACAATGACCAGAGCGTATTCAAATCGACCACTCCTTGGCATCTGTATGTGATCAATCTGTATCCTATGGAATGGATACAGAGATTTTGCTAAATGCTTCTGTGGGGGTTTCTCAGTTCGGCCTGTATTACATTTAGCACAGATGCTACAGGACTTGCAATAGTTGCTCGTAAGTGTAGTTATGCCTGGGGCCATATAGTATTTGTCTATCAAAGTGTTCATGAGGGTCTTTGATAAGTGTCCCGTTCCGTGGGCCCACTGTACTGTTGCTGGATAGAGATTCTTTCGTAAACACAATCTCAGATTATCAATGTACAATCCATATTTAAGGATTGCTCCCTTTGCTTTTCACTTGTTTACTTCTTCTGGTTCTGCAGTCTTCTGCAATTCTTTGAGTAGTTTCAGATCTGTAGGTAAAGTCTGCATTGTGTAGATATTTATGTCTTTCTTCTCCTCTTTCTTGTCCATTTCCTGTGATATCATTGCTGCCTTCTTAGCCATCTGGTCGGCTAGATGGTTTCCTCATGCTTCATCTGAATTTAGCTTCCCATGTGCCTTTACTTTCAGTATGCTAAAGCATCTAGTAGTTCACGAATGGCTTTATCATGCTTTACTGGGGTGCCTGCAGCTGTCATGAATCCTCTGGCTTTCCAAATTATCCCAAAGTCTTGTGTCACTCCTAGAGCATATCTTGAGTCTGTATAGATGTTAGCTCGGACTCCTGTCGCAATTTCACAGGCCTTAGTCAATGCAATCAACTCTGCTTCTTGTGCTGACATAGAGGGAGGTAGTGAGAAGGCTCGTATCACATCTTTTTCCGTAGTCACAGCATATTTTGTGTGATATTTTCCATTCTCATCAGCATACCTTGATCCATCCACATACAGAGAGATGTCTGGGTCTGTCAGGGCAAGTTCCTTTACATTCGCAAGGTGTGAGGTCTCCATTTTCATTTGCTGAAGAGGTGGGTTTACTGATCCTGGAACAGCATATGGGTCTTCAGCCTGTACTTTGGGAAAACTATTCACATGCCAGTTGAGGGTTTGTTTTGTTATTCCTTCTGCTTCTAGTTCCTCTTCATCTGCGGACTCCCACCATTTCAGCGCAGTCCCCAATGAGCTCCATGTACTCTGTGCAGACTTTGTTAGTGCTATGTGTGGGACAGCTGTATCCCAATGTTTATAGAGCAATTCTGCTTCAAAAGGAAGCTCTACCGTGAGTGCGCTATCCCCTATTGCATCATTATACAATGTCATCAGTTTTAACGTGACTTGCTTCAATTTCATAAGCTTCGCTACATATTGAAGATCTTGTCCCGGTGTTTGTTTGTTCCACAGCATACAATGTAGAGTCTTTTGTTTCATCTGTTTCTGTCTTCTTGACTAGGCGTCCCAGTAAATGACTTTTTACATCCGAGCTTATGTTTGACTCCTGATCCAAGTTCAAACTATACCAGAAATGTCCTTCTTCCTCATCTCCCCCCTCAGGGAATGGCAAGAGAGTGGCTGGATTAAGCACATAACACCTCTGTAAGGTGACATTATCTGGCAGGAGCAGTGAACATTGGAGACGGAGGTGTCTGGCTGCTGTCAGGTGTTTTGGTTGCGTCTGATTTATGATAGCAGCAATGTCATGTGGAGCAAGAACTGTCAAGGGACATCCAAGGACTATGTCACTTGTCTTATCCAGTAAGGCATGAGCTTCAAATAACTGTCCTAAGGCAAGAAGGGCCTCCTCTTGCTACAGCATCCAGATGACATGAGAAGTAGCCAATGGGGCGTTGTCAGTTTCCATGGGACTGTGTCAAGACTCCCATTGCATGTCCTTGCTTTTCTGATATAAACAGTTTAAACGGTAGGTCATAGTTGGGTAGCCCTAATGCAGGGGCTGAGGAGATAGCCTGTTTCAGAGCATACAAGTTATTTAGGGCTATCTGAGTCATCTGAAAGGGTTCAATCTTCAGGACATCATACAAGGGCTGCATCAGGAGAGAGGCTTCTGGAATCCACGCTCTGCAATAGGATATGAGACCTAGGAAAGCATGGAGAGGTCTGTGTCCTTCTGGTACAGACATTTCTTCTATTGCCCTAACACGGCTGCGTGTGAGATGACGCATTCCTTTGGAAAGACAATGTCCCAGGAATATAACAGTCTCCTGACACCACTGTAATTTTTCTCTGGATGCCTTGCACCCTTGTTCTGCCAGATGTCTCAGTAAACTCTCTGATGTCCGTGTAGCTGTAGGAGGGTCTTCAGCACAGAGTATGAGGTCATCAACCTATTGCAGAAGTACAACCTCAGGGTTCTTCTGTTGCCAAGAATCAAGGATTAGACTCATGGCCTTAGCAAACTGACTAGGAGAATTATGTGCTCCTTGGGGCATGACAGTCCATGTAAATTGATTATGATCATGTGTAAATGTGAAGAGGTATTGACATGAAGGATCTAGAGGGATGCTAAAGAATGCATTTGCCAGATCCACTACAGTAAAGTATGCTGCTGTTGAAGGGATTCCAGAGAGGAGAGTGTGTGGGTTAGGTACTATGGGAGTGTTCAATATGGTTGCTTCATTGACTGCTCGCAAATCTTGTACCATACAGTATTTTACTGGCTCTCCATTCTTTGATTTCTTTTTTACTGGGAAGAGGGGCGTGTTACATGGTGACGTACACCACACTAACGCCCCCTGTTTCAACAGGCTCTCTATCTGCCGTGTAATTGCATCAATCTGTGCTGGTTTCAGAGGAAACTGGGGTTTCCGTGGTAATTCAACTCCAGGCTTCAACTTTACTATGACTGGAGGCACCTTTAAATGCCCAATATCTTCCGGACCACGTGACCAGAGGGTTGCCGGAATCTTATCCAAGATGTCGGCCGGGCCTCGTCTATTGTAATTTTTCTCATCTAAGTGGAGTAATATTGGTAGTGAACAGAGTGCTGAAGTGTCAGTAATTGTTAAAGGCGAGGACACTTGTATAGTCCCATCTGGGGTAAACAAGATGGATGCTTGCAAGCGAGAAAGTACATCTGCACCTAACAAGTTCATTGGGCATGTGGAGGACACTACAAATCTAGCAAGCAGGTCTGGGAATGTGCCTATTTGCAGTGGCTGAGTCAACTTGTTGGAAGACGGGATACCGTCAACCCCTACGCAAGCAACATCAATGTTAGACAGGTAAGATGAGTCGGGCAGATCTTGTTGTCTTAGGACTCTTCTGGCTGCACCTGTGTCTACTAGGAAGGTGGTAGGGATCCCTTCTATTGGTAATGTTACAATAGCTTGAGGTCCTATTCCGCTATCCCCTGAAGATACTGCCATAGCAGGAGATAGTGACACAGGCTCACCACTGTCCTATGCTGTGCTTTGGCCCTCTTGCTTATTAGTGCCATCCCCCTGCTGCTTTGTCCTCGGTTTTCTAGGCATCTTACAATTCTTGCTGATGTGTCCAAACTTGTTACTATTGAAACACTACCGTGTTTCCTTCTTCTCCCCTTTATATGCTGGCTCCTCAGAGGTTACCATGAGAGCGGCAGTCTTTTTGGCGCTGATGATGTAGGGTGTGTATTTTCTACAGACTCCAGCCCTTTTGCAACAAGTAACAGCGTGTCTAATGGTAACACTATATTCTGGTCTGGAGGTCAACAGATCTTTCTTTATGGATTCCTTTAATCCTAGTACAAAAGCTGTACTTAACATCTGTGTGTGTGTTTTGTTATGTGGACTGAAGCCAAGATCTGTAAAAACCTGTGTGAGTCGTGCATGGAACTTTTCTACCGATTCGTCTTTCTCCTGTTTGATATCTTGTAAGTTAATTGCTTGATCTGCCAATTTATCCTTCGCCCAGTATCTTAACAGGTCACAGAACAGTACACCCAATGAAAAGTCATCCTTCGGGCGATCTATATCACACGGATCTATTGCATTCCGTATAATAGGCCAGTATGAATCTCCTGCTCTAATCTCACACAGGCTAACAAGGTCTCTCCAGGCTGCAGAGTAAGTCTTTTGGATCTGTGCCATCTAACTATAGAAAGGCATAGGTTGTTTTTCAGGGTCGGGCAACGTGTTTATAAGGGAGGTGACTTGTGCCGGGTGAATGCAACATACATCAGGCTTCCCCTGCTTTTGTCCATCCTCTTAGATTTCGCTCTCGGGTTTGTTTTTCTATCTCTCCACTCCTCTGCCCCCTCTCCTCCCCTTATATAATCATCCTCCTCTTCTGAATTATCCTGTTGATGATGGGATAGGGGTGTATCTTGCACATCCAACTGTGCCCTAGGGTCAGGGAGGGGAATTAACGGTGGGCTTGCAGCAGAACTGCGCACACTGTGTACACTATGGGGCCCAGCACCCCCGTCGAACCTCCTACAACACTTGGTGCTGTCAGGGATGGAAACATCGGGTATGGGGAATACATGGTTCCATTTGCAGTCAGTATGGGATACAGAGGAGTGGGATGTGCCATCGGGGCTGTAGGTGTGATGGGCAGACCCCCTTGGATGGGTGATGCAATGGATGACACTGTTTTATAAGGGGTAGTGTTCGGGGTGAGCGTGGCTCCTCCTCCGTGTGTGTGTGGGCGCCATCTTCGGGCTGTGGCTGGATGGAATGTCTTTGTTTGGCGAAGGGCAGTGGTTGTGGTGTGCTAAGGTTACACGGTGTTTGTAGTGCGGAGGGGACAATAGTCGAAGGTAAGGAGCTGGCTGCTTCACATGGAGCATAATACACATACATTTTCTGTCCATTCATTTCAACCTCTTTCTCTGTCCAACCCTCCTGTGCAATCGCTTTAGCCACCCTGTACCATGCTTCTGCACTTGGTAATAAAGCACAATCTTGTAACTGTCCTCTATTATTTCTCAATACTTTCCACCACTCTTCTGCCCTCAGATGTCCTCCCACAATATTTGTGAATCCACACACTTTAAACATCTTCTTAGATTTATTTACCACGGCCTCTCCCCCTCTTTTCTTCACCACATCTCAAGCCAACATGCCCTCAGTATTCAATTTAGTCTGTTTCTGCCCCATCTTCCTGTCCTAAGTATAGCACAAGCTAGTTTTAGAAGGCAGACAAAAGAAGAGAGAGAGAGAAAGAAACAAACAGACCAGTTGTCTGAAATAGAATTTTTGTCTGAAATGCTCGACTGCTGTAAGGGTGGAATAACTTCACACGTCTTCCCTAAACTCAGACAATAGTTACCGCCCTCCGAGGGACCACTAGGTTGTAGTGTGTAACCACGCACTACTGGCAAAGGGATAGCAGAGAGTGCAGTGTATAGCGACAAGTGATTTATATAGACACAAGATTATGGAAGAGAATAACATCACATTTCATTATTAAACATACATCTTAGCCGGCAATATCACAACATAACAGCATATGAGACAGAAATTGTCTCAGACTAACTTTCTAAAAACATCCTAAAAATAACGTTGCGTTTACTTTTTCTTTTGTATACTTCTTTGTGTATAATAAAGCTTAATGAAACATTGAATGTCTCCTATATCTTCCTTTTAATAAGCATTAGTTTCGCCAAGAAGTAGTGGATATAGGGCACTGACTCCAGCAGTGGTGGTATAGTAGATGCTGTTTGCCTTTAAGATGGGTGTCAATCTCCTCCAAGGACACACCTACTTTTACACAAACATAACTTCACGTACTGTAATCACGCTTCAGCAAAATTTAACAACCACATGAAAACATGACAGTTATTTCACTTGCTGTACAAACTCTTCACTTTCTGTACAAACTCATACGACCTTAAGCATTGGCATAGAAAGAATTCTCTTAACTAAGATACGTCCTTAAAAGAGTTAATGAGATGGGAGGTGGGAGGAATACTCCTTTTCGCTGTGTGTGCTCTGACCTTCACGTCACACAGCTGTAGAGAAATTCAGTCTCAGCCTCACAAGTACAGGGAGAGAAATTCTAAGCTACATTTCTCATTAAAATATGCATCACAACCAGCAATAACAGTTCACAGTAATATTTAAACAATTTCTGCAGAAAATTTCTGACTCTTAAGATATTTTAGTCCAGGGTTTCACACCGTCGTGTGCTAAAATTGACACTTCCAGGGCTATTGTGCTACCAGGGCACTAACGATGCGCCACTGAAGTCTGCATCCCACATACATGCTTTTACACCTTAGTGTGTGATAGACTTCTCTCGGGGTTATCACGCTACCAAGGCACGAACATCATGACCCCCGAGAGATACTCGGCTATCCAACACGCATAGACACTCCTTAGGAAAGGTATGTCAAATGACACCGATCACCAAAGTATGTGTATGCACGTTTTGTACGTACAGCTCTATCCGGTTTAATGTGCTACTAAGGCACTACCAATCCGTCCCCGGAGTCTGCTGCACACACACATGTATGTCCTGGACCACAATATCTAAGAAATCACAGTCACTCGACCCACACTCTTAACAGTCATACACAGGTGACAGATATCACTGGTACAGGGTTCGTAATGGACTTGATGCAAGTTATTTACCTGTACTTTTGACACCTCCCCAGACAGCGGGTCTGGATGACGGGCAGAGTCCCAGGAACAGGTTTTACGCGGTCAAGGTGCTAACTGTGTCCTTACCGTGTATCCTTGTGTCCCCGCTGCCAGTTCAGTTAAACCTCAAGCCCCACAGTTGGGCGTCAATTGATTTGGAGAAAACCAAAGTAGTTCTCGGAGATATCTGTCCCTGGCCAAATTACCAATATGTATATATAGTGTGCACACCTTAGAGAAATAATACACCAACACAGAGTTCATGTATAAAGCTTTCTCTTGCCTACTGTTTATTGAATCAGCTGCTATATATAACATTTAACAATCAGATAAATGTTGCAACTAAGCAAAACATCAGGTTTATTCGGTAATTCATTGGTTCTGAGGTGTCCGCTTCTACAGAATCTCAGCAAGGCATTAGGTTAAATGCATTAAGGAGTCTCTAGGTGTCATCCCACAGTGGGATGAGTCTTTCTCTCATTGGTCAGAAGGTTAGGACAAAGGGAAGATGGCGTTCTCCTTCTTATGTCCAAGGTGTGGTCGTCATCGTCATCCTTAACAGACCGGAAATAGTGCTGCCTACATCTTGTATGCAGGGAAGTGGCAAATCCTCCATCTTAGAGTCTCCAATAATCAACATTGTTAATAAGATTACGTAATACTGAAAAGAGAAAATGTATGAGTAGGGCAAACATAAAAGGCATTTTCTTGTAGATCCTGATTCATAACAATGTTACTTACCATTATGTTGTTAATATTCAGCTATGTAAAGAGTTAAGTAATCAGACCAATTAGTAAACTTGCTTTAAAAGAGTGATAGAGACGCAGCTACGTAGGTCCTGGAAGAAGCATTTCCCGCAAAACGCGTGCATCGACCAGTACAAGTTCCAAATTCATTACGTCAGCGGCATGCTGATCAGACACGGAGGCCTCGGCATCTAACAAGATATGTACTCAATCTGAGACTTCTCAAATATAACAGTACCCTTGTGTGTATAAATAATTGATGCTGTAAAATATATATTTTGAACCAATTGATGAAGGCATCAGAGTATATGAGAGTCAGAGACTGTAATTATAATGATATGACCTATTGTCTGAATAGAATTACGATATACGTTTCTCATCACTAGAGATTATAGTGGTTATTAAATTCATAGGTCCAATATATAAACATACTATATGTCCTAGCTAGTACTTTTCTACTAATTCAAGAAGGACTGTATAGCTTGGCTGGCACAGGAGACTACATACAGGGTTTTGTATAGGCACTTAGCACTTTAGAGTTTAGTAGAGGGCCATATTAGTATAGTTTAGTTTTTTCTTTTACAGTTTAAGTGAATAAATGGTGGATCCACAGTTCTACCACCAGAATAGGGGCAGTTCATATAGGCAGGTGAGAGTATAGAGGAGTAGGTGGTAGGCTCCGCTACCACCATATTTAATTAAGGGACATTTATATAGACCACTAGTATTTGCACCTTTTTGCACTTTATTATTGCACAATGTGTGTGTGTTTCTTTCTTGTGCCAATGTTTTTGCTTCTATGTTATTGGGTATTGTCATTCTCTACAAGTGATGAGTCTTGTAATATTAGAGTAAAATGTATTCATCTATGTGGGACAATTATAAGTGTCGTGATTTCATTTTATTGTGGAATAAACTTTTCAAATTTTAAGTATATGCTGTGTCTCTATGATAGCACCATGACATTATAATTTACATCCTAGAAGAGGTACTTGAGGACCTTTAAGTGTCTTTTTCTGTAATGTGTATTAATTAGTTAACTTACCTGTCCAAAATACTCCTCCAGCGATGCCCCGGTCCTCAGTTCTTTGTCCCATGCAGGGCCCCTCTGAAAAAAATCCTGACTTTCTAAAAAATTTAAAAACAAACGGAGCTCCTCCCTTGAGGAGCTCCCCGACGTAAATGGAGGTTCCTGCGCATGCTACGATACAAAATCCAAAATATCGCCTTCTGATTGGCTGTAATGTGTATTACGTTTACACTTTCCTCAAAAGTTGGTTCTTACTAATACTTAACATTATATATATAAATTAATATGACACTATAGTCATTTATTGTTATATAAAAGAGAATCTCCTCTCTGTAGTATACTGTTTTTCATTAAATAAGTTGACTATTAACCCTATTCATATTACAGGTTGTAATTATATTTTTATTTCATGTAATGTTTCTTTATTTCAGTTGGGACAGGATGTCGGGACATTGATGGAGGGACGTTTTGGGCAGGTAAATTGACTATTAGGCCTTTATTAAATTACATGTTTTATGTATTTGTGTATTAACTGTAATGTTTCTTTTTTTAAGGTGTGACAGGATCTGTGGATAGTTTTGGAGGGCCCTGTCTGGGACGAAGAACTGAAGACCAGGGCATCGCTGGAGGGGCATTTTGGCCAGGTCAGTGGTCTATTTAACCTTTTTCTATTCTTAGTAAGGCTGGTTTATTTTCTGGTTTATTGTAATCTATTTTTTTTTATTTTCAGTAATCTAGGTTTTTTATTTCAGTATTCTAGGTATTTTAAATTATGTAATCTGTTTTTTATTTTATGTAATCTAGTTTTATTATTTTGTGTAATGTGCTTTTTTATTTTCAGTAATGTAGTTTTTTTTTATTCTGTGTAATTAGTGGATTTTAATTTTTTGTAATTAGTGGTGTGCTAGGTATTTTATTAGGGGGTTAGGTAGGTAGTGTAGGATTAATAGGATAGGGTAGAGGGGGTGTTTATTGGATAGGGTAGAGGGGGGTTAATAGGATAGGGTAGAGGGGCATTAATATGATAGGGGTTTACTGGGTCAAGTTAGTGTTAACTAGATCCAGTAAGGGTTATATAGGTACAGTTAGGGTTAAATAGAACTATATCGAGATAGCTGGGTCTTGATAAGGTTAAGTGGTTAGTTATAGGGTCAATTAGGTATGGTAAGGGTTAAATAGGGTTAATTAGTTAGAGGGGGCTTATTACTTAGAGGAGGGGTTAATTAGTTAGAGGGTTTTGTTTTACTTAGAGGTGGTTAATTAGTTGGGGGCATTAATCGGTTAAAGGAGGGTTTATTACATAGAGGGGGTTTATTACTTAGAGGGGTTAATTAGTTAGAGGGGGGGTTATTACTTAGAGGGGGGTTTAATTAGTTAGAGAGGAGTTAACTAGTTAGATGGGTTTATTACTTAGACAGGGGTTAATTTAGATTTATTAGTTTATTGGGGTGGCTTGTAATGTAGTCTAGGGTAGTGCTTAGACTTAGTGTCATGAGGGTCCTGGAGGAACCTCATGGCACTTATAGAATTACTGTTAGGGTTAATTATTGTCCCTTATGGGACTGATGGGGATAATTAGAGGCTCATGGGGCTCTTTATAGAGCCCCATGAGTGATAGGGTTAATTACTATAGTAGCACAGGCCCTTTAAGGACCTTTAAGGTCCTTTCAGGACCCACTGCGAGAATTTAACATTTTTAAATGCTGCAGGGATCCCGATCGGGACCCTCGCAGCAATGTTTAATGTGGGGGCTCCTGCGGGGGTCCCAATCGGGACCCCTGCATCATAGGGGTCATGTGGGAACCCTGCAGGGGTTCCGATTGGGACCCCCGTAGCAAGGTTTAATTTGGGGACCCTGCAGGGATTCCGATTGGGACCCTGCATCATAGGGGTCATGTGGGGACCCTGCAGCAGGTTTTCATATATGGAGCCTGCCAGAGCACCCGCAGGATTCACTGCCGTCATGAGGAGGGTCTAATTTCCTATTGGCTCATTGTAAGCAGTAGCTACAGGCTTACATGCGCAATCCCGACCAGGGTTTCCAATTTTGGATCTCGGGCAATGAGTTTCGGCCTTGGCCAATTGAATAGACTCTGAAAAGGAGGGCAACTGGAGCCCGCAACTCAATTTTGTGTATTTTCCTTATATTTCAATAGGAATTATTTAAACAAAAAAGTAGAGATAAGCCCGATTTATTGCACAAATTATCTCTGCTTCCTATGCTTTCTATTGGATCTATATATATATAAATAAAGCTGTGATAAAATTGAAAGGTCCACTGTACAATGAAAAAATATTTATGTTTGACTAGGAGCATAATTAAGCATTGAAAAAGTCATAAAGCTAGTTCTTAATTAGATTTCTTTTGATGCATCTGTAGTACTCTGGTGTAATCCATGATTTTTTATGGAAGTTGTGTGTGTGTGAGAGAGTGTAGCATTTACATGTCTGTAGGGCTTTGATTGCTTCTATGGTATGGTGTCAATTTCAATCGTATACTATTACCTAACAAAAACTCTGGGCTGATCTTCAGATCCCCTCCATGTTTTTGCATTTATGGTTTACACAGTTGCTATTATTGTTAGTTTAGTATATATTTGACAAAGCAAGTGCCTTTTTATTAAACTGCATTTGTCCTTTAAATATCAATAGCTCTGATAGAAAAAAAAATAGTAAATGGAGTATTTTATTCCACTTTTTATCCCTGCTTGATAAATATACCCCATGGTGTGAATAAAATGATATTTAAATTTATAAGAGATTTGTTTTATACCATGGGCTGTACATATATAGACTTTTATGAGACGAAATGTACTGGCAGGCAGGATGGCATGATTTCCTACACCTAAGTACATATAGTTCAGGGTCAGGGGGTAGGGGGCTGTTTTCAGGGAGGGGTAGTGGGAGGGATGGACAGGCGTCAGGGTCAGAGAAGGGATATATGGATCCCTGTACACAGTTGGGAGGGCAAGAGGCTAGAGCCAAACATAGGGCCCTAACTACAAGCCAGAGGAGATTTTGGTACTTCTCAATGCCAATCGTGCCCGCGCCCACATTATCACATTGGGGAGGGAATTTAAGGCCAGGCCCAGGGGTCAGGCCTGGAAGAAGGTAGCAGCCGCAGTGACCCAGGTGGGTTATTCCCATAGGAATGTGAGGTCTGTTAGGCACCATTATGACGACAGCCAGGCAAAGGTGAGAAGGATGATGGAAGAGGAGGCTAGAGGGGCAGCATCTACAAGTGGTGGCCCCGCAGTGACTGTCCGCTACAGGCAGTGGGAGAGGATGCTGAAGGCATGATAGAAGCCGGGTCCTTCCCAGGAACTCCAGGCCTGGTGGTGACACTGGATCCAGTCTCCGTGCCAGGTGAATATAACATACAACAACATACACCTACATGTACACCACATGTACACCACACACAAATAGATAACTCTAGTCATATCAATTCTGTACAACAATGACCGTTACATGTCAGCTGTCCTGATAGGTTAGTAAGTCCATATTGCTAGCACAGTTATGGGTATGGCCACTGCAGGATATGAAGATACAGACTCTGTAGGGATGGATATGCAGTGTTGATTAATAGCCTATTAAGGAACACCCCTCAGCAGCATGTTAATAACTATTCCTGAGGGATTCTCACTGATTGATTAGTAGGACACAATGTGCAGCATTCATGTGCTGGGTTGGTCAGCACCTGAACAACAATCAAGATATTCTTCTGAGTCAATAACAAACAAGCTCAGATGACAAAGCAACGATCCTATCAAGCAAAGGATAGCTTCAAAAATTAGCTACCAAGTGACCCAGCTAGGTTCAGATGGCAGATAGGAAGGAACACACATTAATCATATGATCAACATTGGTGTTAACCATATACCACTCTTCTCTCATTACAGCTTTCAGGAGGTCTGGGTCCACTGCAGAGGCGGGGCCTTGGCTCAGTCGGAGCCACAGGCTTTTGGAGGTGCTTCTGCCCTCACGGATCCATGTCTCGAGAAGGAGACCCAGAGAGGAGCAGAGCGCTTGAGGGATGAGGAAGGCTCCATCTTCATGTGGTCAGTAGGGGACTTCAGGATCCATGCGCCCCATTCGTGGCATTTGAATCCAATGACTCCCTCCTCCCACAGATCGATTTGCCAACCAAGCCATCATATTGGACAGACACACAGGCCCTGTCAGCACCATCAGCTACTCCTCCCACCACTGGCATGCCCACACCACCAGGTCCATCACCAGCATCAGCACCCGGCCCTCAGTACCTCCCCACTGGGTCACCACCTCCTCCTCCCACAGACCTCCATCCCCACACCCAGCTCCAGGGTCCAACATGGGGGTAATGCTGGACCTGCTCAGAGAATTTTGGGACTCCATGTGTAGGATTCAGGTCAGCATCTCCTACCACCAGGTATTTGTATGCCGCAGCCCCTGGAGCACACAGACGGATGCAAGGACACATCACAATCAGGTGGAGTCTTATCCGGCCAGGCTGCTACATGCTAAAACCAAAGTTCTATAAGCCAGCTCAGACTGGATATGGCCCAGTGTGCTCTGGTTGCCAGCACCCCCACCTCTACCCCAGAGACCGCCCCTGCTCACCTGCAGCCTGGCCCATCCTTGCATCCCTCCATGCCTCCACCACCAGTGCAGCTGCCTCCAGGGGGAATGCCTCCCCCTTCATCCCCCTCTCAACCAGGAACTCAGCACAGTGGCACTGGGAGTGAGGGCCCTTTGGCAAGGTGGAGGAGGAGATAGGTGCTGCACCTAGTGTTTTACCTTTGACCTATGTCTACTCCAGTATAAATGGGTACGTAAATAGACATCATGATATCCTAACAATCAGTTTTAATCTGATAACACCTGTATACCGGATTAATGTGATATCCATGTTTCTGAAATCTCCTAGAGATATGGTGCTATCAGTCAGGCCCCACTCACTGTGGACACAATTTAGCATTCCATGTGTCCTTGTGAGATGCCACGTCATTACGCATGGTGATGGCAAGTGACTTCTCATGATAGATAGAGTTTGCACTGCTTGCTGATGAAGTTCAGATAAGTTGGTTTATCGTTACAGTTACAGTTATTACCACTGTACTGTACATACAGATATTTCTAGTTAGTTTTTTTTCCTCCTGTGCCTTTTTTAGCTTAAGACCACCTTTTGGTTTTTGATTTTTGCTTTTTTGGAACACACTGTAAGAGTTTGTGTTTGTGAATTTGATTACATAATCCTTGATTTCCATCATCTGTGTAATGGTGCAGATGAAGACATGATGTATGTGCTATGCACATTAGTAGTTATTTCCATTATATGGAGTTTTTTGTTTCAATAGTTTTTATTGTCACAGAGTTGTAAATCTTATACAGTATTAATGTTTCAGCGATGGCTCGCAGGCCAAATTTATGTTGTAGATTGCTTAACTGTAAACTTATATGATGGTGACATTTTCATTCAGTGACAGTTCCATTACATTTTCCTTTTTCTTAACCTTTCTAAGTAACATTAAACTGGTAGCATGGTTGTTTGCCTGTTTTTGAGATCTCTGATGGTTTTAGTATGATATGCTACCTCTTGTTACAGTTTTTTTAACATATAAAATAAAATTAACTGGATATAACAACTTTAACTACAGTGTCATTCGTGTGCTTGTGTCTAATGATTCTTCTTTCCGTCCTTTCATGTCGAGGGACCGTGTTTGTATGTATACTAGACAGTAGTTTGAAGTAGGTCACTCACCTCTGAGTCTTGCCGTTTGGCGCTGGTCTGTGGAGACCGGCAAGGGGGGGTCCCAGTTCACTTTTCTTGAATTGGTTTATCTCCTAGTTTGTCTGCTATCTGTGTTTATGTTTGTTATATTTCTATTGCCTGTGTGGAGGTTGTCCATGCCCCCCATCTTTCTAGAAATTTTGGGTATGTGTTGTTAGTCGTGTGTGTGAATCTGTCAAACAACATTATGCCATTTAATTTGTGTATTACCTCTTGTATCCTGAGGTCTGGGGTTCGCCATTTTTGAGCTATGTGGCTTTTTGCTGATAGCATCAGGTACTGAAACCATTTATTCTGGCTTTTCGAAAAATGTGTAATAGGTCCTCCTAGGAGGCATGTGTCAATTGACCAAGGGATTGGTGTATGCAGTGTCTCTGAGGCTAGTTTTAGCACTTTGTTCCAGAGGTTTAGGGCTATGGGGCATTCCCACCATATATGTTCGAATGTCCCCCTATCCTGGCAGTGCCTGAAACATTGTGGGGGGATTCGCGTGTTAATGGTGTGTAGTTTTGCAGGTGTATAATATGCTCTATGGAGGAATTTTATGGATGTTTCCCTAAGGGAATAGCTCAGGGGGCTCTTCACAAGTTTGAGGCAGGTTTTCTCCCAGGCCTTATCGTCTTTTGGGGTTCCTATGTTTTGATCCCACTTCCACTTAAAGGGAGCTGTGTTGTTGTTGTGCGTCTCTCTAATTGCTGCATATAGTGTGCTTATGATGCCTTTTGTGAGTGGGGCTTTTTGGCAGATCACGCTTAGCCAGTTTGGTCTGGGGGCTCCCCATTTCCTAATAAGTGTTGTTGTGTAGTGTTTTATCTTACAAAAGTTGAAATGTTCTCTTAATGGGATGTTATGGTTATGTCGGAGCTGGTCAAAGGTAAGGACCTTATCATTTTGTATCCATTTGTCTAGGGTGTCTAGTTTGTTCAAGGACCACCAGTTAATTGAGTCCTTGTCTAATGTATCCCATATTGTTGGGATTGTTAAAGTGGGTGTTAAGTTTGATATGCCTCTTGTTATGTGGTTTGCCTTGTTGGTTTTGTGCCAGGTGTGTAATATATGTCTGATGATTGGGTTGCTATGTTTCTCGCATGCGTGTGGTATGGTGGGCGACCATGTCACATTGTCCCATTTATGTGGGTGCATTTGTATGTTCTCCACAAATACCCAGATTGGCTGGTGCTCCACGCAGTGGGATTGGGGGAGGAATGCTAGTTGGGCTGATGTATAGTAAGCTTTAAGGTCCGGGCACGCTATGCCCCCGGTGTTATAATTGCTATATAGCAGCTTCTTTGAAATACAAGGTTTTTCGTTGCCCCATATGAATCTTGTTAGATGCCTTTGAAATTTGTCTAAGTCTTTTTGTTTTATGGGAATAGGGAGGGTCCTAAACAAGTACAACAGCCTTGGTAATATGTTTAATTTGATGGAATTTATGCGTCCCGTCCAGGAGATCGGGAATTTACTCCAATTTTTTGTGTCTGCACATAGGGTTTTGAATATAGGTGGATAGTTGGCCTCATACAGCCCAGACAGGTCGGGGGTCAGTTTTATTCCCAGATAGTTGATTTGGTCTGAGGACCATGTAAAGTTATATTTTGTTTTTAGTCTGGTTAAGGTTTGTTCCGGAATGTTGGAGCCCATAGCCTCAGTTTTATTATAATTAACTTTTAATCCCGAAATCATTCCAAATTGGTCCAGGGTCTTCAGCAGGGGGGGTATAGAGGATTCCCTTCTCGGTCACAGTGTATAGAATGTCATCTGCATACATGCAGCATATGAATTGGTGGGACCCAGCCCAAACCCCCTTGATACCCCCATCCGCCCTGATTCTCTGTGCGAGAGGTTCTATCGCCAAAGCAAATAGTAATGGTGACAAGGGGCACCCCTGTCTCGTCCCTCTTTCTATGTCAATGTAATTTATGTTTTCCCCTTCTAGTTTCAGGAATGCTTTGGGTTTATTGTATAGGGTGTTAAAGACGTTGAGAAAATTTCCGCTTATCCCCATTTTGTGTAGCACTCCTTTCAGATAGCCCCACTCTAGGGAATCAAAGGCTTTCTCTAGGTCAAAAGCGATGGTGCAGAGTGATTTGTTGTTTGCCTTGGCTATATGCATAACAGTCATTATCCTTCTGATGTTGTCCCCCGCCTGTCTGTACGGCACAAAACCAACTTGATCTTTGTGTACCAATTTTGGGAGGAATTTTGAGATTCTGCAGGCCATAATTTTTGCTAGTATCTTAAGGTCGCCGTTTAATAGGGAGATGGGTCAATAGTGCTTGGCTTCTATGGGATCGTGGCCTGGCTTGGGGAAGAAAATGAGGCTTGCTTGTGTGAATTCGTGAGCTATCTGTTCCCCTTTGAGTATGGCGTTGAATAATTTGGCTAGGTATGGTGACAGGTGATCAGTGAATGTCTTGTAATAAATATTTGGGTACCCATCTGGTCCTGGTGCCTTTCCTAGTTTCATTCCTTCAATTGTTTCCCTGACTTCATTTAGTGTAATTTCTGTATTAAGGGCTTCTAGATCTGTGGTGGTTGATATTTCTGGTAAATCTAGGCCACTTAGATAGTTTTGGATCTGGTGTGTTGTAGAGGTTTTCTCTGATGTGTAGATTTTCTGGTAAAAGTTTTTAAAGGTTTCTTGTATTTTGGATTGGCTTTGGGTTATATGGCCATCTGCTGTTTTTATTTGGAATATTTGATTGTTGTGTTGTTTTGTTTTCAGTTTCCTGGGGAACATTGGGGAGCATTTGTTTGCCTGCTTCAGGAATGTGTGTTGGGATCTGCGCATTATTCTTTCTGTTTTAATTGTTAGAATGTTATCTAATTCTTGTCTTGTTTTTACTATTTCCGCTGTCCTTTTAGCCGTCAGCTTCATTTGGTTTAAGGTCTCTAGTTTGTGTAATTTTTTAGTTAAGTCTGCCTCTTTTTGATTAAGGGTCTTTTTGTAAGTGGTGGCTATCCTTATAATGGATCCTCGCATATAGGCCTTATGGGCTAGCCAGAGCCAGCCTATTCCTGTCTCTGGTTTTTCATTTTGTTCAAAGTATCGTGTCAGTTCTGATTGTATTTGCATTTTTGTTTCTGGTATGGCAATAAGGGACTCATTTAGTCTCCAGTTAAATTTGGATTTTAACCCCGTGTTCAGGTTCAAAGTGATGGCCACCGCAGAGTGATCGGACCATGGACAGGGGATTATTTGTGCGTTGCTAGAGTGGTCAAACAACCCAGAGTCCAGAAATATCATATCTATTCGGCAGTACGTTTGATGTGTGAAGAAGAAGGTGTATTCCCTTTCCAGGGGGTGATGTCCCCTCCATGCATCTATTATGTTATTATTTTGCATTAGCATTTGAATCTTTTGTAGTTGCTTACTAAATCTTAAGTCTGATTTATTTCCCGACCTGTCCAGTGTGGCTTGTAGAGTGAGATTGAGGTCTACCCCCAAAATAATCTTCCCTGTGTCTAGAGAGATTAAGGTATTCAGTAGTTTGATTAGGGATTTGTGTGGCGCAGTGGTGGGTGCGTAGAGGCTTATAAGGGTGATTTTTTCCCCTAGTATCGATCCAATTAAGATAATGAAGTCCCCTTCCTTATCCACGATTTTACGTTCTAATTGAAATGGGAACAATTTATGTATTATTATTGTGGCCCCTGCTCTCTTGGTTTTCTGTGTGGCTGAGTAAAAGGTAGGGTATTCCCTGTGAAGGTATTTTGGTAGTTTGTCTTGGGCAAAATGTGTCTCCTGTATGAAGAGCACCGCCGGTTTATACTTTTTGTAAAAGAGGAATGCCTTCCTTCTTTTGAAAGGGGTATTAAAACCCTTTACGTTATGGGAAATGAGATTAAATGTGACCTCTGCCATGTGTGTGTCGTGGTTTTTGTCTGTGTAGGTTGTTCTCACCTGTCTGTTGTTCCTGGTCCCGGGGCCTTCCCTCTGCGGAGTCCAGTTGACCTTGAGGCTCGTGACCTTGTGTAATTGTGTGGAGCCGCTTGTAATGTAAGCAAACACAAAATGACTTTAGTAACATGCATAACATAAATACATAACATTCGTTTTGCGTAAACTTGTAATAAGCAACCATGGTAAACAACAAATTCTCCTGGCACTTTAGTAGAAGTACCCTTAGTTTAGAGAGTAAAGGGGATCTGTTCTCCGCTTTCCCTCTGGGAGAATAAACGTGACCTAGTGCCTATTCTGTATTATTTAATTCAGTTCCTTACTGTAGTGTCATTCTGTTATGAAGGGTTCTCTTCAGTCTGTGTATATCTGGTTAGTAGTGCCTAGCGCACTACTCAAATTTTATGTTTTCCTGTATCTGAACTGACTACAGGAACTCCATGTGTGTTTCAGCTTAATCATCCTTTATGTCAAGATTTATTTTGTGTGCGAGCAACCGGGTGTGTTTGTTGTTTTCTTGTGTTATTTGTTGCAGTTGTATAGTATCTGGGATGATCTTTGTTTTGTTTGTTGTTCATTATTCCTAGAGGTGATTCAACCAGTTTTGTCGTAATGATGAGTTTGTACGGTTATTTTGTTCAGGTGACTCTCTCCTGATTTTTATTTGCTGTGTCTCTTGGAGGTGTGGGCTTTTCTTGCCTGGTTTTCTTTGTGCTTTTACTGTTGGTAGTCTCCGTCCAGGCCTTAATGGGCCTTTGGCTTGCGTCGTTGTTGGTATGTGGTTCTTGTCCGGGCGGTTGTTTTAGTTGTAGTTGTTGTAAAAGTTTGTGTCCTTCATCTGGGTTATTGACTTTATGAAATGACCCGTTCGCCTGGAAGATTAGGGCGAATGGGAATCCCCATCTGTAGGAGATTCTATGTGAAATGAGAGTTTGCAGTATTGGTCTCATTGCTCGCCTTTTTTCCAAAGTTATGGGAGAGAGGTCCATGAAAATTTGCAGGTCACTGCCATCCGGGCCTTTGATAGCTCTTATCTTCCTTGTTGCTGACAGAATGAGATCTCTAGTGCTTTGTTTTAAGTATCTGACAATGACGTCTTTTGGTGTGTTTGTGTTTCTAGCAGGTCCTAGGGCTCTGTGTGCCCTCTCAATCTCATCTTCTTCTATTCCACCCTCTAGTAGTAGTGTGTGGGTTACTGTTGTTATATATTGCTTCAGTTCTGTGACTTGGGAGGAGATGCCTCTGTATCTTAAATTGTATCTACGGGACCTGTTTTCCAGGTCCTCGTATTTGCTTTCCATTTCTGCTATCTTATCATTGTTGCTGGTGATGTCTTTTCTGTCTTTGATTTGTGTTTCTATTATTTTATCTGTTATCTCCTCTAGTTGGTGGGTCCGTTGTCCGATATCGTGGATCTCTTTCCTGATGTCCCTCACTGCCGAGGTTATGTAGTCCTTTAATAATTTTTCAAATTTCTCCATTGATTTTTCTGAGACATCCATGTGTGGAGATGGAGGAGTGGCGCCATCTTCTGGTTCCGAGGTTTCCGGTGGATCCATGGCTGTCTGTGTTGTTGTCAGGTGAAAGTGCTCTGTGAGTTTGAAGTGTTCCTCTATACTTTTGCTTGGTACACTTTTCCTGCTTTTCCCCATCTTGTATCTGGGAGGGTGTGGTTTTGTAGAGCTTAGGTAGTCGCTAGGTGTAGTTGCCCTTTGGCTTGTGACCCTTTGCTGTTTGGTTATGTTTTCCTTTGCATCTTGTTGATTTGGCTTTAATCTGTCATTTCTGGGTGGTTATCTGTTTTTGGAGTTCCTGCTGTTTCTCCCCTTTTTTAGCCGTCTTTCATGGTTTCTTTTGTCTTGTTATCTTCCTTGGGGTTGGTGAATGAGTTGGGCTCCTTGTTGATAGTGCCCGTTCTTGCTCATGGGCATTAATTTGACCGCTTGTCTAGTCCGTGAGTATAGTGTTGAGGTTGTTCCGCTTCTGTTTTATCTTCCCACCTTGTTAGGGATATATTATCAGGAGTTTGCCTTTTACTGTTTTTGGGTTGATTTATCTGTGCTTTTTGAGGAGCTAGTGCTGAGCACTTCTTGTTCCCTTTCCAGCTCAACCCCAGTGATTTTGGGTTGCAGCTCTGGAGTTTGTATGCATTTCCAAATTGTAATGTTCTGTTATTAGCTGCAGTGGAAGTGGTAAGACAAAAGGTGGCTTTGTAGTCTCTTTCACCTAAGTCAGTCTCTATAATGCTGCTGCAATAGGTGTGAATGGACACTAAGTGGCTGTGCTGGGTTGGAGTTTAAAGTGATCAGGACAGAGGCAGTTTCAGTTGTAGGTTATGCTGCTGCTGGAGAAAATAAAACTTTTGAGGAAAAGTTCTTTAAGCTCAATGACTTTCACAACATAAGGGGAAGATCCCTGTGCCCCCTGCTTTTTTTTTTTAACCCTTCTTCCAAAGGCCCTTTTATGTGGTACTGGCAGGGATATCATGCAAACAGGCTTTTCCCCTTTCCCTCTGGAGGTGAGCAGGGTCTTATTATCTCCCAGGGGAGGGTGTAGAGTAGTGGGTCTCAGTCCCCTGCAGTCCCTTAGTGTTAGGATGCCCCTCCACACTAATTTACTGTCCTGCTATTCTCTGCAGTACTCACTGTGCAGGCAGAGCCCCAAGATGGCTGCCAGTCAGGCACTGCTCCGGTGTGTAGCTTGCCTCTTCAGCCTCCTGCTCCACGCTTCCGCAGTTTATCCTCCGGCTGGTGAGTTGGAGGATCTGGGTAGGTGAGGGAGAGTTAGTCACCCCCGTGTGTCGGCGCCCAGGGGTTGCAGATGGAGTTGAGGGAGCACATGGCCCACTGTGCCTATGCAGGCACCCAGCCAAGTAGGCCCGAAGGGCTCAAAACAATTGTTGTGCTCCAATTCTGGAGCTCTTGCCGCTCCTAATCCTCAAGGGGGTCTTTAATATCCCCACAAAGCTGTTTGGGGTTAATTTAGGCTTAATAGCCCCAGATTGTGTCCCTTTTTCCCCCTAGATGCTGAGGAGCAGTTGCACCATGTGGCCACTCAGTGTGCCTGCTCGTAGTTATCTTATATGGAGTTTTTCATGATGATTTTTTAATTAATCTGATTGTGGTTACTGTGGTGTAATGACTACATGCAACTCTAGTAGATGCTATGCATCATTACTATTGAACAGTATTAATTATAGTATTAACTATACATTTTTAGGATATTGGTCATCATTCTGTATTGGCATCCCTTTGTGCAGTTTATAAACGTAAACATATGTTTGCCTATCACTAAATTATGTATATTATGGAATGAAGTTATTTTGGCCAAGTATTTACATACACATACACTTTCTATGTTAGAACAGATGCTATTATCATGATGTTTATCATCAAATACCATATTGGTGCACACAACAGCTGATTTCTGCATCCAAGTGACACAGACATGACTTGGCATGTAGTAATATGTCCAACACTTCTTGCAATGTAATTATCAATATTTTCTAATATTTAGAATATTGCTTAGTGTAGGTTAATTAATAGTATAGTATATATTAATACTGTGATAAGCATACATTGTGACACTGCTGGGCTTAAAAGTTCCACTGAAGGGTTGTTAAACATATGACATTAGTAATATATGGTTAATAGATACATTGACATCATCACTTAATGTCACGTGACGAGTGTAGCGTAGATGTTGGCACTTACCCATCATCAGTGGCGTGGGACTTGCCACAACAGAAGTAGCCATGATTTATGGGCCTACATGTCAAGCTACAGGAGATGAGCGTAATCCCCCTTGTGATGATCTGTCCCTATATTGCCATGTGCCTGTGCCTATGAAACCCTGTTCCTAAGGTGCTCCATGTGAGGATCCAGTGCTTGGTCTGTGCTATCTGTTGATCTATCTGTGCGGATGACCTCCCCCATTCATCCAGCATCATTGTCAGACAGTCCTCTGTTTCAGGCCTCCAGCTACCCATGTTGACATATCTTCCCTCCTCCCCCTGAGTGTATGGGACCCCATGTCAATGTGTAGATGCCATACCTTCCTTTAAATGATCTCTGTGAGTACTGTGCTGTGGTGATGATCAGTACAGTTGCTGCCTTTTGTTTGTGGTGTAAATATCCCTTTAATGGTGAATTGTTGATAGCACCAGCTGTTTTCCATGTGTGTTTGATGATTATGAACCTGCTGCGTACTGTATCTATGTTCCCCTGCATGTTGTGATATGTTATGAGTAGATGTGATCTTTCCATTAGTAGGTGAAACTTATTGATGTATATATGTGATTGTACTTTTTCACATTTGTGTCTCTGTGACTGTGAGAATGTATTTGTAATGGAGTTGTATAATTTCTGAGGTTATTTCTGAATATGCTATGTCTTTATTATTATTATTATCTTTATTTATATTGCGCCAACATATTCTGTAGCGCTGTAGAGGGGTTGAGTACATAGCAGAAAACAAATTAAACACCTTGTAAAGAATGGAGGGCCCTGTTTTTGAGCATAAAATCAAATGTACATAGAACTTGTTTCCAAAGCACTGACACAAGATTGAAAACTCGCAAACTTGCAATTTAATCTTTAAGAGATATATGCAGCTTTGAGCTGAATTTTTTGTTTCCATATGTCTTTTTTATTCCTGTTTATTATAGATTTTACAACATACATTACAATAACATGACATCCAACATCTATCATAACATAACACACCATTGACATAATTACCAGGGACTATTACATAATATCCAGAAGTAAAGGAGGAAACAAAGGGGAAAAAATCACAGAAAGTAGAATGCATCAATCCCCAAAGATGCTATTTTATAGGAATACATTCTTTCTTTGTTCCAAATTGGGCCCAATCTTTTTCTAGTTCTCTATTCCTTGCTATAACAGATTTAACTTCTGCCCAAGATGTGATCTGTTCTGATTTCCAAAACGTTATCAGAAGCCATTTAGCTGCTAATAATATATGAGCTATTAAGTATATGTCATGGGGAAAACTAGTATCAATTTCTAAATGTAAAATCATTACTTGGGAAATAAAAGGAATTTATTTTCCTAGAATATTTCAGATTTGTAATTTGCAATTATTCCAAAAAGGTTTCATCTTTTCACATTCCCACCATAAGTGTAGGAGTGTTCCAGGTTTACCGCAACCCTTCCAACACAAATTTACATTATTAGGGTCATATCTGCGTATTGCTTCAGGAGACAAATGTCATCTCTGAGTGATTTAACCAAACAAAAGGTATCATAGCATGTAGTCTCCTTCCAAGTTAGCCCTAGATCTTTTCCCCAGGCTATCATTCTAGTGGATTTATTTAATTCCTCTCAGGAAATTTAAAAATTTAGAAGATTCATATTTTGAGAGCCATAAGACCATGTTAATTGGGAAAATTCTGTAACAAAGTTTTTTCTATGTCTCTCCATATAGGACTTATAGAGGTAAAATTCCAGCCCATCAAATGGGATAAAACAATATTATCGTGGTTGTCTTTAATCCGTGGAGTAGCAAACCCCTTTTCCTCTTCATAATATTAAAGTTTCTTACTATTATTAATATATTTGCTTATCAACGATTGTAAATTGTCCAACATATATTTTGCGACAACTTCAGGGATACCTGAATATATATCAAACACCCCTCTTTCGTAATTCCTCTTCATAATATTAAAGTTTCTTACTATTATTAATATATTTGCTTATCAACGATTGTAAATTGTCCAACATATATTTTGCAACAACTTCAGGGATACCTGAATATATAGGTTAACTTGGGAATAATGATCATTTTTACAATTGCTATTCTAGCCATTCAAGACATGTTTATATATTTCCAATCCAGAAACTTCATCCTTATCTGATTCCTAACTATTTTAAATTTTCTTTTAATATATTTCTTAAATGGAAGGAAAATTTTACGCCCAGATGATTAATAGATTTGGAATCCCAATTGTATAAGTATAATTGTTTTAATCCTAATAATTGCTCTCCTTTCAAACCCTTTTAGATTATATCAGTTTTAGAGTAATTTATTCTGAAATATGATAATCTGCTATACTCATCTAAAATTCTATGTAAGTAAAGTAAAGAATATTCCTTATCAGTGAGTGTTAAAATAATGTCATCGCCGAAAAGGAGGTTTTTATATATCGAGATAAAAATCTTTACTTCTTTTATTCCTGGAGATGATCTAATTAATTTAGCAAGAGGTTCTATAAAGAGAATAAACAGCAGCAGTGATAAAGGGCATCCCTGGCGGGTGCCGTTTTTAATCATGAATGTTTCTGATTCAAATCCATATCCAGAAATTATCGCACTAGGATTAGTATATAATGCTCCTATAGCTTTTAGAGCTAATTCAGCAAACCCATATTTATGGAGGACTGCATTTAAAAATTCCCAGCGGACTCTGCCCAAGGCTCATTGCAGGCCGCAAATGCGGACCCTCGCGAAGCGAGGGGCCGCATTTGCGGAGGTGGAGGCTCCCACATCGGCTGCAATGAGCCGACTTACACAAAAAAATACGGACTTAGCAGACAGAAATACGAGACGCGGGACTTAGAAAAAAAAACATTCCAACCTCGTAAAAATACGACCTTAACAGCCAAACCGTGCGCACCTGAAAATATTAAAAACACAATAAATACACACAAAAAATACATAAAAAGCTTGCCCACAGCAAGTCGGGGCACCCAGGACCTCTGCAAGTGAAGTTATGCTTCAATTTAATTAGCTAGTAGGGTATTATAAAAATCTAAAAATATTTTACCTATCTCCATAGGATGGGAATGAATAGAGTTGTCTGGGGCTCTCAGACCAATTATTCTACTTTGAATTCTCTGTTTCTTAATTTTGTTGGCTAATAGTGGGAAATAGTGGGAGTACAATTGATTTATCTGAAGTAAAGTCTACTTATTAGAAGATAGTTTATTCCTCCCTTGTAGTTTGTCTAATTGTATATACAGTTCTCTCAGAGGTTTACCTCTCTTCTTTTTAATTTCTTACATTTTTAAAATCATGATTCCGCATACATACCACAGGAGACATGGGTAATAGATTGACTCTTTATTTACATCAAAATATTTCTGAATCTCTTCTCTTATTTCATTAACTTGGGGCCTCATCCAATTAAGGCTTCGGGAGATCCGGCCTCGTAAATGAAGGCCGTACTTTAATTTCCCATCCAATTGCGTCTTCTTGCGGACTCCGATTGATTTACGGGCTGCGGAATGCAAATCATTGCGATGGCTTTGATCTTTCACGGCCGCAAGAGTTCCGAATGCTAAAAGAGCAAATCGCTATCCAATTGTAGCTGAGCAAGTGGACACACAGGTTTAGGCGTTGGTGGGTTTTGAGAGTGAGAAAAAGAGAGTGAGATATACAGAGACTGAGAGAGAGATAGAGAGTGTTAGAGAGAGAGAGAGAGTTAGAGAGAGAGAGAGAGAGTGTTAGAGAGAGAGAGAGAGTGTTAGAGAGAGAGAGAGAATTAGAGAGAGAGAGTGTTAGAGAGAGAGTTAGACAGAGAGAGTGTTAGAGAGAGAGAATTAGAAAGAGAGAGTGTTAGAGAGAGAGAGTGTTAGAGAGAGAGAGAGTGTTAGAGAGAGAGAGAGAGTGTTAGAGAGAGAGTGTTAGAGAGAGAGAGAGAGTGTTAGAGAGAGAGAGAGTGTGAGAGACAGAGAGTGTTAGAGAGAGAGAGAGTGTTAGAGAGAGTGAGAGAGAGATAGAAAGTGTTAGAGAGAAATAGAGAGTGCCAGAGAGAGTTAGTACACCTGTTACTGTATTGTAGCTGAGCAAGTGGACACACAGGTCTAGGCGTTGGTGGGTTTTGAGAGTGAGAAAAAGAGAGTGAGATATACAGAGACTGAGAGAGAGAGATAGAGAGTGTTAGAGAGAGAGAGAGTTAGAGAGAGAGAGAATTAGAGAGAGAGAGTGCTAGAGAGAGAGTTAGAGAGAGAGAGAGTGTTAGAGAGAGAGAGAGTATTAGAAAGAGAGAGTGTTAGAGAGAGAGAGAGTGTTAGAGAGAGAGAGTGTTAGAGAGAGAGAGAGTGTGTTAGAGAGAGAGAGAGTGTTAGAGAGAGAGAGTATTAGAAAGAGAGAGTGTTAGAGAGAGAGAGTGTTAGAGAGAGAGAGAGAGAGTGTTAGAGAGAGAGTTAGAGAGAGAGAGAGTGTTAGAGAGAGAGAGAGTATTAGAAAAAGAGAGTGTTAGAGAGAGAGAGAGTGTTAGAGAGAGAGAGTGTTAGAGAGAGAGAGAGAGAGAGTGTTAGAGAGAGAGAGAGTGTTAGAGAGAGAGAGTATTAGAAAGAGAGAGTGTTAGAGAGAGAGAGTGTTAGAGAGAGAGAGAGAGAGAGAGAGAGAGTTAGAGAGAGAGAGAGAGAGTGTTAGAGATAGAGAGAGAGTGTTAGAGAGAGAGAGAGAGAGAGAGAGTGTGAGAGACAGAGAGTGTTAGAGAGAGAGAGAGTGTTAGAGAGAGAGAGATAGAGAGATAGAAAGTGTTAGAGAGAAATAGAGAGTGCCAGAGAGAAATAGAGAGTGCTAGAGAGAGATATAGAGAGTGAGGAGAGGAGGAGTTTGAGGAGAGGTAGACCCATACAGGAAGGGAGAGAAGGAGGCAGTTCAGGGAGAGGACAGGGAGGCCAGGAACCCTAGGCCCAAGCTGGGCCGCAAGCAGATGTGGCCAAGACCAGGGCAGGGAATTACTAAGGGAGGTACGTTCACTCTATGTCATAATACATGGCGGAAGGGATGTGAGGCCTAGCCAGAAGGCAAATGCCCGGAGTGAGATTGCGACGGAAGTCTCATCACTGGGTTTTGCCAACCGTGATGCCAATTCGGTAAAGCTCTGTTACGACAACTGCTGCATGAAGGCCAAGAAGAAGATTGCGGAGAAGGCAAGGGCAGCACATGCCACTGGTTGTGGGCCGCCAGCAAATATAACCTACAGCGGATGGGAGAGCACTCTCAAGGATTGGATAGAGCCGGCGGCAGTAGTGGTCCTTCCCGGTCAGCTGGACTTGGGCACTGTATCATCTCTGGTTGTGACTACAGATATATGGGGCAGCAATAACCATGTAAATCCAGTCTGACTAAATATATGTTAGATCAATGAAATGTATGTACAATATCTTCAGTCACAACTGATTGTGAATAGCATTTTTCAAATCAATTTATGTTTCATGTTCACTGTTGGTTCAGAGTGTATATAAAGCATAAATCATTAAGGGCCTTATTACATTTTTGGGTTTCAATACGTACCTCGCAAATTTACTAGAGTTGCTTGTCAGTTTCTTCTCCAGTGATTTGGGATTTGTCCGTCAACTCTAATTTCACCCTCCCACCCCCAATGGCCCTAATGGTATAGCTCACAGCTTGATTGAAGTACACAAGCCCCATCACTTATCAAACCACAACGTGACCTTGGGAACATACCCCACACTAATCTACTGTAACCCATCAGTAAGGGCCACAAACACACATGGAGGGTTTGCAGAGGCACGTGGAGCAACAGCCAACTCACCTCCATCAGGGGTAATCTCCGCTACGCCCATGCCAGGAAGTCCCACTCCATTGCCGGTGGCCATGTGCCAAGATGACCACTCATTCCCATTTGGTGACCTCCCATTATGTTCTGCTATTCATCAATTTACATTAGTGTGGATTGCTAAGTGATGTTGGTGATGGGGCTTGTATACTTCAATGTGGCACCACTGGTGGTGGTGACGGAGGCATGGTGGAAGGAGAGGAGGTGACCATTTGCCGCTCCATCATAGGGTGATGCCTCCTCTCCTCCCTGTGCCTCATGACCGAGATGTCGGCAGCCATCCTCCTCATGAGGGCCAGCATCTCGGGCAGCCCAGCATGGGTCGTTGGTGGTGGTGGTGGGGACAGGGGTCCTGCTGGCAGGGCTGGGTGAGGAGGTGGGAACCGGCTGGAGCCAGGGCGTTGTGATGTTGGTGTCCCCAGTGGACATGATTGCCAGGACAGCACACTGTGTGGGAAAGAAGGTGCTGTGGGATAGTCCACCAATATTGAGGGCCCCTGCGAGATGGCAAGTCTTTGGAGGAAGGAGACGGTCGGGTCAAAGCTGCTGGGGCTGTCGTCCACTACCAGTATCTCCCCCTCCCCAGGACCAGGACCCTCTGATGATCCTGTAGCCTCCTCCCCCTGAGCTGTCTGACTCGTCACTGGACCCAGACCTCCTCCTGGATGCTGAAAGAGAGAAAAGAGAGGTACATGTCATTAGTATGATGATTAATACATTGATTTGTGTTCACTCCTAACTATCTGACATCTAGGCCTGAACCTGGATGATAATATCTGGATCTGGATCTCATAATTGCAACTCAGATTAGCTATCATTTGCTAGATTTGATCTGTTCTTTGTTTTCTTGTCTTGACCTCTCCTGGCTCCAAACGCTATCTGTATTTTGTCTGCGGTCTGTAACAGCATTGGCTGCAGTGGGCACACCAATACATGGACTCTCTATTGCTTAAATACACTTGGGGTGGCCAGGAATGACAGTGATTTGTCAGCTTCATGGATTTAATGATGCATCCATCTATCCATTGTTAATTCCATGGAGCTGACATGTCAGTGTCCTTGTTGGTCACCATGTACATGTGTAGTGTGTGTTATGCACATGTGGTGGCATTTTGGTATATGTCATATTCACCTGAAATGGAGGCTGGGTCTGCTGGGCCACCGGTGCTGAAGCTCCAGCTGCGGACGGCGGTCTCAGAAGGTCCCTTGCGACCCTCTTCCATTCCTTATAGGTCACGCAATGTCCTTTGTCTTCTCTTGCCATGTTCCTCCTCACAGTGGCCCTGATATCCACATAATGGTGCTTTAAGGACCCCAAACCCCTAGGCACTGTGGACACCTCCTTAATTACCTCTACTGCCCAGGCTTCGCTTCCCTCGCAACCAGGATGACGGTGAGGTCACAGATCGCACCCAGGAGGACCATATTTTCCTGGGGCGTATAATTACAGGCACTGCTCCTGCCCCTTGCTCTCTGGACTGTGTTCGGGGACCCCGGCTCTCCCTGAGGCCTATCCCTTCCCCAAACTTCCCCCCCTGGGAACAGGCTCCTTCCCCTCTGTCCCTCCTCTATGTGTGCCTCCACTGGCATCCTCTGGGGATGACTCCTCCCCTCCCTCCAGGGACACATCCTCTCTTCCCTCTGGGGACTCCTCCTCTCCTCCCTCCAAGGTCCCCTCCTCATCCTCTCCTTTCAGGGACCCCTCCTACAAAACTACCACCTCTCCTCCAGCATCCTCTCCACTCTTGCTGCCCTCCTCACTCTCCACTCCTCTCCTCCACCCTCCTCTCGCCACCTATCTCCTACCTCCATGCTCCAAAATAATAAATAAATAAGGATAAATCAAAATAGGTGTAACTTTTATATGGGTGTGGAAAAAAAAGTGTTTGTTCTATGTGATATCAATAAGTGTTGGGGGATGCGGTGCAAGGGTTGCGGGGGTGTGTGTTTTGTGTTCTAACGTTATGTATGTCTCTATGTGTCTTTAACCTATGTGTCTGTCAAATATGTGTAATGTGTAAATACGTGTAAATGCAAAGTAAAGTGTAAATACGCTAGGAATATAATACAAATCGATCAAAAATAGTGTGCCTACAAATCAAAAGACCGATAATGAAATAAAAGTATTACTGGAATATGTGTGTTGTAAAGAAAATATGTATGTGCTAAGTGTATTTAATAAGTGTTGGGGGATGGGGTGTGGTGGATGGGATAGGGGTGTGGGTGTGTGGGGTGTGTATCCTAGCTATATATATGTCTCTATGTATGTTATTTAATCAATGTGTCTTGCAAATATGTGAAATCTGTAAATATGTGTATGCCTTAAGTGTAAGTACTTTGGAAATATACAAGAAACAAGACAAAAAAGTAATCTACCTCTCTCCAAACCACTACTCTCACAACTCAAACTCTCTCCAACCTGCTCCTGGAACTTAATGTTAACTCCAGTGGCTCTCACAACACAGTCAACGCATGGGTGTGTGTCAATCACATTTATAAGCTCCTACTGTCAATCAAATTCTTTAGCTCCTACGTGATAGGCTGAAAGGCGTGTCTCACTAGTACATCCCATTTTCAGCTTGTGATCGCGCCAACGGCACTTGGCAGCCTGACACGGCCAATAGAGCAATAACTAAGCCCGCCAAAAGCCTGTTAGCCAATTACATGCGCACTTGGCCGCGCCAGGCCGCCAAGTGCGCATGTAATTGGCTGCAAGGCTTTTGGCGGGCTTCATTATTGTGCCATTGGCCGTTTTAGGCCGCTAAGTGCGTATGTAATTGGCTGAGAGGCTTTTGGTGGACTAACGCGGCCAATAGCGCAGTAACCTGCCAAAAGCCTCTCAGCCAATTACATACGCACTTGGCGGTCTGACGCGGCCAAGTGCGCATGTAATTGGCTGCAAGGCTTTTGGCGGGCTTCATTATTGTGCCATTGGCCGTTTTAGGCCGCTAAGTGCGTATGTAATTGGCTGAGAGGCTTTTGGCGGGCTAACGCGGCCAATAGCGCAGTAACCTGCCAAAAGCCTCTCAGCCAATTACATACGCACTTGGCGGTCTTACACGGCCAAGTGCGCATGTAATTGGCTGAGAGGCTTCTTGGCGTAAAATCATCATCTGGAATGCCACGTCAAGATCCACATGTGATCCACATCCACCAATTCCAAAGCTGTAATTAACGTGCCTACCAGGTGTTGTAATCAACAAGCTATATAACCACATCCCAAACAAGTCATCAGCACGTCTGAAACAGCATGGATTCTCAACAAACGAGAGGGATGCTGGAGAGTCTGAATGGGCGGATGGATTTAATGTATTATTGTGGGTACCACATGACACAGCATGGAGATCCGGAAGCAAGGTGTGTGATTGAGGGGTTGTTGGGGAGGGGCAGTGTAATGATATAGGAATCACAAGGTTGTGGAGACCAGTAGCCAAGGTCAGCAATAATCCAGTTCAGCAACTTGTAGGTGGAAACAGGAACAAGCTTTATTGAAGGGATCAGGAACCACACTAAACTGGCAAGGTACATAAGCAGGAAGTGCCTTATATAGGCCAAGGACCAGACACCTGACCAGACACAGCTGTAGAGACTAGTCACTGATGCTATTGCTAGCAGAGTCAAGGTTATCAGATCTCCAGGAATTTCACAAAGGCAGGCTGACGCAGTTGTAGGGAAAAGGCTCAGCAGCCTGGGGACCAGAGTTCAAAACCCAGCAGAGTCAATTCCTCACATTACCCCCGCCTCTATAGGTGCAGCCTCTGGATGCCCTATTACCCGGTTTAGCAGGGTACTGCATATGAAAAGACTGAAGAAGATCAGGAGCGTGAATATTGTCCACTGGTTCCCACAAACTCTCCTCCTCACCATAGCCTTTCCAGCGAACCAGATACTGTAGCCTGTTGCGGAAGATCCTGGAGTCCAGAATTTTCTCCACCTCGTATTCATCCTCACCATCCCTGAGGACTGGAGGTGGGGCAGGCAGGGCTCGGCCAGGGAAAGTGTTGACATGGAAAGGTTTCAGCAGTGCAACGTGAAACACCGGATGTATTTTTATGGAATCTGGAAGTTGCAAACGAAAAGTGACAGCATTGATCTGAGCGATGATCTCAAAAGGTCCCATGAACCTCTGACCCAATTTATGAGAAGGAACCCTAAGCTTAAGATTCCTTGTTAACAGCCAAACCTTGTCACCAACATGATAAACTGGGGCCTCCGTTCTATGCCTATCAGCAGCTCTCTTGTAACATTCCTGAGCCTTCGAAAGAGTCTCCTTCAACAGGTCTTGGGAATCTCGTAAGGTGGTTAGCCGATCAGTGACTGCAGGAATGGAAGTAGTAATTGGGAGACTGACTAGAAAGGTCGGATGGTAACCATAGTTGGCAAAAAATGGGCTCAAAGAAGTGGAGCAGTGTTGGGCATCGTTATAGGCAAACTCCGCCGCGGGTAGAAAATCCAGCCAGTCATCCTGCAGGTAACTAATATAGCACCGCAAATATTGCTCCAAAGTCTAGTTGGTTCGCTCAGTCTGTCCATTACTTTGCGGATGAAAAGCTGACGACAGATTAACATTAATACCTAGATTAGAACAAAAATGTTTCCAAAAACAAGATGTAAACTGCACTCCCCTGTCAGAAACTACTTCATCGGGCACTCCATGCAAGCAAAATATTTCCCGAATAACCAGGTCAGCCGTCTGTTTAGCTGAAGGAGACCACGAGCTGGTATGAAATGACCCATCTTAGTTAACCTGTCCACAACAACAAGAATGGTAGTGTGTTCCTTAGAGGGAGGTAGTTCCACAATAAAGTCCATGGATATAGATCCCCAGGGACGATGAGGAATCGGAAGAGGCTGAAGCAAGCCAACAGGGGATGAGCGAGGAGTCTGGCACATACCTCACAAGAGGACACATACTTCTTAACATCCTCATGATACTTTGGCCACCAAAATGATCGGGCAAGTAGCTCTTGTGTCTTTCGGATTCCTGGATGACCTGCTGGTTTTGAGTCATGGTAGAGACGTAAAAGGTCCAGTCGCACTGACTCCGGAGCAAACAGACGTTGTTGAAAAATCCAAAACCCATTAAGCATCGTCATATGGAGATCACGAGGAGGATCATGAAGAACTGGGTCTTCAGCGTAGCCCTTTTTAATGCGAGACATCAGATCAGAAGGAAATGTAACTCCTATAAATATATCCTCCGGCAAGATGGTGGTCTTGGTTACAGCGGTATGGAGGGGGTCAGCTATTCTAGACAAGGCATCCGCCTTACCATTCTTGAAGCCAGGACGGTATGTAACCAAAAAATTAAACATCGAGAAGAATAGGGACCAGCGTGCTTGTCTGGCTGACAGTCTCTTAGCTGATCGAATACATTCCAGATTTTTGTGATCTGTGAGGACTGGAAAAGATGCTCTTCAGATGTTTACATTCCACTGGGGGTGCTCTACAAAACAAGCCCGAAAAAGTTTGTCACATCATCCTTGCCTGCTGTTGTCTGCACAATATAGCAGTACAGGCACAATATAGCAGTACAGGCCAACTGCGGCTCCACTACATGGGGAGGGAGAGGCTTTACCTCCCCCTGTAGTGGATAATCTGCAGGGGTCACAACAGCGTATCCGCCTCATTCGTGAGTACTTCACATGTAAGTACATACCCAATATGAATGGAATACAGTCTAATGTATCTGGATTATGCCTAACTCCCAAATCCATCTTGACCTATTGCCCTCTTCATACAGAATTCCAAACAGTCCACAGTAGAGGAGAGTTCCCTGATATGATGTATGTACACTGGAACAAGTCACACGATCAGTTACAGGTAAGTAACCACACATTGCCATACACATCTTAAGTACTGACAGTTCTGAACATCAATGGGATAGATAATTGGAATGGATAATATATCCCACTATGTCAATGTTTATATGCCCCACATTTGTATAGGAATACCTCTATACACTATGGACCAGTATTGTTCACATCGTATGATCCTGACAAACCACATGAAATGGGGATCAATATGTCGTAGATAAATACCATACACACATACTTTGGAGATCAAAAACCAGTCACGATAACACAAAACAGAGTCCTCTGGTTATTTTCTCATGATCAGAGTTTATTCAGCAGGAACAAATGTGGATCAGCAGCCAAACCCAACATAGTGGCTGCTGCTGACCGGTTGGAGAACTGGCTACTACTAAAATATATTCAGACACAGATTTTTAGACTTGTTTACATGAGACAATACAGAAATCCATTTTTCTAACCCTCTAGCAACGTGGCATAAGCCACTAACAGGCAATAACATTTTATTAATAAGAGATATCCAATACGAATAGAACACATACTTTGTTCAAATCTGTCAGTACATCTACTTTAGATGATACATTTGCGCAGTGAATAACGATTATTAAACCTTGGGGGTGAGTGAAAATACATATTTGCTATGTCTAGGCCTGTGTACTTGTCTCTAACTGAAATTGCTAAGTCATGGGTGATGTAGACTTAACTATTTCATAACATATTGTATTCAAATGGAAAATACTGCTTGAATGCTTATATCCCAGCCACATATCACACTAACTGGAAAGAGTGCTAATTGTGTATCTATATACCCGACAAATGTAGGGATATTTGTATTTCCCTACCAAATCCAATTCATATCAATCCTGAAATATGAACATTCCTGCAGATATGTAACGAGGATATGTGTAATGCATGAGATATAAATATGTGTTTAGTAATCAGATCTCATCTTGATGTTTCCGGCTGGATGTTGCAGTTGAGGGCCCAGGCATCACTTCCCACTCCTCATAATGGTGGATGGTCCCGGGCCCTATTGGATGTCCTGGCCCTCCTCTTCAGGCACTCCTGCCTCCTCCACCATTGCTCGCCTTGTGGGTACTGCAATGGAATAAACATATATTTCAGTTGGTTGCCATACACAATTGACAGCTATGCATTTCTATATCCTTGACATCATGGTCACCCGTGATTGACTGTGGTGCTTGTGTTATACAGATGAACCACAGCCTGCATAATAAGCATTGTGGATCATGGCTCATATGAATTTGTGCATCAGACACGTGCTCTGCTCGATCTGCTGTGCAGTTTGTGAGACTGACCAATCTGTGACGTGTTTGCAGCAATGGTTGTTAATATGCAGCTGAGACATGGTCCAGGTTAGGACAGTATATGACACACATGCAGTCCTACAGAGTCTGTATCCACATATGCCGCACATCCAGATTTGTACTCTCTATTGCAGTGGTGTCCAAAGTCAGGCCTGCATTTGTGGATAGTCATGCTGCACCCAGCTGAGAATATCATTCTCCAAGTCATTTAGTCTAATTGACTCATCTGTGCACATAAAGGAAATCCACATATCCAGGCTTGTGCGCAACACAGCAGGTTTAACTTTGGACACCCCTGCTCTATCACATATATAATTGTGAGCATGCGAGCCAGCTCAAGCCGTTGCTAACGCTTGCGGGCTCGCTACGGCCCTCGCATAGCCTGTGAGCTGACAGCACAGTGAGGAGCAGAAATCTGCAGCGTCCAGAAGGAGGCGGTGGGCGGGACTAGATTAATGGTGGGGCGGAGCTGGAGATGAAGTGGGCGGAGACAGTGAGACGGAGACATGAGACAGGACGGAGACATGGGTGGAGACATGAGACAGTAGGTTTGTATACTGCATGAGGGTGAGTGTAATATGTAGTATGTGCGTATATCTCTCTCTACAATGAGTGTGTGTATTACTCTGCTACGCCTATTGTTGCTAAGAAGACAAATTCTGGGACGGAACTACGGGTCCGCCATCTTGGTTATGGGCAAGAGCTGAAGACTGATAAGAAGTGCTGGCAGTAATGCTCTCCATGTTACAGCATGAGATACATTACTAGGGAATAAGCTGAAATTATCTCATTGACTGTACTTTATATATGACACTGACAGATTGCATTAAGGATGTGATGCTATGTATGAGATGTGTGTAGGGAAACAGCAGCAGCACTATATGTATTCATGTACACTCAGACATATCACATATATAGTTGTGAGCGTACAAGTTGTTGCTAAAGCTTGCGGGCTCGCATAGCGAGCCCGCGGCCATCGCATAGCGAGGGTCGCAGCTTGCACAGCGAGTCGCAGCCCTCGCAAAGCGAGGGATGCAGCTCGCGCAGTGAGGGCTGCGGGCGAGGGCCTCAGTTGCTGGCATAGAGCGCCAAGGGCCTCATTTGCTGGCATGGAGCGCCGAAGGCGCTCCTTGCCAGCAACTGCGACCCTTGCAAAATTTACGTTAAAACGCAAACAACACGACACAACAACCGCGACCCTCGCAAACTTTACCTTACAACGCAAAAAAAAAATACGAGACACGTTACACACATTACGACCTCGCAAAAATCGCACGCAACTAGCGAACATCACAAAATGAAAAACACAATAAACACACACAGCACATACATAAAAAGCTTACCTACAGCAAGAGGGAGCATCCAGGACCTTAAAAAAACAACTTACACCTTAATTTCGCTCAAAATAAAAGAGTTTACACACTCGAAAATTCTCTAACCAACAGAAAAAATGGCCGCCTAACAAAACGAAAACGAGGCTACAGCACTCTAAACACGCAAAACACCACAAGAAACTCGCAAAACACCACAAAAGACCTACGGATATTCCACTAAGATGCATACCACACATTACCCGCCATTTTTCGCCAATGCGGAAGTACATAACTACGCTAACGGTTTGCTCTCTCGCACGCACACTATTACACTGCACACATTCATTACGCTTACATAGCAGCTCCACACCACTAATGCTGCAGCAACATCAAAACAGATTGCTAGCTCTTCAACACAATGCTTCAAAATACGTAAAGTATATTCATTTATTAATGTATTATATATTTCATTATTATACACCAAACACCCTTAGCTCACTTACAATTTCATTGCCGTCATTTTTTGACGGGCAATTCGCTAGTTGTCAAATAAATCTGGATATAATTAGAAATTGTACTCAGAATCAGTTTGCGGTGCAGCTATTGTCCAGACATATCCGTGATATACAACAGCCAGAATACAAGCCTATTTATACATAAATACATGCCAATCATACAGCATGTTATCTGCAGGCTTTTGGACAGTCCATCCCCAAAATTCCATACAACCATATGTGTGATGTGATATGATACTCACGTTGCAATGTGTTAGGGTGATCTGTGTCGACCTGGCCTATGCCGACTATTGCTGCTGAAGGAATCCAATCACTCATGGTCTGGCCCCATTTATTGTATGTAACAACGAGCGCAGGCCCATCACCTGTACCACGTGCTGTTTGTGCCTCCTTGACCATCTTCATTTTCCCCTCCTCCTCCCTCTAGATCTTATTCCTCTTCTCCTCCACTCCTCACTCTACCCCTCCGATGTTCCCCTCACTATCCTCCTCACCTCTCTTGGCCTACTTTCCTCCTCCCCCCTCTACCCTCCTATGAAAATAAAATAACTATACATAAATATAATACGTATGTGTATGGGGTAAAAAAAAAATGTGAGTATTATGTGTAGTTCAGTATTTGTATGGTGGGGTGGTATGGGGGGTGTAGGTGTGCTGTGGCCTACCACTAGGTGTAGCTATGTGTACGTATTGATCTATGTGTGTGAATTATGTGATATCAGTAATTATATGTGTTGCGAATTAAGGGTTAAATTCTATGATATTTCAAAAGATCCAAACTTATGGTACTCCTTCTCTCTCGCCCACTCTCCTTTCTCACAAAAACCCACCAACGCCTAGACCTGTGTGTCTACTTGCAAAAGCTACAGCACAGTCAATGATTTTCTGTTTTGGCTCCATTTTAAAGTGTTACGTATTACGTATTTCACGCTCTTTTCACACGCAAACCTTAATTGATAAATTGATATGCACGGCCATGAAAATCATAAGTTATCCGAGATAGCATACTTTGTTCGTAAATCCTAAGGTGTACAGCAATCGCATCCCTCGCTCATACCTCGCAGCACTTCGAATTTAATAGTGTCGTAAACTGTCTCATTTTTCAAGTACGTAGGCCTTGCGTTCTCACCTTGTATTTACGAGGCTACAATTTAATAAGGCTGTAAATCTCAATTGCAATTGTTTATTTATTGGGTAGCTCGCGTGCTAAATGAGCGCCGACGTAAGTGCCCCAATAATTGCGCACCCGAGAAATGCGAGCTTGGCTAAAATTGCGCACGCCCAATAGCGCCCCCCACATCTGCGCTTGGCAACTGTGCACTGAGAGCCCAATTCCTTCCACACACAGGTGGGTCAGCTCTTGGGGTTTTCTGTCTGACTCACCCCATTGGTTACAGATTGGTCTGTCTCCCCCACTGCCCAGCAGATTCAGATCAGCACGTGTCCTAATGAACTGCAGAAAGCACACTGCACCACAATTACATATGTTGATATGAACCATGATCCACAATGCTCATGATGCACATCAATCTTTATCTGCGTAGAACAATCACAGCCAATTACAAGTCACTATGATGTCAGGGATATGGTAACACACAGCAAACAATTGTTCAGAACAACAATACTCAAATTCAATTGTTGTCTCATTTCAGTACAGACAGGCCTACCACGGCTCAGAGACACAGGCGGCGGCTATACAGGATGATGGGGGATGCTGCCCCAGCAGATGGTGCCCCAGCAGATGCTGCCCCAGCAGATGGTGCCTCAGCAAATGCTGGTCCAGCCGATGGGGACACAGCAGATGTGGTCCCAGCAGATGTGGCCTGCGCAGATGGTTCCCAGCAGATGGTGCCCCAGCAGATGGTGCCCCAGCAGCTAGAGAAACAGCAGATGTGGCTACAACAGGCTGTGCCACCATCTGTCCATCAGGCCACACAAAAGATGGGGACACAGCAGATGTGGTCCCAGCAGATGTGGCCTGCGCATATGGTTCCCCAGCAGCTAGGGACACAGCAGATGTGGCTACAACAGGCTGCGCCACCATCTGTCCATCAGGCCACAATGGTCCATCAGGCCACACTGGCCTGCACCTCACACCCCTTACCCCCAGCGTCTGTTTCTGAACAGCAACCTATCCTGGACGTACCCATCCCTCCAACACCTTGTGCCCATGGTAGAGGGAGGAAGTGCTCAGTAACAGAGGGTGGGGGCCCAGTGCTCCGCAAAAGGAAATAGGTGAGAATGTGGTTGTGTTGCATATATATGCAATTGATGTACTATATATATTGCCGTTGAGATGAGGTGTTGCAGTCAATGCATATTTTGTTCTAACTGATGTCTTATTTTTAGCTCTGTAGGTTCTAATCGCCCAGACCACCGGACATGATCCAACATGAGTTTGATTCCTGCCACAGCTATGTAGGATATTTGTGTTCTCCTAACACACCTTTGGTGCTCATTGCAAGCCACTCCCCCCCTCTACTTGACGGGAGGTGCTCATTGCGAGCCTCTACAGGGCTCACATCACCCCCGGCTGCACGAACTACTGCAACAACTGAGGCCAACAGGGCTCGATTCACCCCCTTGCTGTGCACTGCCCTTATTGCAGCCGTGGATCTACGGGTTTGTTGGTCACGTTTGCAATGTTGGTTAACATTGCGTGACCAACATTGCAAATGTGACCAACACCAACAACTATATACAGTATGTGATTACACATATTTGCAAAACACACAGGTTAAAGAACACAAATCGAGACATACATAGATATAGGACACCACACTCACACCCCCATCCCATCCCCCACACCCCATCCCCAACGCTTATTAATTACACATAGAACATACATTTTTTTCCCACACACCTATATAACAGCCGCACTTATTTTGATTTAACATTATTATATTATTTGGTGATGATGGAGGGAGGAGCTAGGAGGGGAAATTTGGGGAGGAGGAGAGAAGAGCGGAGGAGGAGAGTGAGGAGTGGCAGGATGTCCCAGGGAGTAGAGGTGGGGAGGAGGAGGGAGAGGAGTTGGAGGGGGAGGAGAGGAGGAGGAAGGAGGAGTGGAGGAAAGAGAGGAGGACGAGGAGGGGGAGGAGGAGGAGAGTACAGTGGTGGGTGGAACGTGGGCCAGAGTGTCAGACACACTTAGAAGATGGACAGCTGGGAAAAGCCTGATCCTGGGGAGGTGGTAGTTCGGGAAAGCGACACGCCTCAGGCACAGGTCAAGGAGGCCAGGGTCCCCATCCACAGTTGAGAGGGCAAGAGGCTAGGAACAAGCAACAGGCCCACAATTACTCTCACCGGGAGAATGTGGTCCTCCTGTGTGCCATGTGTGGCCACACCATTATTCACGCAGTGGGGAGGGAAGTGAAGCTCGAGCCGAGGACTCAGGCGTAGACGGAGGCATGGTGAGGAGAATGATTGCCAGGGAGGATGTAGGCCGACAAGTGGACTATAATAAGTGAGTTGCAATTAGGAGAATCATCCATGTTCAAGCCTAGATGTCAGATAGTTAGGAATGAACACATAACAATGTATTATTCATCAAACTAATGACATGTACTTTTCTTTTCTATCTCTCAGCATCCAGGAGAAGGTCTGGGTCCAGTGGCGAGCAAGAACCAGTACAGGGGATGAGGAAGGACCTGAATCAGAGGGTCCTGGCTCTGAGCAGGGGGGCCATTGTTGTGGGGGAGTCACCCCCTGCACCGACCTTGCCCAGATTTGACCCCACTATCCCCCTCCTCCTTGCCAGCCAGCTGGCAAACACCTCCTTCCCCAGCCAGCAGTGCTCTGGCCTGGTTGCCACCGGCACCGGGGACACAGACCCCAACAACACCCACCTAACCCTTGACTCCAGACGGCCCACGACCCTCCCCACTCCATCCCCGCCACCTCCTCACCTACCTGGCCAAGGACTTGGACCTCCATCCCCACCACCACCAAGCCAGACTGCGCATGCAGAGAGGCTGGCCATCATGCGTGAGCAGACAGACTTACTTCGGGGGATCCAGGCCAGCATCTCTGCCAACCATGGTGAGGTGATGCTCAGCCTGCCAAGGCACTCTAGGGAGGAGAGGAGGCATCATCTCGTGACTGAACACTATCTGGCTGGGCTGCTCAGAATTGGGAGGGTGCTGAGCCCCGCCACTTCCACACCAGAGGCATCCCCCAGCCAGGCCCCTCCTCTCCTCCCAACATGCCCCTGCTCCCAACATGAGTGGTGCCGCATTGATATATGCACCTCAATATCTGTCTTCGGATGTAAGTAACAGTGAATATGGCTGCTGACCTTTCTGTCCTCTCCGTATTAATAGCTATTTGCCCATATAACCGATTAGTGGAGCCTGGTGACTTTCCAACTTGGTTGGGCAGAAAACAGAGACCTGGCCCCTCTCCTTACATTGACTCCACCCAACAGTATAAACCCCTCCCCTTCCCAACATATTTAGACCCTGCCTAGTGAAACACTCTACACCCACAACTGTTATCGCATAGAAAAAGACAGGGACAGAGATAGATTGGGGGGGGGGGGGGGGGGGCAGAGATTTAAAGAGAGGGATAGAGAGAGAGAGAGGGATAGAGAGAGAGGAATGGATAGAGAAAGAGAGGAAGGGATAGAGAAAGAGAGGAGGGGATAGAGAGGGAGATCATATGCCTCTTCATCTATCCCTCCCTCTCTATCCATCTCTCTATCTACCCATCTCTACCCTCCCTCACCCCGACCCCCCATCTCTATACCTCTCTATGTATCACTCTGAGCCTAGGTCAGGTATTTTATGACTGACCCATTAATGATACAAGCAGCCTCATTAAATTCGAACTAAGTTTTAAAATGTAACCCGTATCTAAAAAAGTAGGCTATTGAATTAGTCTTGTAAACCTCCGCTGCATTTAAAATTCAAAATTCCTGCATTGTGGGTCCTTAAAGGACCTTCAAGGTCATTAAAGGACCCATGCTAAGTACAGAATTAACCCCTGCCACGGGGGTACTATAAGTACCTAATATTAACCCCATCACTCATGGGGGTCTATATAGACCCTCATGAGCCTCTAATTAACCCCATCAGGCCCATAAGTAGTCTAACCCCCTCTACCCATTTCTATTAACCCCTACACTACCTACCTAAACCCCTAATAAAAACCCTAGCACCCCACTAATTACACAAAATAAAAAACAAAATTTACAGAAATGAAAAAACCCTACAGTACACAAAATAAAAACAGAAATTACTGGAAAAAAAATACATCAAATAAAATAAAAACATATGATTGAAAATAAAAAACACTACATTACAGCAACTAAACAAAACTACATCACAGCAAAAAAAACATTCTTACTAAAAATAGAATACGGTAAATTAGACCACTTACCTTGCCAAAATGCCCCTCCAGTGATGCTGGTCTTCAGTTCTTCGTCCCAGACAGGGCCCTACATGCATGTCCATGACCGGTCACACCTCCAAAAAAAGGAACATTATAGTTAATACAAAAACGCATACAACATGTAACATAAGAAATTATAAATATTCTACTTTCCTGTCCAAAATGCCCCTCCAGCGATGCTCCGGTCTTCTTTGAGTGGTTGCAGTTAGGGCCCCTCCAAAAAATAACCCGACGTTCTAAACAAATTAAAAAAAACTAAAGGAGCTCCTCCCTTGAGGAGCTCCTCACGGCAAATGGAGGTACCTGCACAGTCTCCACACAAAAAATAGAAATTGTGCCTTCTGATTGACTGAAATAGCTGCCAATCATATTTCATCCAATTAGAAGGTGCAAATGTGCGAGCCAATCAAAATGGGATACACCCCTATATCCCATTCTGATTGGCTCCAAGCATATGCACATTCTTATTGTCTGCAATCTGATTGACAGTTACATCAACCAATCAAAAGACTCAAATGCTTGGAGTCAATAAGAGATCTCCCCCTAAAGTAAGTATACCCTCTCCTTATAAATACATATGGACAGAATAAGACACAGGACCCCTTGTGAATAGCTACCTTGTCAATGTGAAGGGGCTTGTTACCTCATTGAAGCTGCGAGCTATATCATAGGGCAGGTCATTTTAGAGAGGTCAGACAAAATGCAGTCCACTGGAGTAGGAACTGGCAACCCACTCCAGTATCTTTGCCATGAAAATCATATGGATAAGCACAACCAGAAACGTGGACAGATGTACCTGGTGTGCTGCATCCATGTGGTCACTGAGAATCAGACAGGACTGAAGGACAGAACAACAACAGAACAAGACACAGAGAGGGATATGGACTCACCTGAGCTCTGCAGCTGCTCCTGTGGGGTATAGGCCGTGGTGGTGACAGACAGGTCACAGGCTTGGTGTGTGGAGCAGGGTAGTCAGAAACAATAAGACCACCAGAGTATTGAGAAAACTGAACCTTTACAGGCAGCCCCCTGTATCTGCATGCACTGTGTGCTGGGAGTTTTTTTTTCTTCAATAAACTCTATTGAGATTGTACCAATGTATTCACTTCTGGGGGGGACTGTGAGAGCTGAAGTCCCTGTATGATACAGGACTGTTCCCTCCCAGCCATTCTGATTGGGTGATGCTGTGTCTAACAGACAGGCTTAGCTCTATCAGTTAGAGCACAGTTTGGGAATAGATAGCATTGTGACTGTTTTTCTTTAATTCTCACATGTACCCTCATCTGTATTACTAGGCAAGTCACCAGCAGGGGGCTAGATGTGATAAGTCAGTGTGTTTAACTGCAGCACAGAGGGTTTTGACATTTAAAGTGACAGCAGCAGCTATTAAAAAACAGAATATTGAACATGATAAAACATTTTTTAATTTTTTAATTATATAAAATATACAATTAAGTAAGTGATGGGGGATTAAGTCAGTGCATTCATTTTGGGAGGGCGGTTACCCATTTTGCCCCTATGCATCAGCCGCCCCTGTTACTGATTATCCAGAGTATTTAGCATTGCACTGTGCATGCATTGTGATTATTTTTCTTTTATCCTCCTCCACCATTGTTTTAGTTTACCACTTTTTAATGTGTTTAATTTTTTTCTCGCCACACTGTATGTGTGAAACTGGATTGGATTACACAGTTCAGAGGTTGAATCATTTGTTTCATTGAGCAGATCCAGATAAGTCGTAAGTGCTATGCATATACATGGTTTCTTCAATTAAATTAAGTAAATTGTGATGATCCTTTTTTCATGACAGTCAGCTTGCAGCGGTGTAGTGACCACATGTGACCCTGGTAGGTGCTATGCATCATGCTTATTCTAGACTATCACATTAGCTCCTGTAGGTATCCCCTTTTTTTAAATCATAGCCTCTTGCTCTCTCGGTATCCGCCCACACCACAACCATAATATTAATGCACAGTCTTGATCACTGCTGATTGGGTTCTGTGTAAAAAATAAAGTTTTGTTATACTGTTGTAACTGTGTCAGTGTGTTTTCAATGGTTGGAGTTCTGGGACATCCACATGCATCACATTAGTGTCACATTCCTATATATGTAAACTAATGAGCCCTAGTTAACATGCAATAGATCAATACATATCAAATGGAATAATAGTCATAAAAGCATTAGATATCATATAATACTAAATGCATAATCTAATAATAATAAAGGGTTAATACACAAGCAAAATAAAAGTCCCATATGCGTTTCTCTGCTGTAATCTGCAGCTTTTTCTGTGACAAAAGATTTCCTTTCTCTATTCTTGCTTAGACGGGCCTGGTTGTGGGAGGATGAAGGGTTCTTTTTCCAGAACCCTTCATTCTCCCACAACCAGGCCCGTCTAAGCCTGAATAGAGGAAGGAAACCTTTTGTCACTGAGGAAGCTGCAGATTACAGCAGCGAAACGCGTCTGTAACCTCGATATTTAGACCTGTAATTTACAACAATTGAAACATTTTGGATATCTCTTTGACAGCAGCACATATTTACCAAGTTTTTCTTTTTACTGGCAATATATTTTATTGTACTTTTGTTTTGTTTTAAACTCAGGGTTGGTGTATGTTAGTTTTGAAGAGGGTTAAATATCACAACCAAGGCTATATACATTAACACACCACAGATTATCATATTATGACTAAATACACACACCATTTAAGGAGATTACTGGCATGAACTCAACTGTTGGTGCCCAAGTATCAAGCATACGTGCAAACTGGCAGATGTTTGTATGCCTGAAGGTTGCTGAATTCCCACCCAGAAGCATAGCACATCTTAATTTTTAATCTTTGCAAACATTCCCTCTTCACATCTCCTTCACATATCAACAAGGCACCGGTGTGAACAGTGCTTTTGGGAATAGCAGCACATTCAACTGATGTATACACCAAGCAGTATACAACTAGGATTTGTGCGATTTGAACCTATTAAAGACTATTGCCGATTAGACAAGATCTATCAAGTGCTAAGGCTAAACTTTGGTTGTGGTCAGATTGTACCCAACCACCAAAACCAATCGCAATACACAGGCCTAGTCCATATAGTGATACTGTGGAGTATGAATATTCCCCTGAGGGCCTAACATGAATATGACAGATGAGACTGGAGTGGGTTGCCAGTTCCTTCTCTAGTGGACTGTGATTTGTCTGACCTCACTGCTATGATGTACCCACCTACACTGGCCCTACATGGTATAGCTCACAGCTTCATTGAAGGACACAACCTTTTTCACCACACAAACAGTGGCCAAATTACACCTCCACATCACATAGATCAAGTACCCAGGGAACATTTGATTATTTGTTGTTCAGTCCTGCAATCGTGTCTGACTCTCTGTGACCCTATGGATTGAAGCACGATTAACTATGTCTCTGCCTTTGCTTTGCATGCCAAAGATACTGAAGTGGGTTGCCAGTTCCTTCTCTAGTGGAGTGTGATTTGTCTGAACTCTCTGCTAGGACGTGCCCACCTAGAGTGACCCTAAATGGTATAGCTAACAGCTTCATTGCAGTATACAAGCCCCTTCACCACCACCACATAGCAATACTGAAGGGGAACATACACCACACTAATCTACTCTAACCCATCTGGAGGGGCCACAAAAACACATGGAGGCTTTGCAGTGGCTAGTGGATCAACAGCCAACTTATCTCCATCAGGGGTAATCTCCGCTACGCCCATCCTAGTAAGTCCTACGCCATTGCCGGTGACCATGTGCCAAGATGTATATTTGATGACCTCCCATTCTGTTCTGCTATTCATCATCATCAATTGACATTAGTTTGGATTGCTAAGTGGTGGTGGTGAAGGGGTTTGTGTAGCTGAATGAAGCTGTGAGCTATACCATGTATGGCCATTGTAGGTGGGCAGGTGATAGCACAGAGGTCAGACAAATCCCAATCCACTAGAGAAGGAACTGAAAACCCACTCCAGTATATTTGGCATGCAAACCTGGTAAAAAAGCACAGGCAGAAACATAGCTGAATGTGCTGCAGTCCATAGGGAAACTGAGAGCCGGACACAACTCCAGGACTGAACAACAAATAATCAAATGTTCACCGGGTACAGGATCTATGGGATGTGGCAGGGAAATATGGTCACTATTTGTGTTCCCATATGTAGATGTGATGAGCGAGATGTATATTAAATTATATTGATGTTTTAGGGGCGACAATGGAGCCTCTGTGAGCGGGAAAGGGTTAATATGGCATGAGTTTCATGTTTTGGTGTGGCTATTTAATAAGGTAGTGTGTCTTTAATTGCTTTGTGCAACTTGTAGCATGGCTTTTCATATTGGCATATGCATGACCATTACAACATATGATGGAAATAACATATTTTTAAATTGACAAATTTTTGTTTGTGAATTATTGTGCAAGTAATTGTAATGCCTTTCCATGCTTTTCCCATATTTTAATGTGCATTTCTGTGTTTATATTGCCCTTTACAGTCTTTAAAAGTGGTCTGTGAACGATTTGAGGGTCCTATTTCGAGGTTGTAATGTTTTGGCCTCCATTTTTGGCTTACGGGCTTGAACAACATGGAAATTTGTAGCAAATAGAAAAATAACAGTTACGGGCTTGACAGAACAAAGGGTTTGCGCCCTTAAGCTTTCTTTACAGGTCTGATTTTATAAGTTGAGAAGTCCTGCGTTCTACATTACGGGCTATGGTTTGACATCTGACGTAATGTTGACAGGCTCAGTTTCTATTGGCTGTTTCAAAATCGGGAGTTACGGCCATGCTTAATTAATCAGGTTCTAGCTACTGACGACTGCAAGGTTTACTATTTTCGCTATCATCCCCTAAATTGCAGCCTTGCCGAATTGGATGGTACCATAACTAGCGGCCACTGGGGCCTTGCAGCAGCCCCGCAGACATACTTCATGGGCTCCATAAGTTAATGCCCTGCAATAGGATGAGCGCCTTGGTCTTGACTCTTTAATAAATTAGTGTCCATTATCCAGGGACTTTTAATAAATCCTCCACATTTTTGTTTATTGTTATACTTATCATGGAATGATCTGACCAAGATGTTGTTAGGATCTCAGCAATCGATTCTAGAATATGAGATATGTAGGTTAGAGTAAAAAGTATAGTCCCTAGAATACAGATGAAGTATTCTCCAAAGATCGAAGAGCTCATTTTCTAATACAGTTTGAGTACATTTCTGAGCCGTACTAGAGACTTCCTATCTATATTATAAATCTACCCTGGGGATCAACCTTTTTAAAGTCTTCTTTGATTGTTAACTTGTTGTTAAAAAGGATTGAGACTCCCCTTGATTTAGTGTCTTTCTTCCAGTGGGTCTTCTATATACAAAAGATATCCGTTCTTACTTTAATAATATTAGCAATATGTTTTTTCCTTTTAAAAAGAGAATTAAGGTCCTTAGCATTATCAGAGATTATTTTAATTACCATTGTAAACAGTCAAAGAGAGGTGTCTCACTGAAATTAAGGATATTCTTGGACTCTCCATACATTTTCTTTAGCATAGCTAGTATAAAAGCATGTGTAAAAAAAAACAAAAATAGTTATTTATCTTTAGGAGATAAAAGCTCTCCAACTGAGTGCGTCTATTTATAACTTTTTCTTAGTTCAGACAGTGTTTTTTATGGAGATTAAAAAGTACATAAAAAAAGTGCATAAATAAAACAGATCAGATACCATATAGCTTTACATATTTCAGATGATCAGATCTTAGTCCAATGTGACTATTTTGACCAATATTAATAATTTAGTGTTTCACTAATAACCATTCAGGTTGTTTCACCAAAACATAAATTTTTGGTTTTAAACTCTGAGAATTCTTTATAACAATATTCCACTTTAGCAGCCGGTCTTCCACTTCCTTTACTGAATTTATTTTATGCCATTTAGAATTTCTTGAAATAATCAAACCAACTGGAAGTCTCCATTTATATACTAGACCATTTTGTCTAAAAGCTTGTGTGATCCTCGGATATTATTTTCGTCTTATTAAAGTAGCGGGGGAAATATCAGTAAAAATGTTTATGTTTTCATATGGAGGGTCAAAACTTTTGCTTGTAGCTAGAGCTGACAATTGCATCTTTGTAGAATTGTAGGCGCAGCCTTACGATAGTATCTCTTGGTCTGGAATTATATACATTGTATGGCAGAGGTAGCCTGTGGAAAACATCTATTTTATTTTCGTCTGTGGTAGATGAAGGAACCAAAGAGTCAAATAGTTTTACTAAATATTTGCCCAGATCTAGATTTGGAATTGATTCTGTAATCCCTCTTATTCAGAGATTTTGCCTCCTGGAACAGTTTTCAAGGATTGTTAGTTTGTTATATAAATCAGCCAGTTTTTCTTCCAAAGCATTTGTATAGGACAATAGAGAGGTATGATCTCTGGTCAGTTTGTCAAACTTGATTTCGACTTCCTGTTCTTAAGTGTATTTCTTTTATGGCTTTTGAATTTTCCATAATTTGATATGTTAAGTCCTCGGCCAAGTTTGTCTGAAATTCAGCTAGAAGGTCTTTCATTTTAGAAAGAGTTAATTGTGTATTTGTATCCTGTACAATGCCCATCTCCGGTGCATTTATGGAGCTTTGATCGCTCATATATGATCCCGAATGAGAGGTAGCTAGGGAATCCTCTTTATTTTTAGGGGAAAAAAATTAGGGGGTTTCTGGGATAACCCCTTCTTGTCTTTCCCTTTCATTTTACTTGACATGTTGCCCAGAATAAAAGGAGTCTTATGTCCCAATATGTATATATATTATATTTAAGATAAGGTATTTGCCTTTATTTAACTTGTGCTTAAGTATTAAACTCCAGGAAGCTTCATTTGATGGTCTTAACGGTCTATCTCTTATACTATCTTCTCTCTCCTTTCTTTTTTAGGAGATTCAATGAGTTTAAGGCAGTCCAAGTTGTTATTATCTGGGCATTACATGTCTTTCAATGTCACTCTTTTCCTTTCATTTTACATTACCTCCTTTTTTTACTTCTTTTATTTTCAAATATTTTGCCCCATTATCTTGCTAGGAAACTTCTTCTCTTAAATCAGATTAAATGTTTTTACCAAAAATGCAAAACAGAGCCATCTTGATCTTTAATAAGTATTTCAACTTCAACCAATTCGTTCTTAAAATCTAAGGCGCAAACAATGATATGTTAAGCTAGCAGGCTCACAATCTGTCTTTTCTGTGATATTATATGTTGTATATTTTATAATGTTCAACATTTGCTGTTATTAGAGCTTTTCCTTACTTTCAGTTCTTACATTTTATTTTACAGAAACTGAAAGTAAAGTTCATGCCACTTGTTTATCAAAAAAATATGTACGGCTTATTAGAACATATGTTTAGCTGATGAGCTCACAGTTAGCCTTTTCTGTTCTACTGTACTTCATATTTGTTATAGGTACTAACATAAGCTCTTGTTAGAGCTTTCATTATTACTCACAGTTCTTAAATGTTGTGGCTGCGATGGTGCAGAGACTAGTTGTGAAATTCTAGCCTCTCTCCTTGCTAGCGGCGTACAGTATCTTAAATTATTCTAGATTTTTTTTTAAAGAGCAGAATTTATTATAAGCATTTTAAAAGTGTTTCAATGCATGAAACATGAGTGATGCAATGGTAACAATATTTTTAAATGACTTAACATTAAATCAATATAGTAATTTGTGATAAATATAGTTTTAAATTATGCCATGCATGGAACAGTTTTGTGTGACTGCAGTATTAAATGACAGTATGCTCTTTACGTTAAAATTAGTAAATATGACACTGGACAAACTGAATCAGACACATTGTGTGTTTTTGTTATTTTATTCTTTTGTACTATATAGATGAAAATAGTTTTAACCACATAGTTGCTGAAGTCTCATATATATAAAAAGCATCCTGGGGAACAATACAGAGAAATACATTATAGGGGCTGTAATGGGGGCAAAATAAACAAGCTTCAATACTTCTCAACTGTCCTCTTGTAAGAGGAAATCCCTGTATTACTCTCAAACCCCCAAATGTGAACCCAAAATGTAACTTCAAATTTTACATCACCTGCCAGAAAGAGACTCCAGCAATTTGTCTGTACTGCAGTATATCTGAATATAGAGCAGCATTCAAATATATACAACAATACATATGTTTTTATAAAGTAGCAATCAATAGGATTCTTCTTTTTTTATGTTTTTGCTATCTTTATCATTTCATAGATATATAACCTCTTGGAAGATAAGATTTTAAGATTTATTATGATGGAATATGTATGGGGGGCTATGATAAAAATTATGAGTTAAATGAGATTGGGATGATGTATCTGTTTTGTAAAATTTGGAAAAACCTAAATAAAATCTATTTTTTTTAAACAAAAATAGGATTTGTATGATATAACTATAACTGTACTAGCGACTTGCCCGTCAAAAATGACTGCAATAAAATTTGAAGCCTGGCAATGCTGTTTGTCACACAATGCAAGGTTCTCCCCCCTCTTACTTGTGGGCCTCGCCAACCCACAACTTTCGTGCTCATTGCAAGCCTTTCCCCCTCTACTTTCCGAACCTCATGATGAGCCCCGCAATGAGTGGCTTTGCCTCTCATTGCAGGGGTCGGTCAACCTGCAACTTTTGGGCCTCGCAATAAGAACCTTTGGCGCTCATTGCAAGCTCTCCCCACTCTCTCCCTCCCTTATCTCTTTGCCCTCTCTCCCTCCCCTGATGTTTTTCCCCCTTATCTCCATCCCCGTGTCTGTCCCCCCTCTCTCACCCCTGTGTCTCTTTATCTCCCCTATATCCCTTTCCAGCCTCCCCCCCCTCTCTCTCTCCTCTGTGCTCCTGTTTGCATTAACGGGTTTGAAACCATTTGCGGGCTTGGGAAATTCAACCAGTTAAATATCAAATTAGATTGCAACCTCACTTACAGGCTCCCTGCCTCTCCCCCTGTGCTGTGTGTGAGGTTGTAAGTACATTTTTGAATCATTTGGCGTCTTTTGGTGGTCTCCCAATAGATCCTGAATTACAGGCTTGAAAAAAATGGCGGCTGTTAAATCCATAATTTTTTTGAAGACTGTAACTCGTAAGCGATTTTGAGCCTCTCCCCCCTCAAGCCAGTCACGTACTCGACTTGACTCTCTCTCTCTGTCTTGTGTGTCTCGCTCTCATTTCTTTCTTTCTGACCTGTCTCTCTTACTCCTGGTGCGCTCTCTCGCTCTCTCTGTATGCTCTCGCGCTCTCTGCACTATCTCTCTCTGTGCACTCTCTCTCTCTGTGTGCTCTCTGCATTCTCTCTGTGCTCTTTCTGTCTGTGCACTCTCTATCTCTGTGTGCTTTCTGTCTGTGCACTCTCTCTATCTCTTTGCTTTCTGTCTGTGCACTCTTTCTCTTTGTCTGTGCACTCTCTGTCTGTGCGCTCTCTCTCTGTGCACTCTCTCTCTCTGTGCACTCTCTCTCTTGCTCTCTGTGTGCATTGTCTGTGTGCACTCTCTCACTCTTTACCCCACTCTCTCTCTGTCGATCTCTGTGTATTCTCTCTTTCTGTGTGCTCTCTCTCTCACTGTGCACCCTCTCTCTCTGTCTGCGCTCTCTCTCTCTCTCTCTGTAATCTCTCTCTCTTGCAGATTGTGTGGGCGCTGTCTGTGTGCACTCTCTCTCTTTGTACTCCTCCTCTGTGTTGATCTCTGTATGCTGTCTGTGTGTGCGCTCTCTCTCTCTATGCACTGTCTCTTTGGCTCTCTCTCTGCACTCTCTGCCCTCTGTTTTGGCACTCTCTCTCTGTGCGCTCTCTCTCTACCGCTCTTTGTGTGTGCTGTATGTGTGTACTCTATCTCTGTGTCAATTTCTGTGCGCTCTCTTTGTGTACGCTCTCTCTGTGTCTCTCTCTCTCTGTGGCTCTCTTTCTGTACGCTCTCTTTCTCTTCTCTCTCTCTGTGCACTCTCTCTGTCTGTGCGCTCTCTTTCGCTCTCCGTGTGCGATGTCTGTGTGTGATCTCTCTGTGTGCACTCTCTCTCTGTACCCCTCCTTCTCTGTGTGCTCTCTCTGTGTGTGTCTCTCTCTCTGTCTGTTCTCTGTCTGTGCACTCTCTCTCTCTCTGTAGACTCTCTGCGCTCCCTCTCTCGCTCTTTGTGTGCTCTCACCCTCTGTACCCCTCCCCCTTTGTGTCGATCTCTACATGCTCTCTGCGTGTGCGCTTTCTCTATCTGCACTCTATGTGCACTGCTGTCTGTGTGCAATCTCTGTCTCTGTACCCCTCACTCCCTTTGTCAATCTCTGTGTGCTCTCTGTCTGTGCACTTTCTCTGCTTTCTATCTCTGCACTCTCTCTCTGTGCACTCTCTCTGCTCTGTCTTTGTGCTCCCTCACTGTCTGTGTCTGCTCTTGCTCTGTAATTCTCTCTCTGTACCCCTCCCTCTCTGTACCTGTCTCTCTCTCTGTACCTTTCTCTCTCATTCTCTCTTGGTCTCTCTCTCTATCTGTACCTGTCTCTCTCTCTCTGTACCTGTCTTCCTCTCTCACTTTGCTGTCTTTCTCTGAAATGCAAATGGACGCCATGCTTCTGTTAAGATCTGGTGTTAGGCCCCACCCCCACTTACGTCATAGTCACGCCCCCTTTATTATGTCAGTGTTAGCAACATTTTCTGCTGCTCACAACTATAAATGTGACTAGCAACTTGCCCGTCAAAAAATGACGGCAATAAGATTGTAAGGCAGATAATGTTGTTTGTGTGCAAAATTAATTTTGTTGGTGTTCCAAGATCCTTTGGCGCTCAATGCGAGCCTTGCGCTGAGCGCCTTCGGTGCTCATTGCAAGGATCTTTGTTGTTTGTGTGCTATGAGCAGCCTTGTTTTGTTTTTTTGGTATGGCAATGAATAATTAATAAAATAAGAAATTAATATACTTTACCTATTGTGAAGTAATATATGCAGGAAGCATTGTGTTGAAGAGCTGACAATCTGTTTTCATGTTGCTGCATCATCAGTGCTGTGGAGCTGCTGTGTAAGTCTGATGAATGTGTGCAGTGTAATAGTGTGTGTGCGCGAGGCAAATCTGTTAGGGTAGCTGTGTACTTCCAGATTGTGTAATTTAGTGTTCTAAAATGGCGCCTAATGTGTGGTACGCGGCTGTGGCTGATTTTGCGTCATTGTTTTCGGATGTTGTTCGACTTTTTCGGAAAATCCATAGGGGTTTGGTGGTGTTTTGCGTGTTTAGGGTCCTTTAGCCTCATTTTCGTTTTGTTCGGCGGCCATTTTTTCTCTCACTTAGGTGATTTTTGGGTGTCTAAACTCTGTAATTTGGACTTAAATCCCAGGTATAACTTCACTTGCAGAGGTCCTGGGTGCCCCCCCTTGCTGCGGGTAAGCTTTTTATGTGTTTGTTGTGTGTATTTATTGTGTTTCTAATGTTTTTCAGGTTGCGCGGGTTGCGTCCTTGTTTTTGGATCTCGTACGTCTTTTCGGAAAATCCGTATGTGTTTAGTGGCGTTTTGCTTCTTTAGAGTCCTGTAGCCTCGTTTTCGTTTTTTCCGGAAAGGGGATTTTGGTTGTCTAAACTCTTTTATTTCAAGTGAAATTGAGGTGTAACTTCAGTTTTCGAGGTCCTGGGTACCTCCCCTTGCTGTAGGTAAGCTTTTTATGTATTTGTTGTGTGTATTTATTGTGTTTTTAATGTTTTCATGTGCGCAGGTTTCGGGCGGTAAGGTTGTATTTTTGCGAGGTCGTAATGGGTCGTAACGCATTTCGTATTTGTTTGTCGTAAGTCCATAAATTTTGCGAGGGCTGCAGAATAAAATTATACGTTTTGTGCAACACACCACATATCAGCAACCAATTGCTTTAAAGACAATTGTGGTTCAATATAGTTCAACCCTTCAGTCAAACTCAGTATAACTTCAAAATGTGAATTAACATGTGTGTTAGTTTGTTTCATTAATTAATAAAATTAAAAATAGGTAAGATCCACACAGTGTGTGACGTGAGTGTGTTGTTTCAAATAAGTATTTCATTTATGCAGAAGGTTTTATACACTGGCTCTTTTTGGTCCCTTACTCTAAAGATCTGACATAATTTGGCTGCAGATGCCTGAGCTAGTCTATTGGAATATCCCCATCTTGTGGTGAAAAATAAAAATTGCATATGTTGTCTAAAATTGTATATGGTGGGTTTTGTACTGTTCACATTACTAGTTGGATGGATTAAACTCTGTCATGATTGCAGCAGCTTTTCAATAGTGGGACCACCTTGACCGACCAATGTTGTGGATCCCAATGGTTAGCTCCTCTCTTTTGTGGATTCTGTGTATCTGTTCAGGAACTGTGGCTTTGTTGTTGTTGCAGTCTGAAACACAGGGTGGCTCGGCCACTGGAAACTGCTTTTCTTTGCATAATAAAGGTACTGTGTAGCTAGTGGTCAGGGTAAGGGCTGACCATTCCCAGACATTTCCTGTTATTTGCCTGCAACTGCAGATTCCAGCAGGAGGCGCGTCACAGCGCACCAAAGACTGAATTAGTTCTTAGGGTTAGGTTTAGGGTTAGGGTAGTGGCAGACAGCCCGTCCCTGCCTGTAGCAAATTATGAAGTTGTAGTTTTGCAGGGCCTGGCTCCACCGAAGCAGTTGTCTATTGTTCTCTGCCACTTTATTAAGCCAGCACAAGGGTCGTGATCGGTCACCCCAATAAATTATTGTCCAAACAATTAGGGCAGCACATTTTAAAGGACCCAAACAACAACTAAGCATTTTTTTGCTAAATGGCCATTCTGATTATTTTGGGCTTCAGGCAGGAGCTCCTTGGCTAACCCAGTCAGAGAAGGAAAGCAGCTCCACCTAATCCTTCTGTTGGTCCTCAAAGGCTCTAATCATAGCCCCCAGGGTGCCATTGAACCTCTCATGCAAGACATTAGTCTTGGGATGATAGGGAGACAATCTAAACTGGGTCTCCCCATACCTCAACTGCTGGGTCAGCTCAGTATTAAACTGTGTACCCTTATCTGATACATTTTTACTCAGGAAACAAAACTGGGTGAAAATAGCTACCAAGGCTTTAGTTACCGTTGCTGCTGTAACGCAGCCCAGATCTAGCCTGTGGGTACCATGTGGCATATGCCACTACAGTGAGGCTGTATCTCTTGCCCAACTTGCTAGTCATGGCAATGGTCAATGATATCTATAGCTACTCAGTGGAAGATATCCCCTATAACGGGCATGGGCTACAGGGGACCCCAGTGCAATCGCTCGCAGCCACCAAAACTGCTGACAAGTATTACAAGAGGCACAGAAATGAGTTACATCTTGCAACACTCCTGGCCAGTAAAAGGCCTGAGGCAGGTGAGTTCAGCAAATGCCCTAGAATCTTGCTAAGGGAAAAATACAAAAATACATATCAGCCATGTTTGGTAACTGAAAACTAAGCTTAAAGAAGTGAAGGAGCATACTATACACACGACATGCTGACATATAAAATATAATGATTCACTTATTGGAACTATTATAGAATATTTAAAACTTAAAGTGCAAAGGCAAATAGATATATTGCATATTTAAATATACAATATCCAAATGCTCACACACATGTATAACGTAAGAAAAATAATAAAACTTTTAATCCCTGGTTGGTGAATCTTGGAATATCACAGTTTATTGCTTTAGAATATAGAAAAATAATGATCTATATAGGTAGTATCCTGGGTGCTTTACACCCCTTCATATATCAAAAAAGATTATTTAAAAAGAAAAAAACTTTATTGGATACTATTGATCCGGAAACGACGCCGATTAAAATGTATAAATATGACACATAGATACTCTAATCATATGAGGTATGAGTAGTAAGATATATAATGATATTCTGTATTCATACCATAGACTGTGCTGCAAGATCCTCATAAATCAGGATATACTGGTACTTCTGTTGATACAGGATATACTAATAATCATAGGATAGTGCAGTGTTATATAAAAAAAGTGGTATCTATATCACATATTATAATTGTCTAACTGCGATTCGTCGTCACGCTTCAGACGAATTGCAGTTTGACAATGATAAACTGCTGCGCATTGCGCAGAGCGCGGCGCGAGCCGCGCATGCGCAGACCGCGGCGCGAGTCGCGCATGCGCAGACCGCGACGCAAGCCGCGCTCGGCACATTGCGCAGAGCGCGGCGCGAGCCGCGCATGCGCAGAGCGCAGCACAAGCCGCGCTCTGCGCATGCGCGGCACGAGACGCGCATGCGCAGAGCGTGGCGCGAGCCACGCATGCGCAGAGCACGGCCCGAGCCGCGCTTGCGCGCAGCGCGGCCAGAGACGAGAGCAGATGAAAGAGTGGGGAAGAGGGGGGATGAGGGGGGGGGTAGAGGCACAGAGGGAGAGTGGGGAAGAGGGGAGGGAGAGTGGGGAAGAGGGGGGGAGAGTGGGGAAGAGGGGGGGGGGGAGGCACAGAGGGAGAGTGGGGAAGAGGGAGAGTGGGGAAGAGGGGGGGAGAGGCACGGCACAGAGGGAGAGTGGGGAAGAGGCACAGAGGGAGAGTGGGGAAGAGACACAGAGGGAGGGGGGGAGAGACACAGAGGGATAGGTGGGAAAGAGACACAGGGGAGGTAGAGGAGGGGGAAAAGACACACGGGAGGGAGAACAGGGGGAAGATACACATGGGAGGGAAATGGGGGGGGGGGGGAGAGGGGAACAGACACAGGGGGAAGGGGGAAAGAGACACAGGCCAGGGGGGAACAGGCACAGAGGGAGAGGGGGGAAGAGGCACAGAGGGAGAGGGGGGAAGAGACACAGGGGGGAGAGATACAGAGGGTGAGGGAGGAAGAGACACAGAGGGAAAGGGGGGAAGAGGTACAGAGAGAGGGGGAAGGAGGCACAGAGGGGGGGGAACAGAGGAAGGGGTGAAGAGACACAGTGGCGAGACACACAGAGAGAGGCGGGGGAAGAGGCACAGAGGTAGTGGGTGGAAGACACAGAGTGGGGAGAGACACAGAGGGTGAGGGGGAAGAGACAGGGAGGAAGAGGCACAGAAAGAGGAGGGGGAAGAGACACAGGGGAGTGAGAGGAGGGGGAAGAGACACAGGGGAGAGAGTGCAGGGGGGAAGATACACAAGGGAGGGAAATGGAGACACGAGGAAGGCCGGAACAGACACAGGGGGAGGGGGAAAGAGACACAGGCCAGGGGGGAACAGACACAGGGGAGGGTTGGGGGAGACACAGGGGTGGGAAGAGATGCATGGGAGGGAGAAGGGGGAAAGAGACACAAGGGAGGGAGAGGAGGGGGGAAATAAGACACGAGGGAGGAAGTAGACAGAGGGAGAGACTCGCAATGAGCTCCAAAGGGGCTCATTGCAAGGCCTGTGATGAGCGCCAAAGGCGCTCATCACAAGGCCAGTAAAGTAGAGGGGGAGAGGCTTACATTGTGTGGCAAACAGCATTGCCAGGCTTCAGTTTTTATTGCCGTCATTTTTGACGGGCAAGTCGCTAGTATATATATAAAAACTGACATACATAAAAATGAAATCTGATACCTGGGAAAATACTTGAATAAACTGGAAGTAAATACAAGCATAAATCAAAGGCTCTGCAGGTCCACTGTAATATGGAGTATTGCAAGAGGACAATGGCACTATTGGATATGAGCTAAACAACACACATATAGCAATATACTTGCTGTTCAGTAGTTAGAGCTCTCCAATATAGTTCTCCATAGACTCTCTATTAGCTATGAGTAAGCAAAGATGTTGAATATAACAATACATAAATAAAGAGATAATAGAGCCCATATAATTTGTACAAAAGGAAAAAACACACTCCAAAGAGTGTTTGTACTTAACTTCCAGCGTTTCCAGGTTCAGAACGTTGCAAAAAATGATGCCAACGGGCCGTTTCGTCCCTCCACGGCAATAGCAATACAATTTAGAATATTTAGCTTTATAGATAGATATTGATATTTTTTTTTATGTAGTTGTTTATGCAATCCAAGTTTCCATGGAGACGTGAGGCTCTCGGCGCTCAGGTGGCGATGTGGAAGGAGGATATAGTTTGAGACTATTTGCTCAATTACATGGCTCCCCTAGGATCTCTCCAAAGGCTCATACAAAGCTATGGGAGTTCTTACAGCATATCTGAGGACCTATTACATAGCTCCTCAAAAGCAATTCTGTAAGATTTACTGTCCTCTACCCAGAGGTAGCTATCTAGTTCTATGTGTGCTCGCAGCCTACGTAATGTATGCCCATTGGACACTTTAGTTCTGAAACTCTGTGGTCACCATAGCAATGCTTCCTACTATCTGACATAAACCCACTACACTAGCTCTAAAATCCTCCCATATCTCTATATACTATCCATATTTCTATATGAAACCCCTACCATGACAAGGGGTTAAAAATATATGTAAGGAGGTTAATGCTTAGATAGCCCCTATGTATAGCAAGGGCTCCCTTATCTCCAGGAGGTGCCACCGGACCCCAATTACCCCACCTGTTTGTGCTTTGGGGTGGGAAAAACATGGAACTCTCTATATACCCCTTAGCTAACCTCTCTATATCCCTGTTACTGAACCTTACTAGTCCTAGCCATAATGAGTCCCATAGTATAGATTTTGTATTGGGGCCATGGGGGTCTATAGTGACTGTCATTGTAGCTAGGGGTCCCTATAGGGGATAAAAGCTATGGGAGTCTCTTGGGACCACCAAGGGCCAGCTTTTTAATTTCGTTTGGATAGGGGTAGGCAAGGGAGAAAGCATTTTTTTGTGCTTTAGTAGCCTGGAAGGTCTTTGAAGTCAGATAACCAGCTTTTAGGCCTCTCAACATGAAATGCGATGCTGTTGGTAGCAAAAGGGGTAAATAGATACACTGTGATATTCCAGTATTCTTAGGTAGGGGAACACTTTTTTTTACTATTTGTTAAACTTCTAAAATAGTTCCAATAAAGCAATAATTACTTTATAAGTCAGTATGTGTGTATGGTATTCTCCTGTGCTCTTCCTTTTTGCATGGTGTTTATTTATGTGGACACTAGTGGGTTCTCTTTTTTAGGGGGCCCATTAAAAAGTTTTTTAGTAGGAGCAGTAGGATTATAAGCTTCAAGTGGAGCTTTCTATTAGTGATTTAATTATGTAGAGTGTCTCTCTGAGTAGCATTGATACATTTGTTGTGAGTAAAATCTAAGGACCGTATTCAAATCTTTTTTTTTTTCTTAAATTACACTTGTAGGCTAATGCAAATGCCCGTTTACTAAGTGTTTGGTGTCTAAGTCCTGCATGTTTCATTGCCTTCAGTCCTCACCACTTGTAGCCTCGTAAATTAGTAATGAGTCATTAACGAACCATTAACGGGTAGCACTTAGGCGATGAGCGCCAAAGGCAACGCGGGACTTCTGGCAGTAATGCGATTTTGACGACTTTCACCACACAAAAAGCGAGAAAAAAATGGCCTCTAAAAGAAATGAAAACTAGGCTACATGACCCCGGACCGCGCAAAACACTGCCAAACGCGTAGCACTTTCACACAGGAACAAACAAACGACAAAATACACTATTACAAATGACGGAAAATGCTTGCGAGCCGCGTAACACATTAATAACATTACCAATCTACAATGGCGCTTTACACAACTACACCAACAGATTTACCTTGCGCATACAACCAATTTCTAATAAACAGTTAGAACATTCATTACACTTTAGCATCAGAGCACCAACACTCAAACTGTACATTGTATGCTGATGGAAAATATAAACAGATTGTTAGCTCTTCAGACTATTGATTGCTGGATTTATTAATTACAAAGAGGTAAAGTATATTAATGTATTCAAGAACTAATTAATTCATTATTGATTAAGTAAATATAGATAAATATATATATCTCTTTATAATGAGTGACGGAGGTGCTCAGAGGAGCAAAAATAGATGAGACGAGAGGCTCGCCATGAGCGCCAAAGGTGCTCATAGTGAGCCACGCAATGAGCTCCAAAGGGGCTCAACGCAAGGCATGCAATGAGCGCCAAAGGGCCTCAGAGTACAAAAAGGTTTACATTGTGTGTCAAACTGCATTCCCATGGCTTCAAATTGTATTGCCTCATCATTTTTGACGGGCAAGTCGCTAGTAATATAATATTTTATCAATATGTTTGAGTCCATATACATCAACTATTGGAAATAATACACCTCCACATAACACAAATCAACTTCAGAGGTAACATAGCCCACACTATACAATAGGTTAATACAAATCAAACAATGGTCATTAACAGTATTGATCCTGACCACATCACAGTACTGAGAGTGATCATGCCACATCATTGGAATGTTATATCATCTACAAAATAACATTGGGTTTTATATGTGGGAGTTTTATACATTGGGGTGGGAAAAATGTTATCATGGGCAACGAGAGGGATTAAAGAAAATAGTGATTGACACTGTTTGTCTGGAGGTAAACACAACAGGTATATCCCTATATAGAACAGGATATGCACTTGATTGTCATAGGGAGCATCTAAGGAACAGGCTGTTATATGTGCAGGGACATGGGAAAATAGGTACAAATCATGACAAACTGTATTGGCTGTTGAGGAAGGCCACAGCACGGTCATAAATGTATCCGTCTGGTGTGTGCGGAACCCAAAAGCACATGAGGCTTTGTTGAAAAACAGGAAAACATCTAGCATAGAATCTACTAGAATCACATGTGGTCGCACCACAATAATGATAATTAGATGATTAGAAATCTCATTGTTCACCACTTAATATATTGAAGTACCCAGTAATGCCTATAGCAGTTACTTTGTGTCTTCATCTGCTCAATTATGCAGAAGCCTTAACTCCTGGATTATGTAATCCAATTCAATTACACACATAGTGTGAACAGAAAAAAATATGAAATTTATCAGTGGATGGTCAATCTAAAAAAAAAGAGAAGAGGATAAAAGTCTAGCAATATCTGTATGTATAGTGCAATGCTTTATATTGTTACAGTAACTAAAAAACAACTTACCTGATGCAAGGGGTACTGATATACCCTACAGTACCCCATAAATGCTGTGCCATGTCATACCCTAATGTACCCCCTATATGCTGAGCTATGTTATACCCTACCGTACCCCTTGCATGCAGAGCAATGTTATACCCTACAGTACCCCTATAATGCAGAGCCATGTCATACCCTACCGTATCTTTTGCCTGCCAAGCCGTGTCATACCATAACATACCCCTTGCATGCCGAGCCATGTCATACACTACTGTACTCCTTGCAGGCCGAGCCATGCCGTAACATAATGTTCCCTTCCATGCCGGGCCTACCATATCCCTCACATGCCGAGGCATGTCATACCCTACCATACCCCTTGCCTGCCGAGCCATGTCATACCCTACCATATCCCTTGCATGCAGAACCATGTCATACCATATAATTCCCCTTGCAGGCCGAGCCATGCCATACCATAATGTACCCTTTCATGCCAATCCATGCTAGACCCTACCGCATGCCTCAAATACGGAGCCATGCCAAGTCACTTCATACCCTACCTTTCCCCTTGCATGCTGGGCCATGTCACACCATAACATTCACCTTGCTGGATGAGCCATGGCATTTCATAATGTACAAGTCATGTCATACCCTATTGTACCCCTTGCATGCCAAACTATATGCCATACCATAACATTCCCCTTGCAAGACGAGACATGCCACAACTTAACTTTCCCTTCTGGGCATCGAGCTATATCATGGCATAAAGTACCCCTCGCATGCCAAGCTTTGCCTTAACAGTACTTCCCCCTTATATGCTAAACAATGCCATACCATAATGAACCCCTCGTATACCGAGCCAGGCCATTCCACAAACGTGCCCGTTACACGCAGTGCCATACGATACCACTATGCACCCTTGCATGCCGAGCCATGTTGTATCGTACCCCTTGCAAAACATCACTCTCCTACTCTCTACTATCACTGTCTATTCAGCACTTGAACCAATCCTCCAATGACTTAACTAGAAAATGCTACAACACAGTTAGCGCTTGGGCGGGAAAGATACTGATTTATGACCTGTTCCTGTCAATTAATGCAATGTTTACATTTTCTATTGGTTCATAGGGCTGTGTCACAGCAAGAAATTCAGTAAATTACGTGGATTGGCTAATTTGCTGATATCAAAGATAAAAAAGTAAAAGATCGAAAAGTACAGGGTTGTACGACCCTTTAATACTCTGTAGCGCTCCTCAGGTAGTCTAGTTCTTAGGGGATTAGTTATCAATTCAATCTTTTCGATTCAGATTTAGATTGCTCTCATTTGTCTCTGAATTAAGTTGGTTTATTCTCAAGTCCAATGTGATGGTTATAGCTAGGTGTGCTGCTTCTCTTGGAACACAGTTCACTGGTGTGTCTGTATGGTATGCAACAAAGAGAAGAGGGGTGGGGGGAGATAGCGCAAAATAAGATATTGTAATCAAAAACCCTTGTTCACAGAGGTCAGTAGAAAAAGCTCTCACCTTTTCTAACCTCAGTCTTTGAGTTATTTTATAGACTTCCCAAAACGTGTTGGCTTGTAGGTTGGTACTTATTTCCTCTGTTAACGTCTTATCTCATATTCTTCCAATAGAGTGTGGGTATTAGGGTAATATAAATGTGTACTTTTCAGAGCATGGGGAATATTACAACACTATCAACACTTAGTGGTACCCGAATATAAATATTTTGCTCTGGTTCAATATATCCCCTTTGGTGAATAGGTGTCTTTAATCAAAATACTATATAAAACATGGTCAATGTTATAAATATTACATTTATTCAATGTTTGTAAAAAAAATGTAAATATGATAAAATATGTTCAATAGCGAAAAATAAGAATAAAAATTGCAAATTATACGGTAACTCTAATCTTATTAAAAAATAAATAGATAGTAAAAATACTGAGCAGATGCGTATCACCACTTTTATCCTGTGGCTTTTTCAATGATCGAAAATACCTCAATAATATGAAACTCTGAGGTATTAGGGTAATATCTGATCAGTATCTATTTATTTTTTTTGAATAACATTAGAGTTATTTTAAAACCCTCCCTCCCCCCGGTCCCATATTCTGAGCTCCTACCCCCCCCCCCCCCCCCCCCACCACCACCACCACCTATAACACTCTTTCTGCTTCTTTATGATTGTTCTAGCTGTAACTGTAGTAATCCACCTTAAGTGGACACAGCACTTCTCACTCAGGACCTGAATGGAACGAAAACGCAGTGCGCGCACAAGAGTTGCGCTAGTCGCTACACGCAAGGTCCATATTTTTTTAGTGGGTAAGACTCAAGATTTATACTGTTCTGTTTAGTGTATTATACATTTTCTTTCATACATGGAGCAATACGTAATGTTGAATATTATCTAATATTGGTGTGCATATAAATTAGTATAAACATACTTGCGGTAACCACACAAGAAGACACATGAAAAATATTTTCAATAAAACAGCATTGTCAACCTTTCTATTTATTGTAATATTAAGAAAACACTAATTTGTTCCTTCGAAACACCCTACTGTCCTGTGACCTCTGTTAATAGGTAACTATTAGGCAATGTTTAGTATTATAGAAAAGGTCAAATGTCAGGATGTGTAACCACTGAGCATATTTGTGTATGATGTTTGACGTTGGTTACCGTAATTTGTAAGAGAGGCTGTGACTAGAGATTGCAGTGATACAACGTTTTTGCAATCCTTTGTTAAATAAATATGCAATTATAATAAGGTATATAAAATAATTAAAGCCACACTGTATTATTACAAACACTCTACCACCTGTAATTTAAAATATTATATAAGTTGATCAAACAATGGCTACTGAATAAAGTGTAAGCTCTATGGCATAAATACAAAAAATAACTAATTAAGAAATGTGTAGAAATGTATAAGGGCAGAGCTGTCACCGATGCAGGCACCGCAGCTATCCCATAGAGAAGCCCAGTGTGATTTAACTGTATTTTTTTCTTCGTTTTTTTGTAGTAAAGGACTCCCCCCCCCCCCCTTCAGGCTCATCAGGCACTGCTGGGCCCCCTCAGCCTCACCAGAACTCCCCACCTGTGGGCTTCTTACAAAGATGATGCTCAGGAGTGTTTTACTCTTCCTTTATGCCTCCCCATGAAGTTCCCTCTTTCTGCAGAGGCAGGGAAGGTATTTTGAATGACGTTGAACCCACATGACATCATTTGGGATGCGCTGCCTTTAGAAACGGATGCATCCAGCAGGGAAGGCATAGAGTAAGAGCAATGGACTCTCCTGGATCAATATGAGAAGCCCTCAAAAGTAGCTAGATAGTTAAATGGTAATGGTTTTAGCTCCGCTCCTATATCACCTAAATAGTTGTCGTACTGCGAGTTGTCGTCACCAAAGGCCCGTGGAACTTTGAGACTGCAATGAGCGTCGAAGGCGCTCATTGCAAGGCTGGAGATGAGCGCCGCAAGCGCTCATTGCCGGGCCCATGGGACTTAGCTGCAACGAGCACCAAAAGGCTGTCATTGCAGGGCTCGTGATGAGCGCCACAGGCGCTCATCGCTAGGCACCTAGAATGCAGCACTCTCTCATCGCCACTGCAATGAGCAGCGAAGTCGCTCATTGTGCCCCTGGTGATGAGCGCCTCTCCCATGTCTCTCCACTTCCTACTCCATTCAGAGGCCCGCACAGTTTCCCCTGCCCCAATGATGCTCATACTGACGCACTGATGCTCATTGCGAGGCCCGCAGTACAGGCAAACCCTGCCAGTAACTTGCAGCCCGTACGTGGTTCTGATTACTTTCATGGATTAATCCGCTCATGAGGGGGGAAATGAGACACAAGGGAGGGAGAAGAGAGGGAAAGGAAGAAGAATGAGGTAGCCATGAGTGTCCAGTAATCTAGATAATGTGAGTAATGTAGTATATAGTAATACCTTTTTTATTGGACAGACACATTCATAGCAAAACCGTAACTTCCAGATCATTGAAATTTGGAAATATGAGCTCCACTTTTAGAAAGAGAGAGAGAGAGTCACGTTGAGAAGGCAGTTGGGGTGAAATAATACAAACAAGTATTTTGTAAATCATGCAATCTCTAAAAATCTGCTGCCAGTCAGCTTTTAGTGGTCATTGCAAATACTTCTGTAAATATTTGGCATGCTATGGTGTAGATCAATATATGGTGAATCAGCAATAAGCAGTACAACTCCCCTCGGTTCTAAACAACTACACACAAATAAAGTATTTAATCATGCTATCCGTGTGCATATGCGCATGTTTCTTTCTCTGTTTTTTTTATTAAATATTTTCATATCACATCATGGACAAATAAGTTCTCTCAGGAATAGAGTATGTTTTTATATATATTTATATATAATGTACATAGGAGTTGATTTTGCAAACAAACTTTTAGTTCATCTAGATGAATCCTTTCATCTGAAAAATGAATTATGTGAATTACTTATAGAGCCAGAGGGAATACATACATAAAAATACCATTGTAACACTGCCAAATGTTGCATAAGGGGGACAATCTTTGATTACAAACACTGGATCAATAACCATCCCAATTTAGTTATCCAACATATCATCTATTGAATATGTGACCTCAACCTCCTCACAATCTGGTAAAAAAAAGTTTCCCAGACAAAGCCTTATACTGACCCTGGACGTATTTATGTAAGGTAATCATATCTCATCTTAGGTGCATTTTTGTTTTTACAGGAAAAACATTAGTTAGTCTTTCTTCATATCTTAATTCCTTCATTTGGTATTTTAATTTTGCCTTTCTCCAAACCTTTTTAGGATCTACAATGTCTACAAGATCTATATACTACATGATTATTTTTCCTTCCAAAATGCATAACTTGCAAATATGTGTGTTAAATTTTATAATCAATTTAGCTACCCATTCTTAGATCTTCTGGTACTGAGCCTACAGAAAGTACGGTAAGTTAGAAATCCAGTTCCCTCAGTACCCTTGGATGTATTCCATTAGTACCTAGTGCTTTATTAACATGTATTTTTTCAGCCAAGTTTGTATTTCTTCCTGCATTAATCAATTATTTGGTATTGCAGGCCCATTATGGTACATTGTCCCAACCATTGGTGTCTCTCTTGTCATACAGAAGAAATTCATTTATTTAGCTCTTCTGCCTCTTCCTGTCACTATTAATTAATCTCCAGCCTAAGCTTTTAAGAGTCCAAATTTTCTTTCATAGCCTTATTTTCTAATATACATATACAGTATATATATATATATATATATATATATATATATATATATACATTTTCTATGGTCTTACTTTGCAATTAACTTTTCATTTTCTATTTTAAATTGATTCGATTGGTTAGCAAGACTTGCAACTGATCTCAGAGAAGTTTATCATGTCCATAGAACTAATCTGTTAAGGTTAGTTCGTTCTTTGATTGAGCACCTCTAATTTTGTTGTTGCTTATGCAAATGACTCTTATGACTTAGTCTCCCTAAGGGTGATAGGGGCTCCAGACATGGACTCCTTGCTCACTGTTCCTTAGGGCATTATCAGCTATACCCTACTGACGAGGCCTGGCTAAGGCCAAAACGTATGCCTGGGGTTTGATGTTCTTCTGTTCAGGGTAGAATTGCCTGGTATTTTGGGGCAGCATCACTCCACTACGTGAGACCAGACTGATATACTACAGGATATTTCTCCCTGTGGAGGGCACACATGAACTAAAAAAGACTGTTCTCAGAATGGTTTATCATGTCTTAAGTACTAACCTATTAAAGTTAGTTAGTTCTCTGACTGAGCACCTCTATTTTTGTTGTGACGTTACATTGTACACATATAAAAAGTCCCCTTCTTTTTGAATCATTTATATGCTTGTTTTTCCTCACATTACATTTCATGTATAGAGCAAATATACAAGATATCATTCATACAAGACCGGATCTATATTTTTGGAGCCTCTAGGCAATGAAGTGGAGGTGCCACTTGCCTGCACAAGGTGTACAATTAACCATTTTTCCATTTTCTATCCGCTGCATATTGCTTTATCCACTGACTTTAATGACTGTGTGAGCAAATCAGATATTTTCCCATAACAGACATTTTTACAACATACATACTCATACATACACTAAGCAATTACTTTTATTTTACTATTACTATTATTACAAAAATATATATTTTTCTATGGGAGGGCAGCAAGCATACTTTACACAAACACATATCATGATCACGTATATCACACATAAACTGAGTTACAGGGCCCCTGCACAATGAAAACAGAATTTTTTTTTTTTTAAAGAGTCTAAGATCATCAGTAATCAGGAAAAGGTAATTCAGCTAGTTTTTATTAGAAAAAATAAATGTTTATCCCTCTGCTGGGCCCTGGGGAAATCCATGATACATTTATAGATGTTGACTGTGTGTGACAGGGGTGTTTACATTTTTGGAGAGATATGGTTGCATTCTCTGAAGCTAGAAGTCCCAGAGTGCAGTGGAATAACTGTATATCTTGGAATTCTGAGCAGGAAATTCGTCCTTTCACTTATTTTAGATATTTAAATAAATGAACATATATGTTCTATTTATTTACTATATATCAGCTCCATGCTGATGATAGCCAGTAAGCCTGAAACAGCTGTACATGGATTGGATACTCAGCCTGTGTTTAATCCAACCTTGGCTTTGCATTAAAGCTGTGTAATACAGCATGCATAAGCTTAAAGGAAGCCATGTTTGATAATCGCTAAGGATTGAAGAGCAAAGCATTTGTGGGCACATTTGCATGTCCCAGTTCAACTTCCCAGAATGCAGCGTAATAACTGTTTCTTGGAATTCTGAGCTGGAAGCAGGTTTTTAAACTTGTTTTAGACATTCAAATGTGAACACAGATGTACTATTTATTTACTGTACTACTGTATGGTGGAGGGCTCTTTTGCCCACCATATTAAAAATGATTGCGGTGGTGAACTACCTTCTTGTAAAGTCCACAACACAGGCTGAGATCCTGCTCCATGCTGATGATAGCCAGTAAGCTTGAAACAGCTGTACATGGATTGGATACTCAGCCTGTGTTTAATCCAACCTTGGCTTTGCATTAAAGCTGTGTAATACAGCATGCATAAGCTTAAAGAAAGCCATGTTTGATAATGGCTAAGGATTGAAGAGTGAGGCATTTGTGGGCACATTTGCATGTCCCAGTTCAACTTCCCAGAATGCAGTGTAATAACTGTTTCTCGGAATTCTGAGCTGGACGCAAGTTTTTAACTTGTTTTAGACATTCAAGTGTGAACACAGATGTACTATTTATTTACTATATATATATATATATATACAGTATATATATATATACTGTATATATATATATATATATATATATATATATATATATATATATATATACAGTAGACTCTCAGTTATCCGGCACCCATGGGGATTGGTAGATGCCGGATAAATGTAGTTTCTGAATGCTTAAGAGCTACTATTAAGTGAGGCCTAAATTAGCTGCACATAGGATGCTCTGCCGACTATATTTGTCAGTGAGGGATGTTCTAGCAGCAGCAGCAGCTTTCACTCCTCACTTAAACATAGGTACGTTGGACTGTAGGGTGCGGTGCTGAACCCAGGGAATGTAACCCCAACACTGCCCTGGCTCAGTCACTCATGCCTGTCTGCTTCCAGGTAAAACTGAATTTCAGCGACGTACAGTGGAGGAAATCTACGGTCTTATAAGCATTTTGTGGCATGACAACCTTGCTCCTGGCATTTGTTGAGCCCTGTAAATTTACATTTTTACTTAAAGTACAATTTTTTTTTATGAATCCTTGAGAGTTCTGGTTGCTTGAGTTCCAATTAACTGAGTGTCTACTGTATATATCCCCAACACTACAATTTGAAATAAATTTTGGCTTATATTATTCTAAAATTTTGTTTCCTTCAGTCAGTGATCTAGATCAAGCTCAGTATATTATTATATTATACTAGAGAATTGCCCGTCAAAAAATTACGGCAATGAAATTGTAAGTGAGCTAATGATGTTTAGTGTATAATAATGAAATATATAAAACACTAGCGAATTGCCCGTCAAAAAATGACGGCAATGAAATTGTAAGGTAGCTAAATTAGTAAATGAATATAGTGTACCTATTTTGAAGCATTGTGATGAAGAGCTGGCAATCTGTGTTGATGTTGCTGCAGCATTAGTGGTGTGGAGCTGCTGTATAAGCATGCTGAATGTGTGCAGTGTAACACTGTGCGTGCGCGAGACCAAACCGTTAGCGTAGTCGTGTACTTCCGCATTGGTGTAAAATGGCGAGTAATGTGTGGTATAGGTCTGCATCGGAATATCCGTAGGTGTTTTGTGGTGTTTTGCGAGTTTCTTGTGGTGTTTTGCGAGTTTAGAGTGCTGTAGCCTCGTTTTCGTTTTGTTCGGCGGCCATTTTTTCTCTCGCTTGTTTTTTTTTTTAGTCTCTAAAGTGTTTTATTTCGAGTAAAATCGAGGTGTAAGTTGCATTTTTGAGGTCCTGGGTGCTCCCTCTTGGTGTAGGTAAGTTTTTTATGTATGTGCTGTGTGTATGTATTGTGTTTTAAATGTTTGTATGTCGGCGTGTTGCGTCCGATGTTTGCGAGGTCGTAATGTATGGTAACGTGTTTCGTACGTTGTTTGCGTGCCTCGTAAAATTTAGCGAGTGTCGTAATTTGTGTGTCGAGTAGCGACGTGAATTTTGCGAGGGTTTGAGGCCCTTGCCCAGTGACCTCGCCAGCAACTGAGTCCCTCGCTTCGCGAGGGGCCTCAGTTGCTGGCATGGAGCGCCTTCGGCGCTCCATGCCAGCAACTGAGACCCGTGCCCAGTGACCTCGCCAGCAACTGAGGCCCTCGCTTCGCGAGGGGCCTCAGTTGCTGGCATGGAGCGCCTTCGGCGCTCCATGCCAGCAACTGAGACCCGTGCCCAGTGACCTCGCCAGCAACTGAGGCCCTCGCTTCGCGAGGCCATGCCAGCAACTGAGGCCCTTGCCCAGTGACCTCGCTACGCGAGGGCCGCGGCTCGCTGCGCGAGCCGCGGCCCTCGCTTCGCGAGGCCCGCGGCTCGCTACGCGAGGCCCGCGGCTCGCTTCGCGAGCCCGCAAGCGTGAGCAACGACTCGTACGCTCACAACTATATATGTGATTAATAAATTAATATACTTTACCTATTTTGAAGTAATATATGCAGGAAGCATTGTGTTGAAGAGCTGCAATCTGTTTTGATGTTGCTGGAGCATTAGTGGTGTGGAGCTGCTGTGTAAGCGTGATGAATGTGTGCAGTGTAATAGTGTGCGTGCGCAAGACCAAACCGTTATCGTAGTTGTGTACTTCCGAATTGTCGTAAAATGGCAAGTAATGTGTGGTATGCGTCTTAGCGGAATATCCGTAGGTCTTTTGTGGTGTTTTGTGAGTTTCTTGTGGTGTGTTGCGTGTTTAGAGTGCTGTAGCCTCGTTTTTGTTTTGTTCGGCGGCCATTTTTTCTCCCGCTTAGAGAATTTTTTAGTGTGTAAACTCTTTTATTTTGAGTTAAATGAAGGTGTAACTTGCTTTTTTGAGTATGAGTATTTTTATGTATGTGTTGTGTGTATTTACTGTGTTTTAAATTTTTTCATGTTTGCGGGTTGCAGACGATTTTTGTGAGGTCGTAATGTGTGGTAATGTGTCTTGTATGTTTTTTGCGTTACGACGTGAAGTTTGCGAGTGTCGCATTTGCTGGCAAGGAGCGCCTGCGGTGCTCCTTGCCAGCAACTGTGACCCTCGCTTCGGGAGGGCCGCGTTACGACGTAAAGTTTGCGAGTGTCGCAGTTGCTGGCGAGGGCCGAGGCTCGCTATGCGAGCCCGCAAGCGTTAGCAACAACTCATACGCTCACAACTATATATGTGACTAGCGAATTGCCCGTCAAAAAATGACGGCAATGAAATTGTAAGGTAGCTAATGCTGTTTAGTGTGTAATAATGAAATATATAATACATTAATAAATGAATATACTTTACCTATTTTAAAGCATTGTGTGGAAGAGCTGTGAATGTGTTTTGATGTTGCTGCAGCATTAGTGGTGTGGATCTGCTGTGTAAGCGTGCTGAATGTGTGCAGTGTAACACTGTGCGTGCGCGAGCCCAAACCGTTGTCGTGTACTTCCGCATTGGCGTAAAATGGCGAGTAATGTGTGTTATACGTTTGTATCGGAATATCCGTAGGTGTTTTGTGGTGTTTTGCGAGTTTCTTGTGGTGTTTTGCGAGTTTAGAGTGCTGTAGCCTCGTTTTCGTTTTGTTCGGTGGCCATTTTTTCTCTCGCTTCGATTTTTTTTTAGTCTCTAAACTGTTTTATTTGGAGTAAAATCGAGGTGTAAGTTGTATTTTTGAGGTGCTGGGTGCTCCCTCTTGGTGTAGGTAAGTTTTTTATGTATGTGGTGTGTGTATGTATTGTGTTTTACATTTTGTAATGTTCGCGAGTTGCGTCCGAGTGTTGCGAGTCCGTAATGTGTGTGAACGTGTGTCGTATGTTGTTTGCGAGTGTCGTAATGTGTGTGTCGTACTGTTTCCATGCCAGCAACTGAGACCCTCGGGCAGTGCCCTCGCAAAGCGAGGGCCTCGGCTCGCTGCGCGAGCCGCGGGCCTCGTTACGCGAGGGCCGCAGCTCGCTACGCGAGTCGCGGCCCTCGCTTCGCGAGGGCTACGCGAGCCTGCAGCGTTAGCAACAACTCGTACGCTCACAACTATATATGTGATATTAAACATTCTACACTACAGTATCTTCTTTCCTCTCCATCAATCCTTAATATGCTTTTTGTGTTGAAAATAAACTTATTATAAATAAACTGTATATATACTGTATACATCATAATTGTAGAGTGATCACAAACTTGTAACTACAAGACACTGTAGACCTCTCTGGTACAGACATGTGAAAGTAAACATAAGATAAATTAGAATGTCCATAAATATATATGAAATATTAATTTAGGAAGCTATGGAGACAATATCACAGACATCATCAACAATATGTAACTGAAAGTAAAATTAATGGGAATATAATATTATGGAGATGTTTAACCACATTATGTAAAAATAAGTAAAGCCAAAGTCCAAGCATTTACATGTGCCACCAGAGGTCATTGAGGCAATTCTTCTGTAAAATGTACATGCTTTTTCAATGTGAGAATGCTTTATTGAGGACATCCTATACTCATCAAATAGCCTAGTCTTTACATGTAGCCAGATGACTTCCATTTTATAGTTCACATACGAGATGAGATTATATGAGACATACAAATGAATGTTGCATTAAAAAGTATTAGAATTATTCAGTTGAGCAGTCTGAAGCAGTGTTTCAGCTGTGCATGTTACCTTGCTGTATATAGTATTTTGCATCACTAATGCCACTATAAAACCCTGTGGTAATTCTTGAAGAATGCATATTTTGAAAATGTAATTATTGTCTACATGCCCCCACCACAAAAGCATCAGAGCTTTGCATATTTTGGACTATGGATATAGTAGCCTGTGAGGTTTATTTGATCATATTTTACATACTCTGATAGCAGAATTATAGGCTTTTTTACAAACAAGAAGCACAATACAAACTATATTTCAAAGCACAAAACCTGAGATAGGTAAGTGGTTTAGTAATCTCTATTGATATAGCAAGGATCTTGCTTACATGATGGTGCCCCTACAAGATAAAGTAATATTTAAAAAATGGAACATAATAGGCAAGAGGAGTGAGGAATATTTGACTTATAGTGGGAGCCCATATCTAACAGTGTGTGCTCCCCAAAACTACATATGTGTATCAAGGTGAAGTGTTATAATATTTTTATAGTCATTTGAGTTGTATGAGCTGCAAATGTACCGTCAGAGTTCCAAGATGTAAAGACATTGAAATATACATGGAAATGTGTTTTAACACAATAATATGTACAGTATCTAGTAATTACCTTTGTACTCCTCCAGACTGAATCATGTCATGACTTGCTAATCATATAAGCACATGTTAAATATGAGCTGGGATAACCGTTAAGTGTGCATGATTAATAATAGCAGAATACTGTCCATGTCCTTTCCAAAATTACTCTCATGTCTATTGTCATTTCCATTCACCATCAGGACTGAAGCAAATGAAAGTAAGCCTCACACCATCAACCTGAGCAAAAGCATTCACCAACAGACATGTCTCCAGTTTCATTCACCAACAGCACTTAAACCGTCACCATCCAACTGAGTATAAGTACTCCACAACTAACATCAGTTCCATTGACCTTAATTCCTTTTTACCTTCAGACCTAGAACCTCGCACACCACCACTCTTCTGCTTCTGAACCCACATAACATGCCATCCCACCTACCCTGTAACATTATTTGTATTACTTTATAGTGCAGGTTTCTGTACTATTACCTCCATTGTTCATAGCTGACACACCCACAGTCATAATCACTAATTAATATACCAACAAATTTAACTAATTAACCATCTCGCCTCTTTTCAATTACTTGTCATGTCCTTGTTTCTCCTTTTAATTACTTCACATTTGGTATCAATAATCATTTAGGGCCTCATTCTATTAGCGGCCGCAGCCGTTGCGGGGCCACAAGGACCGGCCGCAAGCTATTCTGCTATTCTATTCCCTTACGGCTGGAGGCTCCGGCAGGCTTGCGGCCGGTGCCTTGCTATCTCTTGCGGCCGCTCGCGCCAGAGGAAAGCCTTTGATCTAAAACGGCCGCAAGAGTTTTGCAATTCAATTGCTCCGGGAAACCTCTCTGCAAGGCTAAAAGCGAGCCGCAGCTTACTTGCAGGAAAGAGGTCCCGCTAGCACCAATTAAGCACATAAAATAGCTCAAATAAAGCCATCCTGCACTTTGAGAAGACTATAAAGGGATTTTAGGTGTTAGAAAAAATAGCACATAATTATCCTATACTCAAATCCGTAAAATATTTTATTTTTAATATCCGTAAAATATCCATGTAAAAAGTCCAGAGTGCTTGGAGCACTTCAGACCCGCCCACGCCGCAGCCGGAAAATAAACAGTTAATTTAAACTCGGGTTTGGGCTGATGTGCAAGCTTGAGAGTGGGTTTCTTTTAATCCTCATGTCCCCCAATATGATCCCTAGCATTTACAGAGCTGTACAGTGCAGGCTTGAATTTATTTTTGCGTTTTTAGATTTCTGCGCTTACGGCCGGTTCCAAGATATGCGGCCGGCCGTAAGATGAGATCCTTGCGGGGCCGTATAATAGAATCGCGAGTTAACAGAACCCCCGCAAGGAATCGCAGCCTTACGGCCGATTTACGGCCGGTAATAGAATGAGGCCCTTAGTCTATAAGCTTGCAATCTCTCATTGTTGTAAAAGCACTTTGTATAAAACTGTCATTTTTTGCTTGTTAGTTCAATGCCAGGGTCCTCAACCCCTTTTGTATCAGTCTGTCAAATTATGTTGTTATTGTCATATCCATGTTTTCATGTGTACCCAAAGAATGTGTTGGCACTATATAAATTAGAAATAATAATTATCAAAGAGTGTGTCCCATATGTCCCATATCTAGGGATAAGATCACAACGCCAAAGTTTATATCTTGGGTTTCTAATATTTTTTTTGTTTTTCCTTCAAAAATCTCATGGCAATTATATGTTTTTAGATCTCCACTGCACATAAACACAACAGTCAATATTACACCACCACACTGCAAATATTGTCCTATGCTCTCTACTCAGATAGCTCATCTGTCAAAAAGTAACCTATGTTAATCTCCTGCAGATAACACAAATAAGACACACTGAATTGTTCACATTAAACAAAAATAAATGAGTAAGCACATTTAGTACACTGTTTCAAAGTATCATAGATAGAGCTTGATTGTGTGGCTGCTGCAGGAACTCCCACAACACTCATATATAGTTATGGAAGTTCTACCAAGCAAATTATTGGAGCTGTTACATGTCTCCCAATTCAGTAGATTTACTGATTCATGGGGGGTGGGGTTGCTCGTAGCTCTCTAGTTCACAGCCTGCCTAACGTATACCAGTAGGATAGTCTGAAACTCAGTAGTCTCAGTAGCAAAGCCATACAGCGCTATCTACTTCCTAATGTGGACACACTACACCAGCACTATACTCTCCCATAACCCTGTATACTATCCATCTAGCTATATAACCCATACCCATAGCAGGGAAGTGGTTCAAATTAATATTCTGTGTTCATATTGTTTAAGGCCTTTCCCCATAAGCTCCAATAACTTGATGAGTCTGGGTATCCCTCTGGACACCCTCAATACTTGGGGCCATTGGGCACCCCTTTTTTTATCTTGGCTTATTTGGCTGTTATGACCCAAGAGCCCCATGAGCCCATACTTAAGCCTGTCACTCATGGGGCTCTATACAGACCCCATGAGCACCTAACTAACCCTGTCACTCATGGGGCTCTATACAGAGCCACATAAGCCCCTAACTAACCCTGTCACTCATGGGGCTCTATACAGAGCCATATGAGCCCCCAATTAACCTCATCAGTTATGGGGGTCTATACAGACCCCATAAGCCTCTTTTTAACCCCATCACTTATGGGGCTCTATACAGACCCCATAAGCCTCTATTTAACCCCATCACTTATGGGGCTCTATACAGACCCAATAAGCCTCTATTTAACCCCATCACTTATGGGGGTCTATGCAGGCGTCTATACAGACCCCCATAGGTATCTAATTAACCCCCTTAGTCCCATAAGGGTCTATACAGACCCTCATGGGATACACATTAACCCCAATATTAATTCTATAAGTGCCATTATAGTCCTCCAGGACCCTCAGGACACTAAGTCTAAGCACTACCTTACACTACACTATTAGCCACCCCAATAAACCAATAAATCCAAACTAACCCCATCTTAGAACTAACCACCCTCTCATTAATAACCCCCTCTAACTAATTAACTCCATCTAAGTAATTAACCCTTTTTAAAACTCACCAAAACCAATTAACCCTATCACTAATCACTTAACTTATCTAGGCCTATTTAATCCTAACTTTACCTATTTAACACTATATGGACCAAATGACCCTGTCTAGGCCTATATAACCCCCTCAGTCCCATAAGGGTCTATAGAGACCCTTATCGGACAATACTTAACCACATAAGCCCAATAGTGGTCTATATAGAACCCTATAGGACACTATTAACCACTAGAATAACACTATAAGTGACATGAGGGTCATCCAGGACAAAAAGTCTAAACACTACACTATTAACCCCCCTCTACACTATCAACCCCCCTCAACACTATTAACCCCACCTCTAGACTATTAAACCCACCTCTAACTAATAAACCCCACTCTAAGTAATAAACCGTCTTAAGTTATAAACTCCCCTCTAAGACATAACCCCCTCTAACTAATTAACCCCATCTAAGTAATTAACCCTATTTAATCCTCATCATACCTAATTAAACCTATCACTAACCACGTAACCCTATCTAGTCCTACTTAAACTATCTAGTCCTATTTAACACTAACTGGACCCAATTACCCTAACTGGGCATATTTATCCTCCAATATACCCAGTAAACCCGTATTCTATAAACCCCCTCCTACCCTACCCTATTAACAACTACACTACCTACCCAACACTAATTACAAAAAATAAAAAAAACACCTAAATCACAGAAAATAAAAAAACATATAATTACTGAAAATAAAAAACCTCATATTACTGAAAATAAAAAACAAATTTACACAAAAAATAATAATAATTTACACAAAATAAAAAACCTAATTTACACACAAAAAATAATTTACAAAAAATAAAAAAAGCATACAGTATATAAAATAAAACATTACATACAATGTAACCCCTAAATACATACATTAATACCACTAACTACATAAAAATTAACTACATACATTAATACCCCAATCTACATACATTTAAACCCTAACTACATAAAAATCAACCCCTAACTACATACATTAATACCCCTATCTACATACATTTAACCCCAAACTACATATATTTAACCCCTAAATACATACATTCATACCCCTATCTACATACATTTAACCCCTAACTACATATATTTAACCCCTAAATACATACAATAAAAATCCCTAAATCTGACCTAAAGCAACCCCCTTACTAAACTTAGAATAGGTTAAATAAGCCCACTTACCTTGCCCAAATGCGACAACGGGTTTCTGGACTTCTAGCCTAGCCTAAGGTCCCATACTTCATTGCCGCAGGTTTGGCATCTGGAACCCCTAGGAAAAAAGAGCTCCCCACTGCAAATGAGGCTTGTAGCGCTTCTTAAAGTAAAAAATTGGATATGGCGCCCTCTGATTGGCTGAAAACGCTGTTGACCATATTTCAACCAATCAAAAGGCGCAAAGGTGTGAGCCAATCAGAATGGCATACACCCCTATATCCCATTCTGATTGGCTGATGGACCTGTCAATCATTTGTAAACCAATCAGAAGGCACTATTGCCTTCAGCCAATCAGAATGGTATACACCCCCAATGTGTGAATCCCATTGTCATTGTCTGAATGCAATAGTGCCTTCTGGTTGGCTGTTGTAACTGTCAATCAGATTGTTGCCAATCAGAAGGCACAGATGCCTTCAGCCCTATGAGTGACAGGGTTATTATCTGCTCATGGGGCTCTGTATAGAACCCCATGAGTGATGGGTTTAATTAGGGGCTCATAAGTGATAGGGTTCATTTTTATTGTAGCGCAGGTCCTTTAAGGACCGTTAAGATCCTTTCAGGACCTGCGTCAGGATTTTTTTTTTATGCAGACCCCCATTACAAGGGTTAATGTAGGGACACTGATGGGGATCCCCAGCATTCGGGGGTTAATGTTAGTTGCCACGGGTGTACTTACAGTACCCCATGGCATGGGGGTAACAATTTGTGTGCCGCGGACCCTTTAAGGACCCGCGGCAGGGAATTTGAAATTTTTAAATGCAACGGGGGTCCCGACCGGGACCCCCACCATGGGGTTAATGTGAGGACCCTGGGGGGGTCCCGATCGGGTGCCTACCATCATGGGGTTAATGTGGGGAGTCTGCGGGAGTCCCGATTGGGACCTCCACATATTGGTGGTCTCATGAAGGAGTGTGGGGGCTGTTAGGTGCAGTGGGGACATTCGGGGAAGCATACGTCAAGGCATCTAAAGCCTTTGTGGGTCCTCCTGAGCACATGTAGGACCTTGTCCTGCATTTGCGATTTGCGAGCTGGGATACATTTGCGAAGTGGGAGGGATCAGGCAATTGAATAGGGATTTGCGATTTCAGCCCTGCAAAAGTGACGCATTAAAGGCTTCAGAGTGGTGTAGGCTCCAAGTTGCACAGCGGCCTACTGTACGGGACGCTCATTGCAGGTTTCGTTAACCTGCAAGTTTTGTGCTTGGGAATGCCATGTGTCTCTTTCCACCATCTCCCCCCTGTCCCTTCCCTGTGTCTTTCTTCTCTGTGTATCTGCTGAATGTTTGGGTGTTACACGCTGATTGCTGTTGGTTTTATTTTCAAAGTCCCGCGTGCCTAGCTTTGCTCAGTCTTGTTTTTATCCAGTTTCAGAATTTTTCCGTTTTTCATCCGCTATTTTATCCTCGCATAGCTGATTTTCTATTGATGAAAACCTCCAAATATGGCTCAAATTCGCTTGCAACCTCACTCCCAGGTTTCTTAGCTCTCCCCCTGTGCTGTGTGTGAGTGTGTTATTATTTTTGTTAAATTATTTTGTTTGTTTTTGGGGTTTTTAGAGTTACGCGCTTGGCGAGGCTTGCAGTCGTGTGAAACTTCTCGCGCCTAAGTCCTGTGTGCCTCAACTTCTTCCCCACGCCCTCTGTCGGTGTACAGCAAGGTTCAGTCTTAGGCCCCCTTCTTTTCTCTATCTACACATCCTCCCTCTGTGTCCTAATTAAATCTTTTGGATTTCAGTATGATCTATATGCAGATGACACTCAAATCTACTTCTCTGCACCTGAACTATCACCCTCTCTGCTAGCTCATGTTGCCAATTGCCTCTCTAGCATATCCTCATGGATGTCCACCCGTTAACTTAAACTCAACATGTCTAAGACAGAACTCCTTGTCTTTCCACCCTCTTCCTCAGCTCCCACCCCTCACTTATCTTTCACTGTTGGCAATGCCATTATCACTCACACCTCCCAGCCCCACTGTCTTGGGGTTTTACTGGACCCCGCCCTATCTTTCATTCCTAACATTCAATCACTCACAAAATCTTGTCTCTTTCACCTAAAAAACATACATGTCACTACCTTACACAAGACACAACAAAAACTTGACTACTGCAACTCTCTCCTCACTGGCCTTCCTATCACCCGTCTCTCTCCACTCCAATCCATATTAAACGCATCTGCTAGACTCATTTACAAAATCAACGCACAGTGTCTGCAGCTCCTCTCTGTCAGGCACTCCACTGGCTTCCCATAGCCTCCAGAATAAAATGATGATCAAAATCATGACTCTAACATAAGAGCCCTCTACAATAATGCACCGTCCTATATCTCTGCTCTCATCCCGAAATAAACTCCCACCTGCCCTCTTCGCTCTGCTAATGACCTTATTCTCTCCTCCTCTCTCGTCACCTCCTCAAATTCCCGCCTACAAGGCTTTTCTCGTGCTGCCCCTATAATTTGGAACTCCTTGCCTCGCACCACTAAATAATACTCATGCCTCAAATCATTCAAAATCTCTATAAAAACACATCTATTCAAAGAAGCCTATCATCTTTACCCTTTACATGCTCTATTAATCTATCACTCTCCATTACACCACCCACACCCTTTAGAATGTAAGTTTGCAAATTTTCAATCTTGATAGGTGCTTTACCTAAAGCACTGTGTATGTCTGATTGAAAGCTAAATAACAGGGCCCTCCATCCTTTGCACTGTGAAATTGATCTTGACTTGTATTTAACCCCTGTATAGTGCTAATATGTTGGCATATTATAAATAAAGGATAATATTAAGTCTTTGCAGTTTAATTTGTTTCATGACTTAAAAACTTCTATAGGGGTGTGACAGCTTCTTTACTTCTCTCAAGTACAGAGAAAAATAAATAGTACATAACGGAACTAGACAATTATCACCCCTTTTTTCTCACTATACATTGAACCTTTGCTTAATCATATCAAACTAAATCCTCCAATCATGGGAATTCCTCACAGAAAAGGCAAATAAAAAATCCCAGCATATGCAGATGAAATTATGTCATCATTAATAAATCCTCGTAAATATCTTCCTTGTTACATAGTTACATAGTTACATAGTATTAAGAGTTGAAAAAATACCTTCAGTCCATCAAGTTCAACCTTTCAAGATCTCCTCCGATCTGCAATATGCGGATTAACTATTAATTAATTAGTTGTATAAAAAAAAAAAAATCGAATCCCTCCTGATCCCAGACACCGGTGACCGGACTTCTCCCTGGATCAATACTGCCTCTCTAATTATCCATGATAACCCTGAATTCCCTTTTTAATTAGAAATAAATCCAGTCCCCTTTTAAAGCTATCTATCGAATCCGCTGTCACCACTCCTCTGCATTGTTTTAAAACTAAGACCCAATCAAACCATCTGCAGACCTTGAAACTGAAAAACATGTGATATTGTTTTGTCTGATTTGGCTACATTATGGCCAAGTCCTTTGTGATGGTATGCTATCTATTAAGTATTCTCTGATGCAGTGGTGGAGCTCGTAAATGGAGGGTCCTGGTGCAAATAATATAAATAATCCACCCCCCCCCTTAGTTTTCATGAGATACCTAGCTGAAAACAATTACTTAATATTCCAAGTAAGTTATGTATTTTTATACTCTTTATTATATATCAGTACATAATTAGGTACATAGTGGAAAAGTAATTTAGGATGAAAAAATACTTTAGTCCATCAAGTTTAACCTGCAAAACACAGATCTATTGTTAATTGATCCAGAGGAAGGCAAACAGAAAAAAAAAACCCCAGTGAAACTTTGCCAATTGTCTCAACAGGGGAAAAAATATAAAATTCCTGGCTATTTTTCCTTCCCAGATGCATCATAACTTTACATTTATTCATATAAAATCTCATTTGCCATTTAGATGCCCATTCCTTAATTTTATGTAAATCCCTTTGGAGGGAAAGCACATCACTATCTGATTTAATTACCTTGCACAACTTCGTGTCATCAGCGAAAATGGAGACACCACACTCCAATCCTAACTCTAAGTCATTAATAAATATGTTAAAAAGGAGAGGACCTAATACTGAACCCTGAGGATCCCCACTTACCACGTTAGTCCAATCGGAGTATGTTCCATTTACAACAACCCTTTGCTTCCTGTCTTTTAGCCAGCTCTCAATCCATGAGCAGATATTTACTGCAACTCCTGTATCTCTTAGTTTGCACAATAGTCTCCCATGTGGCACTGCATCAAAAGCCTTTGCAAAATCCAAAAAGACTACATCCACTGAGTTGCCTTGATCCAGGTTCCTACTAACCTCGTCATAGAAACTAATTAGATTTGTTTGACATGACCTATCCCTTTTAAATCCATGTTGACTCCTACTTATAATCCTGTTCAAATAGACATATTCTTGTATATTATCCCTTATTAACCCTTCTAAAAGCTTCCCAACTACAGAAGTGAGGCTCACTGGTCTATAATTCCCCATATTTGCTCTTGCTCCCTTTTTAAATATAAGTATAACATCAGCATTTCTCCAGTCATCTGGTAGAGACCCTGTGTTGAGTGAATCTTGAAAAATTAAATATAATGGTTTGGCTATTACTGAACCCAGTTCCCTTAGTACCCTTGGATGTATTCCATCAGGACCCGGGGCTTTATTAACATTTATTTTTTCCAACCTCTTTTGGATTACTTCCTGTGTTAACCAATTATTTGGCAAAGGTAGTGTAGCCCCATTATGTTGCCGTGTCCCAACCACTGGTACCTCCCTTGTGTATACCGAAGAAAATAACCTATTTAGCTCATCTGCCTTTTCCTGGTCACTAATTATCAGATGGCCTGTGTCACATTGTAATGTTCCTATAGCTTCCTTCCTCGCCTTCTTCCCATTAATATACTTAAAAAATATTTTAGGGTTAGTCTTACTCTCTTTTGCAATTCATTTTTCATTTTCTATTTTAGCCAGTCTAATCGCCCTTTTGCAAGCCTTGTTGATTTCCTTGTATTCCTGTAAGGCAGTCTCTTTCCCCTCTTGTTTGTATAATTTAAATGCCTGTTTTTTACTCCGTATCTTGATCTTTAAATCATTGTTAAGCCACATTTGATGGGATTTACTCCTTTTACTTTTATATGCTGATGTGTATGTATATTTAGTAAGGATTTAAATGCTGTCCATTTATGTTCAGTATTTTTACCTGCCAGTTCTCTGTCCCAGTCTATACTTTATATTGATGCCCTTAGACTGTTAAAATCTGCCCTTTTAAAATTAAGAGTTTTCGTTGGCCCCTTAAAATGTTTTTTTTTTAATTCAATCTCAAACAAGACTGTGTTGTGATCACTGTTTCCCACATTTGATACTATATCAATATTATTTGTGATGAGTAAGTCTAAGATAGCTTCATTTCTAGTAGGCTCTTGTACAACCTGGGCCAGATAATAATCCCTGAGTGTACTCAAGAACCTTCTCCCCTTAGATGAACTGCTGGTCTCGTTTATCCAGTTTATTTCATGGTAATTAAAATCTCCCATTATTAGAACTTGACCATGCTTAGCTGCATTTTCAATCTGCGACAATAATTGTATTTCCTCACTTTCAGCTATAGGTTTATTGCATACTCCTACTAATATTCTTTTGGAATTTGCTGCTCCGCTATTTAACTCTACCCACAAACATTCAGCTTTATCACTAGGTCCACCATAAATATCTTCTCTGACTATAGGCTTAAATGTAGGCTTAACATACAGACAAATCCCTCTTCCTCATTTACCATTGCCTCTATCTTTCCTAAATAGGTTATAACCATCCAGATTAACAGTCCAGTCATGAGATTCATCCCACCACGTTTCAGTAATGCCTATTAAATCCCATTTTTCATTAATTGCTAATAATTCTAACTCTCCCATTTTTCCTGGCAAGCTTCTGGCATTAGCAAGCATACACCTTATGTTATGAGTCTGTAGTTCTGAAGTGCCTGCCACTGTACTTGAATTACTTAGTATTACCTCCCTATTGACTATACTACCCCTCCCCCATCTCCTCCCCTATGAGTTGTTAATTCATCCCTTATACCCTCTACACTTTCTACCCCATTACTTATATCTAGTCCCTCCCCCCCACCTACAAGTTTAAAAAACTCCTCCAGTTTAATGGAAGAACATGATACATATTCTACTCTTTCAGGTTTTAAAATTAACTTGATTAGATCAGATATTTTGAACATCTGTGTTCTTTAATATAAGCCTAAACTTATAGGGCCTCATTCTATTAGCGGCCGCAGCCGTTGCGGGGCCGCAAGGACCGGCCGCAAGCTATTTTGCTATTCTATTCCCCTCCAACCGGGTTTCCGGCAGGCTTGCGGCCGGTGCCTTGCTATCTCTTGCGGCCGCTCGCGCGGGAGGAAATCCTTGTATATGGTCAGGAAACATCCAAGAATTTCTAAAGCAACTTTGCCAAGACTAACATAACTTAACAATAAACTGCTCAGCTTACACATGTATCATGTATAGGCTTGGCACTTACCTCTCCAACATAAACGTTCAGTAGACCTAAAAAATTATATTGTTTTACAAAATGTGTTATCATACTTCATATGGCTTCTGAAGCCTCATCATTCTCAGCCACTTGGCTTTGAAGGTATACATTTACATTTTAAAGGCATAGAAGCTGCTGGAATATCCAGACATATGGATCTCAAACTGGATAATGATATTATTCTATTTCATATTTGTTAGGTATTTTAATTTCTTCATTTAGAAATTAATTAGCTAAGAATATCATGATTATAAAAAGTATGTCAGCATGTTTCTTATCTTGTATCTCACTAGAATGTTTAAGTGCGTCATCTGTAGAGACACTTGCTTGTAAATATGTATTTAACCCTATTTCCAACTATGCTAATAGCTGTGACGTGTGCTATATAAGGGACGGGCCGTCCAAATAAAACTCCGAGATTATTCTGATGGCACTCTGACTTCTGTGCATTATTTTCTCTCATTATATCTTGGTACCTAGATATAATATTATACACACATCAGAATACATGATTACTCACTAATCTGATCCTATCAATATTCTTCAGTTGTAAACATCTCTTAAACCATACTTTCTTGAGATATAGACAACTCCAAAGCTTTCCAGCCCAAAAACAAATAAAAGTAGTAGACTCTTTTTACTTTAAAAAATTGGCCTGTGCCGCTAAGGCTCTGATATACCAATTATATATGCTTCTTCCATCTGCTGAAAACATTTATCCTGTCTCATATGTCATCCAATGGGAAAAAGATTTGGGACAGCAGCTTCATTTGGATTAATGGCAAAAGTTTTGAGAAATACATAACTCTATCTCCATGTGTTCCAATTATAAACAACAGTCCTATAAAACACTTATCCATTGGTACCTTACACCTCTTAGATTATACCAGGTGAGGCAGGTCTCCAGACATCTATGCTGGAAAGGTTGTAATTCAGTAGGCTTGTATCTTCATGTGTGGTAGTCTTGTTCAAAGATTCAAACTTTTTGGATCTTAATTTACACTTTAATAGTAATATGCTTGTAAGCTCCACCCCAGCTTGACCCATAGTTTTCTCTTTTATCGCGTTCTTGGGGGCAATAAACAAGAAAACAAAATGCATTAACTACACAGATTAATTTGGCGGCTAGAAGAGCTTTAGCAGGAGTGTGGAAAACTCCAGAATTCAAGCTTAAATACTGTTATAGCTAAAATATGGGATAACATTGAGATAAAAAAATTGACAGCCAGAATGAAATTTAGTTTTATTTTGTTTGAAGTCAAATGGCTATAATGGTTTATTCATGTTTGAAGTACATTTCTTTAGGACTGTCTTATTCTCTTGGATTCTTAGAACTTGACCCAGTGATGTGTTATAATCATTTATGTAATTATTAAAAAAAACTGTATAATTGTTCCTCGAGTTTGGTCATTGTCCTAAAACTCTTGTATAAATGCCATATGCAATGTAAAAGTGAGAATTATTATGTGTCAAATACCCATTGTAATTTGATGCCATATCTTTTGACAATCTGACTCCCCTTTTCCCTTTCTATTTTCTATTCCTTCCTCACTTCTTTATTATATTATATATTATATTAGCATCAAGGGAAGCAAATATAATGCTCCCACTATACAAATCCCTAGTATGCCCTCATTTGGAATATGGAGTACAATTTTGGGCACCACTTCATAAAAAGGACATTTTAGAGCTGGAAAAAAGTACAGAGAAGGGCGACAAAGCTAATAAAGGGGATTGGGATGGGGGGGTCTAAGTTATGATGAAAGACTAACCAACTTAAACTTATTTACTCTATAAAAAAGGTGTCTACGAGGGGATATGATTACCTTATATGAATATATCCAGGGTCAATACAAGGCTTTGTCAAGGGAACTTTTTGTGGTAAGAGGTTTTCAACTGACAAGGGGACATTCTTTGAGATTAGTAAAACGATTTTGCCTTAAAGAAAGAAAAGGGTTCTTCACAGTAAGGATGGTTAATCTGTGGAACTCTCTACCAAAGGAGGTGGTGACGGATTCGAAAGATAACTTTAAAAAGGGATTGGATATATTTTTAAATAAAAAGGGCATTAAGGGCTATCATGGATAAATAGAGAGGGAGTATTGATCCAGGGATGAATCCGATCGCTAGTATCTGGGGTCAGGAAGGAATTTTATATTTTTTCCCCTGTTGAGACAATTGGCAAAGTGTCCCTAGGTTTTTTTTTCTGTTTGCCTTCCTCTGGATCAATTAACAATAAATCTGTGTTTTGCAGATCAGAGAAGATCTAAACAGATTAAACGTGATGGACTAAAGTCTTTTTTTCATCCTAAATTACTTTGCAACTATGTACCTAATTATGTACTGATATATAATAAAAAAAAAAAATAATAAAGAGTAAAGTAATTGTTTTCAGCTAGGTATCTCATGAAAACTAAGGGGGGGGGGGGTGGATTATTTTTATTATTTGCACCAGGACCCTCCATTTACTAGCTCCACCACTGCATCAGAGAATACTTAATAGATAGCATACCATCACAAAGGACTTGGCCATAATGTAGCCAAATCAGTCAAAACAATATCACATGTTTTTCAGTTTCAAGGTCTGCAGATGGTTTGATTGGGTCTTAGTTTAAAAAAAATGCGTAATTCTGAGTTAAAATAGTATCTTGGTGCTTTGGTTCTCCTCAAACTTAAAGTAATGTCCTTCACCAATAAATGCATTTTTAAATAGTTAGTGGGGTGCTGCTTTACTGAACAGTAAATATCAATTTCATGTAGGTATCCATTTAATTGGATATTATGAAAATGAGAGTTTGCACAACTGTGCTCCATTAACATATGATAAATGAATTGTCCACATATTGATAGTTATTATAAATATGTGTTAGGAACTATAACTGGTTGTATGTAACCTTTGCCTATGAGTGTAAAGGGCAGCATTTAACATGGACAAAATCATTGATGTTGTGCTTAACATTTCTTCCTGAGTTTGCTATACATTGTTGGGCATTCTTCTAATCATTGACTTAGTATTTACTGATGTTTAAGAAGGGTTAAAGGTAATACAGCGTGGCAAATTGTATGTATGTATATAAGTGAGAAAAAATGAGTTTTTCTTCAGAGTCCTCTGACTGAACAGACTGTAATTCCTAGACAGATTGTGTCTTCTTTCCTTCTACCTAGAAGGATGAAGCTCAGTGTGTGTTTCCTCGCTCTCACTCTGGTGTTCTGCTCTAGGGCAGCCCCACCTGGACAGGAACCAGCTTTGGTCTCTGTTCCTTGTAGTGATCCTGGAGCAGAGTCTGCAGCAGAATTGTCTTTGAGGCAACTGAATGCCAACCGCAAGGAGGGTTCTGTGTTTAAGCTCAATCGTATTTCCAACGTTCAAGAACATTTTAATGTAAGTATAACTAACTTTGAGCAGGTCTACTTTAGGTATAAATCTGACGTGAACCAAATCAACGGATAAAATAGCATTAGATGTGCATAAACATATATGACTAGTGTTTAAAACTCAAATCTTAACCATATTTCCATCTTAATTTTCCCCTTTTTTCTGCAGTTTATTGATCCAAATCAAATACCTTTACTCTCAACTGGGTTGAAAAGTGACAATATGTATTTACACCTAATTCTTATGAGATGAACTAAATCATTGATTCCTATTCATTTTTGAACAGAAAGTTATTTCTGATTAAAAAATATCATGAACTGCCAAGACATATATACCTGTGAGTAAATATGTTGCAATCTCTTTCACCAAACAACAATAAATATGCCAGCTTGCAAGCTTTTAGGTTAACATAATACATTTTAAAAAAATCACACCTCTATGGTTACTCTATGGTGGGTGTTGGAGTTGCATTACCCCACCAGTAAAAGGTGAACTAAAGAGTAGAAGCCAGAGAGGGATATGTTGGAGACCCCAGGTCTAGATACAAATTCACTTGAAGTAGTGAATACACAAGTTCACTTTGATGAAATCTCTTACTCCACAGATTCAGTCATCCAGTAACAATTTTGGAGCTGGAATTATCAAGGCTTACAGGTCTATCTAAGTTTCCCTATTTTTACCTTTCTCTAATCTAACACATGCTGTTCAAATCAGAAACACACATTACATTGATTCATTGTATACACACACAGATGTATTGCATTTAAAAAGAAAACTTGTTTCCCACACCCCAGAACTGCTTACATAGGTACAGTAAACCTCCCAATAGAAACACTGCATTTGGGTGCTGTTTTTAACCCTTTTCTAAATTAGACTGCACATCACATGATTCTTTCCTGCACAAACTGCCATTATTCATTGTTACATTATATTAAAATGTATTAGCTGCCTATGATTGGTCAAAATAAAATCATGAATTTTATGCTAATTTTAGCAGGGATTTACAGGGGTGTCAACTCACAAAAGCTGCTGCTTGCAAACTCAAGAGATATCAGAGTGAGTTTGTTAATGTTTATTTTTTTTTTTTTTCCTACACTACTGATTCTCCTCTATCAGATGAATTTATGATCCAGGAAACTTAGATATGCCTTTAATAGGAGTTAACCTTTAAAGGGAGGATGCAAAGAAACCACGCACTAAACCTTTTTGTTCAGCTGCACAAACTTGTTTAAGAGGATTAGTAATATCCATTTTTTCACGAACAATCAGATCAAATGAAATGTGTGTTGAAAAATTCTGCACCAAAGAAGAGCAATGCCCCTTAATACATTTACATATTGAAATAAGAGTTGAATGGCCTAAGCCCCTTAACTTTATTCATCTCAATCATGCTATAATATAGGGCCCTTGGCCCCACATCAGAGGAAAATAAATTCAGAGCAGCTTTTTAGGTGATATAAAAAAACAATGAAAACGAACACCAACCCTCCTTTTAACCACCATGTCAAGTGAGCATTCGATCCATTGAAAAATGGACAATTGCCAACCACTCAATTACCACTGAAACCTGCATTTGAATATTTCAGCTACAGGGTGAGATAGTCAAGGAACTCATTTAGCACTGAGAACATATGCTATGCCTTTGTGTAAGAGCTTTCTTGAGAGAATCAGAATAGATAGGTAATCCTACAGAGCTATGTAACTATATTTGCTTCATTTCTTTAATTCTGTTTTTGGTGATGTTTATAAAGTCTAATATTATATAACTACATTGATTATATATTAGTATGTATTCAATTAAATATGTAATTATTTTACTATTAATATTATTTAAGTAATTTTTTTTCCAAGTAAGGGTTTAGGTATATAATACTAGTTAACATCAGTGTAAGAATTTTAGAAATAAACGTCTTCTTTTGATTACAGTTTGATCTACATAAAGTAATTCATCATATAATATATCAACTGCAAATTTACTGTTATTCAAATGTTTAAGATAAAAGATAGAATGTGGACCTGAGACAGATATTGACCATGTGCGTGATCTATTAGTTAAAATAATATGGCAGAATATCTTTAGTGAAATGAATTCCACCCTGAAAAGTTAAATTCCATGTAATCCAGATATAGCTTTGCTTCATTTGGTTCCAGATAGGTTATTGAATGTGTCACAAAGAAGACTTGCTATTGCTTTTTTGATGACCAAATAAAGCTAAGTGTTGGAAGTTGGAGGTTTTACCTACCTGGAGGGAAATATATAATGCAATGAGTAATATTTCTAATAGAGAAAAAAGAGTTACCAGTAATTTCTTTAATAAACAAATCATAAATTATAATCATAGATGTAAAATATGGATAGATTATGAAAATAATTAAACTGTATAAACATATATTGCATATATTATTTGTGTAATGGATTGTCACCGGAAGACATGCAATACATGTGTTGATGAGTACCATATTTTGTTAAGATTTATTGATAATTGTATTGTAATAATGTCATAAATAAATGTATAAAAAAAAACATCAGATAAGATAAAAGTTGAATAAAAGATTAATTCCAATATATATAACTTTTTCGCATTGATATATGTATTAAAAACATCAGATAAGATAAACGTTAAATAAAATATTTATTCCAATATATATAACTTCTTAGCATTGATTGCTGTAACTCTAAAGAGAAGTGACACATCTGATCAAAAGCTTGTGTGGTATATACAAATTGCATACTATATGCCTATATATGGGAATAGGCCCAGCTGTTACTATTATAATTATCATTTTATAGGAGGAGACAGGGGCTGTGTATTACCTGACACTGGATGTGGTGGAGACAGACTGCCATGTATTGAGCAAGCGCATACTGGAAGACTGTGAACCCAAACCCAAAAGGGAAGCAGTAAGTGTATCTGACCATTTGTACAAATTCTGTTCAACGTCACGGTATGTCTGGCTATGATTGTGTGCTATAGTGTATGTATTCATTAAAATATGTTAAATACACATATGTTGAAATACACATATGGAAATATGTTAAAAGTATTGGAGTGATTGGTTAGTGTGCAGATAATGTCTGCAATCTGTATAGATTCCTGCTTGTCCTTTTTGTGTGCTGCTAAAATGACACGGATATGAACACAGAGTCAAAAAAGGTACCAATAATGAAGAAAACAGAAGCTACCATGGGCCTGAAATTAGTGCTTTACTTGATCCCACATTTTTAAAAAAAATCCATCAATGAATACACATTAGTTGAAGAATTATGTATTAAAATTTTAGTGTAGTGCTTCTGTTAAGCATATTGTCAAAATAAAATGGTATCTTTAATACAATAAAAGTGAGAGTACCACACTAGAAAATGGATGCCTCTTACCAGAATGTTCTGTGGCATGGTGCCTACTGATGACGCAGTCTAACAAATGTTTTTCTCACTTTGTACCATTACAAAAGAGACATTTCCTGCAGCAGTTCAGAATGGGCCTGCCCTAACGACAGTACAGATATGAAATGCTAGGAAAATCTTTAACTTCAGTTAGAATTATATGGCAGGACATGCCATAGTGGGTATTCTCTGTGCAAGTACAACTCTACTTTACTAAACACATAAAAACTATATTTGAAATAAAACAAAACAGTATGTGGACCAAAGTTTTCTAATGTGGAACAAACGTTAATGTAAGTATCAGCTTACCTTGTTCATGTAAGAGCAGTTACGTAGGTGCAAAGTTAACTAGCTGTATCTTTGCAAATTGTTTCACTAATAAAAGTAAAACATGCCAACTAGCACAATTTTTTTAAGAACAGGAGGATCAATCACTGTCCAAATCATTTTGATTTACTTATCTGTATATCCTGAAACGTGGTCTGTATCAACCCTTGAGATCTAACCTTGAGCAGGCCTGATCTAGCATATTTATTTCAGCATAAACTAATGCACATATATTTAAAAAATCATTAAGGATGTCTAGAAAGGTGAATGCATATTTTACAGAGGATGTTTCAGTTTTTCCCCCAAAAATTGTTGGTTTGGGCAATTTGGTTACCAATGTTTATGAGTCATTGCAAATCTTAAGTATTAGTTATAAATTCTAATATGTAGGATTTGGGTTAAAATGGTATCATAGGCTGAAATAGTTTTGCAAGAAACCAAAGAGCATGCCCTTTCACCTGAAACAAATATTATTTCAATAGTTCATTCAGGATGCTGAACATTGCTATGTCAGCATGTGTGTCCACAGTAACCCTGAACAAGACTGACCAATGAGCAGTGTGAGATGCAGCATGAAAGAGCATAGCGACACCCACGTAACTAAACTACTCAGATAAAAATGTTTCATAATTATAAATAATCTGTACAAAATGAATAACTAAAATGGTGCACAGTGCCAACATTTACATTTTACAAAGAAAGACAAAACTAAATGCATAACTTGTAGGAGACAATCTAAATTGGTTATGTGATAGAAATCAAAACATTTTTAAAGGTTTTAATAATGTTCAGAACAAAAATATTGAGGTTTTCTTATTCTAGGCTAATTTATTAAAAATTCAATGTTATTCCAGAGGAAGTGGTAGGGACAAACAATAAAAAACAATACTCGCATTTTAGTCAGATAGGTGAATGGACAGACAGACATATTTATGTTTTGTATTATCCAAACCATTTTCTTCAATGATTAAAATGAAATAATGGTGGGCATCACAAAGAAAATAATAGCAATTAAAAAGTAATAACCATAGGGTGTGTTCTACCATCACATATATAGTTGTGAGCGTACGAGTCGTTGCTCACGCTTGCGGGCTCGCGTAGCGAGCCCGCGGCCCTCGCGAAGCGAGGGCCGTGGCTCGCAAAGCGAGCCGCGGCCCTCGCGTAGCGAGCCGCGGCCCTCGCGTAGCGAGGTCACTGGGCAAAGCGAAGCGAGGGCCTCAGTTGCTGGCGAGGTCACTGGGCACGGCTCTCAGTTGCTGGCATGGAGCGCCGAAGGCGCTCCATGTCAGCAACTGAGGCCCCTCGCGAAGCGAGGGCCTCAGTTGCTGGCGAGGTCACTGGGCAAGGGCCTCAGTTGCTGGCATGGAGCGCCGAAGGCGCTCCATGCCAGCAACTGAAGCCCCTCGCGAAGCGAGGGACTCAGTTGCTGGCGAGGTCACTGGGCAAGGGCCTCAAACCCTCGCAAAATTCACGTCGCTACTCAAAAAACACGACACACAAATTACGACACTCGCTAAATTTTACGAGGCACGCAAACAACGTACGAAACACGTTACCACACATTACGACCTCGCAAACATCGGACGCAACACGCCGACATACAAACATTTAAAACACAATACATACACACAGCACATACATAAAAAACTTACCTACACCAAGAGGGAGCACCCAGGACCTCAAAAATGCAACTTACACCTCGATTTTACTCGAAATAAAACAGTTTAGAGACTAAAAAAAAATCTAAGCGAGAGAAAAAATGGCCGCCGAACAAAACGAAAACGAGGCTACAGCACTCTAAACTCGCAAAACACCACAAAACACCTACGGATATTCCGATACAGACCTATACCACACATTACTCGCCATTTTACACCAATGCGGAAGTACACGACTACGCTAACGGTTTGGTCTCGCGCACGCACAGTGTTACACTGCACACATTCAGCATGCTTATACAGCAGCTCCACACCACTAATGCTGCAGCAACATCAACACAGATTGCCAGCTCTTCATCACAATGCTTCAAAATAGGTACACTATATTCATTTACTAATTTAGCTACCTTACAATTTCATTGCCGTCATTTTTTGACGGGCAATTCGCTAGTATTTTATAAAGCTCATAAAGTCAATGCTATTTGTTGTTTTGGCTTGTGATAGCAATCATTAAATAGACAACATGATAGGGTTTGCAAAGGAATTTTACTCAGACCATTGGTGCATGAGGTTTAGTGTTGCCTAGTTGTTAATGCAGTCTGATAAGCTCTTACTCATAAATATATTATGTTGCAATTTGTTGTTATAGTAGATAACGTAGAATTCATGAAGTTGAAGAAAGAGTTTACTCTGGATAGAACAGAGGTGTGTTTCTGCCTAGGCACATGCAGCCTTATTAAATTGCAATTTGGCAAATTCTAAAGGGCTCTATTTAAGCACATAGCATATTTTTTTACAGAAGTTTTTAGTCAGTAAACTTCTATCCAAAAGCAAAATCTTCACAACATAAAAACTCCTGTAAACAAAATATGCTCTGTGCTTATATAAAGCCCTTTCGAATTTGCCGAATTGCAATTTAATAAGGCTGATAATGTCCAGGACTAAGGCAGCACATTTCCAGGGGGCTGCAAGCTGTCAGAAGATGCAGTGCAGCACATTGAAATATGTTTGTATATACACAGACATGCCTATAAGAAGTGATATTTCTGTCTGTAATTGTACTTGAGACTCTCACATACTCTATATATATATATATATATATATATATATATATATATATATATATATATAAAAGAGTGAGGTAGCAGTGAGTGCCTAGTAATCCAGATGAATAATCAGAGTATTGCAGTATATAGTGATACCTTTTGTATTGGACAAACATATTCATAAATACATGACAAGCTTTCCTCTCTTTCTCGAGTCTATATCTATCTATATATCTATATATATCTATATACGCACTTAAACATATAATTTGAGATATAGAAATGGGAAAGGAGGAACTGCAAGTGGGGTGGCAGTGCACAAACATGAATGTCCTGGGGCAGCCTTAAAACTAAATGCACCAATGGGATACCAGCATTAACATTACAACAGGTTCTGCATTACTGAGTCAAACAACCTTAGTGTCATCATATCTATTTAGATTGTCTGTAAGTTATACATAAGATATAATGGGAAAACAGAGGGTATTTGTAAGCATGTGAGAAAGTGTGAGACATACTGCTTTGTTCCATAAGGATCACAATTAAATGGGAGGATATGGGCTTTTGGAACAGCCTCTAAGACCTGCCTATTATCCAACATCACTCTGATTATTGTATATCTTTATTAAATACAAACTCAAAATAATTTTACTTATACAAAAATAATCCTGAAGATCTGTATTTGTTGCATACAGTGAATGATTTGATGCTTTAATATAATCACATTTCTATGGATGATGTTATTTCAAACTTTGCTTTGAAATTTATTTAGGTTTTTGGACAATGCAAAGTCACATTTCAACTTAACAAGCCAAGGAGAATTGCTCATCTTCACAACTATGACTGCACAATGACACCAGGTACAGAATATATTATTGTTTTTTAATACAGTAAGATGGGTTAATTTTCTCACACTCTACCTACATTTATGTATGTTATTGTGTTACATACACTCTATTCTTTGCTGCCCTTTATTTAATTAAATCATTGACATTGATTAAGTCATTGATATTGTCCCCTTCTAACTGCAATCAGAAAACAGACTCAATGTGAATAGGTTGTGTGTGTGTGTTTGCATCGCTCAGTCGTGTCCGACTCTCTGTGACATCATGGACTGCAACACACCATGCTGACCCACTTGGTATTCATGGCAGAAATACTGGAGTGGGTTGCCAGTTCCTTCTCAAGTGGAGCAGAATACTGCTCCTGGTATTTCTAGGCGGTCTCCCATCCAAGTACTGACAAGGATCAACCCTGCATGGCCTCAGAGTTATGTGACCTCTTCCATATTCCTTTTACAGAAACTGTGGTTTTTAATACATTTTGTAGCTGATGTCTTTCCTTGCTCTTTACATATTTATTTTTTATGTTTTTAGTTAGTGGACTTCTATCGAAAAGCAAGGTCTTCACTAACTAAAAACTTCTGTAAAAACATATGCTATGTGCTTATATAGAGCCCTATTCAATTGGCAGAATCTCAATTTAATAAGTCTGATAACTTGGATTTGATCAATTTAATTACATGTGCAACAAAATGCTATGCAACTGTGTTACTATAATCTAATTTACAATAATTTTACCAACCAGTTTCTAGAGGTGAGGGTCCCGATTCAAGTCCTGCAGATGACATCCAAGCTCAGGAAGTTGCAAAGCAGAGTCTTGAAAAGTTTAATAAGGAAAGTACCTACAGCAAGTATTTTATCCTTGGAAATGTCACAAGAGCTTCAGCTCAGGTATGGGTACTATATGTTCTAAATAGAAACTTTACTTTTATAGTTATTACTATTTATTTATAAATGACCAATATTTTCTGTTTTCTGATGCACATTTTTCTATTCCAATCCTATATCTTGATAGGAATCTTCCTATGCAGTGGAATTTACAATTCAGGAGTCTACCTGTAACAAAACACTTCCAGAAGAACAGCAGAAGTGCGAACCCCTTGACTGTGAATTTGCAGTAAGTATTTTTACGTTGAGTTTTTTTGTGTGTGAGTGCTGGTACTGATTAAAGGAACAGGCAACACATGTTCTCGAACATTTCAAAAAGCATATTTCAATTAATTTGCAAGTTGTTTTTTTGTGCATGAAAAAATATATTAAGGAAATGTTTTTAAACTTCCTTGAAGGTAAAAGTAAATGCACCGAGCATACTGTAGTATGTAGGGAGACAGAGTAGTTGAAAAACGTATTACATTGTTGTGAACTGAGAGCATAATAAAAAAATAAAAGACACAAATTTACAAATAACCTCATGCAGATACCAAAAAGAACAAATGGCTATGTTAATATATTCTTAGCTCCCTCAAAGTGGTATTGCACAGAAATTTAAAGGAACATTTAATTCACCAAAACTGCTGCTGTCCATCCTCAGCAACCTAATTACTGCATTCTTCATTTCTAAAACATCATTAATCCGCAAAAGGCACCACCCCTGGCTCAGTATTCATCTATACATAGTAGATTTATTTATAGAAATGCCTTTATCACTGTAATCTGTGCATTCTCCTATATCTGACTTTTCTTTCCCCAGCATTCTGGCTACTGCAGTGCTTCTCTGCCATCAGGTGGGAGCTCCCCGGACAATCTGACTGTGTCCTGTGAAGTATCCGAACCAGAGGTTTGTAGTGAGCTCTATAGACAAGAGCTGTATGTGATATTACCTAATCACATGGATATTAGCATCAATATACCAACCTACATCGCACTTTCTTGTCAACCATCCAGAGTTGGTTAATTCCATAAACATTGCACAATATTTTTATGAAGCAGGGACATGAGTTGGTAAAACCAGATTTTACGCATACTATGTTTTTTTTTTAAGTGTATGTATCAAATGAAGTAAAATTGCACTGCTTTTGATAAATGTGCTACAGAACAAGAACCCATTACAAATTACATTTTACAAAATAAAAAAACAATACTCATGAGTATTAAAATTAGCAATCTATGAAGCAATACATTTTATATACAATCAAAATCATACATTTTGTAACATGTTCTCTCTATTATTTACAATGTTCCAACATAAGGACTTTTGATAAACCTATCATATACCGACACATTAACTGCTACTTAGAAACTTTTCAGAATAGCAGTTGTGTTTCGTAGCCAGCTAAAGGTGCACTGTAATTCTGGAAATGGTTGGCTTCCTCACTATCTTTAGGCTGGGGCTCTTCCCATCTTTCTGTAGCAAAGTGAGGAGCTCATTTCCCTACACTTTCCAACAAAGCTATGTACTAATTAGGTAGCTGCAGATAATTCTACACTATGCCACTGTTGTACATAGTAAGGGCTCTAGCCTAAAGATTGCAGGCAACTAGTTATTTTTTGTGTAAGTTTTCTCACAAAATATTAACTTTTTAAAATCACAATATATGAAGTATTTAAACTGACAATTCTTTACTGAATTTTACTGCTTAAAGGACTACTGTAGTACAAGAAAAAAAGGCATTCTGTTGTGAAATATGTAACAAACTAACAACATTAGCAACTGTAGAAACCATGGATGTAAAAACAGTTTTACAGAAAATCTAATTTATTAAAGACATGTCTGAGATATTGATCAGTGAGGTGTGTATCAGTGAAGGGAGGGATGCAGAAGTTCGAAACAAAAATAGATTAGAGAATTACCTTGTTAGACAATTAGTTCTGATTGAAAATTACACCACAACCCTTGTCCTTCGGATGCTCAGAAGCAGGCTACATGCATCATTAGATCGAAGCACAGATCTCCAGAAATGTAAAGGTCTTATCCACACACACACAATTTCTACCAAAGTATCATGGCTGCCTCGAAGGTCCGGCAGAGCCATAAAAATGTAGATTTTTCTTAGTCAGTTTTTATATATATATATGTGTGTGTATATATATATATATATATATATATATATATATATATATATATATATATATAACATTAAACAGATGTCTTTTTAAAGTTGTAAAAGCTGGACCATTATTGGGCCCTTTAATGTTGTACAACCTTCTGTTATCATACATACATTGGAATATTGCAGTCTAACCTAGTACCAATGCACATAGTACAGTATATGCATTTAATGTATTATTCTAACCATATAGCTAAGCTATAATCTAGTCAGATCTAGTCAGAGAAAGGGATTAGAGTGATACAAAGTGGACAATGATTGAGTCAGCAGACTGTGTTTCTTGATCGTGGCTGTGCTTTTTGGTATTTGAGATAGCTGATCCTAGTAGGGTGTGTGAGTTGTATGCATTACTGGTTTGGGTAGTCGGCTTATTTGAAAAGATGAAAGTGGTAACAAGAATAGAGGAGAGCAGCAGATATTATTTGGAGTCAAGTGCAGACATACTTTATGGTGCACAATTATTAAAGGTCTGGGTTTTCTTTTTTTCTGGTAGTTTTAGTGGTGACTAATGTAGAAATGCAGTAGGAGAAAAAGTGTTGAGTAATTAAAGGGCCAGTTAATTCATCACAATTTGGACAACACCAGTGGAACGACCTCATGAAGGAAGATTGAAATACTTTTTTAATTTTTGAAATACGTGCCCTTTTGATGAAGATATTTCATCTTAAAAAATTTATAATTTTGTGTTTGTTTACATCTCTCTCTCTCTCAAAATGTGTTTTTTTGCAGTAGGACAAGATCAATGCTAAAGCTCTCATAATCCCTTGTAGAAAAGAGATTACAGAACAATTAGTATTAATTATTCAGAGAAGAATGTTGCAGCCAGTGAATCCAGATGACTGTACCAGTTTCAATGGAGTGACTGTAGACCTGTTTTATAACCTGAATAATTTTCTCTAAATAATTTTCTTTTTATTTAGGCAGCAATTGTTGAAGAGCAGAGGCATCAGGATGGTCATGCTGATAATAAGCCTGAAGAGGGTGATGGAAGACCTCAGGATGGAAGCAAAGGAGACAAGAGAGGAAAGAAACACGGACATTCCCACCACAAGCATGACCACAAGCATGGCCACAAGCACAGCCACAGTCATGGCCACAAGCATGGCCATAGGCACGATCACAAGCATGATCACAAGCATGACCACAAACACGACCACAAACATGACCACCATGATGATGACCACCATGATGACAGTGAAAGCCATGAGCATGAACATGAGCATGAGCATTTGCACCCATATGAGCATCATCACGCTCCTACAGGTACCCATGGACCTCCACCAGAGCCCAGAAAAACTGTTGGCATCATAAGAATTGTAAACCCTGGAGAAGAGGCCACTCCTGCACCAGGAGGACAAGACAAGAAAAGAAGAAAGCCTGCTGATGGTGTCAAGCCTTTTACACCTGGAGGACCAGGGTCTAAACCAACTAGTAATCGTCCTGGGTTACCTGGTAGACCTTCTCGACCATTCATTCGTCCTTTCCCTGAAATCGCTTCCACATCTAACCAATGCCCAGGACAAGTGAAGCAAAAGGTTCCAACAGCTGATGACCCCAATCAGGCAATACAACTTCCTAAGTAATGGATATACCAACACCTGAAGCTTTTGTTCATTGGAGAGTATGGTCTTTATATTATTACTTAATTTTTACTTTTTTTCTATACAACACATCATGTTTCATAGTAAGCAGTAAAAACTGCATTGTAAAAAAATAAAAAATAAAAATAAATAAGGATATAAGCCAGTTTTCTGCTTCTTCTTTTTAAACAAACATTGGTTTTAAGCTTTCAGAGAAATCAAATTAACCAGTCTGATTACAACAGTGAAGAACAGTAAAACATCTTGAGAGCTACTACTTTAGATAAATAAATGGAATCACAATGTAAAATCACCTCCTGTAAACACATACTAGTATACCAGTTAGGTTAAAATAAATACAATTTGTAGGGCTTACAATGAAGGTTAACTGTCTGCTAATCTTACACATGTGGAGATACTTTTAAATAAGCTATAGTGAATTACATTATAGGCATTTTATATATCTTACCAGGGTAAAGTGTATTGCCTGTTAGTTTCTCTTAGGGTTTATCCCTTAAAAAAAGAATCAAACATTAACGGTACAATTATGCTAACTATTACAGGTTAAACCTTGGAGACATTGATTTAGATAACTAATGATAATCATCATGCATATCTTAATGATAATCTTCAGGCAATGAATGAAACTTATGGTGAAAACTAACATGCTGGGTTGCATCGAGTTAAGTATTAAGACATGGGAAAAGCCATACCACTTTGTAGATCATTTATAAAATCTCATCTAGACAACTGTGTTCAGTTTGAAGACAGTAGTTCTGTAATATCATACATAAACTAAAGACTACACTTTTCACATTGATTGATGAGAACTGATAAAAGTGCTACATGTTCGGTCCTTATAATACTATTGTGACTGTTTCTAAAATCAATAAAAATCAATAAATCTGCTGGTCTAGTGCATGCGGTTTTCATGATTTGTATTTACAGATTGATTGCCAGGATTGATATAACACAGAAATTAAAAATAAAAAAAAAATCGGCAGATTTGCGAGCTTGAGACTTCTGTGCGATTAATTCTGATGCCTTAGATTGCTTTCCCTGTATATTATTATAAGTATAGTAGTTTATTTATATTTGCTTCTGCAGTGTTACAAACAGGTGTTTAACCCCCTTGGAGTCCTCTCTAGTACTCTCTAGGCTTGGGGAATTGTAGCAATTTATTAGGGATTTCTGATTTTAACACTTTAACACTTTGGCTTTGCTGGGTCTGCGTTACGATTTTGGCAGCCTGTAGGAATTTTCAGCCTTTAACCCACAAAAATATTGCAAGCAGCTAAAAGTGGACAGTTTAATTTTAACTTTAGTGGGTTACATTACGGGCTACATCTGCGGGTTACAGGCGGAAAAACTCTACAGGGCTATCAAAATCTGAACTACGACCCAGCTAAGCCTCTCATCTTTAAACAGGGGTTAAACTCCTGTCCGTAGCAGTGTAAAAGGAAATATAAGCACACTACTGAATTTTAAATTATAGGTCTTAAAATGAATAGCACAGCATTCTCAAGCTCGCAAATCTGCAACAAAAAATATTTTTTTTAATGTTTAATTTCCGTGTTATATTGATCCTGGCAGTCAATGTATTAATACATATAATAGAACTCGCATTGACTAGAATATTATATTTATTGATTTTTTCATATTGCATTATTTCTGGAATGTGGGTCCGATCACAACTCAGACTTCCAAACCGTAAGTGATTGAAATGTGACCTCCATGTTTTAGTGACATAATGATGGCGGTCTCTTTTTCTCTTTTTTTTTCTTCTTTTTTTATCACGTTTACCCCTGGAAAATGCTACTTGCTGAAGCATGGTATACGGATTTGGATTCTGGCCATGTCCTTGAGGGCTTTTCTAATTTAATCTCGCTGTAACTCCAGCAAATTTCAAGCCTGCAGAATACGGGCTGTACGACAGCCACTGCGAGGTTGGAATTTAATAGGGCCCTGGGTCTACGTAAGATACTTTGTTGGGTCCAGGCAACTTATTTTAACTAGGAATCAATGAACCATGGAGGAAATTCACTGGGGGCACAGAAAAATACAACTCCTTGAATTGGTTTGAGAAAGTGAAATATAAAATTAGTATACAAATAGAACTTTCTAAGTTTGATATCTGGGAATGCTTTTCTTTCATATGTCTTAGGGCACCTATTATTTTCTAATCCATGTTTACCAGCCCTGCTTCTCATCCCTTCCCCATTCCTTTGAACCGGCCATTTACAACTAAGTTTATTGTTATTAGTAGTAGTATTATTACCATTATCCTTTATTTGTAATGAGCCAACATATTCCGGGGCGCTGTATAGCGGTTAAGTACAAATCAAAACAGCTTTAACAAATTGCAGAAGAATGGAGGGCCCTGTTTTTGAGCCTACACTCAGATGTACTTTCCCTAAAGCACTGACAAATATTAAAAACTCGCAAACTTATAGTCTAAAGGGTTTGGGTGTGGTACAGGGGAGATAGATGCATTGTACATATTAAGGCTAAAAGTGGTAAGGTTCTTTAAACAGATACATTTTTAGTGAGGTTTTAAAGGAACAGAGCCAGGAGGATAGTCTAGTAGAGCAAGGCAAGGAGTTCCAGAGAATAGGAGCAGCAAGTGAAAAAGTCCTGAAGACAGGAGTGAGAGGACATGATAAGAGAGGAGGAAATGTTTTTTAGAAAATATTTCATTTGATATATATAGCCCCTCAATGGACATTGTGGATGACATTGTCATTTTCCTATCCATACAGACTGATATGAATTAATGCTGCCTCTTAGAATATCAGGGAGGAGTGATTGCGCTGAGGAAGAATGTGTACTGAGACAACATATGCTGAGAGTTCATTGGAATCAGACAAAAGGCCCCATCATAATTCCATGCCTTCCCTATTTCAGGGCCTTCTAGAAAGCTCATTCCAAAACCAAATTCCTCAAAGTGACAACAGGGCTTTGTGCTTTATTCCCATATTCAGAAGAAGTTGTCTTTAGAGAATCACGGCTTTCTTTGCCTAAAAATGTGAGTAAATATCTGTATTAACTATAGAACAGAGAAAAGGAGTCGTAACATTTAGGGCACATGCTACCTCACTATGACCTCCTTATTTTTCCCTGCCTCTGTCTATACATTCCCCTGTGACTATGGACCAGATGAAGTAATGTTATAGACTTGGAGAATTCTGGGAAAATCTATACAATTGCATCATATCCTATTTGACAGATTTACTGAGATGTGACATCCCTGAGAGTTTTTCAAGATCTTTCTAATGTAGCTCACATAGGTGAGTGAAGTGCTGCAAAAATATACTTATACCCCACCTTCCAGAACCATCACAAGCCTCTACTTGTGATCCTCCTTAGAGTAAAGCTGTACTAATGCTATTTAGGATTCTTTACCAACCCACACGGATTTGCCATTGCGGTTTTGATGGCGTGCATTAGTCCTGCTCTCTAATGATGGGTCACAAGTTAGAAGTGTCTATGATATCAATTGCTGTTTTTACATGGACATGAAGGTGTAATTTCAGAAATGTCACAGTCAAATATATCCCTTTTACTAAAAATTGCCTTAAAATTGAGAGCTGGGACAATCATCACTCTAGAACTTTGTGGAATATACCGTATTTATCGGCGTATAACACGCACTTTTTCTCCCTGAAAATAGTATAATGTTAAGGACCGTGTCTCTTTCCCTCCCCCCTCCTCATCCTCAAATCCCCCTCCTCATTCTAAACCCCCCTCCTCATTCTAAACCCCCCCACTCCTCATTCTAACCCCCCCTCCTCATTCTATCCCCCCCTCATTCTAAACCCCCCTAAATACCTCCCCCTTACTTAGCTGCTTCTGCTCCGGCCTCATATCCTTCTTGACCCGGTGCGCATGTAACGTCACATGGGTGCCACGTTATTAGCATATACCGGGTGCCGGCACCCGGTATATGCTGATGGCATGAAGTCACATGCGCGGACACCATTAGCATATACCGGGTGAGGAGGAGCAGCGATTTCTGAGTAAACTTTTGTAAAAACATATAATATCCAAGTTTCTTTGTTAAAACAGTTGCTTTTACTGTCATTTTCCGTTATTTACCTTCTAAGTGTTAATAATATTAATTAAAAAAAGTTCTGAGCTACCCTTATTTTGCTTCAAAATTCTTTTTTCAAAATTTAAGTTTTTTTCCCTGAAATTTCCTTCTTAAAATGAGGTGCGTGTTATACGCCGGTGCGTGTGATACGCCAATAAATACGGTATTACACATATTCCTCTTGTCTTCTTCAAATAGTAGCAATTTAATGGGCACTTTTACCTCTAAACTATATTTATATGTGTAATTTTCCAAAATGTTTGCATGCAATATCCCACAGAAAAGGCATGCATCATCCATTTAGTTAGATTATATGCATTAGTGTGTAAAAAACTTGTAAAACAACTTGTTTCAAACCTTAATTTATATGTGCATGCAAGACAAATATGTGCATTACATGACTCATTAATAATTGTTTGGGGAAAAAACTTATCCCTGATCAAGTCTACTACTGCCATACATTTTTACCATATAGTTTGCTTTGAGCAAGGTCCTGTAAGGTATTTCAGGATAAAACAAAAAATATAATGACTACAACAAATGAATTTCAGACAACACAATATAATAATATACAATCACTTCAAGCAGATATCTATGACAAGATTTGATAACATTGAGATCTTATTTTGTGCATTTGATAGTCACTAAAAAAAGTCACTAAAAGGTGTAACTTTGTACTTTCACCTTATGACACTGACCTCCATCCAGTATTATCCAGCTGTAGGTCAGTTGCTAAATGAACAGATAACAGATATTTATTTGAACAACTTTTTGTATCAAGGATAATTAACTCTGTATTTAGGGTAGTGACCTGCCATGTACTGAACCAATATTTGGCACTTCAACAACCTTTTAATAATTTACCCTTTCTTTACACAAAAGTTAATTGGGGAGCTATTGGTCCATGCAAAAGGCTATAAATTTGCATTAAAGCAGCCAGAGTACTGGTTAGACTTTTGCTGCACCATGAATATGGAGCGCTATTGTGCTCTGGTCTTGTTTGCGTTGGTCTCACTATGTCAGGCCAGAAGCCCCCCATTCATACCCCCTCCCCCAAGCCCTGTAGACTGCAATGCTACAGAACATGAAGCTGAAGTGGCTCTGGACTTGATCAATGAGGCACGAGATGAAGGTTATGTCTTTCGTCTTCTCCGGGTTGTTGAAGCATTTGAGCAAACCAGGGTAAGAGACTAAGAGCATACAATACATTGTCTACTAAAAAGATGGTCACATGGTTCACAACTGAATATTTTTGTCAGTACCATTAAGAAGTGAAGAAATTAATGTCATACATTTCCAGTGATAAATGCTAAATTGTCATTGTATTAATAATCTAGTCTGCTAGGTATTATTAAGGATTGGTGGAAATTAGATAAACTATCAATAATAAGGTATTCAATACAGATTCAAATGTAAACATATTGTAAAGGAAATGAGATGCCAGTTTTGTAAATTTGTGGAACATCTGGGTCTTACTAAGAGCATAATTAGACATGGAAAATATCATAAAGATACTTTTTGAGTATAAAAAATATCTTCAGGCATTCATGATACTTTGGTAAAGATTGTGTGTGTGGGTGTGTTTACATTTCTGCAGCAGCATGGCCTACATCCTGTGCAAGCTGCCTGCTTTTGGGCATGCATGCAGTATATGAATTGGTGTCAGATTCAGTGAAATCCAGTTAACTTACAATTCCCCTTGCACTCTTCCCTCCTACACACATCTCCCTCCACCAATAGATATAAAAGCACAATCCTAATGCACCAGCTAACAGGAAATGATGGAAGAAAGACAGATGAAGTTTTATTCTTCAGTTACAGTGGTTCCTCAATACAGTAAAGAAATAAAGTGATTCTAAGGTCGGAAAAGGGCACTCAGAATATAAAAACATACCGAGGTTGAATAAAGAATAGACTAAAGAATAGACTACATTGGTAACCATACCTTTAAAATATATCACATAGAAGATGGACTATTTTATTGAATCTTTGCCTAGCTTATTACTTATTTATAACAATAAAGTCAAAACATATGTACAGTAACTATAATATTATCTCCATTTAGTTACTTCCACCAGTATTTTTCCATTAAAAATAATGCAAATGCTTTTAGTTTTTCAAACAAGCATACTATAAATATGACACTGTGAATTTATAGACACACATATAATCACGAGTGTGTCTATTAACATTACTATTAATTAATGCTAGATACAATATTCTGAGTCTGGTAGATTTCCAACATTTGATTTTGAAAAATCAGTTTTCTTCTTCCTCCTCCCTTCATTGTTTAAGCAGATAGTTGGTGCAAATGCCTTATCCCAGATTATGGTGATGCTAAAAAATGTTATACTTTCAGTTCAGTTAACGTCTTAAATTCAGCTACAATCTAGGTCTGGGATTAGAGGTTTCCCCTAATTTCATAACAGCAAACATAATACATAGGGTGTCTGTTAACATGTTTTTTTGTTTTATTTTTCTTCCTTCAATTCATACATCACAGTTGCTATTTCCTGTTGTAGTTAATATATGCACTCACGCAGATAAGATATATATGGGAATTACACATATGTATCAAATTAAAACTATTGTTTGCTTTATTGAATTCATTTATTTGATCTATTTAACAATGTTTGCTATTGTTCCTACATTGATATTTGGTAAATTAATAGTTTATATATTAAATGTATTAACTTCAATTCAAGTTATAAAGATGTATTACATTTCTCCTCTCATCTCATTATTTACAATCTTTCACAGCAATGGCGTGGAGGAGCTATCTACTATTTGACTTTTGATGTCCTGGAGACCTCTTGTTCTGTCTTAAGTGGAAAGTCATGGAGAAACTGTACAGATTCTGTTTCCTTCCATCAACAGGTAAGTACCCTAAAAGCTTTGAGAGAGATAGTGTCAATGTGGTATTAAGTATTATGAAGAGTAGCTGGGTGCAGCCTTGCAAACATTGATTCAAGATCTAATCTAACAGTCCAACTTTCTCATGTTTCAACAAATTTTTAGTCTATTGTGGTTAAAAATATTAATCTTATGTATAGAAGCTTGAACTGGAAACAACTTGTTTTCCAGGCTAGTATTCCTCCCGAGGGTGAAGCGTCTATTGGTGCAGAAGGTGCTAAACATCAGGGCCCACTGCTACCAGCAGCAGCCCTGGGTAAAAGGGAACCGAATTAATTAGGGAAGAGGAACAGATGCATATTTTTAAAAAGTGGTGAAATGATCACCATGGAATAATTAGACTATCTACATATATTTTTTTACTTTTTAATTGATCCTCAGGGGCACCTTGTAGATAGAGCACTCTCAATTTATTCTGTACCGGGGCCCTCCACTCACTAGCTCCACCGCTGATTACTCCATCTTCTACAAACTGTGCCAGAGTGTGGACCCAGTACCTGCAGTTACATTGTTTCTGCACAGTGTAAAGCAATGCACTGTAAACTCTGCCATAGTTTAGAAATTATGCGACAGCCAGCTTAAAGAATAGGGAAACATTGTTTTCTTAACATTGAACAGCTGTTTATACTGATCTTTACAATCTAAAATTCTGAAAGAATTATCATTACAGTGGTTCCTTCATAAACTATAAGGAAATTCCAAAGTATAGGCAAGCTGCCATAACGTCTATGGACTATATTCCTTATGATGAAAAAATTCTCACTAAATGTCTGCCATTCCTGTGTTATTCCATAAAGCCTATGCACATCATGAGAAGACAAGTTAAGGCAATTAGAATTCAACAGGGCTGTGGAGCATCAGATTGTCTCACCTTTGTGCTCACACAAAGTTATACCTAAATGATGGAAAGGGTAGGCAATCAATAGTGCAAAGAGATTTCTCCAACTTATAAATATTTTGTACACAGTACACACACACTTTTTTTGTTTATTTTTTAGCACATATATGAGAGCACCCCAAGTTACCCCAAATGTTACACAGATTTTTCAGTGGAAACAGCTAATCATGCATTTTATTATATGCCTCATTAGAGTATTAATATGACTATCTTTCTGATAAGTTCTCCTGTCATACCTTCAATAGAGCTACACTAATCCACTTGGCTTTACATGACAAATTAGTGATCTGTACTAAAAATAAAACATTTCCTCTTCCTAACCTCACTTGTTAACTTATCCAGGAAGACCTGGCAAAGGACCAGAATGCTTTTTACTGGCAGAGCTAGTGAAAGGAGAGCCCCTGTGCGAAATAATTTGGGGGCCCCCCTTGCACATATGGGTCAGTAAAAAAGCCCCAGATATATGTAGATGGTGAGATCCCCCATAGGATGATCAGATCACCTTTCTATAACAATATTTATCTGCCGTCCTCTAATAAATTAAGAGGAGTGCAGATATGAGAGGATTCCCTTCCCTTTGCAACTGTTGCACCATAAGTAGCTCTTACACTCACTGGTACTATGAATGTACAACTGGAAAAGCTTTTCTCTGTTTAAAAGGACTCTATTGTGGTAAAATATTGTGTGTTCCTTTAAAAGTATATGTTGCATCTAACATACTGAAATACCTTTTTACCCAATAATATGAAATAATGAATTATTAATAGTTGTTTTGAATTTCCACGGCTCTCTCCTATCCTTTACAGCTTGTCACTGGCTTTGGGGGTCAGCAGAGGGGGTTTAAATCCTTCTATCTCGACGCTAACAACTGCCAACGCGTGATGAGCCCTAGGGGGGAGTTTCACCTCCAGTCTACAGTTTACAAGACTGGTGCTTTGGGTTTTAAGCTACTGGGGCTACGAATGTAAGGTGGGCAGGCAGCAAATTGTGAAGCTCCTGTCATTTTCCATATTGTATCTTCTAATCTATACAAAGCAGCATGGGTGTAGAAAATGGGGGAATTATTCTGGCTTTTACACCCCTGCAAAGCAGTCATAAGCTACCGGCTTCAAAACTAGAAGCTAAATTACCTGACCCCATGGACCAGCAGGAGACTGCATAAGGTGTTATGTTTGTATTAGACTTGCATTAGGATCTACAATATGGAACTGCCCATCCAACTCACAGTAACACACTTTGCATGGGAAGAGTAAGAAAACTCAACTAGTAAAAGTAAATTGAAGAAAAATAGTGATAATTACAAAACTTTATATCATTTGGCTAAAATTGTTTTCATTTTATTGGATGCATTTTTTAAAGGGCCATCAACTGATGGATTCAACAACAGTGTCTCTTTAACTACTCATATTGGCAAACTACTATCAAGTCAGAATTAAATGATAATTGGTATAGTCATGAAATGTGAACAAAGTAGGCTAAAGTAGACAAGAGGCTAGAGAACTGGAGGCCTTGTAATGTATGTTAAAAATACTCGACTTTCAAGCTCAGTTATCTAAAACTTCCAAAATTCTTAAAAACAACCAATTGAAATTATATTTATTTGTGTACTTTTCACTTATGCATTAGCTGGGACCTTTGCTGTGTCAAATTACAAATAACATTGCAAATTTGTGTGTCACAGGTGTTTGGTCAGTGTAAAGCCATCGTTCACATATCCAGTGAATGGAACAAATTGATTGCATTCAACTGCACTACTAGTCCAGGTATGGTATGGGGAGATGAACAGATAGAATAGAGATAGAAACAATCATAATAAGCAGACTACGTGAGAGGGGAGTGAGTGTTGGTGAATGCCGAAATTTGACACGAGTGTAAAATAATTTGCTCATTAGAGATTGGGCACTAGAGACTTAGATAAGGAGAAATGTTTTGCATATGAATATGAGCTTTGGAAGATGGGGAGGGTACATGAAGGGGAAATATTAGACTACATGAATTATATTTGGTGGCAAATGTCCCCTTCCATGTGGGCATCCATGAGAAGGCAGTTTTAGATTATTTAAGAAAGGGAATCTTCCTGAAGCATAGAACTGAAGGTACATATAATGGATCCTAACACTGGACAAAATATATGTTTATTGGTAGAGATCATTTTGAGTAGAGGTAGATGGAAGATATATATTACTGAATGTCAAGATTAAAGAATTTGTGGCTAACACTCTTTCTCTGACAGTTCCTTCCAGGATAATTCATAGAATCTGTCCTGACTGCCCTGCAAGATTAAGTGATATCAGCGATGAAGTCAAGGCAAAAGTCAACCTAATGCTCGATAAGTACAACAAAGAGAACCATGACAACAGGACTTACAAAATTGAACATATAGAAAAAGTGACAATGCAGGTAATCACACAGTTCAGTTAAAACCCCCAAAATACATTAAATGTGACTACCAGTTAGCAACAAGCAAAGTATACTTTTCTTTCTCTCACATGTATTTTCCCTTCTATATCTCTTTGTACTTACCAAATATCACCCTTTATGTCTGAATTGTGCCATTTTTGTCTCTTTCATGTCTCCCTTCCCCTTGCATTTTTCTGTTCAAAATGGTAAGCTATCTTAAAATGGATTCTCAAGAATAACATATGACAGATATAAAGCAAGCCAAAAATTGAATACGTTTAACAGCAAATTCCAAATGTTAATGGAACATTTTAAATTATATAATTTTGTGATAGAGATAATTACAAACTTAAAATAACAATAATTGCCCCTGGCTCATGAGAATTTTGGGACTGAGTGAAACACAAGTTTAAGGAACAGCAGTGAACAAGCTGCATAATGCACTAATGCTAAAATAGGAAAGTTTGTGTGATCCATGCTGTTAGTGCCAGCAGAGGGTAAAGAAGTGCATTTCAATATCAATAATTAATAAGAAAAATTTGAAGATAAATGGAAAGAATCCGGACATAAAATACATCACTGTTAATTTCAGAAATTAGGATAAGATGTTTTGTAAATGCGTTGAAGGATATAAGAAAGGAGGGGATGGGTGGGTTGTGAATGTAGTGAATAATATTGTGGCAACCTTCATATTATATTTGAAGAAAATATTTTTTAGGAAAGTGGCTTAAAACAGAAAACTACATAAATCACAGCCACTCAGTGGGTGCTCAGGACTCTTCATATAATGAGCATTATAATCTTACTAGCGATAAAAAAAATTAACCCTGAAGGCGCTCATTGCGAGCCTCTCCCCCACTCTAACTCACTTGACGGGAGGTGCTCATCAGGGGCCTCCCAATGAGCGCCTTTGGCACTCATTGTGACTCTCTCCCCGTCTTCTTCCTACCTTGTGTCTCATTTCCCCCCTTCTCTTCCTTGTGTCTCCTTCCCCCCCTGTGTTTTTACCCACATCTCCCTCCCCTGTGTTTCTTCCCCCTTCCCCTGTGTCTCTTTCCGCCCTGTGTCTCTTCCCCCTCTATGTCTTTTCCCGCCTCCCTCATGTCTCTTCCCCCCTCCCTCATGTCTCTTTCACCCTCTCCCTTCCCTGTGTCTCTCCCCCCCTTTCCTTGCCCTTTGTCTCTTCCCCCTTTCCCTCCCCTGTGTCTCTTCCCCCTCTCCCTCCCCTGTGTCTCTTTCCCCCTCCCCTGTGTCTCTTTCCCCCTCTCCCTCCCCTGTGTCTCTTCACCCCTCTCATGTGTCTCTTTCCCCCCTCCCCTGTGTCTTCTTTCCCCTTTCCCTCCCATGTCTCTTCCCCCCTCTCCCTCCCCTGTGTCTCTTTTCCCCCTTTACCTCACCTGTGTCTCTTCCCCTCTCTCCCTCCCCTGTGTCTCTTTCCCCCCTCTCCCTCGACTGTGACTCTTCCCCCTGTCATGTGTCTCCCCCTCTCCCTCCAGGGTGTCTCTTTCCCCCTTCCCTGTGTCTCTTTCCCCCTCCCCTGTGTCTTTCCCCCCTCCTCTCCCTCACATGTGTCTCTCCCTCCCTCTCACTCCCCTGTGTCTCTCCACCCCGCTCCTCTCCCTCCCCTGTGTCTCCCCTCTCCTCTCCCTCCCCTGTATCTCTCCCCCTCCTCTCCCTCCTTCGCATGTGTATCTCCCCCCCTCTGTGAGTCTTCCTCCCTTCTCTCTCCATCCCATGTATCTTCCTCCCGTCGCTCATCCAAGCGCGAGCGGCCGCCCGCTCGTGCACGCACCCCCTACGCAATGCGCATGCGTGAGCTCCCAACGCAATGTGCATGCGTGGCTGACACAGCGCAATTCGCATGCGCGAGGGCTTCTGATCAATCGTAGTTGTCAAACTGCGATTTGTCGCAAACGTGACGACAATTTTAATATGTGATTGTTTCTTTATACTAGCCTCTGTGTACATAGGTTCATGGATATAGCTTAATAAAAGCTTAGATTAGTTATTTAAGTATAATACTGTCCGATCTATGACTTCCTCATAAATATTTGTATTTTTTTATAGTATATTATTATTATTATTATTACTGTTATCTTTATTTGTAAAGCACCAACATATTCCATAGTCCTGTACATGGGTTAAGTACAAGCCAAAACAAATGTTGACACATTGCAAGGAGTGGGGAGCCCTGTGTGTGTTCATAATGTTTTTGGTAAATCGCCATACAAACTTGCAAACTTACAATCTAGTGGGTTTGGGTGTGGTATGGGAGGGTGAAAGATGTGTTGTGCGAGTTAAGGCTGAAGGTGATAAGCTTCTTTAAACAGATGCCTTTTGAGTGAAGTTTTGAGGCAGGAGGATAGTCAAGTTATGAGAAACCAAGGAGTTCCAGAGCATTGGGGCAGTGAGAGAAAAGTCTGGAGGAAAGGAGAAGGTTGTTAGCAAAATGAAGAGGGCAGTTGGGAGAGTATTTTGAGATTGAAGCAGAGATATAAGGTTTATAAGTTATGGTCATATTTTTACATCTTATTATTGAGGCTACGGGAAGCCAGTGGAGTGATTGACAGAAAGGGGCTACAGACACTGGGCATTTAGTATGGTAGTCTAGCGAAGGCATTCATAATAGATTGTAGTGGGGACAGATGGGTGATGGGCAGGTCAGCAAGGAAAGAGTTGCAGTAGTCGAGATATGATGAGAGAATATATTAGAATTTTAGTTGTATCTTGTGTAAGATAGAGACATATTTTTGGAGATGTTTTTTTAGATGAAACGGACAAGATTTTGTTAATTATTGTATATGAGGAAAGAAATAGAGGACAGGGTCCAATAGAACCCCAAGACAATGTGCCTGTGATGTGGGAGTGATGATGGCATTGTCGACAGTGAGAGATATCTGAGGAGTGGAAGCTGTAGTAGAGGGTGGAAAAATTAGGAGCTCAGTCTTTTGCATGTTGAGTTTGAGTTGATGGGCAGACATTCAGGTTATATTGTAGCTAGACCCTTTGCCACCCGAGGCTGTCCCTAAGTTTTCGTCCCAAACATTATACATTATACATATATCCCTTTATCTTTCTTACTCCCTCTTCTCTCTCTTTCTCATACTCCCCCTTCTCTCTCTCACTCCCTTCTCTCTCTTTCTCTCTCCCTTCACTTTCTCACTCCCCCCTTCACCCTCTCTCCCTCCTCTCTCTCTCAACCTCCTGTCACTCCTTCTGTGTCTCTCTCTCCCCCTTATCTCACTCCCCTGTTGCCCCCCCCCCCCACACTTCCCTTACCTTTTTGCTCCCAGGCCCGCTGGCTCCTCCCATTGTCATCACCTCCTTTACTCCATGTAACTCAGAGGAGAGAGCAGGGGTTGGGGAGGCATAGCCGAGTGCCTCATTGGTAGGCAGTAGGTCCGGGGCAAAGCACCCCCCCCCCCCCTTGCTATGCTACTGCATCCAGGAGAATATGCTTGTGAGGAAGTAGGAAACTGGTGATAGGAGAGACAGAGATAGCTCTGGTGCTGAGAGGTAGATTTAGTATCATCCCCATAAAGTTGATACTAACACCAAAAATAATGTATGAGGGTACCAAGTGAGGATGTATAGATGGATAAGAGGAGGAGGACTAAGCCTGAACCCTGATGTATGCCGACAGACAGAGGGCAAAGAGAAGAAGTGGTGCCAGTGAAGGAGACACTAAATGTTTTGACTTGTAGGTAAGATGTGAACCAAGAGAGAGCAGTGTCAGAGATGCCAAGAGAGTGATGAATTTGGATTAGAAGTAGTTGGTCAACTGTATCAAAGGCAGCAGAGTGATCCAGAAGTAGAATAGAGAAGTGACCCTTTGACTTAGCAGTGAGCAAGTCATTAATGGTGTGGAAGCCAGAGGAAGTAAAGAGATAGGGCAATAGTTGCAGATGCAGAAGAAAAGTCAGATGAGGGTTACTTAAGGATGAATTGAAGCTTGTTTTAAAGATGATGGAAACTTCCCAGTGTTTAGGGGAAGGTTGAATAGGAGTGTGAGAGCTGGCATACTGTAAGTATAGTAGAGAAGGGAGGGATAAGCTGTGCTGGAATAGGATCCAGAGGACATGTAGTAAGGTGAGAGTTTGAAAGTAGTTTGGAGACTTCATCCTCTGTTACAAGGTCAAAAGAGGGTATAATGGGGAAATTACTAAAATAATTAAAATTCCTATTTCGATAGCTCCTGAAGTTACATTATTACATATCTTCCCTAAAAACGTATCTATAGAAATGAAAACATTTATTCTGCAGATAATGTGCTCAGCTAAACTGCTCATAGCACGTAAGTGGAAGCAACCTTGGTTCCAAGTTGTAACAAAATAAAATATGTTGTAAATAGAAAGGATCAATTAGATACAGATATATATATATAAAGTAGGAATATCTAAGAAGACCTTTATTAAATGGAAGACATGGGGGAAATATAGCAAACTTGATTAATGTGATTCATGTCTTGTAGAAAGGGGTACAGTCATATATAGGTCCTAATGAAATTGACCTCCATGTCTAATTGTCTTTGTGTTTTTTCTGTAATTTGGGAGTCTTAACGTATACTTTAAGGCAGTGGTGTGTAATTATGGACTTTTATTATTTATAGCTATTTGTAAAATACAGTACTGCTTATTGTTCATGGCTTGAATATTTTATGCATATGCATTCTATACTGTCTATGTTTGTTTTACACTGTATTTAGATTATACAATGTGTAAAATTGATTGTTTTGTATGTTGAAAATAAAAAAAAGGGCATAGTGGCTGGGGGATTGGGGAAGGGTGAAGGCCAAGTGTTGTCAGTTAGTTGAGAGGAGGGAGTGTGTGAGTCACAGTGAGATTGTTACACAAGTACCACTGATACCAGTTTCTGCAGTTAGTCACTATTAACTGATTATTTGTACTTCTATAAGTACATGTACTTCGATAAGAAAACTTTCAAGAGTCTACACCATGCTTCTCATGCAGTGGTGTGCAACATATTCCCCAGGGGCCTCATGTGTTCCCAGTCTGTTCTCTGGAGTTGTAGAGCCTGTCCTTCTTTATTGCTGTACAGTCTATTTTCCCCAACTAAAACAAACATATTACCCTGTCTTGCACTATAAAAACTAACCCTAGTTGATTATGCAGTTATCTATACACATTTTCCCTATTAATCCACTTAACAGTGACTTTACCATTGATGCCACCTCTGTAGGGAAATGGTTAAAGTTATTATGTTGCCGTTCAAGTAACTTGTGGACTGTATATTTGTGCTTTCACTTGAAATAGGTTTCCCATCACTTCTATAATGAAGATCAACTGTATAACTGTGTTTAGTGTTCTGTTTTTGATAAAAGTGTAAAACAGTGCACCGGAAGAATCTATATAATTTTAGCAATAAGACACTAGAAGCCTTATTAAATTGCAATTCGGCAAATTGAAAAAGGCTCTTTTTAAGCACAAAGCATATTTTTTTTACAGAAGTGTTTAGTTAGTGAAGACCTTGCTTTTGGATAGAAGTTCACTAACTAAACACTTCTGTAAACAAAATATGCTGTGTGCTTAAATAGTGTCCTTTCAATTTGCTGAATCGCAATTTAATAAGGATGTTGGTTAACTCAACGCTGCATTACTGTTCATGTTGATACTAGTTCTACTCTATGTTTACTATCTTACATCATTATATTGGATGCCTGCATATTTTGCTTCATAGACATTTGTTTGTTTTCTCATATACATAAATTGTATTTTTTCTTTTGCAGTGGGTTGTTGGACCATCTCATTTTGCAGAGTTTACCATAAAGGAAACTGGTTGCAAGAAAATAAGTCACGGTCTTATTAGTCCTGCAATTTGTATCTTTCCTGCAGACAGTGAAGCGGTAAGTGATGGATTTTCCATAGTGTTTAGTTCAGTCCATGCAGTTTACATGCATTTACCGTAATTAAGAAACTAAATATTGCTACATCTAGTGGAGCTGTTTTAAAGTTCTAAAGATAACTGTATCTTATAAAATTGTTCTTGATTACCACAGAGCTAAATGACAAAGCATGTCTATAACAAGCATTGAAGTTTTATTAGTTGTCATGCAAAATATAATGTAGAAATACCTGTCATGGTGTTGCAAATATCAATGTAAAATTATAAATTCACACTATATATGAAGGCGTATATATGTATATATATATATATATATATATATATATATATATATATATATATATATATATATATAAAACAGTACAATGTATTTAATTACACATATACTGTATATTATGTTTTTTACTATAAATATAATAGCATATTCCTAATATCCTTAACACCCTAATTACACCATTAATCTCTCCTTGTAATAACCATCTAAATTTACACAAATGTTACATCTACTTTATTCTAATATGAATGCTAACATGCCCATGCACATACTCTGTTATCAACCATACCATACCCTAACACTTTTAATTTTAAATAATGCTTCCTTACACCTATCAATACTACCTCCTACATTCCTACTCCAACCCATTTCAGTTTGTATCACTGCTCTAAACTCTTCCCCCATTCCAGTTCTATTATAACCTTAAGGCTACTCTATCGCAGTAACTGCTTGACCTTCAAACCGCTCATTAAAGATCACTTAAACTAACCTTTGTAATTCTATTTCACTTAGTTCTAAAAATTGTCTTAATTTTCTGGATGTGTTACCAAGAAGTGTGATTGACAACATTTGTAAGATTAGCTCAGTTCTAAAAGAATGTGACGGGTAGCAATTTAAACATCCACAAGAGAAATGTATTTTGTTTATCTAATAACCTATTCCCTTTTCTCTTATAGCATGTGGGATTCTGTCGAGGTAGCATATACATCAGACCAATCGAAGGAGAAATTATTGATGTGTCCTGTGAAATATATGAGCCAAGGGTAATAACAAAGTAGAAGCAAAACCTTCCTCCTCAAACTGCATCTTCCATTTTCTGCTCCTTGCTAGCATAGTAGCTTTTATCTTAAATGTTATCATTATTGACATAGGGCCTCATTCTATTATCGGCCGTAAATCGGCCGTAAGGCTGCGATTCCTTGCGGGGGTTCAGTTAACTCGCGATTCTATTATACGGCCCCGCAAGGATCTCCTTTTACGGCCGGCCGCATATCTTGGAACCGGCCGTAAGCTGTGAAATCTAAAAACGCAAAAATAAATTCAAGCCTGCACTGTACAGCTCTGTAAATGCTAGGGATCATATTGGGGGACATGAGGATTAAAAGGAACCCACTCTCAAGCTTGCACATCTGCCCAAACCCGAGTTCAAATTAACTGTTTATTTTCCGGCTGCGGCGTGGGTGTGTCTGAAGTGCTCCAAGCACTCTGGACTTTTTACATGGATATTTTACGGATATTAAAAATGAAATATTTTACGGATTTGAGTACAGGATAATTATGTGCTATTTTTTCTAACACCTAAAATCCCTTTATAGTCTTCTCAAAGTGCAGGATGGCTTTATTTGAGCTATTTTATGTGCTTAATTGGTGCTAGCGGGACCTCTTTCCTGCAAGTAAGCTGCGGCTCGTTTTTAGCCTTGCAGAGAGGTTTCCCGGAGCAATTGAATTGCAAATCTCTTGCAGCCGTTTTAGATCAAAGGCTTTCCTCCGGCGCGAGCGGCCGCAAGAGATAGCAAGGCACCGGCCGCAAGCCTGCCGGAATCCTCGGCCGTAAGGGAATAGAATGGCAGAATAGCTTGCGGCCGGTCCTTGCGGCCCCGCAACGGCTGCGGCCGATAATAGAATGAGGCCCATAGGGTCCAGGATCATGAACAATTTATCAACATCTTTGTGATTGTTCTGTCCCAGTTTTAAAATTCCTTATCAAACTTACTATTACTAAAAGATAAAGGCCATTAGTCAGAGTTAATTTTATCCTATTCTGCAAACAATTATAAAGAAGGAAAAATAAGATGGAGTAGCATATTCAAGGCTTGGATAAAGCAACAATATTCCACTAAAGATCACTTATTTAAATACATTGAATACAAAAGTAATTTACACTGCTGAATATTACTAAAATGCTAAATACCGTAGTCTTATAGTGGATTTTTAAGAGAAGACTCATAGTGGCACCCCGTGGCACAGGTTTAATAGTTAGATGCCCCCGAGTTCTAAATAGACCCCATGATTCTAAATGAAGGTAATGATCATTGTGAATGGGGTAGGGAATACCCGGGGGTTCCCTTCACCTTGTGGGTGGAGGGAATCAAAGGGATACCCTGGTCTCACAGGGGTGGTTGACAATGGAGTATTAAACCCCCTGCCAATATCTTTTGATTTGTAACCCCTTTCCTGCCATGGAACAGGGTTTATATAGATAGATGAGGTGAGGGGCTGTGCATATTACTATGCAACACTGCTGCAGAGACTACTGAGCTGACAACTCAGTGTCTCTTGCAGCAGGATGAGTAGAGACCGTAGGGCTTTGGAAAAATAGTCCTGATGCATGTGCCCTAGTTTACAGACAGCTTTGTAGTAGATCCAAATAAGATGTAAATGTAGCTTGCGCAAAAAAGGGTGCCACAGTTACGAGAGAGCCTTTTTGTAAGAAATAATCTGATTAAATTAGTTTTACAAATATTCTGTATTCAATATATTATAAATATATCCATTTCACAAATACCCTGCCTTGTGCTATAATGTTTGCACAGTTTCTTAGCTTGATTGTGAAGTACACAATAATATACTAATCTGAAAACATCCAAGTGGGCATGCCAGTCCTGCAGGAATCTAAAATGATTTTCCAAAAGAGAAAAATTGCTAACAAAACCTGTGCCCATTATATATGTAGGTTCTGGAACATATACACATGTACTGTCTGAATACAGTAGCATTACTACAAAACATGTCTGCAATGACACAGTGCACACACACACACACATATATATATATATATATATATATATATATATATATATATATATATATATATATATATATATATATATATAGTAGAAATGTTTAGGTCCTATTATTAATTGCATTAATATGTCATTTTAAGGTTGAAGAGCACCATCATCATCATCATAAATGTCCAGAAGAAAAACCTGATCATAAACATGAAGGAGGGGAAGAAAAACCTGATCATAAACATGAAGGAGGGGAAGAAAAATCTGATCATAAACCTGAAGGAGGGGAAGAAAAACCTGATGCAACCGGACAACCCCAGGATGAGCAGGAAAAGCATAAACCCCATCATAGCCATAAGCATTGTCATAGAGGACGTAAGCATCCTCATCATCATCACCGCCATCATCACCCTCATGACTCACCTCAGCCCAATCACCCACCCCACCCTGATCACCCACCTCATCCTGATCATTCCCAAGACCACCATCACCCCCATGACCATGAGAAACATGGTAACCACAACCATACATCATCCGATGGACATGGTAGTTCATCTGAAGAACATACTGATGGAAAAACATTTGTGAAAAAAACTAAGGGTTCAGTTGAAATTTTCTATTTGAATAATGAATCTGATGTTTTGCCTGCTCCAGACATACATTTCAAGCCTATTTTTGGTATTGCTTTTCCCTTTCCAAAGCTTGAGTCACCACTGAATACGTGCCCTGGAAAACCAAAAGAAGACATAGAACGGATAGCAGCATTATTACCACATGCATAAAAATACTAACATAAACCTTAAAATTCCTGAAATAAAAACATAAACATTCTTGCATTAGTTATCTTCTATGTGTGAATTTTATTTCAATAACATTTCACTATATTGCATTTGCAACCCATTGTCCATACTCTTGCTATTTGCTTGGCTTAATTCCTTTTCATGATTCTTTTCTACTGCGTGTGCACTTTTGAATTTCTGAATGACAGAATCTTTCATGCATGCAGTTTTTGTTCTCCACTAAAAAAAACAGTGTTTGCATTCTCTATATGACTCCCTGCTGTCTCATTCTTGTCCTTCCATCTATACTCTTCATTCACTGACCAATTTAGTTTCATCCACCCTTGTACTACTTACTGTAAGTAAAAAATATTGATTGTTTGATACTCAATTTGTTTTCTTGAAAGTTATTTTAAACAGTATGGGCCCTATTAAATTCGAGCTGCGGATGAAATCGTATCTCGCAAAGGCCCATCGTAACTCGATTTACGATATCCGAGTCGACTTGCGATTGACTTGCGTAATTTCCGACTACTTTGCCGAGATTTGCCTTCGATAAGCGCTACGTAGTAAGTAGCGGACAAGAATTCCTTGCGGACGCTCGTATCTCGCAAATTCGCTAAGTGCACAAAAAACCCACGTAAAATGGTTTACGCATTACGTACAGACAACTTAAAAATCTAAAAGTGAGTTTAACAGAGGAAAAGCATGGAAGGCCATTACAATTGATTTCACCATCCCCTCCCCCACCAAAGCCAAGGCATTATACAACCAATTAGTTGTTACATTTTGAATGAAAAGCCATGCTGCAGCTTACATAAAGCAAAATTAAAGACACAGTACCTGATTACATAAAAACACAAAAACATCCAAAAAATGCCATATTAACCCTGTTATTTTGTATACATGTTGCTCATCACATCTACATTTGGGAACACAAATATGGGGCACATGGAGTATGTGAATATGTCCTGTTCAGTCTCGGTCGGGTCTGACTCTGACCCCCTGTCACTGCTTTCTTACAAGGTTCCTATGCTGGTGAGCCCGGAGTGGGTTGTCAGTTCCTTCCCCAGTGGTTTGGGATTTGGCCCTGCATTCTGCTTTCACTCTCACCCCCACAATGACCCTTAATGGGATAGCTCACAGCTTCATTGAAATACACAATACCTCTTGTTTGGTCTTTCGGTCGGGTCTGACTGTGACCCTCTGTCACTGCTTTCTTACAAGGTTCCTATGCTGGTGAGACCGGAGTGGGTTGTCAGTTCCTTCCCCAGTGGTTTGGGATTTGGCCCTGCATTCTGCTTTAACTCTCACCCCCACAATGACCCTTAATGGGATAGCTCACAGCTTCATTGAAATACACAATACCTCTTGTTTGGTCTTTTGGTCGGGTCTGACTGTGACCCTCTGTCACTGCTTTCTTACAAGGTTCCTATGCTGGTGAGACCGGAGTGGGTTGTCAGTTCCTTCCCTAGTGGTTTGGGATTTGGCCCTGCATTCTGCTTTCACTCTCACCCCCACAATGACCCTTAATGGGATAGCTCACAGCTTCATTGAAATACACAATACCTGTTGTTTGGTCTTTCGGTCGGGTCTGACTGTGACCCTCTGTCACTGCTTTCTTACAAGGTTCCTATGCTGGTGAGACCGGAGTGGATTGTCAGTTCTGCTGTCACTCTCCCACCCACAAGGGCAGCAAACACACACAGAGGGTTTGCAGAGGCACAATGAGCACCAGCCAACTCACCTCCATCAGGGGTAATCGCCACTACTCTTATCCAAGGAAGTCCCACGCCATTACTGGTGGCCATGTGCCAAGATGACCATTCATTCCCATTTGGTGACCTCCCATTATGTTCTGCTATTGATCAATTTACATTAGTTTCGATTGCTAAGTGATGTTGGGGAAGTGCGTGTGAAAGCAGAATTGACGGACAAATCCAAAATCACTGGAGAAGGAACTGACAACCCACTGCAGTATCACCTATCATTATCCTTTTAGGCCCACAGGGGAATGTTCCTACTCCCCAGTCCCGCTAATTGTACTTGGCCTGTGCATTAACCCTTTATTATGCCTAGATTGTAGATCAATTAGATGCATTATATGATATCTAATGCTATTAGGACTATTATTCCTCTTAGTATGTATGGATCTATTGCAGGTTAACTAGTGCTCATTAGTTTACAGCTATAGTAATGTGACACTAATGTGATGCATGTGGATGTCCCCTAACCCCAACCATTGAAAACACACCGACATGGGGAGAACAGGATAACACAGCTTTATTTTTGGACACAGACCACAATCAGCAGTGGTCAAGACTGTGCATTCACAGAACGGTATAACAAAACTTTATTTTTGGACACAGACCACAATCAGCAGTGGTCAAGACTGTGCATTAATATCATGGGTGTGGTGTGGGCGGGTCCCGAGAGAGCAAGGGGCTAAATAAAAAAAGGGGATACCTACAGGGGTCAATCTAATAGTCTAGAATAAGCATGATGCATAGCACCTACCAGGGTCACATGCTGCAACCGGAACCAGAAATCTCTCCATTTAACTGAAGAAACCATTAGAGTGCACGGCACTTACAACTTGTCTGGATCTGTTCAATTGAACAAATGATTCAACCTCTGGACTGTGTAATCCAATCCAGTTTCACACATACAGTGTGGTGTGTGAAATTGCCCACAAAAATGAATGGTCAACAAAAAACAAAAAAGGCGGAGGAGGATAAAAAAAAATAATGACAATGCATGTACAGTAAAGTGCTAAATACTGTACCAATATACCAACTCACCTGATTCCATCTGCAAGCATTACTAACTATTAGCTACAGTAGGTCTCTGGATAATGAGTAATATGGGCAAATACCCATTAATATGGACAGGACACAAAGGTCAGCAGCCACATTCACTGTTTCTTACATCAGACCCAAGGATCTGTTCTCAGACCGATATTGAGGTCAGGATCACATGCTTTATTAGTGCATATATTAATGCTGGCTGTCATTTAACATGCCATTGTGAGACTTTGCAAGTCCACCGCCATAGCGGTATTAGTCTACATTTCAGCTAACAATAATCATATCTGAGATATCTGCCAATATGATAGCTTTAAGATTGTGGGAGCTACATGTTAAGGAGGGGGCTGTCATTGGAGTAATGTCTACCTGAGAGGCACTGGGAAAACCTTACGCCTCATATAATTCCTCCACAATGCTTGCAGATGCAGGAGATGCCTTCATGGGCCTGAATTGTACCTAAACCAAAACAAATGGAAAGAAAAACAAAGAGAAAACATAAAATCTAAGGGCCTAAAAAAAAGGGGACTGCAGCATCCCTTCCCAACAGCATTCCCCAGTGACCATCAATTGGTGGCATGTTCAACCGAACCCTACGTGTCCACAGAGAAGAGGATCATGGACCATGTGATGGGAGGTAGCCATCTGCATACAAAATATCACCATCACATAGGCAAAGATCCAAAACTCTGTAGCCAGGCTAGATGAGGTCAGCATTGTGACCAATAGATTGTCACTGAGGAGTGCTGTTGAGAAGGCACAATTATGTCCACAGCCCCTAGGTCCTCCTCCGCCTGGGCACAGGACCTGCCTCGTCCGCGGCCGGACGCCGTCTCCTTGTTGGTGGTGGGGGGAGCGGGAGGAGGTAGTGGCACCACGGGTGGTGGTGGCGGCGGAGGCATGGTGGAAGGAGAGGAGGGGCCAGGCTGCTGTTGGCTGGTGACCTGCCCCGTTCCCAGCAGCCTGACCAAATGCTGCTCCAGCCTCCGATGATGGCTCCTCTCCTCCCTAAAGAGCCTCGGTCGTTGGTGGTGGGGGGGGCTCGGGTCCTGCTGGCAGGGCCGGGTGGGAAGATGGCGGGGACAGAGTGGGGAGGATCTGGGACCCGGCTGGAGACAGGGTCTCTGACATTGGTGTCCCCGGTGGCTCAGTGTGTGGGGAAGGAGGAGCTGTGGCATATTCCACTACTTCTGAGGGCCCCGGCGAGATGGCAAGTTTTTGGAGGAGGGGGACAGTCGGGCTCTAGACAGGGGGGCTGTCAACGACCACGACCTCCCCCTCCGAAGAGCCAGGGCCCTCGGATGAGCCTGTAGCCTCCTCCCCCTGAGCGGTCTCCTGCGGGGCGGGGGCTGACAGCCCCGCTCGTGGCTCATCACTGGACCCAGACCTCCTACTGGATGCTGAAATAGAGAAAAGAAAGGTACATGTCATTAGTATGCTGATCAATACATTGATATGTTTTCACTCCTAACTATCTGACATCTAGGCCTGAACATGGATGATTCTCCTAATTGCAACTCCCATTAGCTCTCATTTGCTAGATTGGATCTATTCTTTGGTTTCTTGTCTTGACCTCTCCTGGCTCCTAACGCTGTCTGTATTTCTTATGCGGCCTGTAACTGCATAGGCTGCATTGGGCGCACCAGTACATGGACTCGATTGCTTAATTACTCTTGGGGTGACCAGGAATGACAGTGATTTGTCAGCTTCATGGATTTAATGACACTTCCATCCATCCCTTGTTAATTCCATGGAGCTGACATGTCAGTGTCCTTGTTGGTCACCATGTGTAGTGTGTGTGATGCACATGCGCATGTTGGTGTATGTGATATTCACCTGAACTGGAGGCTGGGTCCTGCTGGGCCATCAGGGATAAAGCTCCAGCTGCGGGCGATGGTCCGAGAAAGTCCCTTGCGATCCTCTCCCACTCCTTATATGTGACACTGTGTCCCTCAGCTTCTCTGGCCATCTTCCTCTTCACCGTGGCCCTGAAATCCACATATCTGTGCTTCAAGGACCTCAAGCCCCTAGGAACCGTGGACACCTCCTTCATCACTTGCACTACCTCCTTCCAAGCCTGAGCCTTAGGCCCAGGCTTCGCTTCCCTTGCAACAAGGATGATGGGCCGGTCACGGATCGCACCCAGGAGGACCATATTCTCCCGGGGCGTATAATTACAGGCCCTGCGCCTGCCCTTGCCAATAGCCCCTTGCTCTCTCGACTGTGCTCGGGGACCCTGGCCTCCCTACACTCTTCCTGAGGCCTGTCCCTTCCCCAAACTACCCCGCCCCCTGGGAACAGGCCCCTTCCCCTCTGTCCCTCCTCTATCAGTGCCTGTGTCTCCCTCCTCCTCCTCCTCCTCTTCCCCCCCCCTCTGGGGACCACTCCTCCTCCTCCAGGGACACCTCCTCCTCCTCCGGGGACACCTCCTCCACCCCCTCCGGGGACACCTCCTCCACCCCCTCTGGGGACACCTCCTCCACCCCCTCCGGGGACACCTCCCCCTCTCCTCCACCCTCCACTACACTCTCCTCACTCTCCACTCCTCTCCTCCTCTCTCCACCTATCTCCTCCCTCCATGCTGAAATAATAACAAAATAAGGATAACTCAAAATAAGTGTAACTGTTATATAGGTGATAAAAAAGTGTATATTCTATGTGTTTTTAATAACTGTTGGGGGATGCGGTGCAAAGGTTGGGGGGGGGAGGTGTGTGGTGTGTGTCCTAACGCTATGTATGTCTCTATGTGTCTTTAATCTATGTGGCAGGCAAATATGTGTAATGTGTAAATATGTGTAACTCTTACGTGTAAATATGCTAGTAATCAAATCCAAAACAATCAAAAAGAGTGCGCCTACAAATCAAAAGAACGATAAAGAAATAAAAGTATTACTGGAATGTCTGTTGGAAAGAAAAGATGTGTGTGCTATGTGTATTTAATAAGTGGTGGGGGATGGGGTGTGTTGGGGATGGGGTGTGGTGGGGGAGATGGGTGTGTGGGGTGTGTGTCCTAACTATACAGTATATATGTCTCTATGTGTGTTATTTAATCTATGTGTCTTGCAAATATGTGAAATCTGTAAATATGTGTATTGCTTAAATGGAAGGACTTATGAAATAGACAATGAAAAAAGAAAAAATAACTAATCTCCCTCTCTCCAAAGTACTAATCAAACTCTCTCCCACCTGCTCCTGGAACTGCGTGCTAACTCCAATGGCTCTTACAACACAGCCAGCGCATGGGTTTGTATCAATCACATTTATAAGCTCATACTGTCAATCAAATTCTTAGCTCGTACGTGATTGGCTGAGAGGCGTGTCTCGCTAGGACGTCCCCTTATCAGCTTGCGAGCGCGCCAACAGACTCAGCCAATTACATACGCACTTATAGTGTCAGGCCGCCAAGTGAGTATTTAATTGGCTGAGAGTCCCAATGCGGGCCGCCAAGTGCGTATGTAATTGGCTGAGTCCCAATGCGGGCCGCCAAGTGCGTATGTAACTTTACATTACATACTCACTGTGCGGCCCACGTTGGGACTCTCAGCCAATTACATACGCACTGGGCGGCCCGCGTTGGGACTCTCAGCCAATTACATATGCACTTGGCGGCCCGTGTTGGGACAGCCAATTACATGCGGCCAAGTGCGTATGTAATAGGTTGAGAGGCTTCTTGAGGTAAAATCATCAGCTGGAATGGCATGTAAAGATCCACAGGTGACCAATGGCAAAGCAGAAATTAACTTGCCTAATACCAGGTCATGCAATAAACAAGCTATATAACCCCATCCCCAACAAGTCATCAGCATGTCTGAAACAGCATGGATGATCATGTGAGAGGGATGATGGCCAGGATGAGTGGGCGTATGAGATTGAGATGCTTTTGTGCAGCTCACCTAGCACAGTATGAAGACCAGGAAGCAAGGTATGTGATTGAGGGGGTGATGGGGAGTGGCAGAGAGGAGTGTCTGGGAGTGAATGAGGGTGTGAGTGGTGATGTGATCCATGCTGGGGCAGAACCAAGCCAGGCAAGGGAATTACCACAGGCCATGCCTAGTATCGTGGGGGTGGATCAGGGAGGAGAGAGAGCTCCAGTAGCACAGGGACAGAGGGATATAGAGCCACCTGCACACAGGGAGGCTGACAATGTTGTCGGTGATCAGCTGCTGGGGGGAGTACAGGATGTGGTGGCTCAGGCAGAAGGGGGGGAGCCTGACCAGGAGCCTGACCAGGAGCCTGTGAGGAGGCGAAGTGCACCCAATGTGTACAGGGAGAGACTCACATTAGAGGAGTTAACTGATGGGGAGGTGTATGAGCGTTTTCGGCTGACCCGTGCCAGTCTTGGGGAGCTCTATGAGGTTCTCAGAGCGGACCTTGAGCCTCGCTCAGGGGCAAATAGAGCCATCCCAGGAATTACACGGATGTTAGTTGCAATACACCTCCTTGCTTCTGGGAGCTTTCAGACCACCCTGAGCATAGCCGGAGGAATGTCTCAGCCAAGCCTCTCGAATTGTCTGAGTGCATTCCTCCGTGCTATTGGTCGGAGAGCTGCCAGATACATCAGTTACCCTAACACTGCTGAAGAGATCTCAAAGGTAAAGTTCGATTTCTTCCAATTAGGAGGTATCCCCAATGTGCTTGGTGCTATTGACTGTACACACGTGGCACTGATACCTCCTAGAGAGCAAGAAGCGCTGTACAGAAATCGTAAGCATTATCATTCAATCAATGTCCAGGTTGTTTGCGATGCGAACATGCGCATACAAGGTGTGTATGCAGGAATATGTGACATCTTTGAGTCCGGCAGATTTCCATCCAGATGGCTACTGGGTGAGTACACATTAGTAATGGCAGTCAACCATATCTTACTATGACTGGATACAATAACACATCCGGTACATCATGTTTCCCTCTATTGCTATGATGTTCACATGTGCATTACGGAGTAATACTCCCAAAGCCAGAACATAATAGCTCATTGCTGGCCATAACCCTGTGTTAGCTTGGCCAAACAGTATGCAGTTCACAACAACATATGCCAAAAACCACAATTGATTAATCATTAGGTATATGTTCTGATGCATTCCCTTGTATCCTGTTACATGGACATCTCTAGCCTACATACCGTGTTGTGTGTTATTGTAAGGGCTATGTAAGTGAGATGACTTCAGAATTCATCTGATAGAGGAGAATTAATATTGTTTGGCAAACTTTTTATTGCATGAATATATCCGGGAATAAACCTGACTTAGCTTACCTTGAAGTTATCAAAATATCAAAGGTCTTTTGGCCTTTGCGTTTGATCGTGTACGCCCCTGGGAAATTCCACCTGAATTAGCATCACATTTACGTTCACAAGAATACACTATCACGCTTCACCTCAGACCTCTGTCATGTGCTCGGTACAAGAACTGCAACAGTGACTTCCTGCTCTCTACCAGAAGGGTCGCAATATGTACCCTGTTGTATTTCCCTTGTATCTCCGCCTCATGTAAGCGTCCTGTGGGTGTGAACATCTGGATTTTACATTTGTGGAAATCGCATTGTAATTGATCTGAAGCTTCATATAGAATACATGTGTTAATACACTACTAATTATCCTATCAGATGCATTCATGATCCATCTCCCTTACATATATCTTTAACTGTGTATTAGCCACAGGGATGTGTTGATAGGTCATGATGACGATATTTGGCCATATGCTTTGTCAAACATCACAACATCCTATTCATATCAACATCATATTTTATTTCCACCAGGTGATGCAGGATATGGGTGTTTGCCGTGGTTGTTGACCCCTGTGAGCAATCCCCATACTCGGGCAGAGGCGCGGTATAATGTAATTGAGCGCACCTTTGGTGTACTAAAGATGCGCTTCAGATGTTTACATTCCACTGGGGGGGCTCTACAATATAAGCCCCAGAAAGTTTGTCGCATCATTGTTGCCTGCTGCTGTCTGCACAATATAGCAGTACAGGCCAACTGTCTGGGGGACATTGATGCGGCTCTGCTACCTGGGGAGGAAGAGCCTTTATTTCCCCCTGAAGTGGATAATCTGCAGGGGTCACAACAACGTGCCCGCCTAATTCGTGAGTACTTCACATGTAAGTACATACCCAATATGCATGGAACACAGTCTAATGTATCTGGATTATGCCTAACTCCCAAATCCACCTCTATCCATCGCCCTTGTCATACAGAATTCCAACCAGTCCACAGTAGAGGAGAGTTCCCTGATGTTGTTGATGTTTGTACACTGGAACAAGCCACATGATCAGTTACAGGTAAGTAAGCACACATTCCAATACACATCTTAAGTACTGACAGTTATAAACATCAATGGCATAGATAATTTGAGTGGATTATATATCCCACTATGTCAATGTATATATGCCCCACGTTACATTGTTATCTAGTAATTTAGATTGAAAAAATTATTCCATCAGGTTCAACCTCTATAGATCTATAATCTGCAATACGCAGAATTATTGCTAATTGATCCAGAGAAAGTCACCGAACAACAAAGTGTGAAGCTTTGCCAATTTTCTACACAGGGCAGAAAAATATAACATTACTTCCTGACCCCAGATACTGGTGATCGTATTCATCCCTGGATCAATACTCCCTCTCTATTTATCCAGGATAGCCCCTAATGCCTGTTTGGTTTTTTTATGTAAAAAGATACCCAATCCCTTTTTAAAGTCACCTACAACCTCTACGGACCAGGATTGTTCACATTGTCTGATCCTGCCAAACCACATGAAATGGGATCAAAATGTCGTAGATAAATACCATACACACATACTTTATCTAATTTGTGACTGTAATCCTAACATCATATTAACCTTACAGAGCTGCTGTCGTGTGTCAACTCTTCTTTCAACAACCTAGACATGGAAAAACAGGAACAGCAACAGAACTGCTACATCAATGTGAGCTACATAGTGAGTATTTGTGTAATAATATGGCCACGTATGCTGAAGGACACAAATAACACATCAATCACTTTATTAATATCGGCCTATCTCTTTCCAGAATACAGCAGATAGGTAAGCGGTGATAACTAATGACGATTCACAGCGCACGTGTCCTGGTGGAACAAATCACCTTGTGGATAAGCTTGGGACTGCGTCCAAGGTAAAACACCACATTTGGCTCTCCAAAGATGCATTAATGTGTAATCTATGTGATATTTCTACATCATTAGCCAGATGAGTAGCTCGTTTCATATGTAGGGAAAGAACAGTGAAGACGTTTGTCTGAAATGAGCAACATATATTGGTACAGTGGATCAAAAAGGTCTAAAGTCTACACACTCCTGTTAAAATGTCATGTTTCTGTGCTGTCAAAAAATGAGACGAAGATAAAACATTTCAGAACTTTTTCCACCTTTAATCTGACCTATAAACTGTACAACTCAGTTGAAAAACAAACTGAAATCAGTTAAGTAGAGTGACGAAAAAAAACAAAAGAGAAAATCACATGGTTGCATAAGTATGCACACCCCTATACTAATACTTTGTTGAAGCACCTTGTGATTCTATTACAGCACTCAGTCTTTTTGGGGATGAGTCTATCCGCATGGCACATTGGGACTTTGCAAGATTTGCCCACTCTTCTTTGCAAAAACACTTCAAATCTGTCAGATTGCGAGGGCATCTTCTGGGCACAGCCCTCTTCAGATCACAATTGGATTCAGGTTTGGGCTCTGGCTGGGCCATTCCCAAACTTTAATCTACTTCTGGTGAAGCCATTCCTTTGTTGATTTGGATGTAGAAAGATGAAGTTCCTCTTCATGTTCAGCTTTCTAGCAGAAGCCTGAAGGTTTGGTGCCAATATTGACTGGTATTTGGAACTGGTCCTAATTCCCTCTATCTTAACTAAGGCCCCAGTTCCAGCTGAAGAAAAACGGCCCCAAAGCATGATGCTGCCACCACCATGCTTCACTGTGGATATGGTGTTCTTTTGGTGATGTGCAGTGTTGTTTTGGCGCCAAGCATATCTTTTGGAAATATGGCCAAAAAGTTCAACCTTGGTTTCATCAGACCATAACACCTTTTCCCACATGCTTTTGGGAGACTTCAGATGTGTTTTTTGCAAAATGCAGCCTGGCTTGGATGTTTTTCTTTGTAAGAAAATGCTTTCATCTTGCCACTCTACCCCATACGTCAGACATATGAAGAATACGGGAGATTGTTGTCACATGTACCACACAGCCAGTACTTGCCAGATATTCCTGCAGTTCCTTTAATGTTGCTGTCGGCCTCTTGGTAGCCTCCCAGACCAGTTTACGTCTGGTCTTGTCATCAATTTTGGAGGGAGCTCCAGTTCTTGGTAATGTCACTGTTGTGCCATATTTTTTCCGCTTGATGATGACTGGCTTCACTGTGTTCCATGGTATATCTAATGCCTTGGAATTTCTTTTGTACCCTTCTCCTGACTGATACCTTTTAACAATGAGATCCCTCTGATGCTTTGGAAGCTCTCTGTGGACCATGGCTTTTGCTGTGGGATGCGACTAAGAACATTTCCAGAAAGACCAACTAGAGCAGCTTAACTTAATTTGGGGTTAATCAGAGGCACTTTAAATGATGGCAGGTGTATGCTGACTCCTATTTAACGCGATTTGGAATGTGATTGCTTCATTCTGAACACAGCTACATCCCCAGTTATAAGAGAGTGTGCAGACATGCAACCACATTAGTTTTCTTAGTTTTGTTCTTCCCTCCACCTTACAGATTTCATTTTGTTTTACAATTGAGTTGTACAGTTTATATGTCACATTAAAGGTGGATATAGTTCTGAAATGATTTTTCATTGGCTAATTTGTTTACAGTAGTGTGTAGACTTTTTCTAACCACTGTAAGTGACGAAGTAAGCGCTCCGGGAGCATGTGTAATGTAAATATTGACATGTTCCTTTTATGTTTCAGATCGCAAAGATGAGTCCCTTTCCACGGTCAGTACAAGGAATGATGAGCATTCCCACGTTCCAGGACTATGCTATTGTCACATTGCATCATGTATGTTCATATGTCAGTCATCATGTGTTGCATCGGGTGTGATATCACATCCTCTACATCGATTTATATGTACCTATTGCTTTAGATCTGCCATTCTCTCCTCTACTTGGACTATTGGGAATCCTGTATCATACTTCCTTCCATATCTCTTCCTCAGTGCTGATGTGATCCTCCCTGTACATATGGGGAAGAGTAACTCTAGCCTTGGAACAAAACTGTTAATGAGGTTCCGTTTACCTTCAGTTATGAATATGCAACAGCAGATAATAGAGATGCTCATCCACAGAACAGAATCCACCTCGAAGTGGCCAGTTTGTTGGTAGTTCTGCTAACACATGAAATTATTTGGAACACACTGATATGGTCCTGGTCAGGTTTACATCTGAGTGTCCAAACTTAGGGATGTAGAGTCTTCTCTCATAGTGCCATTTCCAGTGACATGACCTACGGGGGTTCTAACAGTTGCATAGGAGTGTGTGTTGCGCGCACACACAAGACTACAGATTACTTCTCCCCATGAGCATATCTCCTTCTGTATTGTTGGGTTTGAATATTGAATGTTATCCTGATATATTTAATAATATAACTGATATTGCCTCACGTTGGATGATGCACTGTATCTCACCCCCTCAACTGATCATCTATACCAATGTCTCCCCCCCTGCGTGCATTCTGGCCCCATGTCCCTATTTCCGTGTGTTACTGGAACTCTGTATCCTACCCACCTCCACCATGATACTGAGCAGGCCTGTGGTAATTTGTCACTGTGTGGCTTTGTGAACAATTAAACCGTTTTTTTTCACTCAATGTTTGTGTAATCCTGGATATTTACCATGTAACAAGTCAATTACCCTGAAAGTCAGATGTGCTCAGCACCATCAGTTAGTGGTGTAACTATTCGGGTCAATCTGCGTTGACATTACTACATAATCATGAATGTTGATTCATATCATTCAAGTTGAGCCCTTCAAGTCATTATATACAACCCTGCATGTCTAGAGACATGATTTCAGAATTCACACCCCTCTGACTTGCACCTACATGTATATTGGCAAGGTACAGATTAATGTAGCATATGTATCTATGTAAACACACACAGATATATGTATTGAACAATGACACTTCATTCTATCTGTATTCTCGCAACTAGAAAGCATGATATGGTACAAACACACAGAAACAGTGATAACAGTATAACATAATCATACTTTATTTCATACACAGAGTACAAACAGAAATGGACAAGACTGTGCATTGATATAATGTGTGTGTTGTGAAGAGATCCTAGTATGGCAAGGGGCTGTGGCAAATCTGAGGACATCTGAAGAGGAAACAGACAACATCATCAGGGTAATGCATAGCATCTCCTAGGGTCACATGTGGTCAGAACCCCACAGTAACCAACAGCATATAACATGACATTTAATCAACATAACCATTAATGCGCATACAACAACCATATGGTTGCCAGAATAAACAGACACTATAAAACAGGGATCATGTGATACTAAGCGATTTCACACACAGTGTGAATTGGTCAATAGATGATGTGAATCTGGAAAACAGAGGTAGGAGGTGTTAGAACAATCATAAGCTGTTATTAGAGTACATTGTTTTTGCTTTTGACACTACTATAAACCAACTAACATGAACATCATCTCCGAGCAGTAAGAACCATATTTATTCTATCCTGTTCAGTCAGCCTTCCAGGAATATGCTTAGGATGTGGAATACGACAAGGCATGCTTCACTGTGAACACAATCCTTCAGCAAAATGTACTCTCACTATCTATATGGAATAGTTGTGCCATGCTGATATCACATCTCACTTCTAAATGGGTGGTACCAAGGTCAGACAGATTACACTGTTCACATTACCCCTAAACACATGCACATTGATCATGATGTCAAACCAAGGAAATTGCCACTTTGGTTTGGATGACATGAAAAAACTGAATCCAATTTCATAATGTTAACGGGATGGAATGCTACAAAAACCTATGTGGAATTGCTGGTTTGGATTAGCAGATAGTAATGGGACTGTGCAACTCTATAGCCTGGACACTGATCATTATAATGGAAGATCACACAGTCATGTTTCTTAGTGAAAAGATATGTAGTCCTATATTTCATTTCAGAGCCATCTGCAGTGGGGAATAATCCTGATAGAATGCCCGTTGTGAACTGGGTTGAGTGTTTACTCACATGATGGTATTGTACTGCTCGAAGATGAAGAAAATGTCTTCATAGTTGTGAGAGTTGGCTATTAACACCTACAAAGACAAAAACAATGTCTCATTCCGAACAATATTATGATTAAATACAGCATTTAAGCTCAAGGTCAATCCACATTGAACATCAATTGTTAAAATGTTAAACATAACCAGACATGTACACACTCTGTAGCCAATATTATGTCAACATCTATAACAGTCAGGATTCTGTGAGGAGTGGTCAGGAGGCCTTCTAGGATGGTCCTAACACCTCCTACTCCGAGTTAGCGGGCCCCCACCGTCTGTGCCCGCGGCCCGTCTCCCTCTTCCACAACGGTGTGGGATCAGGGGGTGCCACTACAGTAGGTGGCTGTGGTTCTAAAGTGGGCAATGTCTGAGATGAGGAGGCAGACATCTCAGGTTGAGATTGGACAACCGAAGGCTGGAGAGGTATGGGCTGGCGACGTAGTTGACGCAACAATGCGCGTCTCTCCCGGCTTGCGCGTTCCTCATATCTCTCCATCCTTCGGTTGTGCCTCCTCACCTCAGCATATATAGCACGTGTGGTGGATGAGATCACCCTATTTCCAGCCAGGATGGCCCTGCTAACAGCCAATTGTCTTTCGCTAATGTCCAGCATTTGCCTTGCTCTCTGTCTTTGGGCCTGGTCCTCTTGCTCTATATGAGCCATGATGTGCCGTAATTGGCCAGGGAGATGTGGCAGAGGGCCTGGAGGTCTGGCGGCTGGCGACTGGGCGGCTGTCGACTGGGCGGCCGGCGACTGGGCGGATGGCGACTCCGCGGCCGGCGACTTCGCGGCTCTTCCTCCCGGGGCACTTGGGGCCGGGGCACTTGTGGCCGGGGCACTTCCTCCCGGGGCACTTCCTCCCGGGGCACTTCCTCCCGGGGCACTTCCTCCCGGGGCACTTGTGGCCGGGGCACTTGTGGCCAGGGCACTTCCTCCCGGGGCACTTGTGGCCGGGGCACTTCCTCCCGGGGCACTTCCTCCCGGGGAACTTGTGGCCGGGGCACTTGTGGCCGGGGCACTTCCTCCCGGGGCACTTGGGGCCGGGGCACTTCCTCCCGGGGCGCTTGTGGCCGGGGCACTTCCTCCCGGGGCACTTGGGGCCGGGGCACTTCCTCCCGGGGCCCATGGTGGAGCCCAGGCTGAGTGCGGTGCCCAGGATGAGGTCGGTGCCCCGTATGACGGCGGAGCCCAGTATGAGGGCGGAGCCCAGGGTGAGGGCTGTGCCCAGGGTGAGGGTGGAGCCCATGATGAGGGCTGTGCCCATGATGAGGGCGGAGCCCCAGATGAGGGTGGAGCCCATGATGAGGGCTGTGCCCATGATGAGGGCGAAGCACCAGATGAGTGTGGAGGCCATGATGAGGGCTGTGCCCATGATGAGGGCGGAGCCCCAGATGAGGGGGGAGCCCATGATGAGGGCTGTGCCCATGATGAGGACGGAGCACCAGATGAGGGGGCAGCCCATGATGAGGGCTGTGCCCATGATGAGGGCTGGAGCACCAGATGAGGGTGGAGCCCATGATGAGGGCTGTGCCCTGCTAACAGCCAATTGTCTTTCGCTAATGTCCAGCATTTGCCTTGCTCTCTGTCTTTGGGCCTGGTCCTCTTGCTCTATATGAGCCATGATGTGCCGTAATTGGCCAGGGAGATGTGGCAGAGGGCCTGGAGGTCTGGCGGCTGGCGACTGGGCGGCTGTCGACTGGGCGGCCGGCGACTGGGCGGATGGCGACTCCGCGGCCGGCGACTTCGCGGCTCTTCCTCCCGGGGCACTTGGGGCCGGGGCACTTGTGGCCGGGGCACTTCCTCCCGGGGCACTTGTTGCCGGGGCACTTCCTCCCGGGGCACTTCCTCCCGGGGCACTTGTGGCCGGGGCACTTGTGGCCAGGGCACTTCCTCCCGGGGCACTTGTGGCCGGGGCACTTGTGGCCGGGGCACTTCCTCCCGGGGCACTTGGGGCCGGGGCACTTCCTCCCGGGGCGCTTGTGGCCGGGGCACTTCCTCCCGGGGCACTTGGGGCCGGGGCACTTCCTCCCGGGGCCCATGGTGGAGCCCAGGCTGAGTGCGGTGCCCAGGATGAGGTCGGTGCCCCGTATGACGGCGGAGCCCAGTATGAGGGCGGAGCCCAGGGTGAGGGCTGTGCCCAGGGTGAGGGTGGAGCCCATGATGAGGGCTGTGCCCATGATGAGGGCGGAGCCCCAGATGAGGGTGGAGCCCATGATGAGGGCTGTGCCCATGATGAGGGCGAAGTACCAGATGAGTGTGGAGGCCATGATGAGGGCTGTGCCCATGATGAGGGCGGAGCCCCAGATGAGGGGGGAGCCCATGATGAGGGCTGTGCCCATGATGAGGACGGAGCACCAGATGAGGGGGCAGCCCATGATGAGGGCTGTGCCCATGATGAGGGCTGGAGCACCAGATGAGGGTGGAGCCCATGATGAGGGCTGTGCCCATGATTAGGGCAGAGCCCCAGATGAGGGTGGAGCCCATGATGAGGGCTGTGCCCAGGATGAGGGCGGAGCCCCAGATGAGGGCGGAGCCCCGGATGAGGGTGGAGTCCATGATGAGGGCGGAGCCCCAGATGAGTGCGGAGCACATGATGAGGGCTGTGCCCATGATGAGGGCGGAGCCCAGGATGAGGGTGGAGCCGCTGAGGGTGGAGCCGCTGAGGGGGGAGCCGCTGAGGGCGGAGGCACAGGATGGTGTGGCTGGTGCAGGCCCTGAGGTGGCCACGCCGAAGAGGGCCCGGGCATCACTTCCCGCTCCGTATGAGCCAGTGATGTGGATGGTCCCGGGCCCTCCTGAATGTCCTGGCCCACTTCAGCCCTTCCTGCCTGCTCCTCTTCTGAATCTGTGGATACTGCAATGGAATAAACATATATTTCAGTTGGTTGCCATACACAATTGCCAGCTATGCATTTACATATCATTGACATCGTGGTCACCTGTGAGTGACTGTGGTGCTTGTGTTACACAGATGAGCCACGGGCTGCATAATGAGCATTGTGGATCATGGCTCATATGAATGTGTACTGCATGTGCCTCAGACACGTGCTCTGCTACATCTGCTGTGCAGTGTGTGAAACTGACCAATCTGACAAGTTTCCAGCAGTGGTTGTTAATATGCAGCTGAGACATGGGCCAGGTTAGGACAGTATATGACACACATGCAGTGCTACAGAGTCTGTATCCACATATGCCGCACAGCCAAATTTTTATTATCGATCGCAGTGGAGGCCAAAGTCAGGCCTGCATTTGGGGATAGCCATGCTGCATCCAGATTAGAATATCATTCTCTAAGTCATTAAGTCTAATTGACTCATCTGTTCACATAAAGGAAATCCACATATCCAGGCCTGTGCGCAGCCCAGCAAGTTTGACTTTGGACACCCTGCTCTATTACAATCAATCTGGATATAATTAGAAATTGACATATCAGGGAGACAAATTATGAACATGATAGGTTTGCTACCAGGACTGAAATGGTTATTGTCGCCCCATAATTTTTTAGTCAACCATAGGGCTTACAGTGCTATTGGATGTGAATTATCCCTGTGTGTGGGCAGGGGTGTAGGAGGCCATATAATTCTTGAGCAAGGGTGGGCAGGTTCGGGCCTGGAGGGCCACACAGGTGAGCCAATTGCCTTTTCAGTAATCCGGATTGACTCACCTGTGCCCAAAAAGGATATCTTGAAAGTCTGGCATGTATGTGGCCCTCCTTACCCACCCCTGTTCTAGAGGGATACAGCTCATTAAATACAACAGCCAGAACACAAGCCTATTTATACATACATACATACATACAGCATGATATCTTGAAAGTCAGGCATGTATGTGGCCCTCCTTACCCACCCCTGTTCTAGAGGGATACAGCTCATTATATACAACAGCCTGAACACAAGCCTATTTATACATACATACATACATACAGCATGATATCCTGAAAGTCCGGCTTGTATGTGGCCCTCCTTACCCACCCCTGTTCTAGAGGGATACAGCTCATTATATACAACAGCCAGAACACAAGCCTATTTATACATACAAACATACATACAGCATGTTATCTGCAGGCTTTTGGACAGCCCATCCCCCCACAATCTCAGCCAACCATGTGTGTGATATGATACTCACGTTGCAGGGTGTTAGGACGATCTGTGTCCATCTGCCCTGGTATTCCCACCACAGATTCAGAAGGAATGAAGCGCATCACTGTCCTCTCCCATTCATTGTAAACAAAAGGGATCGCGGGCCCACCACCAGTCTGACGTGCAGCTGCTGCCTCATCGGACATCTTTTTTTCACAGCAATCTTTAAATCATCGAACTTGTGCCGCACTGCCCTCCAGTCCCTATTAGTAACCCCTACTGCCGACACAGCTCTGCCAATTTGGGACCAGGCCTGCTGCTTCTGGCTGGCATTAATGTCTCTGCCACCACATATAATCCCCTGGCGGGCATAGATTTCCCTGAGGAGAACCTGGATCTCCTCTAGGGTATAATTGGGGGCCCTGGGCCTTGCCACAACTCGTTTCCTTACAGACGGGGCCTGGTCTTCCTGTTCTATCCCTGGGGCCGCTCCCTCATCCCCACTACCTCCCACCAAGGGATCAGGCCCCTGACCCTCTGACCCTTTCACTTGAATTCCTAGCTCTGGGGGCACTTCCCTCCCCCCCTGCTCTCCTCCTTGCTCTCCTCCTCCTCTCCCTCCTCCTCCTCCTCCTCTCCCTCCTCCTCCTCTCCCTCCTCCTCCTCTCCCGCCTCCTCTCCCTCCTCCTCCTCCTCCTCTCCTCCTCCTCATCCTCCTCCTCTCCTCAGATGTTCTCTTCACTCTCCTCCGCGCCTCTCTTGCCTTACCACCTCCTCTCCTCTAAACTCCTCAGAAAATAAATTAACGATAAATCAAGATAATATTTGTGTTGGTTTAGGAGGTAAAAAAAGATGCAAGTATTATGTGTGGGGGGAGGGGGGGGGAAGGTCTTGGGGGGGGGGGGTGTAGGTGTGCAGTGGCCTACCACTAGGTGTATCTATGTGTACGTATTAATCTATGTGTGTGAATTATGTGATATCAGTAATTATGTGTATTGTAAACAAAGGGTTAAATTATCTGCTAGTTCAAAAGATCAAAAATTGAAATTCTCTCCTCTCTCTTCTCTCTCTCCTCTCTCCACCAAAAACCCACCAACGCCTAGACCTGTGTGTCTACTTGCAAAAGCTCCAGCACAGTCAATTATGTTCTGTTTTGGCTCCCTTTTAAAGGCATACTGCCGTCAGGTTAAGTGGTACGTATCACGTATTTCGCGCTCTTTTCATACGCAAAGTGATCCGAGATATCGTACCTCATGCGCAAATACGAACGTGTACGCATTCGCATCCATCGCTCGTATCTCGCAGCACTTGGGGCCTCATTCTATTAGCGGCCGTAGGAGATGCGGGGCCGCAAGGACCGGCCGCAAGCTATTCGGCTATTCTATTCCCTTCTGGCCGGGGGGCTCCGGCAGGCTTGCGGCCGGCGCCTTGTTATCCCTTGCGGCCGCTCGCGCCGGAGGAAAGCCTTTGATCTAAAACGACCGCAAGAGTTTCGGCCGCAAGAAAGCCCCGGCTGCTATTCAATTGCTACGGGAAACCTCTCTGCAAGGCTAAAAGCGAGCCACAGCTTACTTGCAGCAAACAGGTCCCGCTAGCACCAATTAAGCACATAATAAAGCCCAAATAAAGCCATCCTGCACTCTGAGGAGACTATAAAGTGATTGTAGGTGTTAGCAAAAATAGCACAATATTCCCCTATACTCAAATCCGTAATTTTTGTATTTTCAAATTCTTGTCAAATATCCGTGGACAAAGTCCCGAGGGCTTGGAGCACCTCAGACCCGCAAAGGCTGCGGGATTAGCCTCCGTCAAGTCCGGAAATGGGTAAAATAGACCTACGGGTCGTAAAGGGCTAACTTACAAGTCGTAGCATCGAAAAGCCATCCTGTACTTTTATTAAAAGTGAAAGTGATGTTTGGTTTCAGAATTAATAGCTCAACATTCCCCTACTCTCAAATGCGCAAATATAGATATTTAACTTCATCTATCAGGCAAGTCCGCACGGGTTTGAATAACGGGTTTGGAGGGCAATCATCCGCCAAACCCGTACGTGCTTCACTAAGAAGCTACGGCCAAGTCTCAAGCCCGTAATCCTGAAATCAAACCTGAAATCAATTAACCAATAGGAAGATGACAATCAAGGGCACAAATAGTTTAAAAGGGAGTGAAATTCGTAAATCTGTGACTGTGTTGTATGCTGTGCAAGTGGACACACAGGTCTTGTAGTTGGAGGTTTTGTCAGAGAAAGAGAGAGAAAGAGAGAGAGAGGAGGAGAGATGGAGGGAGAAGGCAGCGAAGGGCATGGAGAGCAGGCCCCCCAACCACAGGCTGGCCAGCAAGCTGCTGCTGCTGCACGCAAAAGGGCAGCAAATTTCACGAGCCAGGAGATTGAAACACTGGTTAGAGTGCAAACCCGACACTCCATCCTAACCGGTGGGAGTGAAGTGAGGCCCAGGCAGAGGACAGATGCCTGGAAGGAGATCGCGGCTGAGGTCTCCTCGCTGGGGTATGCGAATCATACCTGGCAGTCTGTCCAGCACCGGTTCCAAGACTGCCGCATTGACGTCAAAAAGAAGATGGCCAATGAGGCCAAAGCAGCACGTGGAACCGGTGGTGGGCCGCCAGAACCATTCACATACCCCGGTTGGGAGGCCACAGTCCGCGACATGATCCAGCCAGCGGCAGTCGTGGGCCTCCCTAGCCTGGTGGACTCGGGTCGGTCTGAAAGCCTGCAATGTGAGTACCATGTACACCTTAACACCCTCATATGTACGCACATGTACCCCACACAGATAGATAACTGACGTTGAATTGCACTGTAAGATATCTGGTTGTGACTACAGATATATGAGGCTGCAAAAAATCATGTAAATCCAGTGTAAAGAAATATACTTGTCAGAATTGCTAGCAATGAAATATATGTCCAATACCATCTCCCACAACTGATTATGATACCGTTTTGCAAATCTATTGATGTTACTGTTATGTTTGCTGTTGGTTCCCAGTGCATATAAAGCATACATGACAACTCCATTGCAATTGTTTGTTTATTGTCATGAGTTCCCCTGTCACACTCTACTCCATGTTAAACTGGCCCATCCATAGCTGTTTGGCTTAACCCTCCTACTGCTTAGAATTCATGTACATTTTGATTATAGGTATAGAGGATGTATACTGTTTTATGTGGGCATTTCAGTATGTGCTGGAAGAGTGCCGCCGTCGACTCTAGGGATGCAGCTGCGCTTGCGTCCCCATGTAGCCGTAAAAAATAGTTGGTACACCCAAAGCCCCTAACCCTCTAACCCTAACCCCCTAAACCCCACTTTCTAACTCTAACCCATACCCCCTAACTGTAGCCAGAACCCGAAACCCATAACCACTTACCTGGCCTGCTGGGCTGGCGTAGCTAGAGTCGTTGGCGGTGCACTTCCAGAGATGCGCACATACAACAGGATAGGTCCGGTCTAGCTGGTACATCCCCATGAGAGTATAGGTATGGATGTGCACACTGCAGCATATGCGGATACAGACTCTGATGGACTGCAAGTTTGTGTCGTGTAACAGCATAATCTGGACCATGTTACATTAACATGTTAACTCACATTGCTGAGGATTGGTCACAGATTGGTCTGTCTCACACACTGGCCAACAGATTCAGATGAGCACGTGTCCTAATTAACTGCAGTTGGCACACCGCACCAGCATTACATATAGTCATATGAGCCATGGGCCCTTTCCTGTTATCTGACCGTGACTGCTGGTAGCAGCAGTGAGCAGCCTCTACATGTCACAGCATTTTCCTGGAGATTATATAATCATGCATATTTAGTGGGTTATGGTGTTGTTAAGGTAAGGGGTTCGGATTAGTGTGAGGGCTAGTGCTTTTGGGCTTCTGTGTAAGTTGAAAATGATGTATATAACAGCGGCAGCGCCATCTATCAGCCCCTTGGTCCAACTGCTGCTGCCAGCAGTCGCTGTCACATAACAGGAAAGATCCCAGCCAGGATCCACAATACTAATGATGCAGATCAATTTTGATTAGCGTCAAACATTCACAGCCAATTACAAGTCACTCTGATCTCAGAGATATGGAAACAACAATACTCAAATCAAAATCTTGTCTCATTTCAGTACCAGCCAGGCGTCCCCTGCCTCCGCAGGTTCCTGCACCTTGTGAAGATGCAGGACCACCTGCAGCAACCTCACCTGTAGCAGGGACGTCGTATGAAAGTCCACCTGGGCCATCCGCAAGGTGCCATCAATTGCCTCCAGCCCGGATAATGGCACCGCCTGGCTCCCAGCCAATGTGGGCTGGACAAATGTGGGGCCACCCAATGTGGTCCCATCCCAGTTGGGCCCACAGTATGGATCCACAAGCAAAGGTGCCCTGGAGCATGGGCCCCCGGCAGGGCATGTGGCCCCCGCAGGACCAGCAGGCCACTCTGGCCACTCCGGCCCAACAGGCTCCGCAGGCCCAGCAGGCCCAGCCAGCCACTCTGGCCCCACAGGCCCCACAGGCCCCGCAGGCCCAGCCAGCCACTCTGGCCCCACAGGCCTCGCAGGCCCTGCAGGCCCAGTCATCCACTCTGGCCCCACAGGCCCCGCAGGCCCAGCAGGCCCAGCCAGCCACTCTGGCCCCACAGACCCCGTAGGACCAGCAGGCCCAGCCAGCCACTCCGGCCCCACAGGCCCCGCAGGACCAGCAGGCCAAGCCAGCCACTCCTGCCCCACAGGCCCCGCAGGACCAGCAGGCGACTCCGGTGAGGCAGGACACACCAGTCAGCAGTGCCTCCACCCAGAGGACACAGTGGTCTGGGTCGCGGCCAGTTAGTCCGGCGCTGTCAGCGGCCCAGTGCCAGGATTTCCTGGCTCATCTCCAGCATGAGCGTGAGCAAAATCAACAGTTCTTGCTGGAGATGAGACACCACGATGCCAGGAAGCTCGAGGAGAGGAGACGCAACAACGACCGGAACTTCGAGGAGAGCAGACGCCATAATGAACGGGTGTTTCAGGAGATGACACGCCAAAATGAACGAATTTTCCAAGAGGTGAGGTGGCATAACCTTATAATGGAGGAGTACTCCTGAAGGGCTGAAATGGCCCGAAAAGGCCAGCCCCAAGACCGGCTACCCCTTCAACCTCACCCCCTTCAACATCACAGACCCTGTCACCAGTATCCAGGCTGGAAGAGCCTCCAACCATTCGAAGAGGTCGGGCCGGCCTAGGGGAACATTTTCCAAAGGCCAGGAGAGCCAGGAAACACACATGCGGAAGCGGAAATAGGTGAGAACATGTTCATGTTGCATATAGAAGCAATTGATGTGCAAGATGTATTGACGTTGAGTTGTTGCAGTCAATGCGTATATTGTTCTAATTAATGTCTTGTTCTTATCTCTTTAGGTTCCAATTTATTGATGTTCCTGATTTTCTGCCTCCAGTTTTTTTTTTTTTTTGTAAATAATTTTAAAGCATAAGATTAAACATTATGCTCACATTACCATTGTTTGTTTTCGTTTGTACTGTACCATGATTGGTAAACACCACATGAATGCTACACACCAACGTTATTGGATTAGTACATACATCTTCCTTCAATATACCAGCCCTGTGTTAATGTAGGGTTGGGGTAACAGCCACTAGTGCAGCTGAGGGTGGAGGTAATATTCATGAGTTTGATTACAGTAACGGTGATGCATGATATTCGTGTTTCTGACACATGGATAGATTAATTCAGGGGAAATATCAAAAGTGAGTCCACCCCTAAGTGAAATTGGCGATTATTTTGTGTGGCCACCATTATTTTCCTGCACTGACTTAACCCTCATGGGGATGGAGTTCCCCAGAGTTTCACAGGTTGCCACTGGAGTCCTCTTCCACTCCTTCATGATGATATCATGGAGCTGGTGGATGTTAGAGACCTTGCACTCCCTGTAACGGAGTTGGAACACGCAGTCCAATATCTCTGCTGGTATACAGTACAATATCCAAGAAGCATTACAGTCTCACCATTCCCAACATCCAATATTTGCCCACACTCAATTGGGAGTCAAATGAATACTGACTTTATTTTGTTGGGCAGAAATATATATATACACATCTCTTCCCACAGGCAATACACACATCCCCCATAGTTGGCCACACAATACACATAGAGGGACAACAGGTGGGTCACACCTCCCGGAGACTACCTGGCTACTTTGATACAATCAGACATTGCTTAGATCATCCTTCTTTGTTATGTCTGATAATGAAAACACTTTATACAATAGACTTCCTTATCCTATGATGAGTCTCTGTACTAGGATTATCTATTATGCCAAGGTCTGCAATAGTCTGGGCTAAGATTTTGCAGAGCAGAAACCAACATACATACAGTATAACAGTATGATCTTATTTTAACCATAACCATAAAACAGGGTAAAACAGTGATGGGTTCCGTTACACTCCACACCTTCCATTTGAGGAGTACCCCACAGATGCTCAATAGGGTTTAGGTCTGGTGACCTACTTGGCCAGTTCATCAACTTTTGACCTTCAGCTTCTTTAGCCAGGCAGTGGTCGGCTTGGAGGTGTGTTTGTGGTCATTATCATGTTGGAATACTGCCCTGCGGCCCTTTCTCCTATGGGAGGGATCATGCTCTTTCTCAGTTTGTCACAGTACATGTTGGCATTCATGGGTTCCCTCAAAGAACTGTAGCTCCTCAGTGCTGGCAGCATGCATGCAGGCCCAGACCAAACATATATGCATGTGTATATATGTTTTCGCTAATATGTTGTGTGGATTCCCCCTATATGTATTTACCTAATAATGTCAGATGCTGCCTCCCCTCTCTCTGCATCACTGTTTCGGTTCAAAATGATGGGTTCATCTCATATCAATGTTTTTGTGTTCGTAGTGACTTATCCATTTATCTCTGGCACTGGGGAGCTACAGTTCATTGACGGAACCATGAATGCAAACATGTACTGTGACATACTGAAGCAGAACATGATCCCCTCCCTTGGGAGACTGAGCCGCAGGGCAACATAACATAACGACCCTAAACACACCGCCAAGACGACACTGCCTTGCTAAAGAAGGTAAAGGTGATGGACTGGCTAAGCTTGTCGCCAGACCGAAACCATATTGAGCATCTGTGGGGCATCCTCAAACTGACGGTGGGGGAGTGCAAGGTCTCTAGCATCAACCAGCTCTGATGTATCATTAAGGAGTGGAAGAGGACTCCAATGGCAACCTGGGAAGCTCGGGTGAACTCCCTGGCCATGAGGGTTAAGGCAGTTCTGGCAAATAATGGTGGCCACATAAAATTGACATTTCGTGTCAATTTGGACATTTCAAATTAGGGGTGTACTCACTTTTGTTGCCAATGGTTTAGACATTAATGGCTGTGTATTGAGTTATTGATGGGTCAGCAAACTTACTTTACATTGTAGCAGAGTGTCATTTCTTCAGTGTTGTCACATGAAAAGATATACTAAAATATTAACAACAATGTGACGGGTGTACTCACTTATGTTAGATACTGTGGCCCTCATTTAATTGCAATTTGGCCAATTGAATAGGGCTCGAAATAAGCACATAACATATATTCTATGAAAAATGTTTTAGTTAGTAAACATCTATCCAAAATCAAGGTTTTCACTAACTAAAATCTTTTTGACACAATATATGTTCTGTGCTTATTTTGAGCCCCATTCAATTGTCAAAATCGCAATTGAATGAGGCCCTGTATGTTCACTATTAGGATGTGAGCCACTTACGGACACCTGTCTCATTTGTCTGTTTCTGCGTCATATAGATTGTTAATACTAACCTTCCCTCATGGTTGAAATCAGTAATGCAAACACACTGTGAGAATTCTATTGACACCCCTAACTGATGGTGCAGAGCACAGATGTGGAGTCTGAAGGTCCTTTCATTGATGTTCCGGAAATGCTATGGTATCAACATTGACGAGGCAGACACAAACAACATCTCGGATAAATCATTTTTACTATTTACAGAAATTAACAAGGCAAGCTTGCCACAAAGCCACAGGTTGACTAATCAACACAGGTATGCAAAGGATCATGGTGGAGGGGGGTAGGATACAAAATCCAAGTAACACAGGGAAATAGGGATATGAGAGCAGAATGCAGGCAGGGAAAATTACATTGATATAGATGATCAGTGGATGTACAGTGTATCAACCAACATTAGGCAATATAATAGATCTCATTATTGTTACGACATATATATAACAGACAATAAGGAAAGACCATAATAATCCAGAATAAGGTGATATACATATGGGGAGAGCAAAATGTATGCTTGTGTGTTAAAAGGACACTCTGATGCCACATCAGAAGTATAAGTGCTCAATCAGTGAATGCTATGAGCCCATAACGTCAGTTCTCATGCAACAATAAGCAGCACATAGATAAACTTGGTCAAAAAGATGGTGACCTGACCAGGACCATATCAGTCAGATGTTACTTATTGCAGAGAACTCACAATAAACCAGGCAATATCAAGGATAGTTTGTTCTCTGATTGAGCATCTATACTCACTGTTGTTGCATATGCATAACTGAAGATTAACGTAACCTCCTTAACTGTTAAGTCCCAAGCCTGGATTTACTCTTCCCCATATGCACCGGGAGGGTCACATCAGCACTGAAGAAAAGATCTTGAAGGGTTGGTGCTGCAGGCTTCACAACAGTCCAAGTAGAGGAAAGGATAAAATGTCTAAACCAATAGGTACCTATGAATCGAGATAGACTATATGAGCATACACATGCTGTGGATATACCAGGAACATCAGCTGACAGATGTCACATCACATCTGCATTGTATATTGAAATTGTCTCGTGACACATATCGGCTATTCAGTCAAGGTCATCAGATATCAAACTGGATCCAACAAAGCAATGAAACGGACACATGCACATACATGAGGACATTGACATGGCCACGGAATGTCAGGATGTTTATCGTTATGCCTTGTTCTGACCGGGATCTGGAATACAAACACACAAATAATATATTATTGGAAACCTTACATATGCCATATGAGCAGCCACCAACAGATGTAGGTATGTCGGCACACATGTTAGGCATTGGGATCTCGTACAAGCTAACCATCTGTCCGATGATAATGATGGCCCAGACTAATTTGTCCTGATGTGGGAATATTAGGATTAGTCTAATTCTCATTTATTTGTATTGTGCAAACATATTCCATAACGCTGTACAGGGGAGAAGAACCAGAAAGTATACAGTATGTAATATTGCCAACGCAAGAAAATGGAGGGCCCTGTTTGGAGCGTAAAGTCTGTTGATAAATGATTTGTTCCCAAAGGCCCACACAAGATTTGAAAGTCACCATTTCCAAGTTAAAGGTAATGGACATGGGGAAGAGTAGATAAGGAATAGCAAGGTTAATAAGTAAGTGAGAGATACATAGGAAGGAGGTTGTGTCAAGTAGAAAGATATGCATTAGTCGGAGAGGAAAGGGATCAGATGTAAAGTGCGATGCACTATTATGTAATAAGGTATCTGCCCCATGTGGACAGATAATGTAATCTGCAGATGGGACAGTCAGGAGACACATAGTTTAACCACAGCTTGAGTAAGATTAGCTGATGGGCGAATAAAAGGAGAGAGGTGGGCATGAGAGTTGAAATGAAAATGATGCAGACAAAAAGGGGAGAAGTAAAGAAGAGTCTGAGGAAAATGCAGGGGATGTGAGGAAGAAGACAAGAGAAAACATAGTGGAAAGGGTTAATTGGGATAGTTAGCAGAAGACTTGTGTGACTCAATAAATTAAGGGTAAACAGGGGTGGGTGGGATGAGGAGAGAGAGAGAGAGAGAGAGAGAGAGAGACCAGTGCAGCCTGTAATAGAAAGGGAAGATCACAACTATCACACATTGATACATGTTCGGACATCCACATGTGGTTCTCTACCTTGGATAGATCAAGTGGAGTATTCAACAAAGAGATCTGTTCCCCCAGGACACGTCTGCATGGTCCGATAAACATTTCGGACCGCTTCAGCAATACATAGGGGATGTCTTGGGGAAAACGAAAGTTAGGCCTACATTAATGGAGTTATTAGTCATTTCCTCTCATGCATACATGCACATGTTTCCCGCAAATACTCACTTACAATGTAGACGCCATTGATGTAGCTGATGTTCTGTTGCTGGCAAGGACGTTTCCCATGTCTGTGTGGGTAAACAATGTGTTGACACACGGCAACAGTTCTGTAATGGCAATATGATGAGATGAGTCACACAATCCATATGATATATTGCACAATGATTCCTAGTTAACACATCCTTGAGACTATTCCTGTTATCTGACTGAGAATGCTTTTACCAGCATTCGCTGACAAAGAACAGGGGACATCCCCTCTTTGCATCACATGAGGTACATTTATTATGGTTTACAATATGCTGGTATGTTCATATATTCAGATTGCTAGGAATTGCATTGACCTCCATGGGATGTGGAATAGCATGATCAGACAATGTGAACATACTGTTCTGGGAAGATGTTTTCAAATACGATTGTGAGGCCTATATCCATTGACATTGTGGAATACATCAGACCATCCATTTAGCTTAGCTTCTTGAGGTTGGCAGATATCAATATATATGATGTGTATGGGAATGTGCGCATACTTACCATTAACGGATATCAGAGCAGGCTGTATTTGATCCAGTATGAAGAATGCGTCACGAGACATATGTTACATCACAAAGCTATCCTCTACTGTGGACTGTTGGATATTCTGGAAGACAATGGGGAAGGAGAAAAGAGATGTATTAGTAACCATAATCCATGTACATTATAGTTGGTTGTAATTAGTTTCAGACTTACATGGGAAGTACTCACGAATGACGTGGGCACGTAGTTGTGACCCCTGAACGTTATCCTCACCAGCGGGAGGTACTGGACGCTCCGCCGGTTCAAGCGGAGCATCATCAATGTTCCCCAGACAGTTTGCCTGTACTGCTATATTGTGCAGAATACAGCAGGCCATGATGATGTGACAAACCTTCCCTGGTGTATACTGTAGCGCCCCGCCAGTGGAATGTAAACATCTGAAGCGCATCTTCAGGAGTCCAAAGGTGCGCTCTATTACATTCCGGGTTCTGGCATGGGCCGCATTGTACCTCTCCTCCCCCTCTGTGCGTGGATTTTTCACAGGGGTCAACAACCACGGCAAACACCTATATCCTGCATCACCTGAAGGAAACAAAAATGGGAGATATGAATGTGAGTTTGTGCTGCTCGTTAAAGCATCTGTAAATATACGCAATGATTAATGTGACGTTAGTTTAGGGATCTCTGGCTTGGAACTTCATACTCCTATGACCACGTCACATCGGGTTAGGCACAGCAACAAGCTACAATGCAATAGCTCAGTCGGCACACCTTCTTTATGGTGCACGGCAAATGAGCGCGGACAATACGGCGCTGCCAGAAGCCGGCGACAGTAGCGCACTGTTGGAAATTGTGTGCCAAAATGTGCGTCCATCAAAGAGCGCAAGTTGTAGAATCTATTGACTAATGGGCCAAAACCCTCTAACCCAAACTACTCAGACCCCATGCCTAACACTTACACTCATAATCCAAAGCCTTAGCCCAAAGACCCCTAAGCCTAAAACCCCTAAGTCCACCCTTAAATCCTTATCTCAACTCCTGCGTGCAGATGTTGTGCGCGCTATTGAGGGACTCTATTTTGTCTGTTGGCGCATGCGTCGTTGCCCATTTTTCACGCAACAATGGAATAGCATTACAGTGGAACATGATGTATATTTTAGGGGATCCTTTATGGGTACTCACCCAGTAGCCACCCAGGTGGAGCTTCTCCAGACTCAAAATAAAGATGGGTGGATGACTGACGCAGGATATGGGCATCATGAGTACTTCCCGGGAAGCCTGCAACCACATTTTGTAAACGCATGTCTGCATCACAAACAGCCTCTACATTGATGGAATGATAGTGTTTGCGATTTCGGAACAGCGCTTCTTGCTCTGTAGGAGGTATCAATGATACATGTGTACAATCTATAGCACCGAGCACATTGGGGATACCTCCCATTCGAAAGAAATCTGCTTTCACCTTCAAGATCTCTTCCCCAGTGTGGGGAAAACTGATGTATCTGGCAGTTTTCGGAACGATAGCATGGAGGAATGTGCTCAGGCACCTTGAAAGGCTTGCCTGAGACATTCCTCCTACTATGCTAGCAGTGTTCTGAAAACTACCAGATGATAGGATGTGTATGGCGGCTAACATCCGTGTCATGCCTGGGATGGCTCTATTGGTCCGTGAGGAAGGCTCCATGTCCTCCCTCAGGACCGCATAGAGCTCCTCCAGGCTGGCACGGGTTAGCCTAAAACGCTCATACACTTCCACATCAGTTAACCCCTCTAATGTGACTCTCTCCCTGTACACCCTGGGTGCACGAATCCTCCTGGCAGGCTCCTGGGCCTGCTCACCCCCCTGTGGGTCTGGCTGTGCAGGAGCCCCCACTTCATGTGCCACACCCTCTAGGGGTCTCTCATCTGGCCCCCCCATCAGCTGATCACCCACATCAAGATCCTCCTCCCTGTCTGCAGGTGCCCTCATATCCCCCTGTCCCTGTGCCACTGGAGCTCTATCCCCTAACTGACCCCCCACCATGACCCTAGGCATATCCTGTGATGAGCCACTTGCCTGGCTTGGTTCCGGACCACCATGGATTGCATCAGCACGCTCACCCACATTCACTCCCAGCCGCCCCTCTCTGTCACGCCTCAGCCACTCCACAGTCGCACGCCTGACAGCCCGGTTTCCACTCCGCAACATTCGAAACAAATATCCATTCCTACGACGCTGCGCTCTCCTCACATACCTATACGCCGCACTCAGGTTGCTGCTATCCATGATGGTTCAGACTTGCTAATTCATGGATGATGATGTGGTTATATAGCTTGCTAATTACCCCAGATGTGATTATCCGGGTGGATTTCACAAATGGAAAAGCTCACTGGTGTATCTAAGCTTCATCATGTTATGAAGTTCCCTGATTATGGATTTGTTGAGCCATTTTAATTAGTAACCCCTAATATTCTGGCCCACATTTGAATTTGGGTCCATGCTCCATGATCTATGTAATGTGGCGTGGAAATATATACAATATTTGTGTTAAAAAATGTAGATGTGATAAAAGAGATGTAAATCAGATAATGTTGATATGTTTAGGGGACACATTCTAGCCTTTCTGAGTGCTAAAGGGTTAATTTGGCCGCCATATTGAGGATGTACATGACAATAAAAAGATCTCTTTTATTAACATATTTGATCATTGGGGATTGTTTTTACAGTAATTCGAATGCCTTTTATTGCTTCCTTTACACTTTTAGGGCCCTTTCAGCCCGGTTTCATTACAATGCCGTAAGTGCATCGTGTGGACTTCAACGGATGCGGCATGTAGGAAGGCCGTGACGTTTAGGCGCGCACGCAAGCTGGAAGAGGGACGGACTAGCCGAGCCCGGCACGAACCATCCAATAGCGGAATCACGCATCGCGCCACAGGTCGCACAGCCAATCACTTACGCGATAGACCATTTGATTGACAGTGGGTGTGAATAAATAGGAATGACACGCGCCCACGCCTCAACTGTGTTGCGATTTCTGACGAGGTAGCACGCGGTTCCAGGAGCTTGGTGGTTGAGAGTAGGTAAGTTGCTTTATTATAAAGTTGCGGTTTAAGTTCTTTTTACGGGAATCCGTTACTACATTTACGGATGCCGATGTAAAGAAGTACAATTGTGTTTTTTGCTTGTTTATAGGTGTTTGGAGGATTTTGGAGAGTTTGTGAGGTTATATCTGGCACGTAGGAGTTTGGAGGGAGGTAAGTTGCATTGTACATGCTTTTCATCCTATCAAGCTGTCTTTTATTTGTATGTTTTGCCAATTTCTATATTTACTGAATACACTGGCGAGAGGTACAATTGTGTTTTTTGCTTGTTTATAGGTGTTTGGAGGATTTTGGAGAGTTTGTGAGGTTATATCCGGCACGTAGGAGTTTGGAGGGAGGTAAGTTGCATTGTACATGCTTTTCATCCTATCAAGCTATCTTTTATTTGTATGTTTTGCCAATTTCTATATTTACTGAATACACTGGCGAGAAGTAAAATTGTGTTCTTTGCTTGTTTATAGATGTTTGGAGGATTTGGGATCTTTGATCCGGCCCTTAGGGGTTTGGAGGGAGGTAAGTTGCATTGTACATGCTTTTCATCCTATCAAGCTGTCTTTTATTTGTATGTTTTGACAATTTCTATATTTACTGAATACACTGGCGAGAAGTACAATTGTGTTTTTTTTGCTGTTGGCCTATAGGTTTGGAGAGTTTTTGGTTGTGGGGAGAGGAGTTTTGTGGAGGGAGGTAAGTTATTTATATTTTTCTGTTTCGTATTATATCTGGATCTCTCTCTCTCTCTCAATCTCTCTCTCTCTCTCTCTCTCTCCATATATATATATATATATATATATATATATATATATATAGAGAGAGAGAGAGAGATTGATTTTGAGTTTGAGTTTGATTGAGTTTGATTTTGAGTTTGAGTTTGATTTTGAGTTTGATTAAGTTTGATTTTGAGTTTGAGTTTGATTGAGTTTGATTTTGAGTTTGATTGAGTTTGATTTTGAGTTTGAGTTTGATTGAGTTTGATTTTGAGTTTGATTGAGTTTGATTTTGAGTTTGAGTTTGATTGAATTTGATTTTGAGTTTGATTGAGTTTGATTTTGAGTTTGAGTTTGATTGAGTTTGATTTTGAGTTTGAGCTTGATTGAGTTTGATTTTGAGTTTGAGTTTGATTGAGTTTGATTTTGAGTTTGAGTTTGATTGAGTTTGATTTTGAGTTTGAGTTTGAATGAGTTTGATTTTGAGTTTGAGTTTGATTGAGTTTGATTTTGAGTTTGAGTTTGATTTTGAGTTTGAGTTTGATTGGGTTTGAGTTTGAGTTTGATTGAGTTTGATTTTGAGTTTGATTGAGTTTGATTTTGAGTTTGAGTTTGAGTTTGATTGAGTTTGATTTTGAGTTTGAGTTTGATTGAGTTTGATTTTGAGTTTGAGTTTGATTGAGTTTGAGTTTGATTGAGTTTGATTTTGAGTTTGAGTTTGATTGAGTTTGATTTTGAGTTTGAGTTTGATTGAGTTTGATTTTGAGTTTGAGTTTGAGTTTGATTGAGTTTGATTTTGAGTTTGATTGAGTTTGAGTTTGATTGAGTTTGATTGAGTTTGATTTTGAGTTTGAGTTTGAGTTTGATTGAGTTTGATTTTGAGTTTGAGTTTGATTGAGTTTGATTTTGAGTTTGAGTTTGATTGAGTTTGATTTTGAGTTTGAGTTTGATTGAGTTTGATTTTGAGTTTGAGTTTGATTGAGTTTGATTTTGAGTTTGAGTTTGATTGAGTTTGAGTTTGATTGAGTGTGTGTTTGATTGAGTTTGAGTTTGAGATTGAGTGAGATTTCTACACTTATTTGCAATACACATAGGTTTTCCAAACTGCTTCTTCAATGGGGCTTGACAAGAACTTATTTTCAGCCTAGAACAGCAGGACCATGTAGTTCCTACTACCTCTGGTACAGAAGATGGCTTCAGGATAGGTACCACGCCCAGAGTATAATGCAGATAGGATATTAGTGGCCTCAGACATGGGCCACTCCCCACACATGATAGAAGCACACAGTAAATAGCCGCATGCCTTGTATATATGCAAACTGTAACTGACACTTCCACATTGTTTAGGAAAGAATTGATCTAGCGTGTTTCATCAGCGCCTCTCAGGTCCAGAGTGAGAGGTGCTGTACACCCCTCCCACTGCTGTCACAGGCTCTGTCCACTTAAGGTTGATTAGTGCAGTTAGTTACAACATTGATATCCAAGCAGAAATAGTTTTCGAGGCGATCAGAATGGGGGACGAGCGTGGAGCAGGCAAACCCACTAAAACATTTCTTTATTTCTCTTTCTTTTCTTTTCAGGTGGTGATGGAGGGAGAGGAGAAGAGGGTGGAGGAGTGGCAGGGAGTCCCGGGGCGTGGAGGTGGGGAAGAGGAGTGAGGAGGAGGTACTAGTTGAGGAGGGGGAGGTAGTAGAGGAGGAGGTAGTGGAGGAGGAGGAGGGAGGAGAGGAGGGGGGAGGGAGGAGAGGAGAAGGAGGGAGGAGAGGAGGAGGGAGGAGAGGAGGGAGGAGAGGAGGAGGAGGGAGGAGAGGAAGGAGGAGGGAGGAGAGGAGGGGGGAGGAGAGGAGGAGAAGGAGGGAGGTTAGGAGGAGAAGGAGGGAGGAGAGGAGGGAAGGAGGATGGAGGGAGGAGAGGAGAGGAAGGAGGGAGGAGAGGAGGAGGGAGAAGGGAGGAGAGTAGAGGAAGGAGGGAGGAGAGTAGAGGAAGGAGGGAGGAGAGGAGAGGAGGAGGGCGAAGGGAGGAGAGTAGAGGAAGGAGGGAGGAGAGGAGAGGAAGGAGGGAGGAGAGGAGAGGAAGGAGGGAGGAGAGGAGAGTAGGAGGAGGAAGGAGGAGGAGGAGGGAGGAGGAGAGTGGAGAGGGTCGTCATCCCCAGTCTGGAGAGCAAGAGGCTGGCGGCAGGTCCAGGGCCCACAATTATAGCCGGGAGGAGAACAGGGTCCTCCTGGAGGCCATCCGTGCCCGCCCCGTCATCACCTCGGGGGGTAGGGAAGTCAAGGCTGGGCCCCGTGCTAATGCTTGGCAGCAGGTGGTGGATCTGGTGAACGGTGTGGCGGGCCGTGGACGGAGTCTGCGGTCCATAAAGCATTGGTTCTACGACATCAGGGCCATAGTGAGAAAGAAGATGGCGCAGGAGGCCGAGGGGCGGAGGGTCAAGTACCTTGCCCATGAAGGTATTGCAAGGGCCATGCTTGCCCCCTCCGACGCAGCTGGAGCATCAGGCCCGGTGGAGCAGCAGGACCCAGCCTCCATAGCAGGTGAATATGACATACAGCAACATGCCACCACATGTGCATCACACACACTACACATGGACATGACACTGACATGTCAGCTCCATGAAATAACAAGGGATAGATGGATGCATCATTAAATTCATGAAGCTGACAAATCACTGTCATTCCTGGTCACCACAACAGTAATCAAGCAATAGAGCAGGTGTGTCCAAACTCGGTCCTGGTGGGCCACACACATGGCTGGATTTGATAACCCCGCTGCGCACAGGTGAGTCAATCGCTTCTTCAGTCATCCTGATTGACTCACCTGTGCACAGAAAGGATATCTTCCAATCCAGGAAAGAGTTTGGACACCCCTGTAATAGAGAGTCCATGTATTGGTGTGCCCGTTCAGCCTATGCAGTTACAGACAGCAGCCGTAATACAGATAGAGTTGTGAGCCGAGAACCATCAAGAACAGAAACATAAGAATAGATAACAGCTAGTATAAGATAGCTAATCAGAGAATCATCCATATTCAAGGCTAGATGTCAGATAATTAGAAATGAACACATATCAATGCGCTAATCAACATACTAATGACATGTACCTTTCTTCTCTATCTCTCAGCATCCAGGAGGAGCTCTGGGTCCTGTGACCAGGGAGAGGAGGCGGGGCCATCAGCCCCGTACCAGGATCCTCCAGCACAGGGGGAGGAGGAAGGAAGATCAGAGGGCTCTGGGTCAGAGGATGGGCTGGTCATTGACCTTGCAGGGTCACCTGCCACAAGCCCTGGGCCTATGCCCATCCTCGAAAGGCTTGCTCTGGGGCCCTCATCTGCCCAAGGGACAGCACCTCCTTCCCCACACAGTGTGCTGGCCTGGTCACCACCGGGGCACATTGTCACCACAGGCTCCAGCTGTGGACCTCCCCGCATCACCTCACCACGCCCACCCAGCGGTGTCGTCGCCGCAGAGCCAGGCTGTGCAGGTGGAGATGCTGGCCGTCCTGAAGGAGCTGCTGGCAAGCTCCCAGAGGATCGAGGCCAGCATTCAGGAGTCTATGGCCAGCCATCTCCGGATGGAGGCCAGCATCTCTGCCCTCCGGTCACATATGACCCACAGCCTGGCCAGGCTGTCCAGGGAGGTGAGGAGGCACCACATGACCACCGAACACCTTCAGGTCAGGCTGCTCAGACAGGCGATGGTCCCCAGCCCAACATCAACGGGGATCTCCCAATCCCCCAGCCAAGAGCAGCCTGGCCCCTCCTCTCCTCTCATGTGTCCGCCCCCGCCCAGACCACAGCTGCCTGGCACCGCCTGCCCCCCCGCCCCCCCCCCCCACCATCACCACCAGAGGGGAGACGGAGGATGGGCACAGGTGATGTGGGTCCTGGGCCCAAGCGAAGGAGGACATAGGGCCTCATTCAATTGCAATGTGGCCAATTGCTAAGGGATCAATTTGAGCACAGAGCATATTTTCTACAGATGTTTGTAGTTAGTGAAATTCTCTCCAAAAGCAAGGTCTTCACTAACTACAAACGTCTGTAACTAAATATATGCTCTGTGCTTATATAGAGCCCTTTTCAATCAGCCATATCGCAATTGAATGACGCCCATAGGGTCTGCAGACATGTTTTAGCCTTCTCAACAGCACTCCTCAGTGACCATCAATTGGTCACAGGTTAAACAGAACACAAAGGGCCTCATTAAAATGTGATTTGGGCAATTGAATAGGGCTCTATATAAGCACATAGGATATTTGTTTTACAGAAGTTTTTAGTTAGTGAAGACCTGGCTTTTGCATAGAAGTTCCCTAACTAAAAACATTTTATTTTCAAAAAGATGCTGTGTGCTTATATAGAGCCCTATTCAATTTGTTATATAGCAATTTAATGAGGCTATTAATTAGTAGTGTGACCAATACATTGTCACTAAGGAGTGCTGTTGAGAAGAGATGCTGCAGGCCCTATGATGTTTTCAGGCCATATTTGTTAGGTTTTGTCTTTTTTTATTTTATTTTTTTAGGTCCATGAAGGCATCTCCTACATCTGCAAGCATTGTGAAGGAATTATGAGGTGGAGGGTTTTCCCAGTGCCTCTCAGGTAGACATGCCTTCAATGGCAGCCCCCTTAACATGTTGCTCCCACAAACTTACAGCTATCATATAGCCAGATATCTCCGACATGATTGTTGGTAGCTTAAATGTAGACTAATACCGCTATGGCGGTGGACTTGCAAAGTCTCACAATGGCATGTTAATAACAGCCAGCATTAATATATGCACTAGTGACGCATGTGATCCTGACCTCAATAGCAGTCTGAGAACAGATCTTTGGGTCTGATGTAAGAAACAGTGAATCTGGCTGCTGACCTTTGTGTCCTCTCCATAATAATGGCTATTTGCCCATATTTCTGATTATCCACAGACCTAGCTAATGGTTAGTAAAGCTTGCAGATGGGAATCAGGTGAGTTGGTATATTGGTACAGTATTTAGAACTGTACTGTACATACATCGTGATTCTAAATTGTTTTGGATCCTCCTCCGCATTTTTTGATTTGAACACTTCTTTCAGATTTTTGTTTGGTCAACACACTGTATGTGTGAAACTGGATTGGATTACACAGTCCAAAGGTTGAATCATCTGTTTCATTGAGCAGATCTAGTTACAAGTTGTAAGTGCTATGCACTCTAATGGTTTCTTCAGTTAAATGGAGAGATTTCTGGTTCCGGTTGCAGCATGTGACCCTGGTAGGTGCTATGCATCATGCTTATTCTAGACTATTAGATTGACCCCTGTAGGTTTCCCCTTTTTTTCCAGCCTCTTGCTCTTCAAGGACCCACCCACACCACACCCATGATATTAATGCAGTTTTGACCACTGCTGATTGTGGTCTGTCTATCAAATAAAGCTTTGTTATACTGTTATGTGAATGCGCAATCTTGACCACTGCTGATTGTGGTCTGTCTATCAAATAAAGCTTTGTTATACTGTTATGTGAATGCACAATCTTGACCACTGCTGATTGTGGTCTGTGTAAAAAATAAAGCTTAGTTAGACCTTTCTTACTGCGTCCATGTGTTATGAATATGTTTTGTTCTGTGAAATCTACATGCATTACATTAGTGTCACATTCCTATTGCATGTAAACTGATGAGCCATAGTTAACATGCAATAGATCAATACATGTAAAACTGTTGAGGAGTCAGAATAGCTTTAGATATCATCTGATCCCAAATATCATATCTACTACTAATATAGGGTTAATACCCATGACAAGTCTGATTAGCGATACTGTGGAGTAGGAACATTCCCCTGAGGGCCTACAATGAATAGGACAGGTGACACTGGAGTGCTTTTCCAGTTCCTTCTCTAGTTGATTGGGATTAGTCTGACCTCTCTGATAAGACATACCCCCCCCCCCCCCCTACACTGGCCCTATGTAGGCTAGCTCACATCTTCATTGAAGTACACAAACTCCTTCACCCACATCAGTTAGCATATGTGTGAATACAGTTAGTTGCCCAATAATGAACATGCATTGGCTAAATATACTTTGGTTATCATATGTTGTAATGGTCATGCACATGCCAATCTGACAAGCCATGCTGCAACTTGCATATTATGATTAAAGCCACACTACCCAATTCAATAGCAAGATTAAAACATGAGTCAGGTCATATGAACCCTTTGCCACGCACATGAGCTCTATTGGGATCCCTTAAATCTCTATCTAATTGCATATACATCTAGCTCATCACATCTACATTAGAGAATACAAATAGTGGCCAAATCAGACCGCCACTTGGCATATATCATATACCAGGGGAATATTTAATTATATGTGGTTAAGTTCTTCAGTTGTGTCCGACTCTCCGTGACCCTATGGACTGCAGCACATTCAGCTAGGTCTCTGCCTGTGCTGTTATCCAAAGTTTCAAGGCCAAAGAGATTGGAGTGGGTTGTCAGTTCTAGTGGATTGGGATTTGTCTGATCTCTCTGCTATGACCTGCCCACCTACAGTAGCTCCCAGCTTCATTCAGGTACACAAGCCCCTTCACACCACTTAGCAATGCTGAAGGGGGCCAGGGGAACATGCACCACACATATCTACTCTGACCCATCAGGAAGGGCCGCAAGCTCTGGGATCGACAGCAAACTCACCGCCATCAGGCATAATCTCTGCTACGCCCATCCTGGTGGGAGCCATGTGCCAGATGTCTAGTTATTCCCATTTGGTGATATTCCAAACTGTTCTGCTATTTATCAATTTACATGGGTGAGGCTTGCTAAGTGGTGGTGGTGGTGAAGCAGCTTGTGTACCTGAATGAAGCTGTGAGCTACTGTAGGTGGGCAGGTCATAGCAGAGAGATCAGACAAATCCCAATCCATTAGAGGAGGAACTGACAACCCACTCCAATCTCTTTGGCCATGAAACTTTGGATAACAGCACAGGCAGAGACCTAGCTGAATGTGCTGCAGTCCATAGGGTCACAGAGAGTCGGACACAACTGAAGAACTTAACCACATATAATTAAATATTCCCCTGGTACTTGATATATGCCAAGTGGCGGTCTGATTTGGCCACTATTTGTATTCTCTAATGTAGATGTGATGAGCGAGATGTGTATTCTATCGTTGATCAACCATATAGAGTGCATCGAATGTGCGCTGTCATCTGCGCACCGACACATGCGCGCATCAACAACAGCAGGCCCGACAGGAGGCTAGCGGATCTAATGATTAGGATTAGGCTGTGGGGTGTAAGGGTTAGGATTAGGCTGCGGCTACAAGGGTTAGAAGGGTTTATGGCATTAGGTCATATCACTTGCTCCCTTTCATCGATGCGCACTAGTCAAAAATATTACAACTGCGCAATGATGTGGGACCGCTCATGCCAGCTACATGTTGTCAAAACACATCTGCTGTGCGCGCCAATGTTGGGGTGACATATTCTATTATAGGGCTGTTTTAGAGGCTACAATGGAACCTGTATGTGTGCTGACCAATCAAACATATGAGGAATATTAAACTAATTTGAAGTCTTGTTAATTTGGAGGCTGTAATGCTTGGGCCTCCATTTTAGGGTTACAGGCTTAAACCATGCAGACTGCAAAAAACGTAACAAAATGGATACCTTTAACCTCCAAGCACGTACGGCCTTTAAAAACGAGCTGCGGGCTTGGAGGACAGCCCGCACGGGCTTGAATACGGAGCTACGGGCTTGGTCAGTGAAGTCCGTGGGACTTGTACGGATTTTGAAATCAAAGTACAATTTGGCGATGTGCAAGCTTGAGAATGTTTGGCTAGTAATCCTCATGCCCCACCATTATGTTCCCCATCATTTACAGTGCTTTGCAGTGCTGGATTGAATATATATTGGCTATTACAATGCTTGGTTTGCGGCCCTTCATCTCCGAACCAGTACGGGTTTGAACAAGGACCAGCCCGCGGAACTACGGGACGTAAAGTAATCCGTAAATAATATATCTGATTTGGGCTGATGTGCAAGCTTGAGAGGGTGTTGCTATTAATCCTCGTGTCCCCCATTATGATGCCTAGCATTTACGGAGCTTTACAGTGCATTCTCGATTTTATATTTGCATTTTCAGTTTTCGGACTATGCGGCCGGAAAACAAGATTGACGGGCGCTGGGAAAAAGCTTCCGGCCGTTTGCATGATATGCGGCCGGCCGGAAGGGGATATCCTTGCGGCGCCGTATAATTGAATTGCAAGGTAAAAGTAGCTCTACACGGGCCCGTAAGACGGCCGCAAGGAATCGCAGCTTTGCGGCCGTTTTACGGCCGATAATTGAATGAGGCCCTTGGAATTTAATAGCGTCGGAAATGGTTTCATTTTTAAACTACGTAGGACTTGCGTTTTCACCTATTTTTTACGCAGCTCGAATTTCATAGGGCCCTATATGTTGAAAGGGATAGAGTGTGGTGGCTCAGGTATATTACATAGGAACCAAATGCAAATGTATGAATTAGGGTGTTCCTTAGGATTATATTAATTAATACTGTATAAAGGGAGAGAAAAAAAATCCTATTATAGGGCACACCTAATCTTTCTAATCTTAGAAAGAAGAGAATAAACTAAACAATAAAACTTAGATTTTAATGTTAATTAAAATCCTTATTGAAATACGCACATAGGTAGCAGAGACATAAAGGGCTGTGAAATTGGTAGGAATAAAATTACTAAATAGGAAATTCTGTCCTGAATAAATTGACCATATACAATATAAAGTGCTAGTGTTGCCACAAAAAAGTGACTATTGCGCAAAAAGGAGCTTAATGTATAAAGTGCCACGTACTTTAATTAATATTTTGTGCAGCTCTATGCTGTGCACTTATAAAGAAAGTGAAAATCTAAATGAATATATATAAATATAGTATATATTATATAGTGTATATAAACGCCAGCTCTCTGCCTAGCAAGCCGCGGTCTGGACGCACATTGGTGAGGTCATTGACCTGCGACTGCGTTCCTATGTGAACCCGACGTACGTTTCTTAAATTTAAGAAACGTACATCGGGTTCACGTAGGAACGCAGTCGCAGGTCAATGACCTCACCCATGTGCGTCCAGACCGCGGCGTGCTAGGCAGAGAGCTGTAGTTTTTTCTCTTCAGGCCCATACACTAAAGTCCCTTCCCTGCTTTCAAAACTGAAGCTATTTAGCCAGTTACGCAATATTAGGAAGGCACAGTCTTACATAGAAGGATCCTGGTGACAAACGCTGCAATTAAGGAAATATTTTTGAGGCAATTTTGGTAGAGAGTTGGCGTTCTTCTTTTCAGGCCCATAGACTAAAGTCCCTTCCCTGTTTTTTAAACTCCAGCTATTTAGCTGGTAATACTACAGAAGGAAGGCTCAGTCACATACAGAAAGATCATGGTTATTAACGCAGCAATTATTGAGACATTATTGAGGCAGTATTTGCATCATATTCTATCAGCCAATGCTGTAGTTTCAGAAAGCAGTGAATTTCGTCTACTATACAAAATTCATATCAATACTGAGGCATGAATTATTCAATACTTGTCACTGTGTTGCCTCAATAATACCAGCATACAGCTGGATAATAGAATATTTTGGACTCATATAAACTGCTATATGCTATATTTATATATATTCATTTAGATTTTCACTTTCTTTATAAGTGCACAGCATAGAGCTGCACAAAATATTAATTAAAGTACGTGGCACTTTATACATTTAGCACCTTTTTGTGCAATAGTCACTTTTTTTGTGGCAACACTAGCACTTTATATTGTATATGGTCAATTTATTCAGGACAGAATTTCCTATTTAGTAATTTTATTCCTACCAATTTCACAGCCCTTTATGTCTCTGCTACCTATGTGCATATTTTAATAAGGATTTTAATTAACATTAAAAGCTAAGTTTTATTGTTTAGTTTATTCTCTTTATACTAGGGATTTGTATAGTGGCAGAATTATATTTCCTTCCTTTGCTTCTATACCCTTCTTAATACATGCTAATATTTTATTTGCCTTTGCAGATGCTGCTTGACATTGAGCACTGTTACCTAGGTGATTGTCCACAAGCACTCCCAAATCCCTGTCAATATCTGATACCTTCCAGATGCATAACTTTACATTTATTTTGATTAAATCTCATCTGCCATTTAGTGGCCCATTTCTCTAATTTATGCAAATCCCTTGAGAGGGAAAGTACAACATTATCCATTTTAATTACCTTGCACAACGTAGTGTCATCAGCAAAAATAGAGAGACAATACCTACCAATCCTACTTCTAAGTCATTAATAAATATGTTAAAAAGGAGAGGATGTAACAGCGAACCCTGAGGAAACCCACTTACCACATTAGTCCAATTGGAGTATGTTCCATTTACAACAACCATTTGCTTCCTGTCTTTTAGCCAGCTCTCAATCCATGAGCAGATATTTACTGCACTTTATCCCTTAGTTTGCACAATATTCTCCCATGTGGCACTGTATCAAAAGCCTTTGCAAAATCCAAAAAGACTACATCCACTGAGTTGCCTTTATCCAGGTTCCTACTAAACTCTTCATAGAAACTATTTAGGTTTGTTTGACATGACATATCCCACATAAATCCGTGTTGACTCCTATTTATAATCTTGTTTAGAACAGATATATTATTGTATACTATCCCTTATTAACCTTTCTAAAAGCTTTCCCACTACAGAAGCGAGACTTACGGGTCTATAATTTCCTGGATTTGTTCTTGCTCCCTTCTTAAATATAGGTACCACCTCTGCTTTCCTCCAGTCATCTGGTAGCGACCCTGTGTTGAGTGAATCTTGAAAAATTAGATATAATGGTTTGGCTATTACAGAACCCAGTTCTCTAAGTACACTTGGATGTGTTCCATCAGGACCTGGGGCTTTATTAACATTTCTTTTTTCCAACCTACTTTGGATTCTTCCTGCGTTAACCAATTATTTGGGGAATGTAGTGTAGCCCCACTGGTACCTCCTTTGTGTACACTTTAGTCTGAATTTGTAGAATAATGAATTATATAAGAAGCAGATAAAGTGAAATGAAATGGGCCTGGAACTCACAAAAACCATTGTGCATTTTTCAGACAAAACCTTGAAATGAATTATAATTAACTTAGTTAATACATTTATTTAAACAATCATTATGTTTATCCATTATTTATAAAGCACTGATATATTCTGTAGAGCTAATCATGGATACAATATGATAAACTGATATCCAGAGAAGGACCACTGTAGTACCAGAAATACATCAGGCTTGTAATAACCTAATAAGCTTAACTAAACAACCCAAATCCCTGCAGACAAAAAAAAAACTTAAGGACTGACTGAATTTAGTAAGTCAGCGTATTCTAACAAGAAAACATATATGAGAAAAATCTTTGATCCCATGGGTGAGCATAGGAAAGGTCAAGAAGAACTAGAGGGGCACACAACAGACTTAAAGAAAAGCTTTGATATACTGTACACTACAGTGGTGGAACTGGTGAATGGAGTATATCAGTGAAAAAAAAAGAATTCTCCCACGGACTTATATATATAAGCGAGACATTTGTGGGCATATTTGTGTGTCCCAGCTCAACTTCCCAGAATGCAGTGTAATAACTGTTTTTCTCGGAACTCTGAGCTGGAAGCAGGTTTTTTTAACTTGCTTTAGACTTTCAAGTGTGAACACAGATGTACTTTTTATTTACTGTACTACTGTACGGTGGAGGGCTTCTATCGCTCTTTTGCCCACCATATTATAAATGATTGTTGTGGTGAACTACCTACTCATAATTTCCACAACACAGACTGAGATCCTGCTCCATGCTGATGATAGCCAGTAAGCTTGAAACAGCTGTACATGGATTGGATACTCAGCCTGTGTTTATTCCAACCTTGGCTTTGCATTAAAGCTGTGTAATACAGCATGCATAAGCTTAAAGGAAGCCATGTTTGAGGATGGCTACGGAATGAAGAGCGAGGCATTTGTGGGCATATTTGTGTGTCCCAGCTCAACTTCCCAGAATGCAGTGTAATAACCTTTTTTCTCGGAACTCTGAGCTGGAAGCAGGTTTTTTTAACTTGCTTTAGACATTCAAGTGTGAACACAGATGTACTTTTTATTTACTGTACTACTGTACAGTGGAGGGCTTCTATCGCTCTTTTGCCCACCATATTATAAATGATTGTTGTGGTGAACTACCTACTCATAATTTCCACAACACAGGCTGAGATCCCGCTCCATGCTGAAGATAGCCAGTAAGCTTGAAACAGCTGTACATGCATTGGATACTCAGCCTGTGTTTATTCCAACCTTGGCTTTGCATTAAAGCTGTGTAATACAGCATGCATAAGCTTAAATGAAGCCCTGTTTGATGATGGCTACGGAATGAAGAGAGAGGCATTTGTGGACATATTTGTGTGTCCCAGCTCAACTTCCCAGAATGCAGTGTAATATCTGTTTTTCTTGGAACTCTGGAAGCAGGTTTTTTTAACTTGCTTTAGACATTCAAGTGTGAACACAGATGTACTTTTTATTTACTATATATATATATATATATATATATATATATATATGTTTTATTATTTCTGTAGTGCAGTGCTAAAGGGTCATTCAGCCACTCCAATCCCCTACCTTAATATGCACTTCTTAGGGGGAATTAATCAGTGGTTATCCTCTCAGTGGTAAGGAATCCCAAATGAAATCATTCATTCCTCCGCTTGTACCATCCCTGGTACGCTATAAAGCTCTCACGCAGATTGTAAATGTGATCCATCAAAATAATTTGCAAACCCTACAGTGCCAGCTGGAAGACATGGAAACCAAACAAGGTGGAATCATATCTTGGATTCAAATACTAACAATACACTAACAGAATACATTTTTAATTAAATTCTGCCTGGCACAGGAAACTCTCAAAGAAAATTTAACTTTTCACAACTACAGAACTAAAGAAGCCAGAACAGGAACAATTGATTATGAGGAACATTTTGGCTATTTTCAGATACTTACCCACATATACAGTTTTTTTTAAACTATCGATGTACTCTGTTTTACTAAATTCTGCTTGTTGAAGTTCCAGTAAAAAAAGCAGATATTTTGAGTTTTTGGTACAAATTATGAAGTAGGTGCATGATCAGAAACATTGTCAAGTGCTTGTCAAGTGTGTTTCTTACAATGATTTTAATAACCTTTAAAAATGTGTATGTGTTCATCACATTGGAAACAGTAATGTCTGTTATTTATTTTTTCTCACGACCTTGATTTGGTTACTTTATTGTAACTGTACAATTGAATGAAAATAGGAGAACATCTTAGTGCCTGTGCCTGTCCACTCCCTCAGCTACTGTCAAATTCAAATACTGTCATGGTGAACTTTTCATGAAATACAGACTTCAGAGGGTCAGGTAGAGATCTGGAAGAGAGAACGTGATTTGAATGGTTGCTGACAAGCCACTTGAGAAGTTTTGATGCCAAAGGCAGTAGGGAAAAAGAGCTGTTAGAGCTTCTGCAGTTTGTTAAAATGACAATAGAACAAGGTCAATCCTTGTTTAGCGGTTTAGCGGTTCCACAGAGTTGCTGTCAGCCTGTTTTAATATTGCAGATGCATCAGAAAAGTCATGTCCAAGATAAGCCTGACCAGAGTGACCAAATACCTAATCATAAAAATTGTCACCATAATCATGACCACAAGCACAATCATAAACATGGTCACAAGTACAAACAGAAGAACAATCACAAATTAAACAATCACAAATTAAACTTATTTTCTCTAAAAAAAAGGTGTCTAAGAGGAGATATGATTACCTTATATAAATACATCCAGGGTCAGTATAAAGATTGTCAAGGGAGCTTTTTGTGCCAAGAGGTTTTCAACTGACAAGAGGACATCCCTTGAGATTAGAAGTAAAAAGATTACACCTTAAAGAAAGAAAAGGGTTCTTCACAATAAGGGTGGTTAATCTGTGGGATTCTCTACCAGAAGAGGTGGTGACAGCATATTCGATAGATAACTTTTTTTTTTTTTTAAATAGACTTTTATTAGAAGGCAATGCACAATAAAACATTTAAAACAACTGTAGTTAGTTAGTTAAGGTACGCTAACATTCGCAGTACAATAGTTTCCCATCATTAACTGACTAGGCCTTCCATTTTTCCTTTTTTAGTTATTAAGGTAACATGAGTCACAGTTAACATTTCAATTGAAATAACATAACATAAAGAAAAGAAAAGAAATAATAAAAATAAAAAAATTAGAGAAGAGAAAAAGAACAACGCAAGGTAAAACATCCAGTAAGCGCAGATTAAAAAGAGAAAGCTACAAATATCAGGTTTAATAACTAGACCATTACACTGCTATCTTCGCATAAAGTACAGAGCTAATCCAGTGCATCCACCCTTATGAGCCCTCAACACATACCTCGTTAAGACATCCCAATACAACTGACACCCACCTCCATCGCTCCGTCAGTAGATTTCCGGACCCCCCCTCGCCTCCAGCTCCTCCACCAGATCTCCTTTGCCAGAGTGTAAAGATTGTATGATGTGATATACTATCATACTAAGGGAATACTGAATGAAGAAGCCAACCAGGGTTCCCAAATTGCCTGAAATTGGGCAATGTTGTCTAGTATGATATAAGTTAATCGCTCATTTATAAGTAAATGATTGATCTTACTAATCACCTCTGCAAAGTTAAGAGTCTCTTTCTTCCAACTCCTGGCCATGTGTGTCTTAGTAGCTACCGCCATTAATTGATATAGTCTATTCTGTGTTTTAGATAAATCCTCAACTCGAATCCCCAGCAGGCAGGATTCCATCGAGGGCGTAATTGCCTTGTTGAAAAGTGTGGAAGCTAATTGGGCTAATTGCCCCCATATTTTCTGGGCGGATGGACATGACCACCATATGTGTATGTGATCCCCTATGTTTTGGCACCCCCTAAAGCATTTATTGCTTTCTGACGGTTTAAACTTCTGTAATTTGTCAGGTGTACAATAGACTCTATGCAAAACCTTAATGGACGTCTCCAGTAGAGCCGAGTTAAGAGAGCCTCTAGAGAGACTGGAACAGGATTCTGACCATCTACCCCAGTCCCACTCCACCCCAAGATCCCTCTCCCACTGTGTAAAATACCTGGTTTTCTGGATGCTAGTGAAGTTAAGAAAGGTGTCATATAGTGAGCCCAGAATCCCCTTGGTAAGGGGTAGGCTTTTGCATATAATGGACATCCAGGAGGCCCTAGGAAGCCCAAGTTCTCTTGAACTCTTACTGACCCAGCTCCTAATTTTCAGGTAATTATAGAATTCTGTGACAGGTAGGTCGTGGGTTGTACAGAATTGGTCGTACGTCAGCAAGCTATCATTCATAAACCAGTTCCCTACTCGATCTAAGTTTCTAGAAGTCCACCAAAATTTAGATATGTCATTCGAGTCTGCCAAAATTTGTGGGAAAGACATGACTGACATCATCGGGGATAGCCCTGTAGGAAGTAACCGCCTGGATTTAGAATTGGCCCACCCCCATGCACGAAGGGTTTGTGAAATCATAGGATTTGGATGAGTTGTGAATGGGGCTAGTTCTTTTGGGATCCAGATCAGCTTATCCCAACTGTGTGGGAACATTTGCTGATTTTCCATAAAAACCCAGGCTGGTTGGTGTGTTCTAGAGTGTGCCCTGGGGAGATGGGCCAATTGAGCGGCTTTAAGGTAAAGCTTTAAATTTGGGCAAGCAAGTCCACCTCTATTTTTCTGTCTAAACATCACCTGTCTAGAGATACGAGGGCGCTTATTTCCCCATATGAACCTGAACATATTATTCTGAAACCTATCAAGGTCTGTTGGTGAAATTGAGACGGGGATGGTTCGAAATAGATACAGAACTTTGGGTAGAATGCTCATTTTAGCCGCCGCTATGCGACCCGTCCAAGAAATGTTATAGTTCGTCCATCTCTGCATGTCTTCGGTCAAGGACTTGTATATAGGTGGGAAATTAGCCTTATATAGATCAGCTATATTAGAAGTAAGTTTGACTCCTAGATATTTTACATGACGTGCGGGCCAGACAAAATTATAGTCCGATTTGAGAGAGTCAATCTCCGATTGTACCATACCCAACCCCATCGCCTCCGTTTTCCCTATATTTAATTTAAGACCTGAGATATTACTAAATTTGGTTATAGTTGACATAAGAGCTGGGATCGATTGAAGGGGCTTGGTCAAGGTGCAAAGTATATCATCAGCAAAAAGAGAGCATTTAAAGTGCTGGTGGCCCACTGAAATCCCAAATATGCCTGCATGAGATCTAATCGCCTGTGCAAGAGGTTCCATGGCAAGCGCGAACAGAGAGAGTGGGCACCCCTGCCTAGTCCCTCTATGAATTTGGATATTTGCCCTGCGCTCTCCTGGCAGCTTTAAGTTGGCAGTTGGGGAGTTATAGTAGCTCCTTAGTAAGTTAATGAAGCGTCCCCTAAATCCAAACTTGTCAAGTATTTTGTATAAATACGGCCATTCAACCGTATCAAAAGCCTTTTCAATGTCCAGAGCTAGAAAACACATTGGGGTATGAGATTTATGTGCTATATACTGAGAATTTAAGACCCTCCTGACATTGTCCCCTGCTTCTCTGAAAGGGACAAACCCCGCCTGATCCTTATGAATTAAGTCTGGTAAAAATTTAGATATACGGTTAGCCATAATTTTGGCTAAGATCTTGACATCTCCATTAATCAGCGAGATAGGACGATAGTTTTTAGTCTCCAGATTATCCCTACCCTCTTTAGGAAATACGACTATGTCAGCTTGATTTAGTTCAGGGGGCATAGATTCCCCATTCAATATGGCATTGAAGAGCAGCGTTAAATAGGGGGTAAGCAGGTGTTCAAATTTTTTGTAGTATAGGTTTGTGAGGCCGTCCGGCCCTGGGGATTTACCTAATTTAAGACCTTGTATAGTAGATCTAACCTCCTCGGGAGTAACCTCCGCATTCAAGTCAGCCAGATGGTGATCTAATAACACGGGAAGGTCCTGAGTGCTAAGAAATGAGTGTATGTCTGCCTCACTGCATTGAGACTGGGAGGAGTAAATTTGTTGATAAAAGTTTTGAAATGCCTTTTGAATGTCACTAGGGCTATATGAGATGTGGCCATCAGCCATCCGAATCTGAGTGGTTCTATGTTGTGAAAATTTATTGCTAAGCCTTCTAGCCAGAAGAGAGTCTGGCTTATTTGCCTTCCAATAATAAAGATGCTTTGTCCTTCTCATCGCCTGCTCAGTACGATGTGACAGTATGCCATCTAGCTCTAACCTGGTTTTATCAATTAGCTTACGTCCCGTGGGAGAGGGATTTTGTTGGTTTGATCTCTCCAGTCTCGTTAATGTCGCCGTTAGATCTGCCTCCTTCTGCCTAAGAACTTTTCTCTGGGAGGAGGCCAGCTTAATACAGGTTCCCCTGATATAGGCCTTATGGGTGACCCAAAGCCAGCCGGCTCCGGTCTCAGGGGAGACATTGGTCTCGAAAAAGACCCCTAAGTCTTTGGCTATTGTTTCCCTGCTACTTGGGTTGGATAAGAGGGACTCATTCATTCTCCAAGTATAGGGGAGTCGTAAATTAGGGCCCAAGTCCACCTCAATAAGTACCAGGGAGTGATCCGACCAGGGGCAGGGGACAATTTCCGATTTTAAGATCGAGTCAAATAAATATGAACTAGTAAGGAAAGTGTCGATCCGAGAGTAAGTCAAATGGGTTGGAGAAAAAAATGTATATTCTCTATCCCCTGGGTGAAGCCCCCTCCAGGCATCAACCAACCCCAATCTGTTAAGTAGAAGCTTAATCCTTTTTATTTTGTTGGAGAATCTACAACTAGCAGGGGTCCCTGACCTGTCTAAAGTCGGATCTAGAGTAAGATTTAGATCCCCCCCGATTATCAATCTTCCCAGGTCTTGAGACTCAATTCTCTTCAATAAGGAGATCAGAACCGCATAGGGGGAGGTTGTAGGAGAGTATAGGGAGACTAGTGTAGTCCTAACCCCCCCAACCATGCCAGTCACCATAACATAGTTACCCTCCCCATCTATCTTTGTGTTCTCTACCTGAAAAGGGAAGTTTTTATGTAGCAAAATTGCACACCCCGCTCTCTTAGTGGGAAGAGTAGCCAGGAAATAAGTAGGATATTCCTTGTGCAAGAATGTAGGCTTGTTGTCCTGAGAGAAGTGAGTTTCCTGCATGAAAATGATTGCGGGTTTGTGTTTTTTATAAAATGTGAAGGCTTTCCTCCTCTTAAAGGGGGAGTTAAATCCCTTCACGTTATGGGTTAGCAGAGTATACTTAGAGGTAGCCATTACAAATTACGAGTGTGACCCTAGCTGTGTGTGTCATTACCTGATAGCTGGTGCCATACGAAGCAAGACGGGAGGGAGCCCGGAAAGCCAACCTCTGCCAAGAGAGCCGGTTAGCAGCTGTCAGGGGTGTCATCCTGCCATTAAACAGAAATTTAAATGCAGAAGAGAAGAGGGTTAGCTTTAGGCCATTAAGGTAAAAACGTTTAAATAAGCAGATAAGCAGTGTCAAGTTTACAGTTAGCAGTTCTCTAAGGCTATAACTACAAAGTTGTTGAACTAAAAACATAAAAGCATGAAATAACAATCACTTTTTACTAGTGCTCCTCCTCCAAGATTCTAAGCAAGGAGAAGTATTCGTCCACTTAAGGTGGGAACACAGTCCAGCAGGCTGTACAATTAATAATAAACTTATATCCTAAACTACACAACCTTCTGAATTAAGGCTTAAGGCAAAAATAGGTTAACATCTAACATTCTATTTGGCATCACAAATTTTGTTATGAAATTCTGCTCCAGGTAGAATCTAATCCGGACGTGAGCTCGCCCTTGGGTCAGCCATTTGACTAGCATCCCCTGTGCAGGCCTTGTGTCCAGCACCTTGACCCCTTGCACTGTCCAGAGTAAGTTTCATTCCCCCCTGAGGAGAGACTTGTTTACTGTGGACTTGGGCTGCCACCAGCGTCCATTGTCTCTTAGGGATAGGCGGTTGAGATTGCTCTTGCCGCGTTTCCTGCATTTCCCCAGAGTAAAGCTGTAAGCGATGTAGCACCGACAGGCAGTCCTCCAGTGTACGCGTAGTGTAAGTCGTGCCCTTAAAATTGAAGGAGAGGGCAAATGGAAAGTTCCATCGGTACTGAATGTTTTGGTGAAGCAAAATTGTAAGAGCCGGTTTCATTTGCCTCCTTTTGTTAAGGGTGTCAGGAGACAGGTCGGCATAGATCTGCAATGGGGAGTTGTCTGGGCCCTTAACAGCGTGCAGCTTCCTTGTAGCCGAGAGTAGAGTGTCTCTAGCTTGCTGCCTCAGAAATCTGACAATGACATCTTTCGGGGCATCCGGACTCCTCATGCCTCCTAAAGCTCTATGAGCTCGCTCAATTTCCCACATGCTTTCATCCTGATCAGGAAGGATTGCAGCCACAGTTTCTCTTAGGTATTGGGTTAGATCTTGTATGGCTCTTGGTATGCCGCGGATACGTATGTTGTGGCGGCGAGAGCGGTTTTCCAGGTCCTCTATCTTATCTGCGAGTTCAGAAACCTGGTAAGTGTTTTGAGCTATCAATGTCCTGTCCTTTTCCTGAGCCTCCGCCAATTGGTCTGTCATATCTTCCAGAAGTTGGGTACGCTGACCCAATTCCCTCAGATCCTGTCTCAGGGGATCAATCGCCTTAGCCAAGAGTCTTTCAATCGTAGCCACCGCCTTGGCTGATAGATCTAGTTGCTGGTGGGATCCCTTGGGCCGCCCTTCCTGATCCGAATCTTCTGAGTGTTCAGAAAGAGAGTCTGCCAGGGGTGGGCGCTGAGTCGCTCTTGGCAAAAAATGATCTTGTATACCCTTGGCCGGGGTGACCCGTTTGGGTTTCGGCATATTGGCCGTGAGGTTAGACGTGTCGGCAAGATTCCCACTGTTAAATCAATAGAGAGGATGCAAAGAGCCAAAGCGGTGAATGCTGGGCCCGACCAACTACTGCCTTCGCTAGGGAAGGTATGCCAGTTCCATAGATGTAGTTAAGATGTCTGCTATAAGCATTGCTGAACTATGTCCCCATTTAGCTCTCAGCCCATGGTAGGGGCGTGCCCCTAAATTAGGGTCAGTAGTTGTCAGGAATTCCTCAAGCAATCTCTATATAGCGATGAGAGTCAGAGTTGCCAAGAAGTTCCAGGGATACTGCAGAAGCTTATAGGAGCCAGCTTGATGATCGTAACTTCTCAAGTGCTGATTGGAGTAAGGCAAAACAGTGTTAAATCCTGCATGCAACTTGCGCCGGCTTGTATACCAGTTCTGCTCCCAATGAGAGTGCCGTGCTCAACTGCCTGTTGTTCACAGATAGCCAAAGTCTTGCTGTAGGATTCCAAGTGGCCACCAGGCGGCAGTGCAGTTATAGAAATGCAAACAGTTCAACACAGTCCTTGCAGCTGCTATATTGCCAAAATGCACTTATAAAATAATCTCACAAGCACGTATGAATTCAACAATCCTGTGTATTCACTTGGACATATGTAAAGATAGAATTCAGCAATACACCAAATAACTCTTGCACAATCCACTTGCACAGTCCACTCAAGGGGGCAGGGTGGTAGGATAGCAGGTTTGCAGGATATCAGGATAGTAGGGTAGCAGGGTGACAGGGTAACAGGCTAGCAGGGTAGCAGGGTAGGGAGGGAGCACTTGCCTTTATGCCCCTGTGCTGGTCTGTTGAGGCTTCTCTCTCTCCTCCTGGCAAAGAAGGGGCACTGCAGTGTGGTAATTGCAGGGGCGTCTGCTGTTAGGAGGCTAGATTGCCCTTCCTATACAGGTTGCAGGGCTGCCACGAGTGTTAAAAGGGCCAGCGCCCCAAGATGGCGGCTCCACCAGTGTTTTGCCGCTCCTGTGCTTGCCTCCCCCTCTGTCCCCCGCTCCTACCTTCCACCAGGTCTCCCCAGCCGATCACTGGGCCTCCAGGCCACTCCAGGCACCTTGTCCAGGGACTCCCCAGCCAGGCACAGGGCCTCCAGGCCGCTACAAGGGTGCAGGGGTTAATTTGCTGTCCAGGACCGCGGGGGGCAGCTCCCGCCGCCTCGCCCCGACACTCCACTTCCTCCCGCAGTCAGCCCGATGCGGCGAACTCAGTGGGACCGGAGTACTTCAGTGCCTTCCCACTCCTCCAAGGCACGGGTGTACTGGGTCGGGGGTCTCCAGGGCCCTGCGGCCAACGTTGCGGCAATCTCCTAGGCCCTTGTAGGCCTGATACCCCGCAGCTCCCAGGGTAGTGCCTAAACCCCCACTTATTGGGTATGAAACTGCTCCTCTATGAGAGCAGAAGGGGTAGCAGTTATGTTGGGACCAATTGGGGTATTATTTAGCCCAAAAATCGGGCTTTACAGAGCCCTTTCCAGCAGAGCTCCTGCGTGGCACGTCTGCACCGTCTGCCCAGTAGCCACGCCCCCCTCGATAGATAACTTTTAAAGGTGACTGAATTTATTTCTAATTAAAAAGGGAATTCAGGGTTATCCTGGATAATTAGAGAGAGAGAGTATTGATCCAGGGAGCAATCCGATCACCAGTATCTGGGGTCAGGATGGAATTTTTTTTTTTCCTTTGAGACAATTGGCAAAGTTTTACTTGTTTGTTTTTTTTTTGTCTGTTTTTTTGTCGTTTTTGTATTTTTATTTTGTCTTTTTTTGTCCGGATTTCTCCTCTGGATTAATTAATAATTTAAAAAAAATTAAATTAAAAATAAATAATTAAATAATTGATTAATATTTAATAAGAAAAACGAAGTCAGAGGTGCTCATCAGAGAACGAACCAACCTTAATAGGTGAGTTCTATGGCCATGATACGCCACTCTGATAGCAACCTCTTTTAGCTCACTTGTGCCCTCCACAGGGAGAAATATCCTGTAGTATATCAGTCTGGTCCCACTCAAAAGAGTGACCCAGCCCCGAAATACCAGGCAATTCTACCCTGAACAGGAGAAACAGCAAACACCAGACAAGTTTCGACCTTTATGGGTCTCGTCAGTGAGGTGCAGCTGAACTACCTAAGGCACAGTGAGCAAGGGGTCCACGTCTGGAGTCCCCTATTACCCTTAGGGAGACTAAACTCCAAGGGTAATTTGCATAAACAGAAAAACTAAGTCAGAGATGCTCATCGCTATGACTGTTACTACCTTGGGTTAAGAGTTAGTACCTTGGTTTATGTGTTACTGCCTTGGATTAAGTGTTACTGTCTTCCATTAAGTATTACTTGTTTGAGCTTGTTTTTATGTCCTTCATCCTAGTTTTACGTCCTTCAGCCTCGTTTTCGTCGTGTTTAAGCTTTTTCGGCCGATTTTCTTTCTTGAAAAAATGCTAAATATGCCTCAAATTAACTTGCAACCTTACTCCCAGGCTCCCTGTCTCTCCCCCTGGGCTATGTGTGAGTGTGTAAGTTAATTCGAGGCATATTTGTTGTTTTTAGCAGGTCTTTCGAATTCCTTGGTTCGGCCCTTAAAGTCGTAATTTTCCGAGGCCCACCGTCCATCTAAGTCCTTGGTTCCTAAGTCCTAAGGGCTGTCATTTTGTGTACCTTGCTAAGTCCTACTGGCCTCGGCACATATTGCAGCCTAAGTCCTGCGTGGTTCAACTGCTGGCCTCGCAGTGCAATGAACGCTTTGAGAGGCTCGCAGTGCAATGAGCGCCTTTGTCGCTCATTGCAGCCTGTCCTGCTTGGTCGACGGTTTGCCTTGCTTTGCGAGGCTCGCAAAGCGCTACCAACACCGCAAGTGTTCCGAACAGTCCTGCAGATCCACAACAATTATAGTGATATATATATACATACAATGGTACCTCTGCACTTGTTTACCTCAAAATCCGTCGAGTTTGGTATTCAATGCATTTTATTTGAAAAGGAAAAAATGCCTCAGCGCTCATCATTTCCTTGGTACTCAAAACGCTTCCTAATGTATAAGTAAATTAACATTACTCCTTTATGGGAACTCATAGTACACTAATATATATATATATATATATATATATATATATATATATATATATATAGCCTGTGTTACTCATCGTTTACTTCTATGCAGTTACAGTATCACAAAAGCTTACTCTCTTTCTAGTTCCAGGCATTTTCCCTTAGCGGTGAGACAGTGAACTGGCCTTATGAGAAATTTGGCTATGACTGCACTGAATAGCAAAGAGAGAGCTATTGAAGTGTGCTCCACAGTTTGCAACAGTTTGTAAAAGAATAATTATTTACTCCAACCTAATTAGTGGAATCTTTTTTATTTTTACTGTACCTTTTCTCACAAAAGATCCACTTAAAGGGCCACTACAGTCCAAAACTTTATCTTAAATGCATGTATTATACATTACAAAAGTCTTTTACCCATTGAAAAAAATATTATTTTTGTTAACATAAAATTAATAATAAACAAAAGAACACTCTAACAACAGTCATGTGTATGAAAAGCTTCTATCTTACTAGTGAGTGAAAGGAAATATAAACATGGATCCATGGACATTGTTATTTGTGTTTTTCTTATATAACGTATTTATCGGCGTATAACACGCACTTTTTCTCCCTGAAAATAGGGGGCAAATGATGTGTGCGTGTTATATGCCGATATTCCCTCCCCCCTCCTCATCCTCAACCCCCCTCCGCATTCTAACCCCCCTCCTCATTCTAAACCCCCCTCCTCAACCTAAACCCCCCTAAATACCTCCCCCACACTTACCTGCTTCTGCTCCGGCCTCTGCTCCGCTCCTTGACCCGGCGCGCATGTAACGTCACATGCGCGCCAGGTCGCGGAGCAGAGGCCGGAGCAGAAGTAGGTAAGTGAGGGGGAGGTATTTAGGGGGGTTTAGGTTGAGGAGGAGGGTTTAAGTTGAGGTTGAGGAGGGGGTTTGACGATGGGGGGGGTTGAGGAGGGAGGATGAGGAGGGAGGTTGAGGAGGGGGTTGAGGATGAGGAGGGAGGTTGAGGATGAGGAGGGGGGTTGAGGAAGGAGGATGAGGAGGGAGGTTGAGGAGGGGGCTGAGGATGAGGAGGGAGGTTGAGGATGAGGAGGGAGGTTGAGGATGAGGAGGGGGGTTGAGGAAGGAGGATGAGGAGGGGGCTGAGGATGAGGAGGGAGGTTGAGGATGAGGAGGGAGGTTGAGGATGAGGATGGGGGGTTGAGGAGAGGGTTTGAGGAGGGAGGTTGAGGAGTGGGTTTGAGGATGGGGGGTTTGAGGAGGGAAGATGAGGAGGGAGGTTGAGGAGGGGGTTGAGGATGAGGTGGGAGGTTGAGGCTGAGGAGGGAGGTTGAGGATGAGGAGGGAGGTTGAGGATGAGGAGGGGGGTTGAGGATGAGGAGGGGGGTTGAGGAAGGAAGATGAGTAGGGAGGTTGAGGAGGGGGCTGAGGATGAGGAGGGAGGTTGAGGATGAGGAGGGAGGTTGAGGATGAGGAGGGGGGTTGAGGATGAGGAGGGAGGTTGAGGAGGGGATTGAGGATGGGGGGTTGAGGAGGGGGGTTGAGGGGGGGTTTGAGGATGGGGGGTTGAGGAGGGGATTTGAGGAGGGAGGTTGAGGAGGGGGGTTGAGGAGGGGGGTTGAGGGGGGGTTTGAGGATGGGGGTTGAGGAGGGGGTTTGAGGAGGGAGGTTGAGGAAGGGATTGAGGATGGGGGATGAGGAGGGAGGTTGAGGGGGGGTTTGAGGATGGGGGTTTGAGGAGGGGGTTGAGGATGGGGGGGTTGAGGAGGGAGGATGAGGAGGGAGGTTGAGGAGGGGTTTGAGGATGAGGAGGGAGGTTGAGGATGAGGATGAGGAGGGAGGTTGAGGATGAGGAGGGGGTTTGAGGAGGGAGGTTGAGGAGGGGGTTTGAGGATGGGGTGATGAGGAGGTAGGATGAGGAGGGAGGTTGAGGAGGGGGTTGAGGATGAGGAGGGAGGTTGATGATGAGGAGGGAGGTTGAGGATGAGGAGGGGGGTTGAGGATGAGGACTGAGGTTGAGGAGGGGATTGAGGATGGGTGGTTGAGGAGGGGGGTTGAGGGGGGTTTGAGGATGGGGGGTTGAGGAGGGGGTTTGAGGAGGGAGGTTGAGGAGGGGGGTTGAGGAGGGGGATTGAGGTGGGTTTGAGGATGGGGGGGTTGAGGAGGGGGTTTGAGGAGGGAGGTTGAGGAAGGGATTGAGGATGGGGGGTTGAGGAGGGGGGTTGAGGGGGGGTTTGAGGATGGGGGGTTGAGGAGGGAGGTTGAGGAGGGGGTTGAGGATTGGGGGGTTGAGGAGGGAGGATGAGGAGGGATGTTGAGGAGGGGGTTGAGGATGAGGAGGGAGGTTGAGGATGAGGACTGAGGTTAAGGATGAGGAGGGGGGTTGAGGATGAGGAGTAGGGTTGAGGAAGGAGGATGAGGATGGGGGGTTGAGGAGGGGGGTGGAGGAGGGGGTTGAGGAGGGAGGATGAGGAGGGAGGTTGAGGAGGGAGGATGAGGAGGGAGGTTGAGGAGGGGGTTGAGGATGAGGAGGGAAGTTGAGGTTGAGGAAGGAGGTTGAGGATGAGGAGGGGGGTTGAGGATGAGGACTGAGGTTGAGGAGGGGATTGAGTATGGGTGGTTGAGGGGGGTTTGAGGATGGGGGGATTGAGGAGGGGGTTTGAGGAGGGAGGTTGAGGAGGGGGGATGAGGAGGGAGGTTGAGGTGGGTTTGAGGTTGGGGGGGTTGAGGAGGGGGTTTGAGGAGGGAGGTTGAGGAAGGGGTTGAGGAGGGGGGTTGAGGGGGGATCTGAGGATGGGGGGGTTGAGGAGGGAGGTTGAGGAGGGGGTTGAGGATTGGGGGGTTGAGGACGGAGGATGAGGAGGGATGTTGAGGAGGGGGTTGAGGATGAGGAGGGAGGTTGAGGATGAGGAGGGAGGTTGAGGATGAGGAGGTGGGTTGAGGATGAGGAGTAGGGTTAAGGAAGGAGGATGAGGATGGGGGGTTGAGGAGGAGGGTGGAGGAGGGGGTTGAGGAGGAGGGTGGAGGAGGGGGTTGAGGAGGGGGGTGGAGGAGGGGGTTGAGGAGGGGGGTGGTGGACGGGGTTGAGGAGGGAGGATGAGGAGGGAGGTTGAGGAGGGAGGATGAGGAGGGAGGTTGAGGAGGGGGTTGAGGATGAGGAGGGAAGTTGAGGTAGAGGATTTTGCTTCAAAGTTCTTTATTTTACATTTATTTTTCTCCCTGAAATTTCCTTCTTAAAATGAGGTGCGTGTTATATGCCGGTGCGTGTTATACTGCGGATAAATATGGTAGTTACTTAGTTACATAGTTACATAGTTGAAAAAAGACTTTCAGTCCATCAAGTTCAACCTTTTAAGATCTCCTCTGATCTGCAATATGAGGATTAGTTATTCATTAATTAGTTGTTAATTGTTAATTAATTATGAATCAACTATTTATTTATTTATTTATTTTTAATTAATAATTAATCCAGAGGAAGGCAAACAGAAAAAACCCCAAGTGAAACCTAGCCAATCGTCTCAAAGGGGGAAAAAATGAATTCCTACCTGATCCCAGATACTGGCGATTGGATTTCTCCCTGGATCAATACACTCTCTCTAATTATCCAGGATAACCCTGAATTCCCTTCTTAATTAGAAATAAATCCAGTGCCCTTTTAAAGTTATCTATCGAATCCGCTGTCACCACCTACTCTGGTAAAGAATTCCACAGAACCCTTTTCTTTCTTTAAGGTGGAATCTTTTTACTTCGAACCTCAAGGGGTGTCCTCCTGTCAGTTGAAAACCTCTTGGTACAAAAAGCTCCCTTGACAATTCTTTGTACTGACCCTGGATGTATTTATATAATGTAATCATATCTCCTCTTAGACACCCTTTTTCTAGAGAAAATAAGCTTAATTTGATTGGTCTTTCTTCATAACTTAGCCCCTCCATTCCCTAATTAGTTTTGTTGCCCTCCTCTGTACCTTTTCCTCTGTGCCCAAAATTGTACTCCATATTCCAAATGAGAGCATAGTAGAGATTTGTATAGTGGCAGAATTATATTTGCTTCCGTTGCTTCTATACCCTTCCTAATACATGCTAACATTGTATTTGCCTTTGCAGCTGCTGCTTGGCTTTGAGCACTGTTACCTAGGTGGTTGTCCACTAGTACTCCCAAATACCTTTCAATATCTGATATCCCTAGGGGTATTTGCTCCATTAAGATTATAAATTGCATGGCTATTTTTCCTTCCCAGATGCATAACTTTATATTTATTCGTATTAAATCTCATCTGCCATTTAAATGCCCATTCCTCAATTTTATGTAAATCCCTTTGAAGGGAAAGCACATCATTATCTGATTTAACTACCTTGCATAACTTTGTGTCATCAGCGAAAATGGAGACACTACTTTCCAGTCCCACCTCTAAGTCATTAATAGATATGTTAAAAAGGAGAGGACCTAATACTGAACCCTGAGGAACCCCACTTATCACATTAGTCTAATCGGAGTATGTTCCATTTACAACAACCCTTTGCTTCCTGTCTTTTAGCCAGCTCTCAATCCATGAGCAGATATTTACTACAATTCCTGTATCCCTTACTTTGCACAATAGTCTCCCATGTGGCACTGTATCAAAAGCATTTGCAAAATCCAAATAGACTACATCCACTGATCCAAGTTCCTACTAACCTCCTCATAGATACTAATTAGATTTGTTTGACATGACCTATCCCTCATTAATCCATGTTGACTCCTATTTATAATCCTGTTCAAATAGACATATTCTTGTATATTATCTCTTATTAACCCTTCTAAAAGCTTTCCCACTACAGAAGTGAGGCTCACTGGTCTATAATTCCCCGAATTTGCTCTTGCTCTCTTTTTAAATTTAGGTATCACATCTGCTTTTCTCCAGTCATCTGGTAGAGACCCTGTGTTGAGTGAATCTTAAAAAATTCAATATTATGATTGATTTAAATAAAACAAAAAAACATGACACAATATGTTGCAGTTTAGACATCTTTAAGGCTCACTGACCTCTCTGTTTCCTGTAACATATAATGACAGAGAAGAAGAAACGAGTAGCACCCTGTTCATATTTAATGTGTTTTTTCTATAGTATAGATCAATTATCCTCATACAAATACAAACTTTTGTATTATTTAAAAATACAAACTTTTAAATGCTTGCTACCATAGCAAAGGTCACATTATTCAAAAAGATCTCAAAAGTTGGTCATTTAAAACATATATTACGTACATAGGAGCTCTTTGTCCTTGAGTCTCCTTCTTATGGGTCATTCATTAACTCTCACAGTTGGATTGATAAGGGAGATAAGCATAAGCAAGCCTAATTTATATATATATACTTTTTATTTGTGCAGTAGCTGTGACCTTTGCTTTGTCACTTTAAGGGAATTAGAGTCAAGGAATAATTTCCCAACAATAGGCAAAAAATATAAGGGATTGCAAAAATATTTGTAAATAGCTATTTGCAATAATGTGTATATGAGTATAGTAGTTATATTTCCAATGGGGAGAACTTTAATTGAGATTTAAACAAATCCTCTTCCATTCCAATGAATTTCAGTCACCATTTAATTTGACTCTAGAATAACATGGAGATTTTAAAATATCAATGAAAGTAATATCAGATGTGAAAGGCCTCACATTTGTGAATATTCAAATCTAGTCAGTGCTCACCCTCTCAGATTGGATCTTCTCAGATATTAATACAATGTTCTTATGCCGTGGTCAACAAAGGTACACAGATAAATCAATACAAATCTTGTGATATAGAGAAGGAGGAGTCCTTTGCAGGTACATGGATTTTCAATATAATATGGTTTAAATATATATGCATATATATATATATATATATATACATATTTTTTTTTTTCTTTTATTTTTTTTTTATATATATTTCTTTTTCTCAGGGTATGGTTATACGTTGTATATTGTAGGCCTTACTAAATGAGACATAACCCACATTGTTTAAAAAAAAAATGTGCTGCATTTGGTCAATAATAGAATTGAATTAATTTTAGAAAGTCGTCTATTTGTGTTTTTTTTACAATTTGGAGGGTGAGGTATTACATTTTGTTCAAACCATAGGGGAAAATGTAAGTTTTTTTACTTTATGGTTCGAACATATATAGTTGTTTCTAGTTTGTTACACACCTCACAAACAAGTGTGTTTGTCTCTTGAACTACAGTGGTTCTTTAGAAAGACTCCATTAGAGCAAACAGTGTCAGTTAATGAAATAATTTGTTTTTGTTTAAGGCTTCAATAAATTATATTGAGTATTTGGTGTCATAGGTTTTTGGACAATGTAAAGCCATTGTTTAAATATCCAGTGAATTGAATAAACTGAACAGTTACTGCACAATTAATCCAGATAGAGTGATGTGGGAAATAAAGAATACTAATTGGTGGATGTATGAATTTTAGGAGCATATGGACATATTCAATTGAATTGCTCTTTAGCTGTTGCAAATTTTAGAGCCTGGTATAATGTAAACTGCAGAATTGAAATTTGCAACAATTACAGAGTGATTCAATTGATCAAGCCTGCGGCTACTTGGCCGAATGCCTAAACTGTAGCATTTCAGAGCATGATCAATTAAGCAAGGCCGTAACTACAGATTTAGAAACAGCCAATAGTAAATGAGACTGTGATCATGACATCATTAAAACATGGAGGTGAAATGTCAACCAATTAGCTTTTAGAAGTTTGATATGCGATCGGATTCGCAATCCGGCAATGTACAAACTAATAAAAATATATGCAGAAACTGTTCTAGTCCATGTGGGTGGCCTTTTATGTATTAACTCTTTGATTACCAAGATTGATATAACACGGAAATGAAACATAAAAAAAATATTTTTTTATTGCAGATTTGCAAGCTTGAGGCTGTTGTGCAATTCGTTCAGCTGCACCTCACTGACGAGGCCCATAAAGGCCGAAACGCGTCTGGGGTTTGCTGTTTCTCCTGTTCAGGGTAGAATTGCCTGGTATTTCGGGGCTGGGTCACTCTTTTGAGTGGGACCAGACTGATATACTACAGGAGATTTCTCCCTGTGAAGGGCACAAGTGAGCTAAAAGAGGTTGCTCTCAGAGTAGCTTATCATGGCTATAGAACCAACCTATTAAGGTTGGTTCGTTCTCTGATGAGAACCTCTGACTTTGTTGTTTTCTATATGGAAATTATCTTTAGGGTTTAGTCTCCCTAAGGGTAATAGGGGACTCCAGACGTGGACCCCTTGCTCACTGTGCCTTAGGGAGTTCAGCTGCACCTCACTGACGAGGCCCATAAAGGCCGAAACGCGTCTGGGGTTTGCTGTTTCTCCTGTTCAGGGTAGAATTGCCTGGTATTTCGGGGCTGGGTCACTCTTTTGAGTGGGACCAGACTGATATACTACAGGAGATTTCTCCCTGTGAAGGGCACAAGTGAGCTAAAAGAGGTTGCTCTCAGAGTAGCTTATCATGGCTATAGAACCAACCTATTAAGGTTGGTTCGTTCTCTGATGAGAACCTCTGACTTTGTTGTTTTCTATATGGAAATTATATTTAGGGTTTAGTCTCCCCTAAGGGTAATAGGGGACTCCAGACGTGGACCCCTTGCTCACTGTGCCTTAGGGAGTTCAGCTGCACCTCACTGACGAGGCCCATAAAGGCCGAAACGCGTCTGGGGTTTGCTGTTTCTCCTGTTCAGGGTAGAATTGCCTGGTATTTCGGGGCTGGGTCACTCTTTTGAGTGGGACCAGACTGATATACTACAGGAGATTTCTCCCTGTGAAGGGCACAAGTGAGCTAAAAGAGGTTGCTCTCAGAGTAGCTTATCATGGCTATAGAACCAACCTATTAAGGTTGGTTCGTTCTCTGATGAGAACCTCTGACTTTGTTGTTTTCTATATGGAAATTATCTTTAGGGTTTAGTCTCCCTAAGGGTAATAGGGGACTCCAGACGTGGACCCCTTGCTCACTGGGCCTTAGGGAGTTCAGCTGCACCTCACTGACGAGGCCCATAAAGGCCGAAACGCGTCTGGGGTTTGCTGTTTCTCCTGTTCAGGGTAGAATTGCCTGGTATTTCGGGGCTGGGTCACTCTTTTGAGTGGGACCAGACTGATATACTACAGGAGTTTTCTCCCTGTGAAGGGCACAAGTGAGCTAAAAGAGGTTGCTCTCAGAGTAGCTTATCATGGCTATAGAACCAACCTATTAAGGTTGGTTCGTTCTCTGATGAGAACCTCTGACTTTGTTGTTTTCTATATGGAAATTATCTTTAGGGTTTAGTCTCCCTAAGGGTAATAGGGGACTCCAGACGTGGACCCCTTGCTCACTGGGCCTTAGGGAGTTCAGCTGCACCTCACTGACGAGGCCCATAAAGGCCGAAACGCTTCTGGGGTTTGCTGTTTCTCCTGTTCAGGGTAGAATTGCCTGGTATTTCGGGGCTGGGTCACTCTTTTGAGTGGGACCAGACTGATATACTACAGGAGATTTCTCCCTGTGAAGGGCACAAGTGAGCTAAAAGAGGTTGCTCTCAGGGTAGCTTATCATGGCTATAGAACCAACCTATTAAGGTTGGTTCGTTCTCTGATGAGAACCTCTGACTTTGTTGTTTTCTATATGGAAATTATCTTTAGGGTTTAGTCTCCCTAAGGGTAATAGGGGACTCCAGACGTGGACCCCTTGCTCACTGTGCCTTAGGGAGTTCAGCTGCACCTCACTGACGAGGCCCATAAAGGCCGAAACGAGTCTGGGGTTTGCTGTTTCTCCTGTTCAGGGTAGAATTGCCTGGTATTTCGGGGCTGGGTCACTCTTTTGAGTGGGACCAGACTGATATACTACAGGAGATTTCTCCCTGTGAAGGGCACAAGTGAGCTAAAAGAGGTTGCTCTCAGAGTAGCTTATCATGGCTATAGAACCAACCTATTAAGGTTGGTTCGTTCTCTGATGAGAACCTCTGACTTTGTTGTTTTCTATATGGAAATTATCTTTAGGGTTTAGTCTCCCTAAGGGTAATAGGGGACTCCAGACGTGGACCCCTTGCTCACTGGGCCTTAGGGAGTTCAGCTGCACCTCACTGACGAGGCCCATAAAGGCCGAAACGCGTCTGGGGGTTTGCGGTTTCTCCTGTTCAGGGTAGAATTGCCTGGTATTTCGGGGCTGGGTCACTCTTTTGAGTGGGACCAGACTGATATACTACAGGAGATTTCTCCCTGTGAAGGGCACAAGTGAGCTAAAAGAGGTTGCTCTCAGAGTAGCTTATCATGGCTATAGAACCAACCTATTAAGGTTGGTTCGTTCTCTGATGAGAACCTCTGACTTTGTTGTTTTCTATATGGAAATTATCTTTAGGGTTTAGTCTCCCTAAGGGTAATAGGGGACTCCAGACGTGGACCCCTTGCTCACTGTGCCTTAGGGAGTTCAGCTGCACCTCACTGACGAGGCCCATAAAGGCCGAAACGCGTCTGGGGTTTGCTGTTTCTCCTGTTCAGGGTAGAATTGCCTGGTATTTCGGGGCTGGGTCACTCTTTTGAGTGGGACCAGACTGATATACTACAGGAGTTTTCTCCCTGTGAAGGGCACAAGTGAGCTAAAAGAGGTTGCTCTCAGAGTAGCTTATCATGGCTATAGAACCAACCTATTAAGGTTGGTTCGTTCTCTGATGAGAACCTCTGACTTTGTTGTTTTCTATATGTAAATTATCTTTAGGGTTTAGTCTCCCTAAGGGTAATAGGGGACTCCAGACGTGGACCCCTTGCTCACTGTGCCTTAGGGAGTTCAGCTGCACCTCACTGACGAGGCCCATAAAGGCCGAAACGAGTCTGGGGTTTGCTGTTTCTCCTGCTCAGGGTAGAATTGCCTGGTATTTCGGGGCTGGGTCACTCTTTTGAGTGGGACCAGACTGATATACTATAGGAGATTATTCCCTGTGAAGGGCACAAGTGAGCTAAAAGAGGTTGCTCTCAGAGTAGCTTATCATGGCTATAGAACCAACCTATTAAGGTTGGTTCGTTCTCTGATGAGAACCTCTGACTTTGTTGTTTTCTATATGGAAATTATCTTTAGGGTTTAGTCTCCCTAAGGGTAATAGGGGACTCCAGACGTGGACCCCTTGCTCACTGGGCCTTAGGGAGTTCAGCTGCACCTCACTGACGAGGCCCATAAAGGCCGAAACGCGTCTGGGCTTTGCTGTTTCTCCTGTTCAGGGTAGAATTGCCTGGTATTTCGGGGCTGGGTCACTCTTTTGAGTGGGACCAGACTGATATACTACAGGAGATTTCTCCCTGTGAAGGGCACAAGTGAGCTAAAAGAGGTTGCTCTCAGAGTAGCTTATCATGGCTATAGAACCAACCTATTAAGGTTGGTTCGTTCTCTGATGAGAACCTCTGACTTTGTTGTTTTCTATATGGAAATTATCTTTAGGGTTTAGTCTCCCTAAGGGTAATAGGGGACTCCAGACGTGGACCCCAGACGTGGACCCCTTGCTCACTGTGCCTTAGGGAGTTCAGCTGCACCTCACTGACGAGGCCCATAAAGGCCGAAACGCGTCTGGGGTTTGCTGTTTCTCCTGTTCAGGGTAGAATTGCCTGGTATTTCGGGGCTGGGTCACTCTTTTGAGTGGGACCAGACTGATATACTACAGGAGTTTTCTCCCTGTGAAGGGCACAAGTGAGCTAAAAGAGGTTGCTCTCAGAGTAGCTTATCATGGCTATAGAACCAACCTATTAAGGTTGGTTCGTTCTCTGATGAGAACCTCTGACTTTGTTGTTTTCTATATGGAAATTATCTTTAGGGTTTAGTCTCCCTAAGGGTAATAGGGGACTCCAGACGTGGACCCCTTGCTCACTGTGCCTTAGGGAGTTCAGCTGCACCTCACTGACGAGGCCCATAAAGGCCGAAACGCGTCTGGGGTTTGCTGTTTCTCCTGTTCAGGGTAGAATTGCCTGGTATTTCGGGGCTGGGTCACTCTTTTGAGTGGGACCAGACTGATATACTACAGGAGATTTCTCCCTGTGAAGGGCACAAGTGAGCTAAAAGAGGTTGCTCTCAGAGTAGCTTATCATGGCTATAGAACCAACCTATTAAGGTTGGTTCGTTCTCTGATGAGAACCTCTGACTTTGTTGTTTTCTATATGGAAATTATCTTTAGGGTTTAGTCTCCCTAAGGGTAATAGGGGACTCCAGACGTGGACTCCTTGCTCACTGTGCCTTAGGGAGTTCAGCTGCACCTCACTGACGAGGCCCATAAAGGCCGAAACGCGTCTGGGGTTTGCTGTTTCTCCTGTTCAGGGTAGAATTGCCTGGTATTTCGGGGCTGGGTCACTCTTTTGAGTGGGACCAGACTGATATACTACAGGAGATTTCTCCCTGTGAAGGGCACAAGTGAGCTAAAAGAGGTTGCTCTCAGAGTAGCTTATCATGGCTATAGAACCAACCTATTAAGGTTGGTTCGTTCTCTGATGAGAACCTCTGACTTTGTTGTTTTCTATATGGAAATTATCTTTAGGGTTTAGTCTCCCTAAGGGTAATAGGGGACTCCAGACGTGGACCCCAGACGTGGACCCCTTGCTCACTGTGCCTTAGGGAGTTCAGCTGCACCTCACTGACGAGGCCCATAAAGGCCGAAACGCGTCTGGGGTTTGCTGTTTCTCCTGTTCAGGGTAGAATTGCCTGGTATTTCGGGGCTGGGTCACTCTTTTGAGTGGGACCAGACTGATATACTACAGGAGTTTTCTCCCTGTGAAGGGCACAAGTGAGCTAAAAGAGGTTGCTCTCAGAGTAGCTTATCATGGCTATAGAACCAACCTATTAAGGTTGGTTCGTTCTCTGATGAGAACCTCTGACTTTGTTGTTTTCTATATGGAAATTATCTTTAGGGTTTAGTCTCCCTAAGGGTAATAGGGGACTCCAGACGTGGACCCCTTGCTCACTGTGCCTTAGGGAGTTCAGCTGCACCTCACTGACGAGGCCCATAAAGGCCGAAACGCGTCTGGGGTTTGCTGTTTCTCCTGTTCAGGGTAGAATTGCCTGGTATTTCGGGGCTGGGTCACTCTTTTGAGTGGGACCAGACTGATATACTACAGGAGATTTCTCCCTGTGAAGGGCACAAGTGAGCTAAAAGAGGTTGCTCTCAGAGTAGCTTATCATGGCTATAGAACCAACCTATTAAGGTTGGTTCGTTCTCTGATGAGAACCTCTGACTTTGTTGTTTTCTATATGGAAATTATCTTTAGGGTTTAGTCTCCCTAAGGGTAATAGGGGACTCCAGACGTGGACTCCTTGCTCACTGTGCCTTAGGGAGTTCAGCTGCACCTCACTGACGAGGCCCATAAAGGCCGAAACGCGTCTGGGGTTTGCTGTTTCTCCTGTTCAGGGTAGAATTGCCTGGTATTTCGGGGCTGGGTCACTCTTTTGAGTGGGACCAGACTGATATACTACAGGAGATTTCTCCCTGTGAAGGGCACAAGTGAGCTAAAAGAGGTTGCTCTCAGAGTAGCTTATCATGGCTATAGAACCAACCTATTAAGGTTGGTTCGTTCTCTGATGAGAACCTCTGACTTTGTTGTTTTCTATATGGAAATTATCTTTAGGGTTTAGTCTCCCTAAGGGTAATAGGGGACTCCAGACGTGGACCCCTTGCTCACTGGGCCTTAGGGAGTTCAGCTGCACCTCACTGACGAGGCCCATAAAGGCCGAAACGCGTCTGGGGTTTGCTGTTTCTCCTGTTCAGGGTAGAATTGCCTGGTATTTCGGGGCTGGGTCACTCTTTTGAGTGGGACCAGACTGATATACTACAGGAGATTTCTCCCTGTGAAGGGCACAAGTGAGCTAAAAGAGGTTGCTCTCAGAGTAGCTTATCATGGCTATAGAACCAACCTATTAAGGTTGGTTCGTTCTCTGATGAGAACCTCTGACTTTGTTGTTTTCTATATGGAAATTATCTTTAGGGTTTAGTCTCCCTAAGGGTAATAGGGGACTCCAGACGTGGACCCCTTGCTCACTGTGCCTTAGGGAGTTCAGCTGCACCTCACTGACGAGGCCCATAAAGGCCGAAACGCGTCTGGGGTTTGCTGTTTCTCCTGTTCAGGGTAGAATTGCCTGGTATTTCGGGGCTGGGTCACTCTTTTGAGTGGGACCAGACTGATATACTACAGGAGTTTTCTCCCTGTGAAGGGCACAAGTGAGCTAAAAGAGGTTGCTCTCAGAGTAGCTTATCATGGCTATAGAACCAACCTATTAAGGTTGGTTCGTTCTCTGATGAGAACCTCTGACTTTGTTGTTTTCTATATGGAAATTATCTTTAGGGTTTAGTCTCCCTAAGGGTAATAGGGGACTCCAGACGTGGACCCCTTGCTCACTGTGCCTTAGGGAGTTCAGCTGCACCTCACTGACGAGGCCCATAAAGGCCGAAACGAGTCTGGGGTTTGCTGTTTCTCCTGTTCAGGGTAGAATTGCCTGGTATTTCGGGGCTGGGTCACTCTTTTGAGTGGGACCAGACTGATATACTATAGGAGATTTCTCCCTGTGAAGGGCACAAGTGAGCTAAAAGAGGTTGCTCTCAGAGTAGCTTATCATGGCTATAGAACCAACCTATTAAGGTTGGTTCGTTCTCTGATGAGAACCTCTGACTTTGTTGTTTTCTATATGGAAATTATCTTTAGGGTTTAGTCTCCCTAAGGGTAATAGGGGACTCCAGACGTGGACCCCTTGCTCACTGTGCCTTAGGGAGTTCAGCTGCACCTCACTGACGAGGCCCATAAAGGCCGAAACGCGTCTGGGGTTTGCTGTTTCTCCTGTTCAGGGTAGAATTGCCTGGTATTTCGGGGCTGGGTCACTCTTTTGAGTGGGACCAGACTGATATACTACAGGAGTTTTCTCCCTGTGAAGGGCACAAGTGAGCTAAAAGAGGTTGCTCTCAGAGTAGCTTATCATGGCTATAGAACCAACCTATTAAGGTTGGTTCGTTCTCTGATGAGAACCTCTGACTTTGTTGTTTTCTATATGGAAATTATCTTTAGGGTTTAGTCTCCCTAAGGGTAATAGGGGACTCCAGACGTGGACCCCTTGCTCACTGTGCCTTAGGGAGTTCAGCTGCACCTCACTGACGAGGCCCATAAAGGCCGAAACGAGTCTGGGGTTTGCTGTTTCTCCTGTTCAGGGTAGAATTGCCTGGTATTTCGGGGCTGGGTCACTCTTTTGAGTGGGACCAGACTGATATACTATAGGAGATTTCTCCCTGTGAAGGGCACAAGTGAGCTAAAAGAGGTTGCTCTCAGAGTAGCTTATCATGGCTATAGAACCAACCTATTAAGGTTGGTTCGTTCTCTGATGAGAACCTCTGACTTTGTTGTTTTCTATATGGAAATTATCTTTAGGGTTTAGTCTCCCTAAGGGTAATAGGGGACTCCAGACGTGGACCCCTTGCTCACTGTGCCTTAGGGAGTTCAGCTGCACCTCACTGACGAGGCCCATAAAGGCCGAAACGAGTCTGGGGTTTGCTGTTTCTCCTGTTCAGGGTAGAATTGCCTGGTATTTCGGGGCTGGGTCACTCTTTTGAGTGGGACCAGACTGATATACTATAGGAGATTTCTCCCTGTGAAGGGCACAAGTGAGCTAAAAGAGGTTGCTCTCAGAGTAGCTTATCATGGCTATAGAACCAACCTATTAAGGTTGGTTCGTTCTCTGATGAGAACCTCTGACTTTGTTGTTTTCTATATGGAAATTATCTTTAGGGTTTAGTCTCCCTAAGGGTAATAGGGGACTCCAGACGTGGACCCCTTGCTCACTGTGCCTTAGGGAGTTCAGCTGCACCTCACTGACGAGGCCCATAAAGGCCGAAACGCGTCTGGGCTTTGCTGTTTCTCCTGTTCAGGGTAGAATTGCCTGGTATTTCGGGGCTGGGTCACTCTTTTGAGTGGGACCAGACTGATATACTACAGGAGATTTCTCCCTGTGAAGGGCACAAGTGAGCTAAAAGAGGTTGCTCTCAGAGTAGCTTATCATGGCTATAGAACCAACCTATTAAGGTTGGTTCGTTCTCTGATGAGAACCTCTGACTTTGTTGTTTTCTATATGGAAATTATCGTTAGGGTTTAGTCTCCCTAAGGGTAATAGGGGACTCCAGACGTGGACCCCTTGCTCACTGTGCCTTAGGGAGTTCAGCTGCACCTCACTGACGAGGCCCATAAAGGCCGAAACGCGTCTGAGGTTTGCTGTTTCTCCTGTTCAGGGTAGAATTGCCTGGTATTTCGGGGCTGGGTCACTCTTTTGAGTGGGACCAGACTGATATACTACAGGAGATTTCTCCCTGTGAAGGGCACAAGTGAGCTAAAAGAGGTTGCTCTCAGAGTAGCTTATCATGGCTATAGAACCAACCTATTAAGGTTGGTTCGTTCTCTGATGAGAACCTCTGACTTTGTTGTTTTCTATATGGAAATTATCTTTAGGGTTTAGTCTCCCTAAGGGTAATAGGGGACTCCAGACGTGGACCCCTTGCTCACTGTGCCTTAGGGAGTTCAGCTGCACCTCACTGACGAGGCCCATAAAGGCCGAAACGCGTCTGGGGTTTGCTGTTTCTCCTGTTCAGGGTAGAATTGCCTGGTATTTCGGGGCTGGGTCACTCTTTTGAGTGGGACCAGACTGATATACTACAGGAGATTTCTCCCTGTGAAGGGCACAAGTGAGCTAAAAGAGGTTGCTCTCAGAGTAGCTTATCATGGCTATAGAACCAACCTATTAAGGTTGGTTCGTTCTCTGATGAGAACCTCTGACTTTGTTGTTTTCTATATGGAAATTATCTTTAGGGTTTAGTCTCCCTAAGGGTAATAGGGGACTCCAGACGTGGACTCCTTGCTCACTGTGCCTTAGGGAGTTCAGCTGCACCTCACTGACGAGGCCCATAAAGGCCGAAACGCGTCTGGGGTTTGCTGTTTCTCCTGTTCAGGGTAGAATTGCCTGGTATTTCGGGGCTGGGTCACTCTTTTGAGTGGGACCAGACTGATATACTACAGGAGATTTCTCCCTGTGAAGGGCACAAGTGAGCTAAAAGAGGTTGCTCTCAGAGTAGCTTATCATGGCTATAGAACCAACCTATTAAGGTTGGTTCGTTCTCTGATGAGAACCTCTGACTTTGTTGTTTTCTATATGGAAATTATCTTTAGGGTTTAGTCTCCCTAAGGGTAATAGGGGACTCCAGACGTGGACCCCTTGCTCACTGTGCCTTAGGGAGTTCAGCTGCACCTCACTGACGAGGCCCATAAAGGCCGAAACGCGTCTGGGGTTTGCTGTTTCTCCTGTTCAGGGTAGAATTGCCTGGTATTTCGGGGCTGGGTCACTCTTTTGAGTGGGACCAGACTGATATACTACAGGAGATTTCTCCCTGTGAAGGGCACAAGTGAGCTAAAAGAGGTTGCTCTCAGAGTAGCTTATCATGGCTATAGAACCAACCTATTAAGGTTGGTTCGTTCTCTGATGAGAACCTCTGACTTTGTTGTTTTCTATATGGAAATTATCTTTAGGGTTTAGTCTCCCTAAGGGTAATAGGGGACTCCAGACGTGGACCCCTTGCTCACTGTGCCTTAGGGAGTTCAGCTGCACCTCACTGACGAGGCCCATAAAGGCCGAAACGCGTCTGGGGTTTGCTGTTTCTCCTGTTCAGGGTAGAATTGCCTGGTATTTCGGGGCTGGGTCACTCTTTTGAGTGGGACCAGACTGATATACTACAGGAGATTTCTCCCTGTGAAGGGCACAAGTGAGCTAAAAGAGGTTGCTCTCAGAGTAGCTTATCATGGCTATAGAACCAACCTATTAAGGTTGGTTCGTTCTCTGATGAGAACCTCTGACTTTGTTGTTTTCTATATGGAAATTATCTTTAGGGTTTAGTCTCCCTAAGGGTAATAGGGGACTCCAGACGTGGACCCCTTGCTCACTGTGCCTTAGGGAGTTCAGCTGCACCTCACTGACGAGGCCCATAAAGGCCGAAACGAGTCTGGGGTTTGCTGTTTCTCCTGTTCAGGGTAGAATTGCCTGGTATTTCGGGGCTGGGTCACTCTTTTGAGTGGGACCAGACTGATATACTATAGGAGATTTCTCCCTGTGAAGGGCACAAGTGAGCTAAAAGAGGTTGCTCTCAGAGTAGCTTATCATGGCTATAGAACCAACCTATTAAGGTTGGTTCGTTCTCTGATGAGAACCTCTGACTTTGTTGTTTTCTATATGGAAATTATCTTTAGGGTTTAGTCTCCCTAAGGGTAATAGGGGACTCCAGACGTGGACCCCTTGCTCACTGGGCCTTAGGGAGTTCAGCTGCACCTCACTGACGAGGCCCATAAAGGCCGAAACGCGTCTGGGGTTTGCTGTTTCTCCTGTTCAGGGTAGAATTGCCTGGTATTTCGGGGCTGGGTCACTCTTTTGAGTGGGACCAGACTGATATACTACAGGAGTTTTCTCCCTGTGAAGGGCACAAGTGAGCTAAAAGAGGTTGCTCTCAGAGTAGCTTATCATGGCTATAGAACCAACCTATTAAGGTTGGTTCGTTCTCTGATGAGAACCTCTGACTTTGTTGTTTTCTATATGGAAATTATCTTTAGGGTTTAGTCTCCCTAAGGGTAATAGGGGACTCCAGACGTGGACCCCTTGCTCACTGTGCCTTAGGGAGTTCAGCTGCACCTCACTGACGAGGCCCATAAAGGCCGAAACGCGTCTGGGGTTTGCTGTTTCTCCTGTTCAGGGTAGAATTGCCTGGTATTTCGGGGCTGGGTCACTCTTTTGAGTGGGACCAGACTGATATACTACAGGAGATTTCTCCCTGTGAAGGGCACAAGTGAGCTAAAAGAGGTTGCTCTCAGAGTAGCTTATCATGGCTATAGAACCAACCTATTAAGGTTGGTTCGTTCTCTGATGAGAACCTCTGACTTTGTTGTTTTCTATATGGAAATTATCTTTAGGGTTTAGTCTCCCTAAGGGTAATAGGGGACTCCAGACGTGGACCCCTTGCTCACTGTGCCTTAGGGAGTTCAGCTGCACCTCACTGACGAGGCCCATAAAGGCCGAAACGCGTCTGGGGTTTGCTGTTTCTCCTGTTCAGGGTAGAATTGCCTGGTATTTCGGGGCTGGGTCACTCTTTTGAGTGGGACCAGACTGATATACTACAGGAGATTTCTCCCTGTGAAGGGCACAAGTGAGCTAAAAGAGGTTGCTCTCAGAGTAGCTTATCATGGCTATAGAACCAACCTATTAAGGTTGGTTCGTTCTCTGATGAGAACCTCTGACTTTGTTGTTTTCTATATGGAAATTATCTTTAGGGTTTAGTCTCCCTAAGGGTAATAGGGGACTCCAGACGTGGACCCCTTGCTCACTGGGCCTTAGGGAGTTCAGCTGCACTTCACTGACGAGGCCCAAAAAGGCCGAAACGCGTCTGGGCTTGCTGTTTCTCCTGTTCAGGGTAGAATTGCCTGGTATTTCGGGGCTGGGTCACTCTTTTGAGTGGGACCAGACTGATATACTACAGGAGATTTCTCCCTGTGAAGGGCACAAGTGAGCTAAAAGAGGTTGCTCTCAGAGTAGCTTATCATGGCTATAGAACCAACCTATTAAGGTTGGTTCGTTCTCTGATGAGAACCTCTGACTTTGTTGTTTTCTATATGGAAATTATCTTTAGGGTTTAGTCTCCCTAAGGGTAATAGGGGACTCCAGACGTGGACCCCTTGCTCACTGTGCCTTAGGGAGTTCAGCTGCACCTCACTGACGAGGCCCATAAAGGCCGAAACGCGTCTGGGGTTTGCTGTTTCTCCTGTTCAGGGTAGAATTGCCTGGTATTTCGGGGCTGGGTCACTCTTTTGAGTGGGACCAGACTGATATACTACAGGAGATTTCTCCCTGTGAAGGGCACAAGTGAGCTAAAAGAGGTTGCTCTCAGAGTAGCTTATCATGGCTATAGAACCAACCTATTAAGGTTGGTTCGTTCTCTGATGAGAACCTCTGACTTTGTTGTTTTCTATATGGAAATTATCTTTAGGGTTTAGTCTCCCTAAGGGTAATAGGGGACTCCAGACGTGGACCCCTTGCTCACTGTGCCTTAGGGAGTTCAGCTGCACCTCACTGACGAGGCCCATAAAGGCCGAAACGCGTCTGGGGTTTGCTGTTTCTCCTGTTCAGGGTAGAATTGCCTGGTATTTCGGGGCTGGGTCACTCTTTTGAGTGGGACCAGACTGATATACTACAGGAGATTTCTCCCTGTGAAGGGCACAAGTGAGCTAAAAGAGGTTGCTCTCAGAGTAGCTTATCATGGCTATAGAACCAACCTATTAAGGTTGGTTCGTTCTCTGATGAGAACCTCTGACTTTGTTGTTTTCTATATGGAAATTATCTTTAGGGTTTAGTCTCCCTAAGGGTAATAGGGGACTCCAGACGTGGACCCCTTGCTCACTGTGCCTTAGGGAGTTCAGCTGCACCTCACTGACGAGGCCCATAAAGGCCGAAACGCGTCTGGGGTTTGCTGTTTCTCCTGTTCAGGGTAGAATTGCCTGGTATTTCGGGGCTGGGTCACTCTTTTGAGTGGGACCAGACTGATATACTACAGGAGATTTCTCCCTGTGAAGGGCACAAGTGAGCTAAAAGAGGTTGCTCTCAGAGTAGCTTATCATGGCTATAGAACCAACCTATTAAGGTTGGTTCGTTCTCTGATGAGAACCTCTGACTTTGTTGTTTTCTATATGGAAATTATCTTTAGGGTTTAGTCTCCCTAAGGGTAATAGGGGACTCCAGACGTGGACCCCTTGCTCACTGTGCCTTAGGGAGTTCAGCTGCACCTCACTGACGAGGCCCATAAAGGCCGAAACGCGTCTGGGGTTTGCTGTTTCTCCTGTTCAGGGTAGAATTGCCTGGTATTTCGGGGCTGGGTCACTCTTTTGAGTGGGACCAGACTGATATACTACAGGAGATTTCTCCCTGTGAAGGGCACAAGTGAGCTAAAAGAGGTTGCTCTCAGAGTAGCTTATCATGGCTATAGAACCAACCTATTAAGGTTGGTTCGTTCTCTGATGAGAACCTCTGACTTTGTTGTTTTCTATATGGAAATTATCTTTAGGGTTTAGTCTCCCTAAGGGTAATAGGGGACTCCAGACGTGGACCCCTTGCTCACTGTGCCTTAGGGAGTTCAGCTGCACCTCACTGACGAGGCCCATAAAGGCCGAAACGCGTCTGGGGTTTGCTGTTTCTCCTGTTCAGGGTAGAATTGCCTGGTATTTCGGGGCTGGGTCACTCTTTTGAGTGGGACCAGACTGATATACTACAGGAGATTTCTCCCTGTGAAGGGCACAAGTGAGCTAAAAGAGGTTGCTCTCAGAGTAGCTTATCATGGCTATAGAACCAACCTATTAAGGTTGGTTCGTTCTCTGATGAGAACCTCTGACTTTGTTGTTTTCTATATGGAAATTATCTTTAGGGTTTAGTCTCCCTAAGGGTAATAGGGGACTCCAGACGTGGACCCCTTGCTCACTGTGCCTTAGGGAGTTCAGCTGCACCTCACTGACGAGGCCCATAAAGGCCGAAACGCGTCTGGGGTTTGCTGTTTCTCCTGTTCAGGGTAGAATTGCCTGGTATTTCGGGGCTGGGTCACTCTTTTGAGTGGGACCAGACTGATATACTACAGGAGATTTCTCCCTGTGAAGGGCACAAGTGAGCTAAAAGAGGTTGCTCTCAGAGTAGCTTATCATGGCTATAGAACCAACCTATTAAGGTTGGTTCGTTCTCTGATGAGAACCTCTGACTTTGTTGTTTTCTATATGGAAATTATCTTTAGGGTTTAGTCTCCCTAAGGGTAATAGGGGACTCCAGACGTGGACCCCTTGCTCACTGTGCCTTAGGGAGTTCAGCTGCACCTCACTGACGAGGCCCATAAAGGCCGAAACGCGTCTGGGGTTTGCGGTTTCTCCTGTTCAGGGTAGAATTGCCTGGTATTTCGGGGCTGGGTCACTCTTTTGAGTGGGACCAGACTGATATACTACAGGAGATTTCTCCCTGTGAAGGGCACAAGTGAGCTAAAAAGAGGTTGCTCTCAGAGTAGCTTATCATGGCTATAGAACCAACCTATTAAGGTTGGTTCGTTCTCTGATGAGAACCTCTGACTTTGTTGTTTTCTATATGGAAATTATCTTTAGGGTTTAGTCTCCCTAAGGGTAATAGGGGACTCCAGACGTGGACCCCTTGCTCACTGTGCCTTAGGGAGTTCAGCTGCACCTCACTGACGAGGCCCATAAGGCCGAAACGCGTCTGGGGTTTGCTGTTTCTCCTGTTCAGGGTAGAATTGCCTGGTATTTCGGGGCTGGGTCACTCTTTTGAGTGGGACCAGACTGATATACTACAGGAGATTTCTCCCTGTGAAGGGCACAAGTGAGCTAAAAGAGGTTGCTCTCAGAGTAGCTTATCATGGCTATAGAACCAACCTATTAAGGTTGGTTCGTTCTCTGATGAGAACCTCTGACTTTGTTGTTTTCTATATGGAAATTATCTTTAGGGTTTAGTCTCCCTAAGGGTAATAGGGGACTCCAGACGTGGACCCCTTGCTCACTGTGCCTTAGGGAGTTCAGCTGCACCTCACTGACGAGGCCCATAAAGGCCGAAACGCGTCTGGGTTTGCTGTTTCTCCTGTTCAGGGTAGAATTGCTGGTATTTCGGGGCTGGGTCACTCTTTTGAGTGGGACCAGACTGATATACTACAGGAGATTTTCTCCCTGTGAAGGGCACAAGTGAGCTAAAAGAGGTTGCTCTCAGAGTAGCTTATCATGGCTATAGAACCAACCTATTAAGGTTGGTTCGTTCTCTGATGAGAACCTCTGACTTTGTTGTTTTCTATATGGAAATTATCTTTAGGGTTTAGTCTCCCTAAGGGTAATAGGGGACTCCAGACGTGGACCCCTTGCTCACTGTGCCTTAGGGAGTTCAGCTGCACCTCACTGACGAGGCCCATAAAGGCCGAAACGCGTCTGGGGTTTGCTGTTTCTCCTGTTCAGGGTAGAATTGCCTGGTATTTCGGGGCTGGGTCACTCTTTGAGTGGGACCAGACTGATATACTACAGGAGATTTCTCCTGTGAAGGGCACAAGTGAGCTAAAAGAGGTTGCTCTCAGAGTAGCTTATCATGGCTATAGAACCAACCTATTAAGGTTGGTTCGTTCTCTGATGAGAACCTCTGACTTTGTTGTTTTCTATATGGAAATTATCTTTAGGGTTTAGTCTCCCTAAGGGTAATAGGGGACTCCAGACGTGGACCCCTTGCTCACTGTGCCTTAGGGAGTTCAGCTGCACCTCACTGACGAGGCCCATAAAGGCCGAAACGCGTTCTGGGGTTTGCTGTTTCTCCTGTTCAGGGTAGAATTGCCTGGTATTTCGGGGCTGGGTCACTCTTTTGAGTGGGACCAGACTGATATACTACAGGAGATTTCTCCCTGTGAAGGGCACAAGTGAGCTAAAAGAGGTTGCTCTCAGAGTAGCTTATCATGGCTATAGAACCAACCTATTAAGGTTGGTTCGTTCTCTGATGAGAACCTCTGACTTTGTTGTTTTCTATATGGAAATTATCTTTAGGGTTTAGTCTCCCTAAGGGTAATAGGGGACTCCAGACGTGGACCCCTTGCTCACTGTGCCTTAGGGAGTTCAGCTGCACCTCACTGACGAGGCCCATAAAGGCCGAAACGCGTCTGGGGTTTGCTGTTTTCTCCTGTTCAGGGTAGAATTGCCTGGTATTTCGGGGCTGGGTCACTCTTTTGAGTGGGACCAGACTGATATACTACAGGAGATTTCTCCCTGTGAAGGGCACAAAGTGAGCTAAAAGAGGTTGCTCTCAGAGTAGCTTATCATGGCTATAGAACCAACCTATTAAGGTTGGTTCGTTCTCTGATGAGAACCTCTGACTTTGTTGTTTTCTATATGGAAATTATCTTTAGGGTTTAGTCTCCCTAAGGGTAATAGGGGGACTCCAGACGTGGACCCCTTGCTCACTGTGCCTTAGGGAGTTCAGCTGCACCTCACTGACGAGGCCCATAAAGGCCGAAACGCGTCTGGGGTTTGCTGTTTCTCCTGTTCAGGGTAGAATTGCCTGGTATTTCGGGGCTGGGTCACTCTTTTGAGTGGGACCAGACTGATATACTACAGGAGATTTCTCCCTGTGAAGGGCACAAGTGAGCTAAAAGAGGTTGCTCTCAGAGTAGCTTATCATGGCTATAGAACCAACCTATTAAGGTTGGTTCGTTCTCTGATGAGAACCTCTGACTTTGTTGTTTTCTATATGGAAATTATCTTTAGGGTTTAGTCTCCCTAAGGGTAATAGGGGACTCCAGACGTGGACCCCTTGCTCAATGTGCCTTAGGGAGTTCAGCTGCACCTCACTGACGAGGGCCCATAAAGGCCGAAACGCGTCTGGGGTTTGCTGTTTCTCCTGTTCAGGGTAGAATTGCCTGGTATTTCGGGGCTGGGTCACTCTTTTGAGTGGGACCAGACTGATATACTACAGGAGATTTCTCCCTGTGAAGGGCACAAGTGAGCTAAAAGAGGTTGCTCTCAGAGTAGCTTATCATGGCTATAGAACCAACCTATTAAGGTTGGTTCGTTCTCTGATGAGAACCTCTGACTTTGTTGTTTTCTATATGGAAATTATCTTTAGGGTTTAGTCTCCCTAAGGGTAATAGGGGACTCCAGACGTGGACCCCTTGCTCACTGGGCCTTAGGGAGTTCAGCTGCACCTCACTGACGAGGCCCATAAAGGCCGAAACGCGTCTGGGGTTTGCTGTTTCTCCTGTTCAGGGTAGAATTGCCTGGTATTTGGGGCTGGGTCACTCTTTTGAGTGGACCAGACTGATATACTACAGGAGATTTCTCCCTGTGAAGGGCACAAGTGAGCTAAAAGAGGTTGCTCTCAGAGTAGCTTATCATGGCTATAGAACCAACCTATTAAGGTTGGTTCGTTCTCTGATGAGAACCTCTGACTTTGTTGTTTTCTATATGGAAATTATCTTTAGGGTTTAGTCTCCCTAAGGGTAATAGGGGACTCCAGACGTGGACCCCTTGCTCAATGTGCCTTAGGGAGTTCAGCTGCACCTCACTGACGAGGCCCATAAAGGCCAAAAACGCGTCTGGGGTTTGCTGTTTCTCCTGTTCAGGGTAGAATTGCCTGGTATTTCGGGGCTGGGTCACTCTTTTGAGTGGGACCAGACTGATATACTACAGGAGATTTCTCCCTGTGAAGGGCACAAGTGAGCTAAAAGAGGTTGCTCTCAGAGTAGCTTATCATGGCTATAGAACCAACCTATTAAGGTTTGTTCGTTCTCTGATGAGAACCTCTGACTTTGTTGTTTTCTATATGGAAATTATCTTTAGGGTTTAGTCTCCCTAAGGGTAATAGGGGACTCCAGACGTGGACCCCTTGCTCACTGGGCCTTAGGGAGTTCAGCTGCACCTCACTGACGAGGCCCATAAAGGCCGAAACGCGTCTGGGAGTTTGCTGTTTCTCCCTGTTCAGGGTAGAATTGCCTGGTATTTCGGGGCTGGGTCACTCTTTTGAGTGGACCAGACTGATATACTACAGGAGATTTCTCCCTGTGAAGGGCACAAGTGAGCTAAAAGAGGTTGCTCTCAGAGTAGCTTATCATGGCTATAGAACCAACCTATTAAGGTTTGGTTCGTTCTCTGATGAGAACCTCTGACTTTGTTGTTTTCTATATGGAAATTATCTTTAGGGTTTAGTCTCCCTAAGGGTAATAGGGGACTCCAGACGTGGACCCCTTGCTCACTGGGCCTTAGGGAGTTCAGCTGCACCTCACTGACGAGGCCCATAAAGGCCGAAACGCGTCTGGAGTTTGCTGTTTCTCCTGTTCAGGGTAGAATTGCCTGGTATTTCGGGGCTGGGTCACTCTTTTGAGTGGGACCAGACTGATATACTACAGGAGATTTCTCCCTGTGAAGGGCACAAGTGAGCTAAAAGAGGTTGCTCTCAGAGTAGCTTATCATGGCTATAGAACCAACCTATTAAGGTTGGTTCGTTCTCTGATGAGAACCTCTGACTTTGTTGTTTTCTATATGGAAATTATCTTTAGGGTTTAGTCTCCCTAAGGGTAATAGGGGACTCCAGACGTGGACCCCTTGCTCACTGGGCCTTAGGAGTTCAGCTGCACCTCACTGACGAGGCCAATAAAGGCCGAAACGCGTCTGGGGTTTGCTGTTTCTCCTGTTCAGGGTAGAATTGCCTGGTATTTCGGGGCTGGGTCACTCTTTTGAGTGGGACCAGACTGATATACTACAGGAGATTTCTCCCTGTGAAGGCACAAGTGAGCTAAAAGAGGTTGCTCTCAGAGTAGCTTATCATGGCTATAGAACCAACCTATTAAGGTTGGTTCGTTCTCTGATGAGAACCTCTGACTTTGTTGTTTTCTATATGGAAATTAATCTTTAGGGTTTAGTCTCCCTAAGGGTAATAGGGGACTCCAGACGTGGACCCCTTGCTCACTCTGCCTTAGGGAGTTCAGCTGCACCTCACTGACGAGGCCCATAAAGGCCGAAACGAGTCTGGGGTTTGCTGTTTCTCCTGTTCAGGGTAGAATTGGCCTGGTATTTCGGGGCTGGGTCACTCTTTTGAGTGGGACCAGACTGATATACTACAGGAGATTTCTCCCTGTGAAGGGCACAAGTGAGCTAAAAGAGGTTGCTCTCAGAGTAGCTTATCATGGCTATAGAACCAACCTATTAAGGTTTGGTTCGTTCTCTGATGAGAACTCTGACTTTGTTGTTTTCTATATGGAAATTATCTTTAGGGTTTAGTCTCCTAAGGGTAATAGGGGACTCCAGACGTGGACCCCCTTGCTCACCTGGGCCTTAGGGAGTTCAGCTGCACCTCACTGACGAGGCCATAAAGGCCGAAACGAGTCTGGGAGTTTGCTGTTTCTCCTGTTCAGGTGTAGAATTGCCTGGTATTTCGGGCGCTGGGTCACTCTTTTGAGTGGGACCAGACTGATATACTACAGGAGATTTCTCCCTGTGAAGGGCACAAGTGAGCTAAAAGAGGTTGCTCTCAGAGTAGCTTATCATGGCTATAGAACCAACCTATTAAGGTTGGTTCGTTCTCTGATGAGAACCTCTGACTTTGTTGTTTTCTATATGGAAATTATCTTTAGGGTTTAGTCTCCCTAAGGGTAATAGGGGACTCCAGACGTGGACCCCTTGCTCACTGGGCCTTAGGGAGTTCAGCTGCACCTCACTGACGAGGCCCATAAAGGCCAAAACGCGTCTGGGGTTTGCTGTTTCTCCTGTTCAGGGTAGAATTGCCTGGTATTTCGGGGCTGGGTCACTCTTTTGAGTGGGACCAGACTGATATACTACAGGAGATTTCTCCCTGTGAAGGGCACAAGTGAGCTAAAAGAGGTTGCTCTCAGAGTAGCTTATCATGGCTATAGAACCAACCTATTAAGGTTGGTTCGTTCTCTGATGAGAACCTCTGACTTTGTTGTTTTCTATATGGAAATTATCTTTAGGGTTTAGTCTCCCTAAGGGTAATAGGGGCACTCCAGAGTGGACCCCTTGCTCACTGTGCCTTAGGGAGTTCAGCTGCACCTCACTGACGAGGCCCATAAAGCCGAAACGCGTCTGGGGTTGCTGTTTTCTCCTGTTCAGGGTAGAATTGCCTGGTATTTCGGGGCTGGGTCACTCTTTTGAGTGGGACCAGACTGATATACTACAGGAGTTTTCTCCCTGTGAAGGCACAAGTGAGCTAAAAGAGTTGCTCTCAGAGTAGCTTATCATGGCTATAGAACCAACCTATTAAGGTTGGTTCGTTCTCTGATGAGAACCTCTGACTTTGTTGTTTTCTATATGGAAATTATCTTTAGGGTTAGTCTCCCTAAGGGTTAATGGGGACTCCAGACGGTGGACCCCTTGCTCACTCTGCTTAGGGAGTTCAGCTGCACTCACTGACGGAGCCCATAAAGGCCGAAACGAGTCTGGGGTTTGCTGTTTCTCCTGTTCAGGGTAGAATTGCCTTGTATTTCGGGGCTGGGTCACTCTTTTGAGTGGGACCAGACTGATATACTACAGGAGTTTTCTCCCTGTGAAGGGCACAAGTGAGCTAAAAGAGGTTGCTCTCAGAGTAGCTTATCATGGCTATAACGAACCAACCTTAATAGGTTGGTTCGTTCTCTGATGAGAACCTCTGACTTTGTTGTTTTCTATATGGAAATTATCTTTAGGGTTTAGTCTCCCTAAGGGTAATAGGGGACTCCAGACGTGGACCCCTTGCTCACTGTGCCTTAGGGAGTTCAGCTGCACCTCACTGACGAGGCCCATAAAGGGCCGAAACGCGTCTGAGGGTTTTGCTGTTTCTCCTGTTCAGGGTAGAATTGACCTGGTATTTCGGGGCTGGGTCACTCTTTTGAGTGGGACCAGACTGATATACTACAGGAGATTTCTCCCTGTGAAGGGCACAAGTTAGCTAAAAGAGGTTGCTCTCAGAGTAGCTTATCATGGCTATAGAACCAACCTATTAAGGTTGGTTCGTTCTCTGATGAGAACCTCTGACTTTGTTGTTTTCTATATGGAAATTATCTTTAGGGTTTAGTCTCCCTAAGGGTAAATAGGGGACTCCAGACGTGGACCCCTTGCTCTACTGTGCCTTAGGGAGTTCAGTTGCACCTCACTGACGAGGCCCATAAAGGCCGAAACGCGTCTGGGGTTTGCTGTTTCTCCTGTTCAGGGTAGAATTGGCCTGGGTATTTCGGGGCTTGGGTCACTCTTTTGAGTGGGACCAGACTGATTACTACAGGAGTTTTCTCCTTGGTGAAGGGCACAAAGTTAGCTAAAAGAGGTTGCTCTCAGAGTAGCTTATCATGGCTATAGAACCAACCTATTAAGGTTGGTTCGTTCTCTGATGAGAACCTCTGACTTTGTTGTTTTCTATATGGAGAATTATCTTTAGGGTTTAGTCTCCCTAAGGGTAATAGGGGACTCCAGACGTGGGACCCCTTGGCTCACTGTGCCTAGGGAGTTCAGCTGCACCTCACTGACGAGGCCATAAAGGCCGAAACGCGTCTGGGGTTTGCTGTTTCTCCTGTTCAGGGTTAGAATTGCCTGGTATTTCGGGGCTGGGTGACTCTTTTGGGTGGGGTCAGACTGATATACTACAGGAGAATTTCTCCCTGTGAAGGGCACAAGTGAGCCTAAAAGAGGTTGCTCTCAGAGTAGCTTATCATGGCTATAGAACCAACCTATTAAGGTTGGTTCGTTCTCTGATGAGAACCTCTGACTCTTGTTGTTTTCTATATGGAAATTATCTTTAGGGTTTAGTCTCCCTAAGGGTAATAGGGGACTCCAGACGTGGACCCCTTGCTCACTGTGCCTTAGGGAGTTCAGCTGCACCTCACTGACGAGGCCCATAAAGGCCGAAACGCGTCTGGGCTTTGCTGTTTCTCCTGTTCAGGGTAGAATTGCCTGGTATTTCGGGGCTGGGTCACCTCTTTTGAGTGGGACCAGACTGATATACTACAGGAGATTTCTCCCTGTGAAGGGCACAAGTGAGCTAAAAGAGGTTGCTCTCAGAGTAGCTTATCATGGCTATAGAACCAACCTATTAAGGTTGGTTCGTTCTCTGATGAGAACCTCTGACTTTGTTGTTTTCTAATATCTTACATTGCTTTCATCTAGTTTTAAAGTGCAGTATTGATGATTTATTTGTTTTTACAGTGCTACATACAGGTGTTTAAACCCCTTGCCAGTCCTATCTGGTACCTGTATGATTTTTTCAATATTTGCCATTTATTTTTGTGAAAACATTGGCAATTGAATAGCGATTTGCGATTGTAACATTTACCGGCTTGAAAGATCAAAGGCTTAGCTGGGTTGGAGTTACGATTTTGACAACTGCAGGGATTTTCAGCCTGTAACCCACCGATTGTTTGTGGGTATCTAAAAGACACCAATTGAATAGCAAATTAGTTTACATGATACATTACAGGCTCCAGTAACTTACAATTGCTCAATTGAATAGGGGCCTATGGGTAGGAAAAAAACGAAATGTTAAATTAATGAAATGTATTGCAATAAGAATTATTCTATCATTAGGCAACTTAGAACAGGTGCCTACAGGTTGCCTCCTCAGTGAGGGGCGCCTCATTTTAATTAAAAAACTAAATATTTTAAGAAAAAAATAAATGAGCACAAATCTCCATCCCTAGCTTCGCCTCTTCTAGCCTCCCGTGTCATACTTCCGGGAGGAGGGGTCCATTACTGTATCTGTGAAGTAAGAGCAGAGCGCAGCCGTTTTGGTACCAAGTAAGTCCCTTTGTGTATCATCTGCTTATTTCAATAAAATAATGTATGCCTGTGTACGTGTGAGTCTATGTATGTGTATGTGTCAGTCTATGTATGTGTGATCCTATGAATGTGAGAGTCTATGTATGTGTATGTGTGAGCTTATGAAAGTGTAGAGCCTTTGTATGTGTGATTCCTATGTAGGTGTGATCTACATATGTGTATGTGTGAGCCTATGTAAGTGTGAGCCTATGTAAGTGTAATCCTATGTATATGTGATCCTATGTATGTGTGAGTCTATGTATGTGTATGTGTGAGTCTATGTATGTATATGAATGAGCGTATATAAGCATGATCCTATGTATGTCTTATCCTATGTATGCGAGCGTCTATGTATGCATGAGTCTATGTATGTGTATGTGTGATCTTATGTATATGTGAGTATATGTGAGTCTATGCATGTATATGTGTGAGCCTATGTAAGTGTGATCCTATGTATGTGCTAACCGATGTATGTGTGAGTCTGTGTATGTGTGAGCCTATGTATGTGCTTGTGTGAGCCTGTATATATATGAGTGTATGTAGTGTGGAGTTCTATGTATGTGTGAGCCTGTGTAATGAGAGAGCGTTGAGAATTTTCAAGCAAGAAAAACCATCTTTAGATGGGCTAAAAATGAGTATTCAAGATTAAAATTCATATGGATCTGCTCATAGAGCTGAAAAGAGGATCCACGGTTTTGACCTGACTCTGTTGGGATCCATGGAGGATTGTCAAGACACCCAGCCAGCAAGACCAGCCCACCCTCTCTAATCCTCCTGGTTAGGCTGCAATGACTCATGTGAGGTTCATCCGCAAAAGCATAATATATGCTGGCTAGACTACGAATAGCAGAACCTTTCCTTATCCCCAGTGGAAAAAACTACAGCTGTCATGTTTTGTACTTTTCAAACAGGGAACCAACTTTATTGGGAATAAGTCTCAGTTTTTATAACACACACAACAAATGGCCTGGTTAAGCATTTTACAACATGTGAACATTATACAATTCACAATATACAAAAACATAAGTGTACCTCCTACTACAGTGAGAGCAGGCTTTTCCAATTGGCTTAATGGGACTGGGCATACAAAATAGGGAACCCTGCTTTACTGGCCTGGAGAAGGATTGGCATCAGCGCCCCCCCCCCCCCCCAAGTGAATTAAATTAGTCCTTGGTGTACAGATATTGTACTTATTCCCCCCCCGTCTGGCTCAGGGACGCCCAGCAAGGGCCACATTTTGAGATCATGCAATAGGGCCAATCTTTACAAAGACATTTAATAAACTAATCACTTTTTATTTTTTTAAGACTGGACATTTTCCTGTTTTTATGCACTGGAAGCTTCCTGTTTGCGGGGGCGCTTGCATCCCGTCCCAATGTACTAGTTAAGCCCTAACCCCCCCAAACCCCTGCCGGCCGTAACCCTAACAGGAAAGCACCTAAAGACTTTATGTTTTTTATTTGAATATTCATTTTGTATTATAACTGTAATATTTAATATTTTCTGTAATGGTTAGGGTTTTAATTTTACATTAATATTGGGGGTATTTACTGTACACTGTACATTTTTATAATGGCTATGGATTGAAGAGCAAGGCATTTGTGTGCACATTTGATGTCCCAGCTCAGCTTCCCAGATGCAGTGTATTAACTGTTTTTCTTGGAGTTCTAAACTGGAAGTAGTTTTTTTTAACCTGCTTTAGACATTCAATGTGAACACAGATGTATATTTATTTACTGTACTACTGTACGGTATAGGGCTTCTATTGGTCTTTTGCAACCATATATTAATGATTGTTGCGGTGAACTACCTACTCATAAGGTCCACAACACAAGCTGAGATCCCCTTTATGCTGATGATAGCCCAGTAAGCTTGAAACAGCTGTGAGTAGGTTTTTCGGATCGCTTCTCTGCAAGTTTGGCTATTGGAGTGGTGCCTAGCTGGATAACGGAGTGGCGATCAGCACTGCTATTATGGGCGGAGCATTCTCCTACAGGAGGAGTTGGAGGCCAAGCAGGACCTGGAACCGGATCTGAGAGAGGTGGAGCTTGGTGTCCTGAAGGACCATCGTGGAAACGACACCTTCGTTTTGAGGTTCAACCTGCATTCCAAACTGAAAAGAATGGTCATTAGAGTCGCGCAGAAGCCAAGTGTAGTCACGATTATGAAAGGTATAAAAGTAAACATCATTGTTTAGAGATACAGAACAAATGATAATGGTGCATATTACAATCCTCTATGTTTCAGATGGAGAAATTATGAAATTTCTTAGCAGCTGTTGTCTGAATATCAGAATATGCTGGAGTAGTGAGGCATAAACTTGGAGTATGGACATGCAAGAGGAAGTTTGGGGGACATTTATTGCCGGACCCTAAGGGATGGAATGGGTATAGGCGACCCCTCCTGTCTTCACAATAGGGAGGAATAGAGGTTTCCCTGTTTTAAACCAAATGCCCCCTTATTGTAAAAACTGCCAAAACCCAAGTGTTCAGATTCTATGGAAGTGATGAACATGAAACTAAAAACTGCACAGAAAAAATGTGATCTCTATGGAAAGTCTGACCATCTGCATAAGGATTGTCCTGAAAAATCTTCTTCCAGAAGATTGGAGAAGAAGGATAAACCTGAAACCGAGAAAAAAGAGCCTCGTAAGAGTAACGAACAGAAGTTCACTCTAAGTGACGAGGAAGAAGAAGCCTTGAGAAAAGCGTGATATAAAAAGTATAAATTCGGTAAGTGGATAGTTGCAGTCCCTTAACCATATCCTGTCCCAACTGTGGAAGGAAAAAAACATCCCAGGAGTCCATTGTTCCATCAACTGGGGTAAGCATGGACATTTCTGGAAACCCTTCTCAATCAAAAAAGAGGAGAGGTACAGCAACAGAACTTTCCAGAAAAAAAGGGCTGATTGGGGATATATCATCCTCAGATACTGAGAAATTAACAGTAGAAATGGAAATGTAAAATAGTCCCTCTCCCAGTGAAATTGAGTCTGAGGGCGGGGACTTTGGTGCCAAAGGTGCCAGGTAAGACCTTTTTTAACATCTACCAATGTTCCAAGTTAGCACATTAAATGCACGGAGCCTAAAGGGCAGCTCTGTATGATTTTTTTAAAACAAGAAAAGATTATATATTTTTTTTGCAGGAGCGTGGAATTGGAAAAAAAATTGAATACTGTGATATAGAAAAAGACTGGGGAAAAGGACCACAAATGTTGTCCGGGGGTAATGAGAATAAATGTATAGGAGTTGGTATTTTATTTAAAAGTAATAATTTCAAAATTGAAAAATATGAGGAAGTAATACCGTCTTTTAATTGTTTTTGTTCAATTTTATCATTTAAAATTTAAGTGTATAAATGTTTATGCCCCCAAGAGAGAACTGAGTTTTTTAAAATCCTTAAGCTATTTTTAGCTGACAATAATCCTTTGATTTTAGGTGGAGATGTTAACTGCGTATGGCCTGGTGAATGTAGAGGAAGTGAAAGTACTGGAACAAGAACAGATAGATCTGCGAGTATTTTAAAAGGAATGGTAGAGGATGATAGCTTACAGGATGGATTGAGAGTGGCAGAAGGTATGAATGAAGGCTTTATATGGAGAAATGTTTTATCCAAATCACGAATAGATTATTTGTTTTTTATCAAAGGATTTTAAAATTTTAAATAGCAAATTATGTGAAAAAACATTTCGGACCATAATTTATTTACATGTGAATGCAAAATGTCAGTAAAAATCAGATCAAAAAACGCTTATTGGAAGCTAAATACGTCATTTTTAGAAGAAGAAGAAATTAGAGAGGATATTAAAAAACAATATATACGATGGAATACTTTTAGAGATGAAGAAGATATTATTTTATGGTGGGATAAGATTAAACAAAAAATAAAACACTATTTTATACAAATTGGACAAAAAAAGCAAGAGAAAAAAGAGAAGAGTATAATACTTTTTAGATAAAATAGAATCTTCTTTTAACACTGACGATTAAACATTTTTAGAAAACAATTTTAATAGCAGTGAGATTTGAAATACAATTAAACGTTTTTTAAAAGGGAAAACGCCAGGAAATGATGGGATACCTACTGAATTTTTTATTACTTTTTGGGATGTTTTAGAAAAAGATTTTTTAAATTTAATTGAGAAAGGCTCCACTACCAATATTTTACCAGCTTCATGGAAGCAGTAATTTTAATTTATAAAAAAAGGGGAAAGAAAACATAAAAAATTGGAGACCTATTACTCTTTTAAATTCTGTTTATAACATTTTTACAAAATTATTAGCATCTTGTTTAAAATCTGTAATTTCCAAAATCATAGAACCTTCCCAGGTATGTGGTATCCTTAGTAGAAATATGATAGGATCAGATTAGTGAGTAATCATGTATTCTGATGTGTGTGTCAATTATATCTGGGCACCTAGATATAATGAGAGAAAAATAATGCACAGAAGTCAGAGTGTCATCAGAATAATCTCTGAGTTTTATTTAGACAGTCTGTTTCTTATATAGCATAGAACACGTCACAACTTATTAGCATAGTTGGAAATAGGGTTAAATACAAAATTGCAAGCAACTGTCTTTTTTTTAATGTTTACTCAGCAAAACCTTATCTAAAAACCCCTGTTTGCTTCAGATACATTGTCTCAGTAGTATCTGAAGCAAAAACAGGACACAGGATACAGATGTTTTAAACGTAAACATTCTACAGATGACGCACTTAAACATTCTAGTGAGATAAGAAAAATGCTGACATACTTTTTATAATCATGATACTCTTAGCTAATTAATTTCTAAATAAAGAAATTAAAATACCTAACATATCCCTCCTCTTATAAATGTATTAGACCAAGGTCTTAAGGCAAGGTTCAGGTCATGGTCCTTTCTTTAGTGAAGAGTTGGGGTCTGGACCATCATGGTGCTTCTCTTAATCCACTTGTTTTTATACATCATCAATGTCATGATCAAGATAAGAATCAGATTCTCCTTGAGTGAGGGGTATCGTCTCTATTAGGTATTGTTGAGTTACTGCTTGGTCAACAACCTTATTCACCAATCCACGGATGCATGGTATCACACAGCATCCTAACAAAATGATCAGTGTTAGGACTGTGCCAACAGTGATCAATATCCCTCTGATGTAAGCTGCCCATTTACCAAAGGTGTCTTGGAGCCATTTAGACAGAGGATCATTAATACCGGAATTTTCTACTAGTTCATTTGACAGGGCAGTGAGGCCTTCCAGTGCTTTGGTCACAGATCCGTCTGGAGCTGTGTTGTTGGGTATGAAAGTGCAACAGGCAGTCCCAAACATTTTATATACCCCTCCTTCTTTCGCCAACAGCATGTCCAGAGCTATCCGGTTCTGCCAAGCCATCAGGCTAGTTCTATCCAGTTGCTCTGCCAAGCCTTGAACTGCATCTCTGGTATAATTTACGAATCTCTGTTGATTATAGTAGATATAGTTGATCCAATCTACATTCTTATTTATAGTCACCCACCAGGAGATGATGGTTTCGAATCCAGCCGCCACTTGATTTCAGGCTTTAAACTCATCAGGTACTCCTCTCGGAATCCCAATAGAATCAATGTATATTCGATCATCAAAGCTCCCCTTTGGAACTGACCTTCTATAGTTACATAGTTACATAGTAATTAAGGTTGAAAAAAGACTTTCAGTCCATCAAGTTCAACCTGTTAAGATCTCCTCTGATCTGCAATATGCGGATTAGTTATTAATTAAATTATTGATTAAATAATTATTAATAGTATAGTATTGGAGAATGAATAAAGAGTTAGTCCATCAAGTTCAACCTTTTTAGATCTCTATTGATCTTTTTAATTTGGACTATTTATTATTATTGTTAATTGTTAATTATTGTTAATTGATCCAGAGGAAGGCAAACATAAAAAAAAAAACCCATTGAAACTTTGCCAATTGTCTCATAAGGGGGAAAAAAAGCAAAATTCCTTCCTGACCCCAGAAACTGGCGATCAAATTTCTCCCTGGATCAATATTCCTTCGCTAGTTATCTAGGATAGCCTTGAATGCCCTCTTTATTCAGAAATATATCTAACCCCTTTTTGAAGTTGTCTATCGAATTCGCTGTCACCACCTCCTTTGGTAGAGAATTCCACAGTTTAACCACCCTAACTGTGAAGAACCCTTTTCTTTGTTTAAGGTGAAATCTTTTTTCCTCTAACCTCAACGGATGTCCTCTTGTCAGTTGAAAATCTCTTGCTACAAAAAGCTCACTTGACAAAGCCTTATATGGACCCTGGATGTATTTAAATAACGTAATCATATCTCCTCTTAGACGCCTTTTTTCTAGCGAAAATAAGTTTAATTTTGCTAGTCTTTCTTCATAACTTAGCCCCTCCATTCCCCTTATTAGTTTTGTAGCCCTTCTCTGTACTTTTTCCAGCTCTAAGATGTCTTTTTTGTGAGGTGGTGCCCAAAATTGTACTCCATATTCCAAATGAGGGCGTACTAGAAATTTGTATAGTGGCAGAATTATATCTTCTTCCCTGGCTTCTATACCCTTCCTAATACATGCTAATATTTTATTTGCCTTTGCAGCCGCTGCTTGGCTTTGAGCGCTGTTACCTAGGTGGTTGTCCACTAGTACTCCCAAATCCCTTTCAATATCTGATACCCCTAGATTTGCTCCATTAAGATTATAGATTGCATGGCTATTTTTCCTTCCCAAATGCATAACCTTACATTTATTTGTATTAAATCTCATCTGCCATTTAGCCGCCCATTTCTCTAATTTATGCAAATCCTTTTGTAGGGAAAGTACATCATTATCTGATTTTATTACCTTGCACAACTTAGTGTCATCAGCAAAAATGGAGACACTACATTCGAGTCCTACTTCAATGTCATTAATAAATATGTTAAAAAGGAGAGGACCCAATACTGAGCCCTGAGGAACCCCACTTATCACTTTAGACCAATCGGAGTATGTTCCATTTACAACAACCCTTTGCTTCCTGTCTTTTAGCCAGCTCTCGATCCATGAGCAGATATTTACTGCAATTCCTGTATCCCTTAGTTTGCTCACTAGTCTTCCATGTGGCACTGTATCAAATGCCTTTGAAAAATCTAAAAAGACTACATCCACTGAGTTGCCCTGATCCAAGTTCCTACTAACCTCCTCATAAAAACTAATTAGATTGGTCTGACACGACCTTTCCTTCATAAATCCATGTTGACTGCTACCTATGATCCTGTTCAAATAGACATATTCTTGTATTCTGTCCCTTATTAACCCTTCTAAAAGCTTCCCAACTACAGAAGTGAGGCTCACTGGTCTATAATTCCCCGGATTTGCTCTAGATCCCTTCTTAAATATAGGTATCACCTCTGCTTTTCTCCAGTCATCTGGTAGAGACCCTGTAGTGAGCGAGTCTTTAAAGATTAGATATAATGGTTTGGCTATTACAGAACCCAGCTCCCTCAGTACCCTTGGATGTATTCCATCAGGACCTGGGGCTTTATTAACATTTATTTTCTCCAACCTCTTTTGTATTTCTTCCTGCGTTAACCAATTATTTAGTGAAGGTAGTGTAGCCCCATTATGTTGCAGTGTCCCAACCACTGGTACCTCCCTTGTGTAAACCGAAGAAAAGAACCTATTTAGCTCATCTGCCTTTTCCTGGTCACTAATTATCAGATGGCCTGTGTCACATTGTAATGGTCCTATCGATTCCTTCCTGGCCTTCTTCCCATTAATATATTTATAAAATATTTTAGGGTTAGTCTTACTTTCCATTGCAACTGACTTCTCATTTTCTATTTTAGCCAGTCTAATAGCCCTTTTGCAAGCCTTGTTGATTTCCTTATAGTCACATAAAGATGCCTCTGTTCCCTCCTTCTTGTATAATTTAAATGCATACTTCTTTTTCCTCATCATGATCTTTAAGTCATTGTTAAGCCACATGGGATGTGATTTACTCCTATTTATTTTATTTCCACATGGTACATGCTGATGAGTATGTTTATTTAGTAAGGATTTGAATGTTGTCCATTTATTTTCAGTATTCTTCCCTGTAAGTTCTTTGTCCCAGTCTATATGTTGTATTGCTGCCCGTAGCCCATTAAAGTTAGCCCTTTTAAAATTTAGAGTTTTTGTTGGCCCCTTACAACTCTGTTTTTTGTATTCAATCTCAAATGAGACTGTGTTGTGATCACTGTTCCCCAAGGGTTCCCCTATTTTTACATTTGATATTATATCAATATTACTTGTGATGACTAAATCCAAGATGGCCCCATTTCTAGTAGGTTCTTGTATTACCTGGGCTAGATAATGATCCCTGAGTGTACTCAAGAACCTGCTCCCCTTAGCTGAGCTGCTGGTCTCGTTTATCCAGTTTATATCAGGGTAATTAAAGTCTCCCATTATTAGAACTTGCCCATGCTTAGCTGCATTTCCAATCTGTAACAATAATTGTATTTCCTCACTTTCAGCTATATTTGGGGGTTTATAGCATACTCCCACCAATATGCATTTAGAATTAGCTCCTCCACTATTTAGCTCAACCCACAAGGATTCAATGATGCCGTTAGTGCCAGCATAAATATCTTCTCTAACTATAGGCTTAAATTCAGGCTTAACATAAAGACAGATCCCTCCTCCTCTTTTACCATTGCCCCTATCTTTCCTAAATAGGTTATAACCATCCAGATTAACAGTCCAGTCATGAGATTCATCCCACCATGTTTCCGTAATGCCTATTAAGCCCCATTTTTCTTGTACTGCTAATATTTCTAGCTCATCCATTTTCCCAGGCAAACTTCTTGCGTTTGCAATCATACACTTTATGTTGCTATGGCTCTGCTGATGTGAAGTGCCTGCCACTGTATTTGAGGCCCCTATTAATATCTCCCTACTTTCTATTGTAATCCTCCCCCCTTCTCCTCCCCCATGGGTAAATAATTCATCCCTTTCCCTCTCTACCCTATTTACCCCAATACTTCTATATAGTCCCTCCCCCCCACCTACAAGTTTAAAAACTCCCCCAGCCGTTCTACCATCCTATTCCCTAGCACAAAAGCGCCCTCATCATTAAGGTGCAATCCATCCCTGCTATAGAGATTGTACCCAAGTGAGAAGTCAGCCCAGTGCTCTAAAAACCCAAAACCCTCTGCACTGCACCACTTTTTTAGCCACGCATTAACCTCCCTAAGCTCCTTCTGCCTCCCTGGGCTAGCACGTGGCACTGGTAGTATCTCAGAAAATACTACCTTGGAGGTCCTTGCTTTAAGCTTATTCCCTAATTCTCTAAAATCATTCTTTAGGACGCTCCATCTTCCACTAACTTTGTCATTGGTACCAATGTGTACCAAGACCGCCGGTTCATTACCAGCCCCTCCCAATAATTTATCCACCCGATCCACAACATGCCGAACCCGAGCACCCGGGAGACAGCAAACTGTTCGATTGCTGGGATCTGGGTGACAAATTACCCTGTCTACCTTCCTAATAATAGAGTCCCCTACCACCAAAACATGTCTGTTGCTCTGCCTATTCTGCCCTCCCTCTTCTCCAGTAGAGCTGTTCGCCCGGCTGTTAGAGGGAACAGCTCTATCTGGCATTGCCATTCCTGAATGGACATCGCCAACAGTTTCACTCAATCTGGCAAATCTGTTGGTGTTTGACAACTCAGAACTGGCCTGCCTCCTCCTGTTCCCCCTGCTTCCCCTTGTAACTGTAACCCAGCTACCTCCCTGGCCATCCTCCCTAGCCCCAGCTCCTCCCTCCATACTAGGCCCAGCTAAACTGTGCTCCGTGAGCACCAATTCCCTTTCCAGTGGAGCAATATCACTAAGTGCTGCAATTCTCCTCTCCAGATCTTCAATTTGAGCTTCCAAAGAGGCAACATGCTCACACCTGTCACAGAGGTATGGACCCTGGATCATATGTTCCAGTAGTGCATACATTTGACAGGATGTACACTGAATAAGGTTGCCACTGGACTGACTCATAATTATTATTATTGTCTACGAAATTTCAGTGGGAAAAATAAAGAATATAATATAATATATTTATATAAAGTTTTCCTCCTTTGCACTATAAATCTGCCCTCCCTTTTCTTTGAAGGCCCTCCTTTTATTTAAACTCCTAGGCTTTTACTAGAATTGCACTTGATACTGAAAATGTTCGCAAGCTCACAAGTTCCCCTTCTCCGGTTTCTATTAACTTCTGCCTTCTCGCCTGGGCACAATTAGTGCACTCTGCAATTTATCAGCCTTTACTTGTAAGGTAAATCCACTTGTAAACAGGCCCCAAACCAGCTCACAAACCTTTTATACAAGTTTAACAGTCAAGCCACACCCCTCTCACCTGGGCACAATTAGTGCACTCTGCAGTTTATTAGCCTTTACTTTTTAAGGTAAATCCACTTGTAAACAGGCCCCAAACCAGCTCACAAACCTTTTATACAAGTTTAACAATCAAGCCACACCCCTCTCACCTGGGCACAATTAGTGCACTCTGCAGTTTATTAGCCTTTACTTTTTAAGGTAAATCCACTTGTAAACAGACCCCAAACCAGCTCACAAACCTTTTATACAAGTTTAACAGTCAAGCCACACCCCTCTCACCTGGGCACAATTAGTGCACTCTGCAGTTTATTAGCCTTTACTTTTTAAGGTAAATCCACTTGTAAACAGACCCCAAACCAGCTCACAAACCTTTTATACAAGTTTAACAGTCAAGCCACACCCCTCTCACCTGGGCACAATTAGTGCACTCTGCAGTTTCTCAGCCTTTACTTTTTAAGGTAAATCCACTTGTAAACAGACCCCAAACCAGCTCACAAACCTTTTATACAAGTTTAACAGTCAAGCCACACCCCTCTCACCTGGGCACAATTAGTGCACTCTGCAGTTTCTCAGCCTTTACTCTTTAAGGTAAATCCACTTGCAAACAGGCCCCAAACCAGCTCACAAACCTTTTATACAAGTTTAACAGTCAAGCCACACCCCTCTCACCTGGGCACAATTAGTGCACTCTGCAGTTTCTCAGCCTTTACTTTTTAAGGTAAATCCACTTGCAAACAGACCCCAAACCAGCTCACAAACCTTTTATACAAGTTTAACAGTCAAGCCACACCCCTCTCACCTGGGCACAATTAGTGCACTCTGCAGTTTCTCAGCCTTTACTTTTTAAGGTAAATCCACTTGCAAACCGCTTCAGGTTTTTTTCGGTTATCCACATCATACCAGCACTTCTATCAGGCAATATATAAAACGGTTGAGCCAGTTGGATCAGGGTACATATTCCACCCCACAGTGAGGGTAATACTTGTCTCACTTGTTTACCTCCACAATACCACCAGATATCTGCTCGTCCAACTAAGTGGTTGGAAAACAATGTGTCTGGATATTCTTTACTGCCCACGTGTATAATGTCCGAACAATACGGTGCTTGCCCAACACTTATTCTTGAGTTCTGTCCGGTACGGTTAAAGCACGTAAAATTACCCGGGTACATCATAAATTGGGGTGGTTGGATCCTTGACACTGGTGGGTACAAATAGTGTAGAGCAGTACAATTGGATACTGGCGCTATTTGTTGGAACAACTGTAACATGCACTTCAGTCCCTTTTCATCATTCTGTTGGTTCAGTTTAAATGGTACCGTTGCCATTGATGGTCTGGCAGTGGAACATGCTATACAGTTACTCATTTCCATGGAGGCTGCTGTATACAGCATCCATTCCAACCAGATGTTTTTTTCTGCATACCCAGTCTCAATTTCAAAAGTGTCAATCAGGCGGTCAGGTTCCAAATAAATGACCTGTGAGGGCACAGTCCTATTCACAGGACTCACCTTGGTGAGATCAATAGTCTGTCTGGGCTCCTCTTTTTGCAGTACCTGAATATGCAAATATTCCATGTTGTTACCTCTGCCTGAAGTGTAAATTCCAAGAGTATATCTCCCCTCATCACACTTTTGTGGGTCCTGGAGGGTGATCCGGATGGGGTTGCATAGCTGATTTTGGCTGCAAGAGGATGGCTCCACACCCCATGTCAGCTTTAAGCGTCTCTTTGTACTTTTGCACTTCATGTGATTAGGTGGGGAGTAACCCCAGTCAGCTCCTGTATTCCATAAGGCCAGTTTCCAGCTAGGACATCTCTCATTTCCATACGGAGAGGCTATACACAAATATACTGGCGCTTTTCTCACCCCTCCACTACGTCCTCCTCCAGAAAGTCCACATCTTAGTACTTGACATAGGTCTATTCGGTTGGTTCCTATCTGCCCTTCCTTGAACACTAGGGTCACTTGGCCAGTTAAATTGACTTCCATCGTGTCTCTTCTCATTCTGTGCATCCACATCTCTCCAATAGATTGCGTCTGGTTGCCTCTGGGTCTTGTTACTTCTTCCCATATGATTATGGGTGCTACTATGCAAAGAGTTATCAAGATGAGGCATGTCAGTGAGATTCTTAGGCCACACCAGTTAGGTCTTTTGAACAGGTGCCAGGACATTTTCTTGGGCCAGTTGAGAACCCCCAAAACCCGCACCATTCGGTTCTTCACTGGGTTTGAGACGAGTTTCCCCCCCTTTGTAGCCCAGCCTGACTCGCAATGAGTCAGCTAGCAGGTTTTTAGGAATCAACTGGCTCAAGCTCTGGCACTTTTACTCTCTTGCAGTGAGTCAGGTGTATCCAGGTGGCTCGTTCGGCAACTTTCAAGGCAGTGGGTGTTGACAGCAGAACTTGGTACGGTCCTTCCCACCTGGCCGATGCCCAATTTTTACGCTTGATTACTTTAATTAGGACCCACTGGCCTGGTTGTACCAAGCAGGGTCCCTGCTGTTGCTGTGGATGAGAGAGAGAGATGGAGGTAATATCTTTCTTACTTAACATTTTTCTCATATAGTCTGCTAAGTTTTCACTCATGTTCTCATCTTCTGAGATAAATGGTCTAAATTCTGGTAGTAGGAATGGTCTCCCATACAATATTTCAAACGGGGTTAACTTCTTCCTGCCTGGAAGCATGTGCATGTTTAGCATGACTAATGGTAAACAGTAAAGCCAATTTTTCCCTGTCGCTGCCATCGTTTTCCTCAATTTATTTTTAATGGTACCATTAGTTCTCTCCACTAATCCAGCTGACTGTGGGTGGTACGCACAGTGGTTTTTCAACTCTATGTGTAATGCTTTACTCAAGTGGTTGATAATTCTGTTCACAAAATGTGTGCCGTTATCGCTATATATTTTCTCTGGTATACCAAACCTAGGAATTATTTGTGTCACTAAGGTTTTAGCCACTGTGATTGCGTCAGGGTGTGCACATGGTTTCGTTTCCACCCACCTAGAGTATACATCAATTATCACTAGGCAATATTTTTTCCCTTCACACTTTGTTAGTTCAATGAAATCCATACATATTGTCTGGAAGGGGTATGTTGGTTCTGGGAATGTGCCCCTTATGGGGTGATAGTTACCCTGAGGGTTATGTTGTGCACAAACAAGGCACCCTGCACAAATTTTTTTAAAATAGGTGTTTAATCCATAGGCTGAAAATATTCTGCTGACCATGTCTACCATACTCCCTCTTGAGACATGACTAATGCCATGGCTCAACATAGCTGCATATCTGAATAGTGATTTTGGTAAAATTGGTTTCCCTTCTATACTTCTATACATAAATATTATCAGCATTTAGTTTACTCCCTTTCTTCAACCAGTATGTTTTTTCCTGTGAGGGTGCATTTGCCTGTAGTTGCTGTAGAATACTCTTGTCAATATGGTTTACGAAATACACAGATGTGTAGCTGTGTAAGAGAAAAATGTGTATTTTTCCCGTTTGAGCCGCTTGCTTTGCAGCTGTATCTGCCCTGCCATTTCCTATTGAAATTGCGTCTGTGGTCGTGGTATGAGCCACACATTTACATACCGCAATCTTCACGGGCAGTTGAATGGCTTCAAGTAACTGCAAAAGGAGTTGTTTATGAGTGACTTGCCTGCCAGTAGATGTGACCATACCTCTATTTTTCCACAATTGTGCAAATATGTGCACAGTTGAGAATGCATATTGGCTGTCGGTGTATATATTTACTATTTGTCCCTTTCCTATTTTACAGGCTTCAGTAAGGGCCACGATCTCAGCTGCCTGTGCTGAAAAATGTGATGGAAGTTTTCCTGCTCTTATAGTTTCTTCTTGTGTTACTACTGCATATCCCGTTGCATTTGTACCATCTTTGTTTCTACTTGATGACCCATCTACAAACAGAGTTAGTGTAGCCTCGGTGTATGCAACATCTCTAAGGCCGTCTCTTGGTGAGACTTCTTTTTCTATGATTTCAGTACATGCATGTGGTGTGCCATCTTCCTGGATGGGAACTAACGTTGATGGGTTCAGTGTTGTGCACCTTTCTATGTGCAAGTGTGGTTGTGACAGAAGTATAGTCATGCATGATAAGTGTCTTGAAGGGGAAAGGTATGAAACCTTATTTTGTAGTAGAATGACAGATACAGCATGTGGTACTCTTAGAGTCAAAGGGTGGAACAGGACTAAAGCTGCTGACGCCAGAACTGCCATGGAAGCCGCCACTACAGCCTGTACACAAACCGGAAGTCCCCTGGCTACAGGGTCCAACCTGGTTGAGTAAAAAGCCAAGGGTCGGTCTCGCAGGCCATGTTTCTGAGTCACAACAGAAGTCATATAGCCTCCCCTTGAGTCAACAGTTTGTACAAATGGCTTGCTGTAATCTGGCAATCCCAATACAGATGTTCCCACTACTGTGTTCTTAAGCTGAATGAATGCTGCTTCAGCTTCATGTGTCCACGCTACCTTTTCATTAGCTGACATTGATTGTGCATAAATAAGGTGTTGTATGGGCCCTGTAAGTTCTGCATAGTTGGGAATCCAACTCCTGCAGAAATTTACCATCCCTAAGAAAGACATAACTTGTCTCTTTGTGACCGGCTTAGGGGCTTCTAGTATGGCCCTTTTCCTAACTGGGTCTAGTGATCGTCCCTTTCTGCTCACTAGGTATCCCAGGTACTTCACTTCTGATTTCCAGAGCTGTAATTTATCCCGACTAACCTTATGTCCCTCTTCTGCCAGGAATGTGAGTAAGGCTAGCGTGTCCTCCTGGCATATCTCCTCAGAAGGAGAGGCCACCAAGATATCGTCCACATACAGTAGTATTTGGCTTCCCCTTGGGGGCGTAAATTTCGCCAAATTTGAGGACATAGCTTGGGAAAATATAGTTGGACTTTCGGTATATCCTTGAGCCAATCTTGTATATGTGTACCTCCTCCCCATATAGGTGAAGGCAAACCAATATTGGGAACCTTTATCCACTGGTATGGAGAAGAATGCATTGGCTAAGTCTACCACAGAAAAATGTGTGTTATCTGGCTGCATGTCATTTTGGAGTGTATGTGGATCTGGCACCGTGGGTGCTCGGGGAATTACAGCTTTGTTTACTGCTTGTAAATCCTGCACTAATCTCCAAGCTCCGGTTGCTTTCCTGACTGGGTAAAGTGGGGTGTTACATGGGGATCCTGGGCATTCTATTATAATCCCTTTCTCAATCAAAACTTTTATAATAGGTTCTATGCCCTTCTCTGCTTCAGGTTTTAGAGGATACTGTCTCTGATGTGGCCGAAAAGTACTTTTTGGGGTGATTTTTACTGGCTCTACCCCCTTTATAAGGCCTACATCAGCGGGCCCTGTGGACCATAAGGTGTCCGGAAGGCTCTCTAATGCTACCTCCTGTTCCTGAGTGAACAGTATCTGTGTGTTGTGTCATGGTTCCTCTAACAGAAGAACTTTCTCCCACCTGGATGACTGTAAGTGTATTCCTTTCTTTGTCTCAGTTACCCAGTTTAGGCTTTTCCGATATATTTTTGTGCTCGGTGAGTACTGCACTCCGAGGTCATAGGGTAAGTACTCCCATGGTGTTTTATCTGTCTGAGCCTCTTCTACCATCCCTCCTACCTGTACCCACCTTCCACCAGCTGGCATAGTCAGTGATATGTGTGGCACTGTGTGTCCTGCATAGAGTAACTGGTCTTGATTATTCAGTTTTACTCCCACCCCTGTATACCCATTTTCTGTCCAGTATATGTAATCCAAGGTTATTCTGGTATTGGTGTGTTTGAAAAATGTTTTTTCATAGTCCACATCCCTCCCCGATGTACTTTCAAATTTCATAGTGCAGTGTAATGACTCTGTGCTTTGTTTTACACTGGAAGATGGAGCTAGGTCATTAGCCATGGCTATCAAAGCGCTAGATATTGTGCCGGCCCTTTTGACACCATGTCTAATGTATAGAAGTAATGTGGTTCACCCATCCCTTGCACTACATTCACATCGACAGGTATGTCCCCCATGTATGCTTTCATGCCTTTCTCTGTGGGAACCACTCTAATGTTGCATTTCAGCATCAGATCTCTACCCAAGAGATTTATCGGGCATCTAGGGGAGAGTATAAAAGGATGCTCAAATGTTTGGCCATTGAACAATCTCACTGTAAGTGGGCATGATACAGGTTCACTATTTGTCTGTCCTGCTGCTGACCTAACCAGTATGTTTTGTGACGACGTGTAACTAGTCCATGTGCCATCATTGCTCAACACTGATTTACATGCTCCTGTATCGCATAAAAATGTTATCATTACCCCCTCTACATCTAGCTGCATGACTGGTTGTTCTTCTAAAGCCATTAAGTCTATACATGATTCTAAATTCAACACATCATTTTTTCCTGGCAATTTTGCATCATTATTACCATACTCATACAATTCAGATTCATGCAATTCTTGTTCAGCAAACATTTGTAAAGGAGGGGTACAACCTGGTTCTAGTCATTTGTCAGTCTGGTGGTCATCGTCATCCGCTCCCTCTTCCTCCTGGTACTTTCTGTTTCTGCAGTGACGTGCTAAATGGCCGGCCTTGCCACACACGTAACAATTTCCATAGGGTAGGAAGAGTGTAAAAACCTGTAGTGCTCAACCGCTACGGGTAATTATAAAAATTACCCGCACGTCTTACCAAAACACAGGCAAGTCACTGGCTAGCCCTGCGGTGGACGTCAGGTAGTGTGTGACAACTTCACTACTAAAAGGGTACAGAGAAGGAGAAAAGAGATATATTAAGCCCGTAGTGCTCAACAGCTACAGGTAATTATAAAAATCACCCGCACGTCTTACCAAAACACAGGCAAGTCACTGGCTGGCCCTGCGGTGGACTTCAGGTAGTGTGTGACAACTTCACTACTAAAAGGGTACAGAGAAGGAGAAAAGAGAAATATTTAGCCCGTAGTGCTCAACTGCCACAAATTTTGGTTTGTGTGTCTTCCATAAACACAGGCAAGTCACAGGAGTAGCCCTTCGGAGACCAGGTGGGTAATGCGTGACCACTCACTACCAAAAGTGGATAGTTTCAGGTAAGAATTAGGAGAACAACACAAAAGAATACATGTATAGATACATACACTCACAAGGACACAGAAATATACAGAATATTTACAGGTACATATAATAACCAAGAAACTGTGAGCCGTGTTACACCCCATACAAACAGACATACACCCGGTACCGGTATTTAAATCATACAAAATGGTAACATGCACACACATACATATTTTCTTGCAAGAGCTCATGTGAAAGTCAGACTCATTTACCCCTTTTACATGGTAAGCATTCTCAATATTGTTACGTACGGAGAACTTATTTTATAGTCTTTTCCTCAGGATAATGACTCTTTTAGCTGCCGATGGGTAAGTTCCAACCCTTCTACCTATTACTAGGCTAGAAACCCAGTTGTACAACTCTTTTACCTAACATCACCGTAAGGTAAGGACCTACAGAACATACACACAAATGCAAAATGCAACAGAAATTCAGATACTCACTGTCAGTTCGTTGTAAGCTGTGCCTTGTCATCCCCCGGAAAAACAAACACCTTGCCTCTGTGGTCCAACTGATCGTATATATCAGGCCTGAGGACTTTCTCAAGGGAAGGAAGTCCACAGCAACTTACCCCCCCCCCCCTTCCCCGTGCACGGTAAAAGGAGTTTTGCTTCGTCCGAGGAATGATAAGGGAAACAACTTCCGGCTCGAAGGACCAAAATGATAGGATCAGATTAGTGAGTAATCATGTATTCTGATGTGTGTGTCAATTATATCTGGGCACCTAGATATAATGAGAGAAAAATAATGCACAGAAGTCAGAGTGTCATCAGAATAATCTCTGAGTTTTATTTAGACAGTCTGTTTCTTATATAGCATAGAACACGTCACAACTTATTAGCATAGTTGGAAATAGGGTTAAATACAAAATTGCAAGCAACTGTCTTTTTTTTAATGTTTACTCAGCAAAACCTTATCTAAAAACCCCTGTTTGCTTCAGATGCATTGTCTCAGTAGTATCTGAAGCAAAAACAGGACACAGGATACAGATGTTTTAAACGTAAACATTCTACAGATGACGCACTTAAACATTCTAGTGAGATAAGAAAAATGCTGACATACTTTTTATAATCATGATACTCTTAGCTAATTAATTTCTAAATGAAGAAATTAAAATACCTAACAAAATATTACCCAAAATTTGAGTGCTGTTAAAGACATTATTTATTATAGTTTAGAAAGAAAACAAGCTTTGGCTTTAATTAATGTTGACTTTGAAAAAGCCTTTGATAGGATATCACATAGATTTTTATTTTAGGTTTTAAAAAGAATGGGTGTGCCAGTGAGAATGTTGAAGCAAATTAAAAGTGTGTATGATGGATGTATGAGTTGTGTTAGTGTGAATGATTTTATGACTGATTGGATCAGTATAAATGATGGTGTGGGACAAGGTTGTCCCCTCCCCCCACTTTTATTTATATGTTGTATAGAACATGTTTTAAAGGAAATAAAAAAAGATAAAGTAATGCAAGGAATTCCAGTGCCAGGCTCTGGTGGTATACAAGCCAAAGTTTTCTCATATATGGATGATACAACAATTGTGTGTAGGGATTTTGTTTCCATAAAAAGAGCAGTGAGAGTGGCTGAATGGTTTTGTGGAGCATCTGGTTTGAAGGTGAATATGGAAAAAAGTGAATGCATGTTGTATGGAAAGTGGAAAAGTATTTTAGATCACTATCCCAATACAAAGAGACAAAATACAAATTTTAGGTATTTATTTCACAAAAGACATGATAGATGACATAAATTGGGATAATATGTTGAAAAAGAAAAAAAATAATTTATGGGGCTTTAGAAAGTTAACATTTGAAGGAAAGATTTTAATTATAAAGCAAATAATTTTACCTATAATTTTATACACTTCCATAGTTTTATTTCCTCCTATTTTGTGGCTAAAACATATTATTAGAGAGTGTTTTATTTTTTTACAGGGTTTCAAAATGGAGAGATTTAAAAGATTAAAATTGTGTAAATTACATGCAAATGGAGGATTATTTTTTATTGATTTAAAAATGTTTTTGAGTTTTAAATTTCTTGCTTTTAATATCAAAATGGCTCTCAGTACTGATGATTGTATAGCTAGTTATTTTACAAAATATTCTATTGTTTTATTATTTCATAAATATGGGTGGATGGGCTTGTCTTTAAATAAACCTTATGCTTTTAACATTATGTTATTTTACAAAAAATAATCAGAGAATATAATTTACTACATTTTAATGTGGAAAGAATACTTTAAACATTTTTAGATTAAATTAAACTGTTTTATTGGTGGCAAATTGTAATAGTGATGTCTCAAAACAAATTTGTTATAATGTATCTAATTACCGTATATACTCGAGTATAAGCCGACCCGAGTATAAGCCGAGGCATCTATTTTACCACAAAATACTGGGTAAAATGAGTGACTCGAGTATAAGCCGAGGGTGGGAAATGTGCTGCCCTCTGTGTCTTCCCTCTTCTCCCCTCTCCCTTCCCTGTGTCTCTTCCCCTCTCCCTTATCACCCTCCTCAACCTCCCTCCTCATTCTCAACCTCCCTCCTCAACCCCACTCCTCATCCTCAACCTCCCTCCTCATCCTCAACCTCCCCCCTCATCCTGAACCCCCCCATCCTCAACCCCCTCCTCAACCTCAACCCCCCTCCTCATCTTCAACCTCCCTCCTCATCCTCAACCTCCCTCCTCATCCTCAACCCCCTCCTCAACCTCCCTCCTCATCCTCAACCTCCCTCCTCATCTTCAACCCCCTCCTCATCCTCCCTCCTCAACCCCCCTCATCCTCACTTCTCAACCCCCATCCTCATCCTCCCCCTCAACCCCCCATCCTCATCCTCAACCCCCCATCCTCAACCCCCTCCTCACTCCCCCTCAACCTCAACTCCCCTCCTCAACATCAACCCCCTCCTCAACCCCTTATCCTTAACCCCCCATCCTCAACCCCCCCATCCTCATCCTCAACCCCCTCCATCCTCATCCCCTTCCTCAGCCCCCCTCAACCTCAACCCCCCTCCTCAACCTCAGCCTCCCTCCTTCTCACCAACCCCCTCCTCACCCCCCCTCATCAACCCCCTCCTCATCAACCCCCTCCTCAACCCCCCATCCTCAACCCCCATCCTCAACCCCCATCCTCATCCTCAACCCCCTCATCCTCATCCCCCTCCTCATCCCCCCTCAACTTCAACCCCCCTCCTCAACCTCAACCTCCCTCCTTCTCATCAACCCCCTCCTCACCCCCCCTCAACCTCAACACCCCTCCTCAACCTCAACCTCCGTCCTCCTCATGAACCCCCTCCTCACCCCTCCTCAACCTCAACCTCCATCCTCCTCATCAACCCCCTCCTCAACCCCCCATCCTCAACCCCCATCCTCAACCCCCCTCCTCAACCCCCATCCTCATCCTCATCCCCCCCCTCACCCCTCCAACCTCAACACCCCTCCTTAACCTCAAGCTCCCTCCTTCTCATCAACCCCCTCCTCACCCCCCCTCAACACCCCTCCTCAACCTCAACCTCCCTCCTCCTCATCAACCCCCTCCTCAACCCCCCATCCTCAACCCCCCTCCTCAACCCCCCTCCTCAACCTCCCATCCTCATCCTCATCCCCCTCCTCACCTCCCTCAACCTCAACCCCTCTCCTCAACCTCAACCTCCCTCCTCATCAATCCCCTCCTCACCCCCCCTCAACCTCAACATCCCTCCTCAACCTCCCTCCTCCTCATCAACCCCCTCCTCAACCCCCCATCCTCAACCCCCATCCTCAACCCCTCTCCTCAACCCCCCCATCCTCATCCTCAATCCCCCGATCCTCATCCCCCTCCTCACCCCCCCAACCTCAACCCCCCTCCTCAACCTCCCTCCTCCTCATCAACCCCCTCCTTACCCCCCCAACCTCAACCCCCCTCCTCAACCTCCCTCCTCCTCATCAACCGGCACCCGGTATATGCTAAAGACGCGGCGCCCATCTGATATCACATGCGCGCCGGGGTCAAGACGGAGCAGAGGCCGGAGAAGAAGCAGGTAAGTGAGGGGGAGCTATTTAGAGGGGAGACAGTGAGGAGTGGGCTGATGAGGAGGAGGGGGGTTGATGAGGAGGAGGGGGGTTGAGGATGAGGAGGGGGAGGGAAAGAGACACAGGGGGGTAGAGAGAAACAGGGGGGGTTCGAGAGACATGGGGGGTTAGAGAGACACAGGGGGGTAGAGAGACACGGGGGGGGTTAGAGAGACACTAGGGGGAGTGACTTGAGTATAAGCCGAGGGCTGAAAAACTCGGCTTATACTCGAGTATATACGGTACTTATGGAGTAATAGCCAGAAAGATCTGGCTTAGTCAGATTGTCTACCTACCAGAGAATTGCAGCACAGACGTGGTTTGGTCACACGGGGGAAGTTCCCTAGATTGGAGTGTAATTCTGATGAGACCCCTTTACATATATTCTGGAATTGCTCTTTTGCACAGGAAGTATGGAAAACTATTGGACCTCTTTTAAAGTGGGTGGGTAATCTTAGAATTTTAAACCACAAAACCGTTTTATATCAGAGGATGCTATGCATAGGGAAAGAGAGCTTTATAGAAAATTGATTAATTATTAATTGTTTTAAAGAAGCTTTATGGAAAGCAATAAATATTTTATTATTTAAAAAAAATGTTTTTTACCCCAGGACTGTATAAAATACGCTTTTAGTTTATTATATATTTATTATTGGAGGGATAAAAAACAAATAGGAAAAGACAAAGCAGAACAGAAATGGAAGTTGCATACTTGGAACAGGTTATTATAATTTAATTTTTTTCTTTAAAACATTTCTTTTTTACCTTTTTACCATTTTTTCTTATTCTTTTTATCATTTTTTTTTTTCAAAACAAAACAAAAAAGGCAGAGTTGCTCAATCAGAGAACAAACTAACCTTAATAGGTTAGTTCTGTGGATATGATAACCACCTCTGAGAGCAATCTCTTATAGCTCACTTGTGCCATTCACAGGGAGAAATATCCTGCAGTATATCAATCTGGTCCCACTCACTAGAGTGATGCAGCCCCGAAATACCAGGCAATTCTAACCTGAACAGTATAAAATAGCAAACCCCAGACATACATTTTGCCCTTCCTTGGGCCTCATCAGTGAGGTGTAGCTGAATTCCCGAAGGCACAGTTAGCATGGGGTCCGCGTCTAGAGTCCCCTATCACCCACTAATCACTAGGGTAACTTGGATAAACAAAACAATAAAGTCAGAGGTGCTCATTTAGAGAAGGAACTAACCTTAATAGGTTAGTTCTATGGCTTAGTGAGTTCAGCTACACTTCACTGACGAGGCCCAATGAAGCCCAAAACATATGTCTGGGGTTTGCTGGTTCTCCTGTTCAGGGAAGAATTGCCCTATTATTATTATTTCTTATTGTTTCTTCTTATTATTATTTTTATTTGTAACATGCCAACATATTCCGTAGCACTTATATAATGTACTACTAAATTACATAATAGTGGATATATTCTGCTGTAGCCTAATATCTATGCAATGCTGGGCTAAAGCCCACAATATCCTCCTAAAATAAAACTCCAGATGAGAATCCTGCTAATTTAATTTTCCTGCATGGGGTCACTGTAATACAAGACTTGAAATAAACAAGTTTTCTCTTCACTTTCCTAGACACACTCTGCTATCCTTTGGCAATTTAAAAGAAAACAAGTTTGAAATGTATACACTATATCACTAGAACATTCTAATTTTAAATATGAGACGACCAGGCAGAACCGATCTAAATAGAGAGAGATAGGAGAGAGTTGCAGGCCAGGCAGAATTGTGCGTGCATCCAGTGAACATAGGAAAATCATCTGCTCCCTTACTCTACTCCCTCTCTGAAATTCATATTGCTTCATTTCCTCATGCCTGATCGGACTTCAAAGGGTAGGCTTGGAACTACACAGGTATATGCTGCAATTAAAAACTTTGCAACTTAGTGTGAATATTTTTGGACAGAATCACAAAAAAAAAGAAAATAAAGTTGGAATGCAGTTTTTATTTAAATGGAATGGTTTTAATATATTAGCAATATGATGTTAGTTATAAGACAACATGTGGACTATGTTTTTCATTACTCTTTTTGTTTTGTCATTGCAATTCCAGAACTTCTCAATAAAATGTATGTTATAAAAAAAAAAAAAAACTTTGCAACTTGACTTAACAATACATTTTAACAACTCATATTGCTGCTTCTACAATTTATAAGACAATTCTCAATCAGTTTACATAAATGTATGTAGACTCTATATCAACCTATCTTATCATAAACTAAGACCCAGCTGACAAAGCTGAGATTTGGCAGTGGGTGCAAGCCCTGTCAAGTAAACTTTTTCCATAGAAGTATAGCAATAAAGAACCGTGAATTTTGAGCCTGTAACTTTGTTCTTTTTTTTTTTTTACCGCAACATATGCCTCCTTGCAGCTTATGCAAATGACACTTAGGGCTAGTCTCCGTAGTTCGATAGGGGGCTCCAGAGGTGGACTCCTTGCTCACTGTGCCTTAGGGATTTCAGCCAAATACTACTGAGGAGGCCCAACTAAGGCTGAAACATAAGTCTGGGGTTTACTGTTTCTCTTGTTTGGGGTAGAAGGATCACTCTATTGAGTGAGACTCGACTGATATACTACAGGATGTTTCTCACTGTGAAGGGTATAAGTGAGCTAAAAGAGGCTGCTCTCAGAGTGGATTGTCATGTCCATAGAGCTAACCAATTAAGGTCAGCTCATTCTCTGATTGAGCACCCCTATTTTTGATGTTGTTAACAATAAACAAGTCTACTCTCTTCTTAATAAGAGACATACTGCCACCTTGTGGTCACTAAAAATGTATACAAGAAAAAAAGAAAGTGTTCTACTACATTATTAAAGCTGAACTAATAGCAAGAATATCTTTGAGAATTGAAATACAAGTACACAACCAACAGTACTGAAAACTTACTTGGTACTGTGTTTAAAACTGGACTGTCCTTCAGAACCCAAAAGAATGCCTAAAATACAACAAAGTGACATGTGACTGAAAATAAACTAGCAGACTGCTAATTGCCTGTGTTCACTATGCTATAAAGTAATGTCAAAATCCCCCTGACCACCCTATCTTGAAGACATATGAAGTATATGTATGCTCCTAAAGAAAAAGGAGGTAACATATCTTGGAGATATATGTATGTGTCAGCATTCCTAGCGAAGATACTACTATACTTAAGTCAATATTAAGAAGTTCTGCTTCCGACTTCATAAAGTAAGGGGAGCAGATATCACAGTCTCTAAATTGGTGAATATGCATATGTAACAATATATCTAGTAGAATATATATAGATATATATATATATGATAAATAAATAGTACATATGTATTCACATTTGAATGTCTAAAACAAGTTAAAAAAGCTATTTCCAGCAGAATTCAGAGAAATACAGATATAACACTGCATTCTGGGAAGCTGAGCAGAGACATGCAAATGTGCTCACAAATGCCGCTCTCATCAATCCATAAATAATTTCAAACATAGCTTCCTTTAAGCTTATGCCCACTGCATTACACAGCTTTTATTCAAAGTCAAGGTTGGATTATACACGAGCTGGAAATCCTACCCACGGACAGCCGTTTCAAGGTTTCTGCCTATCATCAGTGTGGGGCGGGAAACCCAGCTTGTGTTGTGGACCTTATGAGTAGGTAGATCACCACAACATTAATTTAATATATGGAGGGCGATATATATATATATATATATATATATATATATATATATATATATATATATATATATATATATATGAAGAGTGAGGTAGCCGTGAATGTCCAGTAATCCAGATGAATAGTCAGAGTATTGCAGTATATAGTGATACCTTTTTTATTGGACAAACATATTCAAAGGTTTCATGACGAGCTTTCGAGAGCGTTCCTCTCTATTTTCCACACATTACCTCTCACCATCAAATTCAAGGAATTAGATACATTCCAGATACTCATATTTAAATTTATTTGGTGTGACAAACCACCTAGAATAGCAAGATATACTATGTATTGACAAAAATCCAAAGGAGGGCTTTCCTGACCTAACTTTAAACATTACTATAAGGCTGATCAATTAGATTTAATTCCACAGCCTCATTCACTAAATCATCAACCAATCTAAGTATCTTTGGAAAATTTCCTTATGTCACCTTACTCTTGGGACACGGTTATTTGAAATTTGCTAATTCGCTCCCACTTTACCTTCCAAAGCAAGATTTCTCACCAAATTCACTTGTTTTTGTAATATTCACATATATAGTACTTTAGTCAACCTATTAGAATTAGTGGAATATTTTCAAGCTGGATCATCCCCGGGATTAGGGTTTTATTTTTCTATTTTGTGGCGTGTTTTTTTCTAAATAAATAACGTTACTCCGTTTTGTTTATTTTTATTCAGTATGTGTAAAGCACTAGGACTTGATGTAGTCTTTTTCTTTGTTTATCATTAAATTATCTGCTTGGAATTCAGATGAAGATATATTATAAATTTATATCTCACTTCATACATACCCTAGGACATCCACAAGATACCTGTTTTTCACATATCTGCAGAGGAAAAACTCTACCACTTGGTGTCCTGATTATGATTTATGATTTATTTACTATCCCCCCCTCCCTCCCGAGGACCATAAATATAAATACAGTAGATTCTCAGTTATCCTGCACCCAAGGGGGTTGGTAGATGCCCAATAAATTTAGTTTCTGACTGCTTGAAAGTCACTATTATAGGAGGCCTAGATTAGCTGCACATAGGATGCTCTGCTAAGTATATTTGGCACTTTCAGCAGCTTTCACACCTCTTAAACACACAGGTACATTGGCTGAAAGGTGCGGTGCTGAACCTGGGGACTTTAACACTAACACTGTGCTGACTCAGTCACTCATGCCTGTCTGTTTCCAGGTGAAACTGAATTGCAGAGACCTACAGTGGATGTATTCTAGGTCCCTGTAAGCATTTTGTGGCATGTAAACCTGGCTCCTGGCATTTGTTGAGCCATGTAAAATTACATTTTTATTTAAAGTACAGTATTCAGGGTTTTTTTCTGGTTGCTTGAGAGTTCTGATTGCTTGAGTTCTGGTTAACTGAGAGTCTACTGTATATAACCTCCTGGGAAAAAGACCTACCGTATTTTTCGCCCTATAAGACGCACCGGCAGATAAGACGCACCTAGTTTTTAGAGGAGGAAAACAAGAAAAAAAAAATCTGAATCAAAAACAAATACACTTTACACACAGATACACACCTACATTACACACAAATATATATATATATATATATATATATATATATATATATATATAGATACACATACATACATACATATACATACACACATAAATATACATACACATACATACATATATACACACACATACATGCACACATACACACACATACACACACATACATACACACACACACACACACATACACACATACACATACATATCCATATACTGCAGCATTTGGGAGCATTTGGGAGCCCTTGACCCTCCCTGACCCTCCCTGACCCTCCTGATCCTCCCTGACCCTCCTGATCCTCCCTGACCGTCCTGATCCTCCCTGACCGTCCTGATCCTCACCTTTCTTCTGATCTCTGCCATCTTGATCTCACCCCAGCGCTTCCTACCAGCACTCCTCGTGTACTGCAGCGTTGCGTGTGTGACGTCACTAGGACGCACCGGCCGACGCGATGCTGGTAGGAAGCGCTGGGGTGAGATCAAGAGGACAGAGGCAGTGTGAAAAGGTATATTCGCCGTATAAGACGCACCAACTTTCCTCCCCCAGTTTTGGGGAAGAAAAAGTGCGTCTTATATGGCGAAAAATACGGTAAATCATACTTGGACCAAGATGCCTGGCTCGAGTCTTGGAAATCCCTATCCAAAGATTCACTCAATTATATTATACTAGTAACTTGCCCGTCAAAAATGATGGGAATACATTTGTAAGCCTGGAAATGTTGCTTGCCACCCAATGCGAGTCTCTCTCCCTCTTACATGATGTATTTTTATTTTTTAATATTTTTACAGTTTGCATGTCATATTCCATATGTATGAAAAACTCCAACAAATATTTGATTTAGTAGTTAATGTGTTTATTCTTATAACATGCAACTTGTATAGTTATATATTTAAACAACTCATAAAACATTGATTCATAACTTTGTAAAATGTTTTTATTGTAATGTGTACATCAACATTATTAGAGTGTATAACTTTTTTTGTAAAAAATATGTATATTTTAATGCATGACATGTTTTTTAACACATGTGTAAATGTTTATATTGAATCCAGAGGAAGGCAAAGAGAAAAACCCAAGTGAAATGTAGCCAATTGTCTCAAATGGGAAGAAAAAAAATCCTTCCTGACCCCAGATACTGGCAATTGAATTACTCCCTGGATCAATATCCTCTCTGCAATTATACATTAAAAGTTAAAAATCACTAAATACATACAATCAGCCCAACAAATGAATAATGTTGTCTTTGGGATGTAACCACTGTATTTTATTTTATTTTTTAAATAGTGCTCCTCTTAAAAGAGGCCAAAAGACATGAAATTTAGTCCTCAAGGGTTTTTTGTTAGCCTTTTATTTTTATTTTTAAATGGCACATAGAGTTGTCTATGTGAAATAGTGGTCCTCTAAAAAGAGCCCAAGAGACATAAAAGTTAGTCCACGAGATATAACCACTGTTCTGTATCTCTTTTTTTTTGTTCTGTTGTTTGGAAAAACGTGTTTTTTGTTCCCCTTTTATTTTTTGAAAATGGCACATAGAGTTGTCTATGTGAAATAGTGGTCCTCTAATCAGAGCCATACAAGTCAGTCCTCAAGATATCACCACTGTTCTGTATTTGTAGTTACTGCTCTTTTTTGTAGAAACACAGGTTTTTGGTTTGGCTTGCAGTTCTTGAATATGCCACATAGAGTTGTCTATGTGAAATAGTGGTTTCTCTACAAAGAGCCCAACAGGGTCTTTGGGATGTACCCACTATTTTTTTTGTGTGTATTTGTTGTGTTTTTTTCACAGACTCAGTTTTCTTGTTATTTTTTTATTTTTTTTATTTACAACACCTCATAATAGATGATATTTTTAGTAAATGCTCAGCCATCATCTAATAAATCACCTTGACTTTTTTTTTTTTTTTTTTTTTATGAAAACTTTTATTTCCTCTGCATTTTTGCATCCATGGGCAAATACTGGTTCTTGTAAAAAGAGACCAACAGAGTTAAAAGTTTGTCTTTGTGATTTATTAATGGTCATTGCAAATGCCATGATAATGGGAAATTGTCTCCTTTGCAGTACAGAAGGCAAGCTAGTCTCACTTGGAGCCAAATCGATTCTTGGTAATAAAACTGGTTCACCTTTATGGGTACCATTCAGAATTTCTGCATGTATGAAATGGTCTTTTAAATCCTGAACAATGAATCTGGCCCCATTACAAAGTCCTTGTTTTGGGTTCATATTTCTCAATAACATGACAATTGCTCCTTTTTTGAGTTGCAAAACATGTGGTGGCATTCTAGAGAGAGTCAATGAATTTATAAATTCAGTTGCAAAATGTGATTCATTCTGTTTGTCATCAGCCAGAACAGAATCTGCACGGTAATAATTTTTTGTGTGCCATCTATTAATTTTTTTAATTTATTGAGATCCAAAGCATCTTTATTTTTGGATGTTAAGAATGTTCTGTTGTTATTTAATTTGGGAATACAGCTGATATGAGTGAATCTTTGCAAATATTTTCTGATGGTATTTCAACTGTATTAACAGGTAAATGAGGTATTATGTCGTTTTTTCCTTCTCCAATTTATATTAGCCAATCATTGAATAAATTTTGCCCTTCAGATCTCATATTTTTTTCTAATTTAAGGTGTGTAAATTATTTCCATAGTGGACTTGATTTTATACATGTTTCTACAATGTCTGTGTGATTTTCACGGACAACCACAGGTAATGTTTGTCTGAAATCTCCACCTAATAACAGACTTTTCCACCAAAAGGCAAATCATTACCCATGACTTCACGTAAAAAACGATCAATACATTTCAAATACACTTCTAACAATAGTGCAGCAATTCCAGTTGTTGCAAAGGGAAGTGCTATTTCACCTTTACCTCTAATTGAAATCATCAACAAATTATATTGATAAGTTTTTCCTGATCCACCGGGTACATCTAGATAATAATAACGCTTTCTGAGCAAGTCATCATCTAGTGCTTGTTGTATTGCATTGAAAGCGTGCAATTGCAATTCATTTAAAGTGGTAATTTTTCTCCTGTTTTTTGTTTTTGAATATCAGCTTCATAGTCATGAAAGTTTATATCATCTATAATTCCTGGATCTGGGAGATTAAAAGTTGCACAACTTAATCCATGACACTTGTTGAATTTCCATTAATGCTTTTAATTCAGTTATGGCATCATTGTACCGTTTCAAAAAGTCTTTATACATATGTATTTTAAATGTTTCTCACAAAGCTAATGCATTTGGAACATTGCAAAATATGTGAATGAATGCAAACTGTTCCCTCATCTGCTGTGGCATTTTACATAGAGCTGCTTCTTCTAGACATCTCTCCCACTCTGTGTAATTAACAAGGAAGTTTCTATGTTGTGCAGCTAATTGAAATGTCTCATTGACAGTTCTCAAGTGTTCAAAACCTTGTGCACCAAGAACATTTTAAGGTAGTAAACGTTAGACGAAACGTTCAATGTCTCGTGGACTTACGGTATACATTCTGGTAATAATTTTCTTACCATCCTTTGGTCTACGTTTCCATAATCTATTTACGAAAAAATAATGATATGGAATCTCACTTTATAAGTATTCCCTTGCCTCAATATCTTTGGAATTTAGGATAAACCAAGCAGTAAGTGTGGTTTGTCAATGTTCATTTTGTGCCAGAGCATTTTCTTCATTGCCAGTATGAAAGTAAACTAATTGTCTTTGTGGCAAATGTACAGCTAATCAATATACTGCATGTGCGCGATCATGCATTTCAAATTTGAGAAGCTGCCACATTGCTTCTGGCGCCCTGACATAGCGAGCATCTACATGAGAAGCCAGTTCATCATGCACTAATTGTCTTGTTCATTTGGGCCACTTTTGACCACCACAGTTGCTGCATCATATCCTTTATAAATGTATTTGTAAACATATTTAATTGATTTAATAGAAGTGCAAGCTTCCACATTTATGTGTGCATTATACTTCATTAAGAGATGTGGATTATGTGGCACCACATAGGTGTTATCTAAATTTTTTCCACAAGTTATTGCCTTTGGACCTTTTCGTCTTTTATACAATGGATATCCATCACAATTAGCAAAAGTTTGATCTCTAAATTCTTTTGGAAAATCTTTTGTGCATTTTTTTTTCTTTACACAGTGATTGCGGATTTAGCTTTCCACATGGCACATGAATCATCCGATGTGTTACAATGTCATATAGTGTGGCATATTTTTGTGGATGTGGTAGTTCAGCAGTAATTACTGAATCCACTTTCTCTGCAGTATTCAATTTATGATTTTCGTCAAGTATTATAATAAGATGTGCATGTGGAAACCTTCTTTTCTGGAATTCAATGATATAAACATAAGCCAAAAACTTTCCAAATAAGTTTGTGATGGTTATGTCATGTATTAAGGCTGTTAATTTTATTTTGAAGACTTAGCCACTAAGTCTGGTCTATTGGATGCATTTTGCCCATGTTTGAAATTATCAACAATCTCTGGTCAATGCGGATTACATGTAAATCTAATAAATAAATCTGGTTTGCCAAATTTAGTTACAATAGCCATAGCATCATTGTATCTTTCTGGAATATTGCGAGGAGATCCTCGGAAGGAAGATGGTAAAATGATGGCTCGGCCAGCTGCAATATCTCAGCAACATAATTCATGAGCCCACACTGCTGTTCTGAGTCTATTTTGTTGATATTTGATGAAATTTAAATTATTGCAGTTTGAGCCACTTTAAATTCAAGCATGGAAATATTATTTATGAAGGTTGTTTAGTGTTTGGATAACTTGGAAGTATTAATTTTGGTTGCCAACCTGGCTCCCCATTGGGATACAAATTTGGATACATTATTGGATCTAAATTGGTACTTAATATACTGATGTTAATGAAAGGTTGCTCTTCATTTCTTAGATATATTCTAATATCCCTTTGAAAAGGTGGTTCCCCCTCATCATTTTGAAAGACCATCGTAACCTCATTAGCTGTTGGTAAGTTATAACGTTGTTTATCATAATTCCGATCTCTTCTAAGAACCATATTGACTTCTGGTGTTGGCAACTGATTTTGTTGTGCATGAATACGTTGTTGTTCTTCAACTTCTGATAGTTTTTTATAAGCTTGACTGTATGGATTTTTTCCATAATCTTATCAAGATCATGAAAAACTGGAGATAAGCATTTAGTATTTTCAGCAAGCTGCATTCGTTGTTCCACAGTTTTTTTGTATCTAGTACATATAGTTGAGCACATTTTATTTGCTCTCCTTCCTTAGGGTGTAAATGGGAAGTATGGTGGTAAATTTGCCCTTGAACTTTAAAGCAGTAAGGGCCATGTCCTGAAACATTTTTAGCTACTTTTGCACCCATAGATGAAATATAAATGGCACTAATATAAGATTGTATATTTTGTTTAAAATCTTTGTAATTTGGGAAACTTGGGTCAGTCATTACATTTTGTAAATATGTTGGGTATTCTTTTTCGGGAAGTTTAACTTTTCCCTTTTGACAACAACTAATGAACTTACCATCTCTTGGTCTTTCATTTACAAAATGATAAACCTCACAAAATTGACAAAGCACATTTAACATATCACAATTGTGAGTCTCTATATCTGTAAATAATGGACTTTCCTGTGTAGCAAGCTCAACATTAGAAACTATATCTACATTATTATCATTACCATATTCTTCACATGTTTCTTGCACAATATTTTTAAAGTTTCCTCTTTCTCTCTTACGTAGACGTTTGGGAGCAACCATGTGTCGATTCTTGAACCTTCAGTGTAGTGCATATGTCTGAGAGAGGGAGAGTGCAGTGTATGATAGAGAGGGAGGGCTGTGTAATATAGAGAGTGCAATGTAATATAAAGAGTGCATTCTACATGACCACCTCCCGGGGGGAAAGACACAGGGAAGGGAAAGGGGGGAGAGGAGGAGGAAGAGACACAGATGGGGGGACAGGAGGGGGAAGAGACACGGGGGGAGAGGATGTGGAAAAGACATAGAAGACGGAGGGAGGAGGAGGTGGAAGAGCTACAGGGGAGGAAGTGGGGAAGAGATACAGGGGAGGGAGAGAGGGGGGAAAAGAGACACAGGGTAGTGAGAGGGGTGGGAAGAGACACAGGGAAGGTAGAGGGGGAAAGAGACAAAGGTATGGAGAGGGGGTGAAGAGACACAAGGGAAGGGAGAGGGGTGGGGAAGAGACATAGGGGAGTTAGAGTGGTGGTGGGGTGGAGGGGAGGTAAGAGACACAGAGGAGAGAGAGGGGGAAAGAGACACAGAGTAGTAAGAGGAAAGGAAGAAACACGGGGGGTGGGTCAAGAGACACAGGGGAGGGGAGAAGGAGGGCTGTGATTGGTGCAATGTTGTCATTACTGCTGTTAAAATAAAAAATATCTGCAGCTCTGAATTTATGGTGCACGCCAATGAAATATACTGTACCTGCTAGTTGTAAGTTAAGTCTCTGTCCAGAAACCGTCACTGCAGTGATCTTCTGTGTCCCAGTGAAATGGACAGACACCTGCAAAGTATGAAAGAAGATTCTCAGAATAGAGTATACTATTTTAATTAACTAATGCATCACTATTTTTTCTGGACCTCTTATGAAATTAAATAGACAAAGACCTCACAATAATTTGTTATGCATATAATATAATATAATATATAAGAATTAGTGACTTGCCCGTCAAAAAATGATGGCAAAAAATTGTAAGCCAGGGAATGCTGTTTGACACACAATGTAAAAAATGTTGTACTGTGAGGTCCTTCGGTGCTCATTGCGAGCCTTGCGCATTCGGCAATCATTATAAAGAGAGATATATATTCATCGATATTTACTTAGGGCCTCATTCTATTACCGGCCGTAAAACGGCCGTAAGGCTGCGATTCCTTGCGGGGGTTCTGTTAACTCGCGATTCTATTATACGGCCCCGCAAGGATCTCATCTTACGGCCGGCCGCATATCTTGGAACCGGCCGTAAGCGCAGAAATGTAAAAACGCAAAAATAAATTCAAGCCTGCACTGTACAGCTCTGTAAATGCTAGGGATCATATTGGGGGACATGAGGATTAAAAGAAACCCACTCTCAAGCTTGCACATCAGCCCAAACCCGAGTTCAAATTAACTGTTTATTTTCCGGCTGCGGCGTGGGCGGGTCTGAAGTGCTCCAAGCACTCTGGACTTTTTACATGGATATTTTACGGATATTAAAAAACAAATATTTAACGGATTTGAGTATAGGATAATTATGTGCTATTTTTTCTAACACCTAAAATCCCTTTATAGTCTTCTCAAAGTGCAGGATGGCTTTATTTGAGCTATTTTATGTGCTTAATTGGTGCTAGCGGGACCTCTTTCCTGCAAGTAAGCTGCGGCTCACTTTTAGCCTTGCAGAGAGGTTTCCCGGAGCAATTGAATTGCAAAACTCTTGCGGCCGTTTTAGATCAAAGGCTTTCCTCCGGCGCGAGCGGCCGCACGAGATAGCAAGGCACCGGCCGCAAGCCTGCCGGAATCCCCGGCCGTAAGGGAATAGAATAGCCGAATAGCTTGCGGCCGGTCCTTGCGGCCCCGCAACGGCTGCGGCCGCTAATAGAATGAGGCCCTAAGTCAATAATGAATTAATTATTTCTTGAATAAATTAATATAATTTACCTATTTGTAATTAATATATTCAGCAACTAATAGTCTGAAGAGCTAACAATCTGTTTATATTTTCTGGCACCATACAATGTACAGTGAGTGCTGTTGCTCTGATAATAAAGTGTAATGAATGTCCCAACTGTGCATTCAACATGGTTTGTGTGCGCAAGGGAAATCTGTTGGTGTAGTTGGTTAAATCGCCATTGAAATTGGTAATGTTATTAATGTGTTACGCGTCTCGTACGTATTTTCTGTATTTTGTAATAGTGTATTTTGTTCGTTGTTTGTGAAAATGCTAAGCGTTTGGCAGTGTTTTGCGTGGTCCGGGGTCTTGTAGCCTTGTTTTATTTTTTTCGGTGGCCATTTTATTTCTCGCTTAGGCGACTTTCGTGTGGCGAAAGTCGTCGTAAACTACTTTCAGCCTAAGGCGAAGCCGCATTTTGTAGTGTTTGTAGGCTAAGTCCGTGTGTTTCATTCCCTCCACTGCTCGCCTCGCTTTGCGAGGCTCACAGGCAATGAGCGCCTTTGGCGCTCATCGCCTAAGTGCTCCGAGTTTAACTGCGAGCCCCGCTATGCAAGGCTCTCTGGCTCTCTGGGTGCATCGCTAAGTCGTACACACCACGCAAAGCATGACGACGTCTCGTAGTTAGACAATTATAATATTTGATAATGAAATAAATTAATGTACTCAAATATAAAGCAGCATCATTATAAATGTCAGGAGCAGATACATTGAAATGGCCTAGAATGTAATATAATATATCACAAATATGATATCAATTAATGTAAGGAAATATACTGTACCTTGTCCTTATAAGTTGCTGTATTTAAGCTACTGCAGGCAAAATGTGAAAAGTGTGAAAAAATATTTCAGTAATTATTATATGTTATACTGTCCAAACATATACAGCTTACAATGTGTTAAATTACGTCAAGCAAAATATATATATATTTTTTTTAATAAATCACTGATTAAATTAATTAATATTAAGCGTTTACCTCTTATCTTTCTATGTATTTTATATAAATCATTAAGAGGTAAGTTAGCATTTCTTGAATTACATGATCCTAAAATGTAGTATTTTGCATTTTATATTTTTTAAATAAATCAATGAATGAATTATAAATTAATAATACTTTTACTTAATATAATATATAAGAAATATTCAATCAATGAACGTAATGAAATATAGTTTAAATCATCCTTCTAAGTTGGTGTCTTTTACTTCATGCAGATGTGTCAGTCTGTTAATACACAGCCACTGCATGCAAATTCTGTGTGAATGTCAAATTGACAGACACCTTCAACGTATCAAATCATATTTCAGTAATGACTATATGTTATACAATACAAAGGTATACAGAGTGCAATTTGTTAAGTAAAGTCAGGCAAAAATATATATTTTAGCATTTTTTTAATTACGTAATCCTAAAATGTATTATTTGTGTTTTTTTCAATTGGTTAATTAATAAATTAATAAATATTAATATTTTACCTATTATCTTGCAATGTCTGTGTTCAAAATCCTCAAGAGCTAACAATCACTTAATAAAATGTGTCCTCTGATAACGTGCAGTCACAAAGTTCAGTATCTGAGGAGAAAGTGAGAAAATTCTGGAAGGTATATAGTATTTATAGAGTGCAAGCGCGAGGACAAACCTGCACATGCGCAGTTTACCGCTTTTCTGCCATTTCATAGTGTAAATTGTAGTTTTAGGAAGTTACATGCTTGATCACTACAAAATGGACGATGTTACGTGCATCGCGATGATCAGCCACGCGGTTCACGTTGTTTGGATAAGTGTTACTTGCTTCGTTGTTAACCACGCCTTGCATCAGAATTAGAGAATAATTACCAGCTTTAATATAAAGCTAAAAGGCTATCTATATTCATTCTTTTTCTCACTCATTTGGAGATCACAATGCTCTGAATAGTGGATGAAATTGCCGAATGACCACATGATGGCGATAGCTTTGATTAGCACAGTCTAATCCAGAGAATTAGCAGAACGACTATATAAGGCACTAGCGACTTGCCCGTCAAAAAATGACGGTCAATAAAAGAAAGGGTTGAAATGCTGTTTGTCACACAATGTGAGTGTACTGTGTGCCTCAACTATATAGACCCCTCTAACACACTAATGAACACATGTAATAACACTATAAGTGTCATGAGGGTCATCCAGGACCCTCATGACCCAAAGTGTAAGCACTACACCATTTTAACCCGGTCACTTATGGCAGTCTATCCAGACCCTCATAAGCCTCTATTTAACCCCATCAGTCCCATAAGGGTATATTATGACCATTATGGGCCTGTTACAACCCAACATTAACCACATAAGTGCCATGACGGTCCTCAAGGACAATCATGACACTAAGTATAAACACTACACTTCACTATACCCACCCAATAAAACATTAAATATCAACTAAACACCCTCTACACTAACCGATTAACACCTACACTACCTACCTATCCCCTAATAACCCCCACCACTCTAATGACAGTAATCTAAAAAACTAAAGTCATCAAAAATCAGAAATCTACATTACATAAAATGAAAAAAACTAAAATCCCCATAAATAAAAAATGTACATTACAGAAAAAAAAACCTAAGTCCCAAAAAATAAAAAAAAGGAACATTACAGAAAATAAAAAAATACATTACAACCCCCCCCCCCACCACAGAAAAAAAATTACACACCTGAAAAGGAAATACATACATAATACATACAATACAATTAAATAAAATACAATACACCCCTATCTAATATACATCCTCTTATCTAATATACATCCCCCTATCTAATATACATCCCACTATGTAATATACATCCCACTATGTAATGTAATATACATCCCACTATCTAATATACAATACTATCTAATATACATCCCCCTATCTATCTATCTATCTATCTATCTATCTATCTATCTATCTATCTATCTATCTAATATACAATAAATACTACCTATATACTATACATCCCCCTATCTAATATACAGTACATGCTATCTCTATATAGCAACCCTAATTCTAAGCTACAATAAAATAATTAAGACCACTTACCTTTGAGATGTTTCTTCAGATCACCAACCTAGGGTAAAAAAGATAAAAAAAATTAATACAACACGTTTACATAAAATAACTAAACATTCTAAATATTCGAAATATTATACTCACCTTTCCAGCATGTCCCATCCCAGCATGTCCCGTCCTTCATCTTTGCCTCTGCGGTGCTGCTCCTGTTAAAAAAAAACATCAGAGTGGGATTTTAGGGTGTATCCCTTTCTGATTGGCTCACACATTGGCACCTCCTGATTGGGTGAATTTGATAGACAGCGTTTTCAACCAATCAGAAGGCGCCATTGCCTATTTTCTTCCGGAAAAGTCTCCGGGAGCCTCATTAGCGTCGGGGATGTCCATGAGTGCGGATGTAAGTATTTTTTTTATTTTTTATACAGGGCGTGACAGAAGAGGAGGCGGAGGAGGCCGGAGACATCGCGGGGAGGTAAGTACAATGTAGATTATGTTTGTTTTATTTTGTTTTTATGTATGTGTATGTGTATTAATCTTATGTTTTTTTTAACAGGTGCCGCTCCGAAGAAGGGTAAAAGAATAAGGACGGGACATGTCGGAAAGGTGAGTATAATATTTAGAATGTTTTGAATGTTTATTTATGTACTGTAAACGTGTTGAACCATTTTTTTTCCGTAGGTGGCTGATCTGAATGGACATCTGCAAAGGTAAGTGGTCTTAATTATTTTATTTTAGCTTAGAATTAGATTATTTTATATATAGATAGCATTTATTATATTTAGCTAGGGGTATGTGTTTTATATAGATAGCATAGAATGTATTGTATATTAAATTGTGGTATTTTTTAGATAGATTGGGGATGTATATTATATAGATAGGATGTATATTAGATTATGGTATTTATTTAGATAGATTGTGTGGTGTATATTAGATAGGGGTGTATTGTATTGTATTTAATTGTATTGTATTATATTGTATATATTTGTATTGTATTATATTGTATTATATGTATTTCCTTTTCAGGTGTGTAATTTTTGTTTTCTGTAGTGAGGGGGGGGGGGGTTGTAATGTTTTATTTTATTTTCTGTAATGTTCCTTTTTTTATTTTTTGTGACTTGGGTTTTTTTATTTTCTGTAATGTAGATTTTTTTAATGAGTTAGATTTTTTATTTTATGTAAAGTAGATTTGTTTGTTTTTTGTGACTTTAGGCTTTTTTATTTTCTGTAATTAGAGTGGTGGGGGTTATTAGGGGGTAGGTAGGTAGTGTAGGTGTTAATAGGTTAGTGTAGAGGGTGTTTAGTTGATATTTAATGTTTTATTGAGGGGGTATAGTGCAGTGTAGTGTTTATACTTATTGTCATGGTGGTCCTTGAGGACTGTCATGGCACTTATGTGGTTAATGTATTGTTGTAACAGGCCCATAATGGTCTTAATATAGCCTTATAGGACTGATGGGGTTAAATAAAGGCTTATGAGGGTCTGTATGGACCCCCATGAGTGACAGGGTTAATTAGCGGTTCATGGGGGTCTGTATTGACCCCCATCAGTTAGGGGGATAATTAAGGGCTTACGGGGGTCTGTATTAACCCCCATGAGTGACAGGGTTAATGAAGGGCTTATGGGGGTCTATATTGACCCCCATGAATGACAGGTTTAATTAGGGGTTTATGGGGGTCTGTTTTGACCCCCATGAGTGACAGGGTTAATAAAGGGCTTATGGGGGTCTGTATTGACCCCCATGAGTGACAGGGTTAAATAAGTGCTTATGGGGGTCTATATTGACCCCCCTGAGTGAGGGGGTTAATGAAGTGCTTATGGGGGTCTGTATTGACCCCCATGAGTGACAGGGTTAATGAAGGGCTTATGGGGGTCTATATTGACCCCCATGAGTGACAGGGTTAATGAAGGGCTTATGGGGGTCTATATTGACCCCCATGAGTGACAGGGTTAATTAGGGGTTTATGGAGGGCTGTATTGACCCCCATGATTGACAGGGTGATAGTGTATATTTGTTTTCTTTTATAACGGCTCTTTTAAGGACCTGTAACCCGTGAATTTTTAATTTTCATTGCATGGTTAATGTGGGGTTAATGCAGGTCTCCGAGCTTATCTCGGATCCCGTGGGGTTAATACGGGTTTCCGAGCTTATCTCGGATCCCTTCTTGGGTAAGTTGTACGTGGCTGGGCTGTGAGCCTCGTTTTCGTTTTTTCCGGCGGCCATTTTTTCTCTTGCTTAGGGGATTTTCGTGTGTCTGAACTCGGGAATTTGGACTTAAATGGAGGTGTAACTTCACTTTCAGAGGTCCTGGGTGCCCCCCCCCCCCCTTGCTATGGCTAAGCTTTTTATGCAGTTTTGTGAGTATTTGGGGTGTTTTTAATATTTTTAGGGGCGTGCAATTCGGCCGTTATGGTCGTATTTTTAGTGCGTGTGGGTGTTTGTTACGTTAAGGTTGGTTCCGAGGTGTTTTTTTTTCCTAAGTCGTGCGTGTGACGTGTTTAACGGCTTGCCATGCTATGCGAGGCTCGCCAGCAATGAGCGCCTTTGGCGCTCATTGCCTCTCATTGCCTAAGTGCTACGGTTTAACGGCTTCCCTTTGCTACGCGAGGCTCGCTGGGCGATGAGCAAACTACGCAAACAGCGTGACGACGAATCGTAGTTGGACAATTATAATATGTGATTCTTGTACGCATGGGTGTGCGTGCCAATTCACCATGTTGCCAAGAAATAATTTGTGTGGACAGCTGACCAGTGAGGTTACTTTGTGCAGGACATGTGACCTTACTGACCAGTAAGAAGTAAAGAACACGAGTATGGGGGTGGTATTCAAATACAGCAATAAAAGAAGCATACCAGGCCTTGGTTCTCTCTCTTAACTTTCTCTGTGATGGTCTGGTAAAGTATCATGCTCTCATACACACACATGGACATAATTGGTAGCTTGAGAATGCCTTTTCTGCTAAGTTAAGAGATGTTGTTCCATAGTATTATCATGTATTATTAATATATTCGTATTAATTACTGTATTTTTATAAATACACATTTGTAACCTTCAATCTGTAACGCCTCTTGAATATATATATATATGTTTTTCTGTAGTAGGCAAGAATATCAGAGGATGAGATTAGAATAATTATCATTATTATTATCATAATTAATATTATTATGAATAATAATATTGTAATTAATTAATTACACCCGTTTTATAACAGTTGATGGCGAGTCTGCCCATTTTTATTACTGTGTACATTCAGTTGCATTTGGGGGGATATAATCCAATGTCTCTTTGAAGTTACAAGTGAACTTAGTGGACGAAAAATTTAAACTGTGAGAATTAGTGATATTGTCGAGCTTTTTCTACGAAGAAAGTCGTTGGCCATGGCGTTTTTGTTTTTGGGATCCAGAGGCACCAGAGTGAGACCCGATTGGAGTAAGATGGACTTCATTTCTGGGGATCCATTGGTATCCAGACGGAGAAATCAAATTGGCTTGCACACCTTTTTTGATTAGGGATCGTGCTGAAGACACATCAAAGTGTAAGTATTGGTGATAATTGCTAAATATGCTGAATGTAGTGATTTTGAACCAGTAATTGTTGAAAATGATAGTATGCTTAGCAGAATAAATGATTTGTAGTTACAATGTGAAAAGCAAAATAAGCAAATTGATAATAAGAAATGGTTCTTAACAAAGGAGAGAAATAAGTTACAGAATTGTATGAAATTGTTAATGTGTATCAAGAACCAGATGAATCACATATATAGTTGTGAGCGTACGAGTTGTTGCTAACGTTTGCGGGCTCGCGTAGTGAGCCGCAGCCCTCGCAAAGCGTAGCGAGGGACGTGGCTCGCGCAGCGAGCCGAGGGCCACGGGCGAGGGCCTCAGTTGCTGGCATGGAGCGCCGAAGGCGCTCCTTGCCAGCAACTGCGACCCTCGCAAACTTTACGTTGTAACGCAAACAACACGGCACACCAACTGCGACCCTCACAAAGTTTACCTCGCAACGCAAACAACATACGAGACACGTTAACACTCATTAGGACCTCACAAAAATCGTCAACAACTCGTGAACATTAAAAAAATCAAAACACAATAAATACACACAGCACATAGATAAAAAGCTTACCTACAGCAAGAGGGAGCATCCAGGACCTCAAAAAAGCAACTTACACCTTCATTTAACTCAAAATAAAAGAGTTTCGACACTAAAAAATTCTCTAAGCGAGAGAAAAAATGGCCACCGAAAAAAACGAAAACGAGGCTACAGCACTCTAAACACGCAAAACACCACAAGAAACTCGCAAAACATCACAAAAGACCTACAGATATTCCGCTAAGACGCATACCACACATTACCCGCCATTTTACGACAATGCGGAAGTACACAACTACTCTAACGGTTTGGTCTCGCGCACGCACACTATTACACTGCACGCATTCAGCACGCTTACACAGCAGCTCCACACCACTAATGCTGCACCAACATCAAAACAGATTGCAGCTCTTCAACACAATGCTTCAAAATACGTAAAGTATATTCATTTATTAATGTATTATAGATTTCATTATTAGACACCAAACAGCATTAGCTACTTTACAATTTCATTGCCGTCATTTTTTGATGGGCAATTCTCTAGTATGGCTACAATAGGGAGTATTCCAGTTGCAATGGTTACAGAAACTAGCCAAGGAAATGACAATGGTCCAAAATGTGAATATGAGAATACTTTGAAGATAATTATCAGGCTAGGTGAGAATTGGTAGCTTCACTTAGAGCATGTTTATCTGATCAGCAACATCCAATTGCAGTAATTGATAGTAATAAGCCAGCTTGTACATCACAGGAAAAGGGTGGATTACATCTTGTGGATGAAGAGCAACAAGTAACAGAAACAAATGATGTAAGGGACAGTTCTGACGTTAGTAGGAATATACCAGACTTAACCCCTCACATAGCAAGATCTCACCCACAAAGTTTAAGACAAGTACATTCAACACCATGTGAGAGACATAGAGAGAGGGATTCTGTAACATCACAAGCCTCTGCAATAATTAGGCAACAAGAACGAGATAAAATAGTGAAACAATTGATAAAGTTTAAACCACTATTCCCACAATATGATGCAAAGGTAGTTGTGTTGTCCAATATGTCTAATTAAGTCATCTGTGAAGCAATACATGCTTTCACCTAAAGAGGCATGTGTTATGTTAAAATTGTCGTGTCCAGGAGGTCTAGCATCTAGATTAGAGGCCCCAGTTAGTGGTCCAAATGATATCAATAAAGATTGCTTTAAAGAAGACAAATGGAGTACAGAAGGTGATAGGCTGAGATCTGTATCTAGGTTAGTCACAGGGAATAGAGACTTAGATAGGCATTCCCTTGCTGAGATGAGAGTAACTGTACAGGATGACCCATGGGTGTTTGCTTCTAAATTTGGGCAAGTGTACAGACTCACACATAGAGTGCCCCCATCATTCTGGATGTTTCTGTCTTAATGGGGTGATTTCAGGCCATGATACTAAATCACTCATTGACTCAGGTACTGCACTGACTTTAACAGATTTGCCACTAAGTCCCCCAAATGGAGCAAAACATACATTTCTTGTGGAATTTGGGAATCCCAGTCCCAGGTTTTTCCCATAGCAACAGTAACTGACATTAGGACATGAGTGGACAAAGGAAATTACAATTTGGCAGAGTAGGAATGCAGAAGGTATTTTATTGGGTGCTGATGTTATTAGAGCAGAGGAGATGATAGTTGATCTGTGTAACAATGTACTGTGGATGGATACTAGAGGGAAGAAACCAGTTATGATAGATGAGTCTTCCTTGAGTCCATTCTGATCTAAGGAAATTGGTTTTGGACTACCCTGAACATATGGGCCCAACATAAAATGACTGTGGAATACTGAGAGAGTAGGCTAACCTTTTTCTTTTGTTACAGAACCAGCAAACTCTCCCTAGTGGGTACTCTATGCAGGATGGGTTAATATGCTATAGTAGTCCTACAGAGTCACAGGGGAAACTTATTTTTTGTAGTCCCAAACAAGTCCCAAAATTTGCAGAGAAAAATTACACAGCAAACTCGCTCTTTTTTGGGACATATTGGTCACAGTGCCATAGAATACCATATTAGAAATATTTTTGGCCAGAGTTAGCAACATCAGCTCTACAGTGTATTCAGGAATACCTTATCTGTGCTCAGATAAATCCAAGCCCTAATGGACAAAGGGCAATTGTCCAGAGGGTACCAGTAGCTGATGGTCCCTGGAAATCTATTTAGATTGATTTTATAGGCCCCCTTCCACTATCAAAGGGTGGTCTTAGATATGCCTTAGTCATTGTTTTTAAATGGGTTGAAGCTATTCTATTCCTCTTAGGCGTGACACTGCACAAGCTCCTGCAAGAGTACTATGGGAACATGTGTTTTCAAGGTGAGGTTTTCCTGAACTCATTGAGTCAGACAGAGGTACACATTTTACTGTGCAGATAATGTAAAGCCTCTGTGCCCTACTGGGAATACAGCAGATAATTCCATGTTCCGTATCATCCCCAATCCTCGGGGTATAGTAGAAGGCATGAATCGAACCATTAAGTCTAGGTTAGCCAAAATGCTTACACAATACGGTAATTATTGGGTTACACACCTACCAACAGTTCTAATGGTTATTAGAGCTACACCAGGGAGGCAGATGGCACTAGGCCACCCAGGTTATCCTCAATTTTCCACTCCCCTGAGAGTTGTCCACTCTGCCAAATTCAGGAGCAGTTAAGATAACTGCTACATTTTGCTGCCTCTAATATGGTCCCAACTGTATGTAAAGTGTCATCTAAAACTCAAACTCTATGGGATGCAAATTGGGAGGTTCCCTATGTCATTCTAGATACATTAGGTACTACAGTGCTTAAGGTAATAAGATCAAACACCAGAAAAACCAGAAGGCAACCTGGTCACAAATGGGTCCATGTGGACCAATGTAAATTGTATAAAAGGGCAGAAGTCCCAGATGTAGATATTTCTGCTAAGAACTGATACTTGTTTGATCTTTTCAGATTTGGCAACGAGAAGTCAACAAGGAAGATGGAAATGCATTTATTTGTCGGGATTTTATCGACAATGATATTCATATTCATAGGAAATTGATGGACCACAATCTACCTCTTCCACAAGGTAAAGAAGATCAAGTCATACACAGACGATCAAGGCATGGACAAAGATATGGGGCAATGACAATTTGGAAGAACCATGTTTTGATCAACTGACTTTAAGTGGGGGTGGGATTGTGGACATTGTTGGGACAAAAAGACATAATAACATTAGTGGGTTTTGGAGGGACAATCTGGGTAATAAAAGGAACTGAGAATGTGAATGGACAAACTGGGGAAAATTAACTATAGGTCTGATAGGTGAAGGTATTAGGTTTTCCCTTAATTTTCAAAACCCTGTTATGTCCATAAATCGGCAAGGGTATATCATAACAAATGTGATCACTGAGAACATGACCAAAGAAGGTGTAAAATTGGAGGTAGTGGGATGCAACCTTGGTGGACAAGTGAGGGTAACATTAAAAAATATAAATGAGGGGAGGGAACCTACAACAGTAGCACCTCATTTGCCTTATTCTACTACCCTTGCTCCACCAAGGGTGGATAACTATGATGACAATCCCATGTGTGGGGATAAGAAAGTACTTTCCAGTGGTCCCTTTCAAATTAGTTCCATGAACCCCACACCAATATTGAGGGATGCTACATTTCATCTGATTTCATGGAGGATAAGGTTGACAGATTGGCTAGTTTCTAAACACTTTCAAAATTGTTCCACAATTACAGCTACTATGGAAAGGTCTTTAATTAGATGGTTAATGGCTACCAGAAAAAGAAGTAAGAGGGATATTGTGTATACAGTGTTGGGAGGTGTAGGAAATGGTCTAGGGGTTGTGAATTATATTGGTATTTCCAGTCTGACTACTTACAGTCTGATGATTTGTTACACACACAACAAACCATTAATACACTTGTAGAGGGACTGACAAAAGCAGTGATAGATATACTGGTTCCTTCTACATAGCATATTCAGGAGATATTGGTAGCGGTAATTCAAAGGTTCAGGGAAGTATCTTGGGATTTTGTATGTCTTTCCATGCAAACCGAGCTATCAACTGATTTTAAGATGATGGTGCAAGCTATGGATAATAACCATACCCCTTTGGGAGGTTAGCAGTGTGGTGTATCACCAAATTAATATATATAAATATTACACAAGGTTCGTCTACATTAAAAGGTATTTATTAAAAGGCAACAACACAATACTATAAATGTATCACAAACACACAGCCCAGACCCACGGAGCAACACCCCTTTTTAAATCTATCTACCTATATAATCCCCTTCCCCAAACGCTTGATCTTACCCACGGTTAGACCATCGCCATCAGTATACCATCAACCATCACCAACACCATCCAGGAAGAAAACAGGAAGCCACAGCAGTTTCCTGCCTGGATATACCCTTAGTTGCATCACTTCCTCCAGCAATTGTGGGAGGGAAGCAAAGACTCCCAGCCCTCCCACTAGACCTGTTTAAGGAGGTCCTGAATTACCATGCAAGGAAGACAAGTTACCACAAGCAGCAAGCTGAAATTAACAGGTTTGTTTCTGACCACAAAGCGTTATGGGTGTTGGCTGTGTTGCATGGGAAATATATGCAGAGCTAATTCACTAGTACCAACCAGGGGACCATACCAAAACATTTACCATATGACATCACTGGGAACTCATGTTTTACATCATGAGTTAGAGTTTCACAACTTCATAGTAAATGGTACCACCATAGAACAAGTAGATTTGGAAGGTTGCATGAGATTACCCACCAAAATCTTATGTCTACCCAATCAGGTTAGAACAGTATTTGATTCATACTGCCAAGGGTTTGTAGAAAAGGTTGAACCCAAATATATGGGCTATCTATATTTGTTCTTTTTCTCACTTATTTGGAGATTAGAATGCTCTGAATAGGGAATGAATTTGCTGAATGACCACATGATGGTGATAGCTTTAATTAGCACAGTCTAATCCAGAGAATTAGCAGAACAACTATATAAGGCATTCTTGTATGCATGGATGTGTGGGCCAATTCACCATGTGGCCAAGAAATCCTTTGTATGGTCAGCTGACCAGTGAGGTGACTTTGTGCAGGACATGTGACCTAACTGACCAGTAAGAAGTACAGAACATGTAAATGGGGGTGGGATTCCAATACATGAAGCATACCAGGCCTTGGTTCTCTCTCTTAGCTTGCTCTGTAATGGGCTGGTAAAGTATCATACTCTTATACACATACATGGACATAATTGGTAGCTTTAGAATGCCTTTTCTGCTAAGTTAAGAGATGTTGTTCCATAGTATTATCATGTATTATTAATGTATTTGTATTCATTATTGTATTTTAATAAATACACATTTGTAATGTTTAATCAGTAATGCCTCTTAAATATATATCTGTTTTTCCATAGAAGGCAAGAATCTCAGAGGATAAGATTATAATAATAATTATTATAATCATAATTAATATTATTATGAATAATAATATTGTAATTAATTAAACCCATTTTTTTACATTCGGGATCATCTGTACTGTCTTGTGTTACTGTGTTTTGGCTCCTTTTTATGTAATTCGTCCTCGTTTTCATATGTTTACATTTTTCGGCTGCCATTTTGTTTCTCGCTTAGGCGATTTTAAATCTCAAAAAATCTGCAAATATGCCTAAAATTAACTTGCAACCTCACTCACAGGATCCCTGGCTCTCCCCCTTGTGCTGCGTGTGGAAGTGAATTTGAATTTGTTGTTTTTTCGTGGTCTTTTCAGTTGCGTGGTTCGGGCCTATGGCGCTCATCATGAGCCCTGCAATGAGCGCCTTTGGCTCTCATAGCAGCCTAAGTCCTGCGGGCCTCGCAGTCCTTCGGTGCTGTTTGCATCCTAAGCCCTACACCGATGGCGATGAGCACCTGCGGAGCTTATCACGAGCCCTGCAATGAGCGCCTTCGACGCTTATTGCAGCCTAAATCCTGCAGGCCTCTCAGTCACGTGCCTCAACTGCTCGCCTCACTTTGCAAGGCTCGCAATTGCATTGCGCAACTGCTCGCTTCGCGAGGGCCGCAAATGCGTGACCAAAATCACAAACGTTCCGAACATTCGCAAGATTCACAACTACAGCATATATGTGATTAGAAACTTCCCTAAAAGTCCTCCACTGGGTATATATCACTCTGGCCATATAGAGTAAAAGACGGCTTACAAAAACCTAGGACGAGGAGGAGGTGAACAAAAGGTTTAGAGAGAAGGAAAATACTTTGTTTGATTTCACTGAAACAACCCTCACAAGCAGATGAGAGGGGCTTGCGGTTCTGATGCTGGTTACGGCTCATGGGACGATGGAGAGGCTTAACAGAGTTGAGACTGGATAGAGGTAGGAGACAGAACTGTAGAAAAAAGACAATGAGCCTCATTCAATTTGGAGGCCGTAGCTTATGAGATGTAGGCCGTATGTCTGCGGGCCTCCTGCGGGACTGCAGCATCCATGATTTACTTTCAATTCGGCAAGACCACAAGTAAGGGGCCGATAGCAAAATTTGTAGACCATGCCATCGTATGTAGCATTTGCAAGCTTGAACATGATCATTTAAGCAAAGCTGTAACTCCAGAGTTAGAAAAAGCCAATGGAAACAGAGATTGTCATTATAACATCAATGAAAAATGGAGGTTGGATTTCAAAGTCGTACGGGCTTCAATTACAAGTTATGCTCGGACCCACATTCCTGAAATATTGCAATATTGATAAAGCCATAAATATGATATTCTATTACATGCGAGTTCCATTATATGTATTAACACATTGATTGCCAGGATCAATATAACACGTAAACTAAACATGAAAAAAAGTATTTTTGTTTGCAGATTTGCGAGCTTGAGGATATTCTGTATTAAAAGACCTAACATCACTTTCCCTTTTATTAAAAGTACATTAGTGTGTGTATATGTGCATTTAAAGAGCTCTGGACATGTCTAATCCTCCTTGGAACCCCTAATTTGTGGAATCATTTTTGCCATTTGCGGCCTTGGCGGGGTGGTTAGCGAGGGGGAATCAGAGCAGTTGAATAACGATTTGCGATTTTAGCTATCAGAGCTCTTGCGGCCGTGAAAGATCAAAGGCTTGGAGGGGCATTAACTTGCAATGGTAACCATTGCAATGAATCGGAGGCTAGAGCCAGTAACCCTATCGGAGCCCGCAAAAAGATGCCAATTGAATAGCGAAATAAGTTACGGGCTCCATTTCCAAAGCTTGGATCTCCCGATGCCTCAATTGAATGAGGCTCAATATTTTTTTAATTATTTATTTTTTTATTTGATGTTTTAACTTACTTGATTTTTTATTTCTTTTCTCTTTTTTCTTTTAATCTGTCTTCTTCCCCTCTTCTTTATTACTTTGCCCTTACACACTTTATATTAATTAATTATTCACCCTGGATGAAGTTGATTTGAACATCATCACTAAAAACACTTTAATAGAAAAAAGAAAAAAATAGGACATAATTTATAAAGTACGACAAATGTTTTAATATTATTGCTTTGAACAAAGTGTTACAGAGAAATATTTATGTTATAACTGAAAAAATATGTTGAGGAAAAAACTAAAGCTTTCTAATTGCTATAATAGAAATAGTTTCTTAGCAGAGAACATATACATTTTCTGAAATTTCATAATATTGCTACACACTATTAATTTTTTCTACTCTTAATTTGTTGATTTAATCAATTTACCTGACCAATTATCTTCACCTGCTTACTATTCCTAATTATTCCTCTTGATTTATCTCTCTGTCACAATGTTTCTCAGACTATCCTCCTCATTTTCTCCTTAACATGTCGCCAACAACTTAACCATCACCTTGCCTCCTCTAGTGCCCTCTTCTTTACCCCCATGAGCTTCTCTCCTTCCTCCAGTCAGTATCTCCTCCATCTTCAGAAGTTCATAAGCATAAATGTTTCTACAAGTCCCACCCTCATCTCCAATCACTCTCGCTGCTTATTTTGCTGGCAGCAGTAGATATATCTGCTAACCCTGGCCCCTTGTTCATTCCCACCTTTTATCAACTACGTTAAACCCCAGGGCAACAAACACTCAAAACCCCCATAACTTAATACCCATCACCTATTACAAACCTTCCACTTTGCCCTTCTCATACGCTCTCTGGAATGCAATATCTATTTGCAACAAACTCGCTTTCATTCACGACCTGTTTATTTCTAACTCCCACAATCTACTGGCTATCACTGAAACCTGATTTACTTCTTTAGACACTGCCTCGCCTACAGTACTTTCATATGGTAACTTTCATTTCAGTCACACACCTAGGACGAGAATAAGCAAGTTGGAGGTGTGCGTATGTTACTTTCTTCTCGCTGCACATTTAACTGCATTCCCCCAGTTCCCTTCCTCCAATTCTCATCTTTAAAAGTTCACACAATCATTCTCTTCTCACCCATCTCTATGCAAGTTCCTGTCATCTACTGGCTACCAGGACCAGCCTCTCAATTCCTGGACCATTTTCTTGCCTGTCCTCCTCACTCCTCCAACATACCTTCTCTTGTTCTTGGTAATTTCAGCATTGCCATTGACACTCCCTCCTCCCCTACAGCTGTTAAACTACTTGCACTTACCTCTTCCCTTGGCCTCTCACAATGGACAGAATCCCCAACTCACCATAATGGCCACTCCCTTGACATCATTTTTACAAATCTCCTATATCCAACCTTATAATCTTCCCACTCCCTCTTTTTTTTTTTTATTCAATTTTTTCCTTTATTTTGTTTATAAATTGAAAAAAACATAACATGAATAAACATATAACGTTTGAAGTAATACAAATTGCAAACAGTCGAGAAGTTTGTTTCAGAGTTCCCTTACAACTAGATTTCAAAACATACGTAACATTCAAACTTGGACCAGCCTAGAAACAGTACCTGAGGACCTAGAAGGGTCCTACCCTAGCGGCCCTTTGTGTTGTTTTGTGCAGAATTTGTGCCTTTACTAATAGATGAGTGAGAGTTTTAGAAATAGAACTAACCTCCGAGAGGATCCCGCAGCGTCCAGGTGTCCCAGCAGGAGGCCCAGCGTCTGTATTTCCCGTCTACTTCGGCCGATAGTGAGCTCATGTTTTGTAGGTATCCTATTTTTTGCCTCACCTCAGTGTTCGATGGAGAAGTGGCTTTCCAGTGTTTTGCGATAACACATCTGGCTGCTAGAAACACCTGACTGGTCAAGAACTGCTCATTTTTTGAAAGACCCCTGATCGGAAGACCCAGTAGGGCTTCGCTTGGGTTCTGCGCTAGACGTGTCACCCATAGTTTTTCTAAGGTGTCATAGGTAAAATCCCATGTTTGGTGAATTTTGGGGCATTCCCAGAGCATGTGTAGCATGGTGCCTTCATTGGGGCACCCTCTAGGGCACCTGGCGGGGTATGCGGGATTTGCACGATGCAGCCTAGTCGGAGTGAGGTACCACCTCATTATTGTTTTATAGGCGTTCTCCTTAAGTGTTATGTTGAGAGAGACATTGTTTGCTTGTTTTAATATCTTAACCCATTCCTTGTCTTCTAACGTAACCTGTAAGTCTGTTTCCCAAGCTATTTGGTAGGGGAGTTTGGCGGGAGTATTGGTGTCAGAGAGTATTTTGTAGAAGGTGGAAATGTTACCTTTCCCCCCAGGGTTGTTGAGGAAGCATCGTTCAGTTACCGATCTGTCCCTAAGACTATTTAACTTATTTGTGGGTGTGAGCTCCTCGTTGACCCCTATCAGATTGAGCCATTCTTTGGGGGGTGCATTGATCGCGTTAACGGAAATTGGTAAGGGGAATTCTCTATTTATATCCCACATGTCCGCTACCACCATTAGTTTATTGTCTATCCACCAGCTTATTTGGGTTAGTCTGTCAAAGCGATAGTCTTTGTGTGGGGACCAGAGGGGTGTCAATCCTGAACCTTCTTTCAAGAGGTTGGATTTCCTGTTACTCTCTCGCCAGATCTTTATGGAGTTGTCTATACAGGATACCAGCTTATCAAGTTGTAATTTGTGGTGTAGGCTCAACCATAAGATTTGGGGAAGGATTAGATGGTGATCTCCCAAAACATGTCTCTCAATTTCCACCCAAACAGGGTAGTTGTCTTTTTTATGCCAATTCGTCATTTGTGCTAATCTTGCAGCTCTGTAAAATCTAAGTAAATCTGGGAACCCCAACCCACCTTTTTGTTTTGGGGCGGTCAGCGTGGCTTTATTAATTCTGTTTTTTTTGTAACGCCATGTAAAGTTATTCAGAGTTTTTTGTATTAATTTAATTTCCTTAACATTAATCGGTGTCGGAATCGTTCTGAATAGGTATAGGATTTTGGGGATGACATTCATTTTAACTGCATTAATCCTCCCTAACCAGGAAATATTAAGAGAGGACCAGTTGGTTATGTCTGCTCTTATTCTTTTGAATAGACGTGGGAAATTAACCTCATATATTTGATTTAGTGACTTTGGGATATTGATGCCCAGGTATGTTATAAATGTGGGAGCCCACTTGATGGGGAAATTGTGTTTTATGGATTCTACTAGCGCTTCAGGTAAGGTGATATTGAGAGCTATACTCTTGTTTGCATTGATTTTGAAGCCCGATATCTGGCCAAATTTGGAGCTGCATAAGATTAGGGAGGCTGATTAATGGATCAGATAACGTAGTCATGATATCATCAGCAAAGAGACTTATTTTGTATTCTTTTCTACCCACTTGCAATCCTCTAACACTGGGGTGGTCCCCAATGGCTGCAGCTAAGGGTTCTATGCAAAGTGCAAACAGTAGAGGAGATAGAGGACACCCCTGTCTTGTACCTCTGAAGATGTTGATCGGGAGGGATCTAAATCCTTGATAGGAAATAAACGCTTTTGGGGATTTATATAGGGCCATGACCATCCAGTAGTGTTACAAGGGAACACTGAGTGGATTCGCCCTTCGTGTAAACCTAACAAAGGTGAAAAGCCCATAAGGGACACTATGAGTCACATAAATCTTTTTATAAGAGTGTGACGACTCTTGTCTGTAGCTAGCATTAACTAGGAAATTCTAAGCAGTTGTCTTAAGTGTAAAACAGAGTACCAAAAAAGGTGTTAGACAAGATAATATATACTGTACAATGAAGAAACAAAACGGTCTTAGAGGTTTGAAGCCTCTCTGTGTCTGTTGGTCCCTCTGTCTGGAGGTCTGCCGGTCAGAAGGTCCAGGGTTCTCTGTCGGAACTTGGAGTCTCGGCTTCTTTCTCGTACTGGGCGGGTGCCTGATGGGTCTTTGGCGGCCTCTGGCAGCTGAATGTCCCATGAGGATAGCAGGTTGATTCCTTCCTCCAGGGATTTTATGTGGAAAAATTTGCCATCTCTTGCAATGGACAGTCGAAACGGGAAGCCCCAAGAGTATTTCCACCCATGTGAGAGAACACTGTCCAGGACGGGTCTCATCTTCCTCCTTTTGGCTAGCGTAAGTTGAGAAATATCCGAGAATATGCTGGGCTGCTGCCCGTCAATGGCCGGGATTCCTTCTCAAGAGGCTCTCATAAAAAGGTATTTTGTTGTATAATAGTGGAAGCGGGCAATAATGTCTCTGGGACGATCTGGCATCGTGGACTGGCCACCCAGTGCTCTGTGCACCCGGTCTAGACGGTATTGTTCAGAGTTCATGTCTGGTAGGAGGAGTTAACACAGCTCCAGCAAATATAGATGGCGATCAGTCACCGACTCCGGGACATTACGTAGTCTGACGTTCTGCCTCCTTGAGCGATTCTCTAGGTCCTCTTGAACAGACTGCTGAGATAGTTGTTCCTCTCTCAGGGCCGTGATATCAGCCTCCAGCTTGCTGTGTGCCTCTTTGAGGTCATTATATTTTCCCTCTAGTGTAACAGTCTTGGAGTCCACTTTTATTATTTCGGCTGATAGGTCAGCTGCCACCTTTTGGATCTCAGCTTTGACTTCTTCGCGGAATGATAATATTAGGTCTTTCAGATCCTGAATATCGCTCTTGGTGCTTGGGGCTGAGTGTTCCATGGCTGTTGGGGTGGGAGTTTTTACTGACCCCTGGTCTTTTTGCTTAGAAGGTGGAGAGACCTTTGGAGCATAATAAAATTGTATACTCTTAGTGCTCTTGCGAGTGGCCACTCCAGCCATATCCTATGGCGTATGTTGTCGTCACTTTTCCTTATGCCAGTGTCCCTTTGAGGTGGGCTTTTAGGAACTCTTACATCTCAGATTATGCTGATTCTGTTTTGTAAAGGTGGGGTCTTGGTGATGAGTATAGACGGACTGTTGTATTGCTACACCTCCCCTCAGGCTTGTAGTCATACCCTGTCAGACCTATACACTTCTGTGGGTCAATGTGTAGTTTCTCTATTGTCCACCTGGGGTCAGTGTCTGCTTGCTGAGAGTTCAGAGTCAGGGATCTGCTTCTAAGCACAAAGCCTCTGAGACAAACTTTTGCTTTGTTTGAAATTCTCTTTCGGGACAATAATATGTTTTATAGTGAGGTTATAGACAGTTCTCTCATCAAGGCTGGTGTTATAGCAGTTGCAATCTTTTCTGAAAGAGGTGGGCACACTTCTTCTAGCCCTGCAGGTTTATTGAACTGAATCCCTTTGGTGCTGTTTGTGGGAAAGTAGCAAAAAGTCCTGCATAAGCATTAGCTGGTAGGTTGTAGTTATCCAATAATTGTTGCAAATGGAGGGGATTCTTGCCAAAAAGTTAGAGTTCCTGCAGTTATATTCTGTGTGCAACTGTGACTATATGGAGATGGTGTTATATTCTGTTGTGTCCAAGTGAGTATTTGCATGGGCTTATGTGCCTGTCTCAGTGGAGTAGGGAAAATGGCTGCCACCCAGACTCCAGACTCCTTCTCCCCAGCCCCTCTGTACTCACATTTTCCCTGGGGGTTGTTGCCAGGTTAGCTTCTGTCAGGGTTCCTCTGGGTTTCTCACTTTCCCCAGAAGAAAGCCCCTGGTTGCAGGCTTATGCGGCAGTTGCAGGTCACCAGGATTTTTCAAGCTTTTTAATCCCACTCCCTCTTTTTGACCACTATCTCCTAACCGACAGCCTCACCACACCTTCCAGCCTATGCCCCTCTTTACACTTAGCTACCAGAACCCACAGAAATTTGCAAGCACTTGAAATGTCCTCTGTGCTGTAACCCCTTCCTTGTCCGCTCACCATCCTCACTTGCCCTGACATTGCCACCACAAATTACAATTTGACTGCAACTTCAACCCTTGATTCTGTTGCTCCCATTTACACAAGTAGATACCCTCGCTCTTTCTTACAGCCATGGCACATTAAACATATGTGCTACATCCAGAGATGCTCTGGATGAATGACTATGGAGGAAGTCTTGCACTCCACTACAAGTTTATTCTACGCTCATATTACTTCTCATCACTTATATCCAATTTAGCCTCCAATCCCAAACGCTTGTTCGCCAAATTCATCACCCTCATCTGCCCTCCAACACTTCCTTCCCCTTCCTGTCTCACAGCCTAAGATTTTGCTAGCCACTTTAATAATAAAATCAAAAACATCTGTAACAAACTCTCCTCTCAGTGTGGCCCTAACTCACTCCTCTTAACAAACTGACAACACCCAGCCTTATTCTTTACCCATTCCCTCATCCATAATGGACACCATTGACCCTGTAACTGAGGATGAAATCTCTAGTCTTCTTACAACTTGTCAACATGATCCTATTCCATCACAGATGATCCCTCTGCTCTCTACCACACGTCTACCAGCTCTCACACAGATTTTCAATATTTCCGTTAACACTGGCAAGTTTTAATCACCTTTAAAACACACCATTATTAACCCATTCTTATGAAACCCTCATCTGATCCAGATCTAATTACCGCCCTATCTCTCTACTTCCCCTGGTTTCTAAATTACTTGAACGTATCATCAACAATCGCCTTTTCCAATTTATTTCCTCTAACTTGCTCCGTGACCCCTTCTAATCTAGCTTCTGGTCCCAACACTCCACAGAGAAAGCTCTCATTAAAGTCACTAATGACTTCCTAAGTGCCAAATCAAAGGGCCACTTCCCTATTCTTATTCTCCTAGATCTCTCCACTGCCTTTGACATAGCTGACCATCCTCGGCTTATCCAAATTACCCACTCTCTTGGCATCTGTGACTCTGCCTTCTCTTGGTTTACATCATATCTAGAAAATCAAACATTTAGAGAGTCCTTCTCTGGCTCCTCGTCATTGCCTCACCCTCTGAATGTTGGCATACCTCCTGTCCTAGGTCTCCTCCTTTTCTCCATCTGCACTTCCTATAGTTATTGGTACCCTAATAAACTCTTTCTATACCTTTCTATACCTTACCCATAACATTTTGAATCTAAGTTTTCAAATTGTTGGTCTTGGTGGAGTTTTTAGAGAAAGCAGGGCCCCCTCGTTATTTGTTATGTTTGTTTTTGATTGTATCTGCTCTGTTTGGCAGTTGGCACATTACAAATAAAGGTTAATAATAATATTAATACTAATGCTAACCTTGTACATCTGTACATTGGTCAAAAGTTTACCAATGCATCAATGCTAACCTAATTTTAAACACAGGTAAGGACATCATTGTCTATGTCAAATCAATTACCACAATATGTGAATGAATGTCACTTGTGCCACATATATAATATATATGTTCATTCCCCTTTGCCTTTTTTGTCTTTTGTTGCCTCAAAACCTGGAATTAACATGGAATGTTTGAGGATTTGCATAATTTAATTTACAGAACATGCCCACAACTTTATGTTTTTTTATTTTTTTTTATTGTGAAGCAAACAACAAAAAGGACAAAATAACAGAAAAAGTCAATGTGCATACCTATTCACCCCCCTAAAGTCAATACTTTGTAGAGCCACCTTTTGCGGCAATCACAGCTCCAAGTTGTTTTTGCCCATTCCTCCTTGCAAAACTGCTCCAGCTCCTTCAAGTTGGATAGTTTGCGCTTGTGAACAGCAATCTTTAAGTCTGACCACAGATTTTCTATTGGATTGAGGTCTGGGCTTTGACTAGGCCATTCCAACACATTTTCATGTTTCCCCTTGTGTTTGGGGTCATTGTCCTGCTGGAAGGTGACCCTCCGTCCTAGCCTCAAATCACTCACAGAGTGGTACAGTTTTTGGCTGCTGAAAAACATCCCCACAGCATGATGCTGCCACCACCATGTACTGTGGGAATGGTGTTCTTTGGGTGATGTGATGTGTTGGGTTTGCGCCAGACATAGAGTTTTCTTTGATGGCCGAAAAGTTCAATTTTAATCTCATCAGACCAGAGCACCTTCTTCCATACATTTGGGGAGTCTCCCACATGTCTTTTCGCAAACTCAAAACGTGCCATTTCGTTTTTTGCTGAAAGTAATGGCTTTCTTCTAGCCATTCTGGCATAAAGACCGAATCTATGAAGCGTACTGCATATTGTCATCCTATGTACAGATACTCCAGTCTCTGCTGTGGAACTCTGCAGCTCCTCCAGGGTTACCTTAGGTCTCTGTGCTGCCTCTCTGATTAATGCCCTCCTTGCCCCGTCTTTGAGTTTTGGTGGGCGGCCGTCTCTTGGCAGGTTTGCTGTTGTGTCATGTTCTTTCCATTTGTTCATGATAGATTTGATGGTGCTCCTGGGGATCATAAAAGATTTGGATATTTTTTTTATAACCTAACCCTTACTTGTACTTCTCAACAACATTGTCCCTTGCTTGTTAGGAGAGTTCCTTGATCTTCATGTCAGTGTTTGGTTAGTGGTGCCTCTTGCTTAGGTGTTGCACCCTCATGGGCATTTCAAAAAAGGTGTGTATATGTAATGACAAATCATGTGACACTTTCACACAGGTGAACATCATTTCACTAATTATGTGACTACTGAAGGTAATTGGTTGCACCAGAGCTTTTTATGGGCTTCATAACAAAGGGAGTGAATACATACGCACATGCCACTTTTCTGTTTTCTCTTTCTTAAAAATAGTTGTATGTATATATTTTTCCCATTTCACTTCACCAATTTAGACTATTGTGTTCTATTTTGTCCATCACATAAAAAATCACATAAGGCTGTAATGTAACAAAATAGGTAAAAAGTCAAGGGGGGTGAATATTTTTGCAAGGCACTGTATATACAGTGGATATAAAAAGTCTACACACCCCTGTTAAAATGTCAGGTTTCTGTGCTGTAAAAAAATTAGACAAAGGTAAATAATTTCAGAACGTTTTCCACCTTTAATGTGACTTATAAACTGTACAACTCAATTGAAAAACAAACTTAAATCTTTTAGGTGGAGGGAAGAAAAAAACAAGGAAAAAATAATGTGGTTGCATAAGTCTGCACACCCTCTTATAACTGGGGATGTAGCTGTGTTCAGAATTAAGCAATCACATTCCAAATCGTACTAAATAGGAGTCAGCATACACCTGCCATCATTTAAAGTGCCTCTGATTAACCCCAAATAAAGTTCAGCTGCTCTAGTTGGTCTTTCCTGAAATTTTCTTAGTCGCATCCCACAGCAAAAGCCATGGTCCACAGAGAGCTTCCAAAGCATCAGACGGATCTCATTGTTAAACGGTATCAGTCAGGAGAAGGGTACAAAAGAATTTCCAAGGCATTAGACATACCATGGAACACAGTGAAGACAGTCATCATCAAGTGGAGAAAATATGGCCCAACAGTGACATTACCAAGAAGTGGAGCTCCCTCCAAAATTGATGAAAAGACGAGAAGAAAACTGATGAAAAGACGAGAAAAAACTGGTCTGGGAGGCTACCAAGAGGCCTACAGCATTAAAGGAGCTGCAGGAATATCTGGCAAGCACTGGCTGTGTGGTACATGTGATAACAATCTCCCGTATTCTTCATATGTCTGGGCTATGGGTAGAGTGGCAAGACGAAAGCATTTTCTTACGAAGTAAAACATCCAAGCCAGGCTACATTTTGCAAAAACACATCTGAAGTCTCCCAAAAGCATGTGGGAAAAGGTGTTATGGTCTGATGAAACCAAGGTTGAACTTTTTGGCCATAATTCCAAAAGATATGTTTGCCACAAAAACAACACTGCACATCACCAAAAGAACACCATACCCACAGTGAAGCATGGTGGTGGTAGCATCATACTTTGGGGCTGTTTTTCTTCAGCTGGAACTGGGGCCTTAGTTAAGATAGAGGGAATTATGAACAGTTCCAAATACCAGTCAATATTGGCACAAAACCTTCAGGCTTCTACTAGAAAGCTGAACATGAAGAGGAACTTCATCTTTCAGCATGACAACGACCCAAAGCATACATCCAAATCAACAAAGGAATGGCTTCACCAGAAGACGATTAATGTTTTAGAATGGCCCAGCCAGAGCCCAGACCTGAATCCAATTGAAAATCTGTGGGGTGATCTGAATAGGGCTGTGCACAGGAGATGCCCTCGCAATCTGACAGATTTGGAGTGTTTTTGCAAAGAAGAGTGGGCAAATCTTGCCAAGTCAAAATGTGCCATGCTGATAGACTCATACCCAAAAAGACTGAGTGCTGTAATAAAATCAAAAGGTGCTTCAACAAAGTATTAGTTTAAGGGTGTGCATACTTATGCAACCATATTATTTTATTTTTATATTTTTTCTTCCCTTTACCTAAAATATTTCAGTTTGTTTTTCAATTGAGTTGTACAGTTTATAGGTCACATTAAAGGTGGAAAAAGTTCTGAAATGATTTATCTTTTCTCATTTTTTTACAGCACAGAAACCTGACATTTTAACAGGGGTGTGTAGACTTTTTATATCCACTGTATATATATATATATATTTCCATATTATATATATACTAGCTAATTGCCCGTCAAAAAATGACGGCAATCAAATCGTAAGGTAGCTAATGCTGTTGTGTGTAATACTAAAATATATAGTAGATGAATAAATGAATATACTTTACCTATTTTGAAGCATTGTGTTGAAGAGCTGACAATCTGTTTTCATATTGCTGCAGCATTAGTGGCGTGTAGCTGCTGTGTAAGCGTGATGAATGTGTGCAGTGTAAGAGTGTGCGTGCGCGAGACGAAACCGTTAGCGTAGTGGTGTACTTCCGCATTGGCGTAAAATGGCGGGTTATCTGTGTTATGCGTGTTTGCGGATTATCCGTCGGTGCTTTGTGGTGTTTTTCGAGTTTCGTGTGTTGTTTTGCGAGTGTGTTGTGGTGTTTTACGTGTTGAGAGTGCAGTAGCCTCATTTTCGTTTTGTTCGGAGCCATTTTTTCTCTCGCATATCAATTTTTTTATTGTCCAAACTCTTTTATTTTTATTGAAACGAAGGTGTAAGTTGCATTTTTGAGGTCCTGGATGCTCCCTGTTGCTGTAGGTAAGTTTTTTATGTATGTGCTGTGTGTATGTATTGCGTTTTTCATTTTGTAATGTTCGCGAGTTGCGTCCGAGTGTTGCGAGGCCATAATGTGTGTGAACGTGTGTGGTATGGTGTTTGCGAGTGTCGTAATGTGTGTGCCGTGTTATTTGCGTTGCGACGTTTATGGCCTCCAGCCCATGATGCCATGTCCCCCCCAGGCTAAGCCTTCATGTCCCCCAAGGCTAGGCCTTCATGGGCCCGATCAGTCAGATCTATCACTATCAGTCAGACCCATCAGACTACTTACATTCATCGAAGCTGTTCAGAAAACGTGCAGGCAGGGCAGACATGGCGGAGGTGAATTGAGATGCTCCAATGAATGTAAGTAGTCTGATGGGTGTAATGGGGCATGGAGTTCTGCTCCCTCTCTCCAGCGGCGGGGTATTGTGGGGAGGAGGTGGCTGCAGGGCCTCAGCGTGAGCAACGGGCTGTACGCTGCGGGCAAGGGCCTCAGTTGCTGGGATGGAGCGGCCCTCGCGAACGCGAGCCCGCAAGCGTGAGCAACAGCCCGTACGCTCACAACTATATATGTGATATATATATATATATATATATATATATATAATGTGTAAATATATATAAAATATAATGTGTGTATATATAAATAAATATATTATATAAATATAATGTATGTATATATATATATATATATATATATATATATAATGTGTATATATATATAATGTGTATATATATAGTGTATATATATATATAATGTGTATATATATATATATATATATATATATATATATATATATATATATGTTGTATAATGTAAATAAGAAGCCATCTAGAGTATATTGATTTCACATAAAAGTCCAGGTCCTCAGAGATAATCCTCCCTACCACAATATTTAAATATATACATTAAATGTGACACATAAACTATAAAAAAACAGTTCTATCTTTCCATTTGTTTTTGCAGAGTGAGAGACAGATTTACATACACAGCTATATTATATATTAGACTCGCCCCCTAATGTGCTGAGTGGCTACTGCTTGTGCTGCTGAGCATTCTGGGACTTGAAGTTTTGTGCAGTGAGTTCTGGTACACCCACTTCCGGTTCTTTATTAGCGTGACGCTAGGGGTCGCGGGCTCAGGTAAATACAGTGATTCAGGTTCCAGTTGGTGACCAGGAGGGGCTCAGTTGCTGGCATGGAGCGCCTTCGGCGCTCCATGCCAGCATCTGCGGCCCTCGCAAGCGTGAGCAACGGCTTAAGCAAGCTTGTATGCTCACAACTATATATGTGATATATATATATATATATATATATATATACATATTATGTTTTCATGTGACAACACTGAAGAAATTACACTCTGCTACAATGTAAAGTAGTAAGTGTACAGCCTGTATAACAGTGTAAATTTGCTGCCCCCTCAAAATAACTCAACACACAGCCATTAATGTCTAAACCATTGGCAACAAAAGTGAGTAAACCCCTAAGTGGAAATGTCCAAATTGGACCCAAAGTGTCAATATTTTGTGTGGATATTATTTTCCAGCACTGTCTTAACCCTCATCGGCAGGGAGTTCACCAGTGCTTCACAGGTTGCCACTGGAATCCTCTTCCACTCCTCCATGATGACATCACAGAGCTGGTGGATGTTAGAGACCTTGCACTCCCCCATCTTCCGTTTGAGGATGCCCCACGGATGATCAATAGGGTTTAGGTCTGGTGACATGCTTGGCCAGTCCATCACCTTTGCCTTCAGCTTCTTTAGCAATGCAGTGGTCTTCTTGGAGGTGTGTTTAGGGTCATTTTCATGTTGAAATGTTGCCCTGCGGCCCAGTCTGGGCAGGGAGGGGATCATGCTCTGCTTCAGTATGTCACAGTACATGTTGGCATTCATGGTTCCCTCAATGACCTGCAGCTCCTCAATGCCGGCAGCACTCATGCAGGCCCAGACCATGACACTCCCACCACCAAAAGTATACATCTATACTGAGTTGAAATAATCCCTAAATTATAGATAAAAGGATGAGGCACAAAGAGCACAAAAACACTGATATGAGATGAAACCCTCACTTTGAATGTAAACAGCAATGCAGAGAGAGTAGAGTAGTCCAGCATCTGACATCATCAGGTAAACGCATATAGGGGGAATCAACACAACCTATTATATAAAACATATATACACATCAAGATATATGTGTATATATGTTTGGTCTGGGCCTGCGTGAGTGCTGCCGGAACTGGGGAGCTACGGTTCCCCTCCCTTTGGAGACTCGGCCACAGGGCAGTATTCCAAAATGATAACAACCCCAAACACACCTCCAAGACGACCACTGCCTTGCTAAAGAAGCTGAAGGTAAAGGTGATGGACTGGCCAAGGATTTCACCATACCTAAACATTTTGAGCGTCTGTGGGGCATCCTCAAAAGGAAGGTGGGAGAGTGCAAGGCCTCTAACATCCACCAGCTCTGTGATGTCATTATGGAGGAGTGGAAGAGGACTCCAGTGGCAACCTGTGAAGCTCTGGTGAACTCCATTCCCATGAGGGTTAAGGCAGTGCTGGAAAATAATGGTGGCCACACAAAGTATTTCTTCAGTGTTGTCACATGAAAAGATATAATACATTATTTACAAAAATGTTAGGGGTGTACTCACTTTTGTGAGATGCAGTATATATATATATATATATATATATATATATATATATATATATATATATATAGGAACATATCAGTGATGCTTTTAACTTAGCATATCTAACTGGACTTTAATACACAGATATACAGCCTTATTAAATTGTGATTTGGCCAATTGAATAGGGCTCTATATAAGCACAGAGGATATTTTTTTTACAGAAGTTTTTAGTTAGTAAACTTCTATCCAAAACCAAGGTCTTCACTAACTAAAAACTTCTGTGAAACAAATATGCTATGTGCTTATATAGAGCCCTATTTAATTGGCCAACTCGCAATTTAATAAGGCTGATAGTTAGTGTTACACAGATTTAATGGCAGATATAAAACAAAAGGCCCATCTTGTGTGCTCATTCTATCAACTTAAAATGCTTACTTTATTTAACCCTCAAGCATGGCCTTCTGCTAATACCAAGAAATGTTGCACTTCATTACTGTGTTATTTATATCCATATTGAGATAGAATAAATGAATGAAATAATTATTTATTAGGCAACATTCTTGGAACATTTCATTAAATAATTTCAATTAGTGTCACTGTCTTTCTAGAATATAAAAAAAACATGCATTACTGTTCCAAATGTTGCTGCATTTCCTAATACAGTCCTATTTTATTTAAAGGCCAATATTTATATACTTGTGTATATACCCCATAAATGCACTTAATAAGTGGCCTTTGTTCACTCTGTTAATCATTTAATGTCTTCTGTGTTAAGGGTCCACAACCTAATTGATCCATAGAACTGTTTGAATAAACCTAATGTTTTGTTTGCATTGTTGGAATTGGGCAACATCTGCAAGCAGGGTTCTTTGACCTTTCCCTGTTTTAGCTGAGTGTGTTTGTTTTCTTCCTCCTCTTTAGAACCTACCCTTCAGTTCATTCCAGCTATTCAAAGAAGGGACTGGCAATGATGAAGTTTCTGTCTACTTTGCTTCTTTGCTCTAATTTTCTATTATGTGCTGCAAATCAAGCTTTGTTGCTTGAAGCAGACTGTGATGACCAGAAAATTTTTGATGTTGTGGATTTAGCACTGAGAGATTATAATGCTAAAAAAGAATATGGTAACCAGTTTGTTCTGTACAGAATCACAGAAGCCAAGATAAAGGTAAGTGAATTTTATACTTTGTGATTGTGGATTAGAAAACAAACAAAGACATATAAGGATAGATGATTAAGAGATTAAGAGATACACTATATTATTTGTGATAATATTATGTTTCTATATTTTAATGTCTCAAATATGCTTAAACTAGCGACTTGCCCGTCAAAAATGACGGGGCAATAAAATTGTAAGGCAGGTAATGCTGTTTGGCCCAGACATTAATTTTTTTGGTGGTCTGAGATCCTTCAGAGCTCATTGCGAGGCTGTTTGTTGTCGTATTTTTTTTTCTGAGGCGCTTTTGCTGGTATTGTTTTGTTGCCGCAGATCTGCTTTTTGCGCTTATTACAAGGCTTTGTGGGCTATGAGCAGCGTTGGCGCTCGTTGTTAGTCGCGCAGTGAATGGCTTTTGTGTTATTGTGATAGTGTTTTTTTTTGTGTATATGTATTTTTGTATGCTAATTAAATAATTAATAAATGAATATACTTTACCTATTTTGAAGTAATATATGCAGGAAGCATTGTGCAGAAGAGCTGACAATCTGTTTTGATGTTCCTGCAGCATACAATGTAGGGTTGCACTGTTGTGGAGCTGAGGTGTAAGTGTCAGCAATGTGTGCAGTGTGTAGTGTAAATAGGCTGAGTGCGCGAAGGAAAGCCGTTAGGGTAGCTGTGTACTTCCGCATTGTGTAAGTTAGTGTTGAAATATGGCGGCGAATGTGTATGTGGTACGCGGCTGTGGCTGATGTAGCGCCCTTGCTAAAAGTGTATCTTGTACCTTGTACGGCTTTTTTAAAAAGCTGTATGTGCTTGGTAGTGTTTTGCGTCTTTAGGGTCCTGTAGCCTCGTTTTCGTTTTTTTGGGCGGACATTTATTCTCTCGCTTAGGGGATTTTCGTGTGTCTAAACTCGGGAATTAGGACTTAAATGAAGGTGTAACTTCACTTGCAGAGGTGCCCCCCCTCGCTGTGGGTAAGCTTTTTATGTATTTTTTGTGTGTATTTTTTGTGTTTTTAATGTTTTTAGGTGCACGCGGTTCAGTCGTTAAGGTCGTATTTTTGCGAGGTCGTAATGTTTTTTTTTCTAAGTCCTGCGTCTCGTATTTTTTAATGCTAAGTCTGTCAATTTTCCGTTCTAAGTCCCGTGGTTTGTATTTTTTTGTGTAAGTCCGTATTTAGTGTTTGCGTGTTAGATCTATTTTGGTAAAGTGCCGCTTGTGTGGGTGTTTGTAACCTCGTGTGAGGCGCTGTAGAGCCTCCACCTCGCGAGGGCCTGCATTTGCGGCCTGCAATGAGCCTTCGGATCATTGCAGCCGACGTTGGAGCAAATGCGGTCCCTCTCTTTGCGAGTGTCCGCATTTGTGGACTAAACTGCGTCTCGTTCTTGCGAGCTCGCTTTGCGAGCTCGCAAAGCGTGACAACTATTCATAGTTTGACAACTATTATATGTGATGATTGTATGTGTGAAGATACACTCCAAACCTCCCTCTCTTCTCTGTCCATGATATGCATCTCACATCTTTCATCATAACTTCCTCTCATGCTCACCTACAGAACTCCTTAAGAATTGTTTACTTCATTGTATTAGACTCTCCTCTAGCCTTCAGACTTGAAAACATTTTCTACAAACTCACCCGCTCATAAAACATACCACCTACGTCCTTATCTCAAGCATCAATTTCTCTATCTGATCCTCATACTTCTCCTTCCATCACGCAATAACATCCAAATCCATGCACCAGTCCCCTCAACTCATTTTTTTCCCCCAATTACTTCTTAGTTTGTAAGCTCTCATGAGTGCAGGGCCCTCGTCTTACCAGCCTTCAAATATATGTACAATTTTGCATCCATTTTTCATAGCAATATGGTATATGCACGAGCCCTAAAAATAATATATACTACAACTATAATATTACAGGTTTTTAAATTTGTTTTAGACATTCAAATATAAACACAAATGTACTACTTCTACTAATATATATATATATATATATATATATATATATATATATACATATATACACATATACATATATTTATACATACATACATATACATATATATATACAGTATATATATATATATATATATATATATATATATATATATATATATATATAGTATATATATAGCAATTATTTCACAAATGGTGGGCTAATAGTGATAGGAGCCCTCCACCGTACAAAGTACAGTAGTACAAATAAGGAATATTACATTAGTGATTCCATTTGAATGTCTAAAAGCTAAGTTAATAAAAACATATTTCCTGCTCAAATTTCTCAAATTTCTCAGAAATACAGTATATGCACTGCACTCTGGGAAAACTGAGCGGGACATGCAAATGAGACCACATAATGCACCCTCACTCTGTCGGTTCATCCCGCAGCGCCAGTTCTGCTTACCAAAAGTGGCCCACTAGGCGCTCGCATTCCATATGCTCATTTTAAGCATATGCTTACTGTATTTCACAGTTTTAGGCATAGCAACGGATGGATTTTTGACACATTTTTGAATAAAACATATTAGAACATAATCAAAATCATTTCTTAATTTTGTTAACCTATTTGTTAAAGAATATAATACCCCTCTCATTGTAGAAGAGATATGGTTCAATAGAGAAGTATGTTTCAGAAAAAGAGGATTGTAAGAACAAGAGATCATTATTTGAAGTTGGAAGATTTAGGGGAAATGTTTGTAAGTCTCTACTTTACAGAAATGGTAGTAGGGACAAACACAGTAACAATGTTCAGGCATGCTTGTGATACAGTTCTTCATTATTAATTAAGCCAAGCTTTTTTAGGAAAATAGACTGTGCAGACTTGATTATCTTACAGTTCTTACTTGCTGTTAGATTTATAGTATACTAGCGACTTGCCCGTCAAAAAATGACGGCAATGTTATTGTAAGTGAGCTAATGTTGTTTGGTTTGTAATAGTAAAGATATAATACATTAATAAATGAAGATACTTTACCTATTTGGAAGCATTGTGTTGAAGAGCTGTGAATGTGTTTTGACATTGCTGCAGCATTAGTGTTGTGGAGCTGCTCTATAAGCGTGGTGAATGTGTGCAGTGTAATACTGTGCGTGCGCGAGGCGAAACCGTTCGCGTAGTGTCGTACTTCCGCATCTGCGTTAAATGGCGGTTTATGTGTGTTGTGCGTCTTTGCGTATTGTCCGTTGTTGGTTTGTAGTGGTTTTCGAGTTTCGTGTGGTGTTTTGCGAGTGTGGTGTTTTACGTGTGGAGAGTGCTGTAGCCTCGTTTTCGTTTTGTCCGTCGGCCATTTTTTCTCTCGCTTATCGATTTTATTAGTGTCTAAAGTGTTTTATTTTTATTTAAATGAACGTGTAAGTTGTTTTTTTGAGGTGCTGGATGGTTCCTCTTGCTGTAGGTAAGCTTTTTATGTGTGTGTTGTCTGTATTTTTTGTGTTTTAAATGTTTGTATGTTGGCGTGTTGCGTCCAATGTTTGCGAGGTCGTAATGTGTGGTAACGTGTTTCGTAGGTTGTTTGCGTTCCTCTTAAAATTTAGCGAGTGTCGGAATTTGTGTGTCGTGTTTTTTTAGTAGCGACGTGAACTTTGCGAGTGTTTGAGGCCCTTGCCCAGTGACCTCGCCAGCAACTGAGGCCCTCGCTTCGCGAGGGGCCTCAGTTGCTGGCATAAAGCGCCTTCGGCGCTCCATGCCAGCAACTGAGGCCCTTGCCCAGTGACTTAGCCAGCAACTGAGGCCCTCGCTTCGTGAGGGGCCTCAGTTGCTGGCATGGAGCGCCTTCGGCGCTCCATGCCAGCAACTGAGGCCCTTGCCCAGTGACTTCGCTACGCGAGGGCCGAAGGCGCTCCATGCTGAAGGCGCTCCATGCCAGCAACTGAGGCCCCTCGCGAAGCGAGGGCCTCAGTTGCTGGCGAGGTCACTGGGCAAGGGCCTCAAACACTCGCAAAGTTCACGTCGCTACTCAAAAAACACGACACACAAATTCCGACACTCGCTAAATTTTACGAGGAACGCAAACAACTTACGAAACACGTTACCACACATTACGACCTCGCAAACATTGGACGCAACACGCCGACATACAAACATTTAAAACACAATAAATACACACAACACACACATAAAAAGCTTACCTACAGCAAGAGGAACCATCCAGCACCTCAAAAAAACAAGTTACACCTTCATTTAAATAAAAATAAAACACTTTAGACACTAATAAAATCAGGTTGAGAAGGGGGGTTGAGGAAGGAGAATGAGGAGGGGGGTTTATAATGAGGAGGGGGGGTTGAGGATGAGGAGGGGGGAGGGAAAGAGACACGGGGGGTTAGAGAGACACGGGGGGGTAGAGAGACACGGGGGATAGAGAGACACGGGGTGGTAGAGAGACACGGGGGGGTTAGAGAGACACGGGGGGGGGGGGGGGGGAGAGTGACTCGAGTATAAGCCGAGGGGGCCCTTTTTAGCCTTAAAAAAACAAATGAAAAACTCGGCTTATACTCCAGTATATACGGTAACTCACAATAACATCTCACAACCTTTTTAATTAATTTAGAACATTTTTAAATCCATGCCACCTTCTGATAAACAATATATCTTCTCCAGCATTGAAATGCAATGCTGTATGGGCATTAACATTAATACTGCAAGGTTTTCTTGTAAAATAGGATGTAGAGACCTTTAAAATGAGAGAATAGAATAAGGAGCGGAATCATAATAAATACAATATGTTAAAGATGCAATGTATCTGTTTCCAAAAGTGATATTAGATATTTTGACTACTTTTTAAAGTTACTCTAAATATTGTGCGTAAAACACTAGCTTGCTTTTCCCTGAACCTTACCCTGCTCCCCACGCATTATTTGCTTTTGATCTGGTACAAGGACAGTGTGGGCAGTAAGCAAAGATAATGCTTGTTTGACAAACTTTACTTCATAAAGAGGTCATTGGAAAGTGAATCTTTTTTTTTATATGAAAATGCTTGCATCAAAAGATTTTTTTATTCAAATTAAAGTCAAATTAGGCATATTTACTTAACATCTGTCAGGTAGTCTCAGGGCCTATATATTTTTGCGGAGTCGATTGTGCAGTGTATGTTGTAAGATATAGGTCCTTTGGTGCACTATATTTTGCCTGCTCTTTATGGCTCCTTTTTCTGAATACCTGTTTTTTCATTGTCTCCAGACTGCCACTTCTAATCATGGACTCTTAGTTGAATTCTCAATTTACTCTTTCTCTGTCTGTACAGTTTCTATGTCAGCTCAGTTTCTTTACCAGTGCTATTCCCAAGTCAAGTGTTGAATATACAGTAATGCTACCTGTTCCATCTAGTCTGGTACAATTCGGTACTTTAAGTCAGACTTTTCATGTCCCCTACGGTCTTACCTGTCTTCCTAGTGACCCGGTTTACCCCTGACAGTATGATGTAGGATTTGAACTACAGTATGTATATTTAACTTTGCCCCTTCTGGATCACTACCATGTCGTGGTGAAGAGCCTTGTATACTTCAATGGTCATGGCAGAGAGTTCAGATAAATCGCAGCCCACTGCAATCCACTCTAGTAATTTTACTAAGATAACTTTATGGACAAGCACAAACAGGGACATAAAGATACGGCGGAAGATGAGCCTCTCAGGTCAGAAGGTACCTACCACATTACTGAGGAAAAGCAGGGGTATGCGTAGCACCTCTTAATATTATATAAATTCTTGAATAGATGCATATTTTGTAAATGCAGGATAACATTAATTCATATCTTATAATCTTAAATTTAGAAAATATTACACATCTGAATTAATTTGGGTGAATTGTTAGAAAGAATGAAATTATCATCAAGTAATTATCCTCAGAAATATCACATATCTATATACAGTCAAATTCTATAAAAGTTCATTAATATTAATAAACCAGTGATCAAACTTTATAACAATATTATTACTCTATACTTATGTCAACATATGTTAAAGTGCAAAAGTGCTTGTTCCATTTTTGGACATTAATGATTGTTGCATTCTACAAAAAATAAACATCATCACTTCATAATTATATCCACATTCATAAAAGTGCATATGTGCTAATTGACACCCTTATTAAATTGCAATTCGGTAAATTTAAAAGGGCTCTATTTAAGCATGCAGCATATTTTATTTACAGAAGTTTTTAGTTAGTGAAGACCTTGCTTTTGGATAGAAGTTCACTAACAAAAAACTTCTGTAAAAAAATGTGCTATGTGCTTAAATAGAGCCCTTTTAAATTTACAGAATCGCAATTTAATAAGGCTGTGAATCTTTAAAGTGCTTCCATCAACACAAGTGATGTTCCCTATTCTCCAATCCCTATTGAAACTGATATGGTGGTACTGAGAGCGCACTACCAACTCCCTTCTTAGTGACAATACTAGCTACACTAATCTTCTAGCTAAGCAATATAAGTTCCTAATGTAATTCCCTAAATTCTGATGTGGCAGAACTGGGGATCCACCATTTACCTCCCCTATAACATAAAATCACCTACACTCAAAACCGATCGCTATTGCAGTGTATAATGCATAACATCTAAATCAAGTTTTAAATTCAATGCATAACTCAAGGCAATTACAGAAAAAGCCATAAGCAAAAGTCAGGCCTGGGAGTGGACACTGGGGCTGGAAGTTCCGTTCTGATGACTTAAGATGCCAAGGCATCAAGGCATTGCTTCAAGATTATTCTACATTCGTCAACTGTGTGAATTACAACAAAATGTGGCAAGTTCTTAAAGTGATGGTAGTACCAGATCATCTCATCTCATCTGCCTCCTGAGGAATCTGTACTGTATATGGACCAAGAAGCCACAGTCAGAACCGAACATGGGACAACAGTATGGTTCACAAAAGGTGTGCTACAAGGTTGTATATTGTTACCTTATTTATTCAACTTATACGTAAAGTACAACATGCTTAAGGCCGGGCTGGATGAATTCAAAGCCAGAATCAATATTGTTGGGAGAAATATTAACAGCCTCAGATATGCCGATGATACTACTCTGATGGCTGAAAGTGAAGAAGAACTAAAAGCTCTATTCATGAGGGTAAAAGAAGTGCAAAAGCTGGCCTGCTGTTAAACGTTAAAATGACAAAGCCATGCAAGGTCACCCAAGATGGGTAGGTCATGGCAAATCTCAGTTCCTGGCAAATAGATGGTGAAGAAGTGGAGACAGTAACAGATCTTATTTTCCTGGAATCCAAGATTTCTTCAGATGGTGACAAGATAGTGAAAAGTAAAGTTATTACACTATCAACAATGGTCTGCATAGTTAGAACTATGGGATGCCCAGTAGTAACATACGGAAATGAGAGCTGGACCATAAAGCAGGCTGAGAGCTGTAGAATTGACGCCTTTGAATTGTGGTGTTGCTTAGAGTCAGAAATGAACTGAAGGGTACAGGTATACCCAGTTTAGCACGATATATGCATTCCAGCGATAAACGGTGCGCTCTAAACCGGAATTTAAATGCCCACAGCATAATATCGGAAGATTTATCGATGATTGGGGACTGCGCGGGGTGGCGTTGTGCAGGGTTTTACTGTACAAGGAAGAGGAGGGCCAGAAGTGCTTAAGAAGGCTGAGAGAGCCCCTCCCACATGAAGAGGAGGGATGGGAGAGGTCCCCTCCCACAATCCCAGGTACAACTGGTCATATATATATATATATTTATATATTATTAGTATTATTATTATAAAACTTTATTTGTAATGTACTGACATTTTCTGTAGAGTAGATATAAGTCAAAAACTATTTTAACAAATTATAAAAGAAAGTCCTGTTATTGAGTTTAAAATCAAGCATACAAAGTGCTTTCTCTAAAGCACCCAATAAGATTGAAAATTCTCAAACTTACAGTCTAGAGTGTATAAGTGAGGTATAGAAAGGGAAGGTACCATATATTGTGCATATTAAGGCTGTAGGTGGTAAGCTTCTTTAAAACAGATGAGTTTTTAATGAGGTTTTGAATGATTTAAGGCAGGAGGATAGTCTAGTGGAGCAAGGCAAGGAGTTCTAGAGAATAGGGGCAGCACAAAAAAAGTCCTGAAGGCAAGAATGAGAGGAGATAAGAGAGGTGGATAGAAGAAGGTCATTAGCACAACGAAGAGGACAGTTGAGAGAGTTGTTAGAGGCAAGAGCATAGATATAAGAGGGTGCATTATTGTTGAGAGTTTTATACACTAGGGTCAAGATTTTAAATTTTCTTCTGAACGCTAAGGGAAGCCAGTGGAGTGACTGACAGAGTGGTGCTGCAGACACAGAGCGTTGAGTATGGTAGATGAGTCTAGTGGAGGGGTTCATTATAGACTGAAATGGAGAGAGATGAGTGATGGGGAGGCCAGCAAGGAGAGAGTTGCAGTAGTCTAGGTGGGATATGATAAGAGAGTGTATAAGAATTTGGTTGTGTCTTGTGAGAGAAAGTGACAAGTGTTGAAGATGCTTTTTAGGTGAAAATTTCAAGATTTAGTGTTTGATTGTATATGAGGAATGTGAACAGCAAAATATATAAGGTACATAATAGGCTATAAGTCCAAGAAAAGACTGAAACATAATTTAAGATTTAATATGTGATATGGGTGATAGGATGTTCAATGGTGCTATCCATGGATATTGGTGTATCCAAGTAAACAGGCTTATTGCCAAAGCTGCGTGTCCTGGTGACCTCAAACAATTTTCCAGTTCCCTTTCTTATCTCATGGTTATACATTGTATTGGGTAAGTGAACAGGATGCTCGCTTTCAACATAGTCAGATGTTCCATCAAGGACCAAGGGTCATAAGTATTTTGACTCAAGGATGGGCCCACCATCAATGTAACAGGGAAGGAAGTGGTAGCCAGCAGAATTAACATAAAATACTAGACAATACCATATAGGTCTCTGTTGAGTTTTGCAGGTTTGTGTAGTATTGTTCAGTGCTCTCTGGCAGGGATATTTGTAATAATGTTAGTATACTTTTGGTATAACTTGTAAAAAACCTCCTGTTGAAACTTAATTTGATGGCCCCACTCTGTAGTCGGAACAGACTTTACAGAAGCCGCTACACCTTTGCACTGATGCTGTGCCTCAGCAGTGACTCGCCAAAGGGATAGATGGCAGTTCAAAGTTTAAGGGTCTTTATGAGGCTTAATAATTTAACATCAAAGGACGGGCCTGCACCTCTGCTCTTTATTTGAGCATCTAAGTTCTGGTGCATATACTTTTGCAATTCTAGTAGTATTTATTTATTATATATGTATGTTATATACCCAGATTTTAATAAGTTCCTTGCTGAAGCTTCTATGGGTAGTTGACCTGTAGGGTTGCCTCTACATTATGTGACAGAAGTAGCTGATCATGAAGTGCCACATATTGGCTCTTCAGCTACTGCTACTATGGCAGTTACCAAGCTCTATTGGTGTAGTTTTGTAGATAAATTACAATAATTAAATATTTTCTATCTGCTACCATAAGAGACATTTTGAAATTATGTGACATTGCAGTTATATATATGATGCATAATTGTCCTGGTTCTTGGGTAAGGTATGAGACATAGTCTCACATAAAATAGGGGGCTGTGTTTCTCCAAGTGGCAAGTAGACCAATCGTCTTGCCAGTGACTTTCGAGGGTCCCTAAAATGTCCATAATCAGGGCATCAAGATAAGTGTGGAAATCTAGTTTTTATATTCATGAGTGACCAAGATACAAAGCAATGATCCAAGATGCAGTTAGGTGCTGCAGAGCTCCAAGTTCCACGATCAGCCAACATGGCCTTCAAACTGGAAGTCCGGTTAAGTGAGAATACTCATACAAAATTCTTGATTATATTGTAGAAGACAGATACTTTCTTACCAATTATAAATGTACCATCTAAGGTACAACATTATATAGTTACTACTTTTAAAATGGTATTGTGTGTATAAAAACCTTATCTTTTACATTATATATTTAATATTTTTTTCTGTGCATATTTTTTTAGTTCTCAGGGTTAGTTTTGCTCAGTATCCTTTGTTTGCAAACAAAATATTTGTAAACATAGGTAGGATAAACATAGGTAGGTTATATGCACAATATAGCCAAATACACTCTTTCTATACAAAGCCTTTAAATTTTATTTGTGAAAGCTATATTCATTAAACCCTGTTGTAGTTTATTGCTACATTGTTAGTGATATTATCATACCATGATTAATTATGTTAGTTAAATGGACACAACAGAGGTTCAATATCTGGTATAATTTAAGACTACTTGTAATAACAAGTATTTATGTCAACTGAATATTAATTACATGTATACATTTTTCTACAGTAAACATAATAAGCCTTTCTAATTCACACACTAACTACAGTCAGTTGTCAGTGCTGATTTCTTGGGCACTTTGGGCCTCATTCTACTGTATTAAGGGCCGTAAAATGGCCGCAAAACTGCAATTCCTTGCGGCCAGCTTATGGCCCTGCGTAGCACTAAGGCTATGCTGCTATTCAAATAGACGGCGCCGCAAGGAGGTCCCCCTTATGGCTGGCCGCAAACTATGCAATTGTCCGCAAGCATTTCCAGCGCGCCCATAAATCGTGTTTCAAGGCTGCAAAGCCGGAAAACTGTAAATGCAAATATAAATTAAAGACAGCGCTGTAAAGCACTGTAAATGATAGGCAACATAATGGGGGACATGATGATTAATAGCAATACTCTCTCAAGCTTGCACATCGCCCAAATCCAATAATTAATTTCAGGTTAATTTTCCGTCCCAAGTCCCGCAGGCTTCAATGACCTCAAAGCCAGTAAATCATTGTTAAAACCCGTACAGGTTCTGAGGGTGAAGGCTGCAAACTCAAAGCATTGTAGAAGCAAATATATATTCAATCCAGCACTGTAAAGCACTGTAAATGACGGGGAACACAATGGTGGACATGAGGATTAATAGCAAAAAATTCTCAAGCTTGCACATCGCCAAATTATAATCTTTGATTTTAGGTTTAATTTCTGTCCAAAGTCCCACGGGCTTCAATGACCTCCAAGCCCTTAGCTCATTATTCAAGCCTGTGTGGGCTTGGAGGGTGAATGTCCTCCAAGCCCGTGGGACTTGCATGATAGATAGAACACGAAGATTGAACATGAAATTACATTTCTTTATTTGCAGATTTGAGAGTAGGGGAATGTTGAGCTATTAATTCTAAGACCAAACATCACTTTCACTTTTAATAAAAGTACAGGATGGCTTTTCTATTTGCTTAAATAGTGCTACGTTTGGTAAGTATTCCCTTTGCGACACCTCAGTGGACCAAGTAACCCGTGGGTCTATTTTACCCATTTACGGACTTGAAGGAGGCTAATCCCGAAGCCGTTGCGGGTCTGATATGCTCCAAGCCCGTGGGACTCTAGACACAGAAATTGAACATGAATTACAAAAAAAAATATTTGCAGATTTGAGTGTAGGGGAATGTTGTGCTATGAATTTTAACACCTACATTCACTTTCACATCTCATCAAAGTACAGGATGGCTTTTTTAAGTGCTTAATTGGTGCTACGATTTGTAAGTAAGAGCCATGCAGAACCTTGTTGGTGTAAGTAAGCTGTGGCTCGGTTTTAGTCAATTACAGCCTTGACGGAAGGGTTCGCGTAGCATTTGAATAGCGACCTGGGCTTTCTTGCAGGTGCAACTCTTGCGGGCGCGTAAGATCAAAGGCTTTCTATGCGGCGGGGGTGGCCGCAAGAGATAACAGAGCGCCAGTCGCAATCCGGCCGGAGTCCCCCGTCACAAGGGAATAAAATAGGGAAGTAGCTTGCGGCCATCTCTTGCGGCCACGCATCTCCTACTTATTATTGATAGAATGAGGCCCTTTGTCTAGTGAAGAATTGTAACATCACACATCCTAGTAAACAGGGAGTTATTCCACAATTTCAATTGCCAATTCATCCTCTGAAGAAGTAGAGGGGTACTTCTCTCGTTTTCAATAAGTAAACAAGTGCCGTGAGATTTAACGTATTACATTATTTAACACATAAAGGGCAAAGCTAACCTAATTACACATACAACAACATTAAACTATTAACCTCAAGAACATATTGGATATATTTTCAATTAGTTATCTTTTATGCTTTTTCTTAACAGCCTGAATATGATGGAGCGACACGATATTTTGTGGGTTATCAAGTTCGAGAAGGATCCTGTGAAGTGCAGAGTGGCAAACAGTGGCAAGAATGTGACTTTAATCCATCCACCGAAGTAAGTCCCATTAAACTGGAATTGTTTCAAGAATCATTGTTTTTTTAGCAATAGTGATAAATGTCTCTGCTGAGCTTTTCATAGATAGATAGATAGATAGATAGATAGATAGATAGATAGATAGATAGATTGATAGATCTGAATTGGATTTATGAGATCATCAAAATTAACTTATAAATTACAGGACCACTGTACACTGAGAAAAATATATATGTTTAAAAAAGTTGGAATTTAAACAAGTTTAATTAGACATGAAAAAAGTAATACCTGGAAGTATCCTTGATACTTTGGTAAAGCTTGTGGGTGTGAAAGGGGCATTTACACTTCTGGAGAGCAGTGCCTGCATCAGCTGCTGCGAGGGATTCCTTTTCTTAAAAAATGGAAACTTGGTTATAACAAACTAATTAAGTAAATGAACAACAGAAGAAAATTGTCAATAATATTTGCTCGCTGTGACCCCAAGACACTACTAATTGCTTTTCATTTTTTTTCATTTGAGAAGTTTTAGTTTTATACTTATGCATATTTAAAAAAACATAACCCAATGCTGTGGTATCACTAATTTTACTGCAGATTTCCTCCATCTGTCTTACATGTTTACATTTTTTGTCATTCTAATTCTTTCCATATCTGGAAAAGGTGAAAAAGATTGTCGCCTAATATCACATTCATCTTACTCTTAATCATGGAATATTTAAAACAGTTATCCAATTAAATTTATATTTTCGTAAGAATTCTTTACTAGTTAGGAATTTTTTATTTTGGTCAATTGAATTATAGATACGTTATATCTGCATTTTCAGTTTCTATAAAGGGTTTGCTATATTTCTCATTTGAGAAGATAATTGCATTGAATACACGTAGTTAAATATTTTATATTACACAATAACTAAATCATACTAAAATTATATTTTGGGAAAGTACTTACCCTTTAAACACATCAATGAAAAATACCAGAATTAATATAACTTCACTGAGATAGATAATATTTAAACATGGTATTGTACGTTATGTCGGATTGACATCAGTTTTGACCTTTATGTTTCTGTTGTCTAGGGGCTGATTACTTGTTCTGCACAGGTTTTCATCAACAAAGAGCTGAACATCAGTAATATCGATTCACAGGACTGCCAACCTGTCCAAGGTATATGACTCATAAAATGTAAACAATTAGTAGCATTCATCACTGAAATGTTCTGTTAGATGTTATGTGCTATGAGTTCAAAATATATACACTCTGTAGGCTACATATTAAGTGAAGAACTGGTTGGCCAACCTCACAAATTCACTGACTCTGGGTTACTTACCTCTGACTTTTCCTTCATCCTTATATTCACTTATGTAACATTACCAAAATGCAAGGCAAAATGAATGCACTCATTTAATTGGTAATTATGTTCACCATTGAAAACGTAAAATCCTCTTGATCTGCCTTACTCTCCCTGACAATCCCATTGTAATCCATTTTGAAAGCTGACTCATCCACAATATTCATCATCTGCAGTTCCACTCTGCCAGTTCCCTTTTGGCTTCCCATATTCTTTCACGTCAGATTCCAAATTCACTAGAATATATGAATATAGTTGTGATACCCAGGAGGGCCCACTGGATATTTTGAGGCGAGCAGTTGAGGCATTGAAGCATGCGGGACTTAGGCTGAAATGAGCACTTAAGCAGCCATGCAGCACTTAGGCTGCAATGAGCGCAAGCTCAGGGAAAATAATATGACCTCGGAAAAATACAAATGTAATCGAAAAAAACACGAAAAACGCGAAAAACAAAAGACATTCACACACAGCACGGGGGGAGAGCCAGGAAGCCTGGGAGAGAGGTTGCAAGTGATTTTGAGCCTTTTTAATGTGTTTTTTCACTCTAAAATCGGCTAAGCAAGAAAAAAAATGTCAGACGAAAAACGTAAAAAATTATGAAACTGGATGAAAACGAGGCTGAGCAAAGCCAGGCACGTGGGACTTATAAAATACACGACGGCAAAGACAGTAACACTTGCACGAACAACGCCAGGCACGCAGGACTTATAAAATACACAACGGCAAAGACACTATCAAAGGCACAGAAGGGAGATGCACACATGGCATTACCAAACACAAAACTTGCAGGTTAATGAACCCTGCAATGAGTGGCCCATACAGTAGGCGGGAGGAAAGGTTTGCAATGAAGCCTCACATTGTGTATCAAACAGCAGTGCCTCGCTTACAATTTTATTGCCGTCATTTTTTGACGGGCAATTCGCTAGTGTATTTAATAAATCAGCTAGAAGCAGCAGTGATTACTGCACTGTAATAATGTTATTTTACCAGCATCTAACAGAAATACACTTTATGTCATGTTGTATTCAGCACCCCATGTATTTTTTAGTAGGACAGAAAAAGGTTAACCCAAAGTTTCTGCAAGAATTTAAATGTATATACTGTATATGGCCTCTCAGATAAACCTAAAGACAAAATGTATTACCCCCTGGAATGTTTGTTCTGCCAGAGAGCGCACTAAAGGGGAGATATGAGTTACATATTGATAAGAAAATCTTCAGGCAGGTTCTGCTTTGCTGTATGTCTGTTATAGCTGTACTGTCCATATTTGTTTCTGGCAGTGTGAGTAGCTTGGGTGCAGAACACATATCACTACATAGTTACCTAAGCAAAATACCAGAAATGGCTCTGCTCATTTACACTATGCAGCTAGAGTTCAAATCAGGGGCATTGGAACTGGGGGGATGGGGGGGGGGTGAACAAATCCCCCCCCCCCCCATTAAATGAACAGGACACAAAAAATTGCAAAATTAAACTTAATCAATATGTCTTTCCCATAAAAGCTCTGCCCCATAATTTATCTTATTATATGCACAATAAGTTAGTATAAATACATATATATATATATATATATATATATATATATATATATATATATATATATATAAAAATATATATAAAATTAACTTTTATTTTTATTTCTCTCTCTCTCTCTCTCTTTCTATATATATATATATATATATATATATATATATATATATATATATATATATATATATAAATAGTACATCAGTGTTCACATTTGAATGTCTAAAACAAGTTAAAAAACCTGCTTCCAGCTCAGAATACAGAGAAACAGTTATTACACTGCATTCTGGGAAGCTGAGCTGGGACATGCAAATGTGCCCACAAATGCCTTGCTCTTCAATCCATAGCCATTATCAAACGTGGCTTCCTTTAAGCTTATGCATGCTGTATTACACAGCTTTAATGCAAAGCCAAGGTTGGATTAAACACAAGCTGAGTATCCTATCCCTGTATTGCTGTTTCAAGCTTACTGGCTATCATCAGCATGGAGCAGAATCTCAGCCTGTGTTGTGGACTTTATGAGTAGGTAGTTCACCACAACAATCATATATAATATGGTGAGCAAAAGAGCGATAGAAGCCCTCCACACATTTGAGTGTCTAAAACAAATTAAAAAACCTGCATCCAGCTCAGAATTCCGAGAAAAACAATTATTATATATAATTATATAATATAATATATATATAATTACATTAGGGAGCAGGGGCATTGAAAGCAGGGCATTGCCTCATGTGGTGGTAGATCAGCCCCTGCTTCTTGTCCTGGGAGTATAGTCAATTTATCCCCCCCCAGATTTTTTTGGGCTCCCACGATCATGGTTCAAATTAAGCCAGTTTAATATATATTAATGAAATGATTATTTAGGGAAATATTTATATTTTATGGTGTGCATTTAATAATGAGGTTTGAAATCAGTTCAACTTTTGATATTTTTTATTGTTAGTGGACCTTTAATGCCCTGTAATCCTTGTGATATATTAGTTACATAGTTACATAGTTACATAGTAATTAAGGTTGAAAAAAGACTTTCAGTCCATCAAGTTCAACCTGTTAAGATCTCCTCTGATCTGCAATATGCGGATTAGTTATTAATTAAATTATTGATTAAATAATTATTAATAGTATAGTATTGGAGAATGAATAAAGAGTTAGTCCATCAAGTTCAACCTTTTTAGATCTCTATTGATCTTTTTAATTTGGACTATTTATTATTATTGTTAATTGTTAATTATTGTTAATTGATCCAGAGGAAGGCAAACATAAAAAAAACCCCATTGAAACTTTGCCAATTGTCTCATAAGGGGGAAAAAAAGCAAAATTCCTTCCTGACCCCAGAAACTGGCGATCAAATTTCTCCCTGGATCAATATTCCTTCGCTAGTTATCTAGGATAGCCTTGAATGCCCTCTTTATTCAGAAATATATCTAACCCCTTTTTGAAGTTGTCTATCGAATTCGCTGTCACCACCTCCTTTGGTAGAGAATTCCACAGTTTAACCACCCTAACTGTGAAGAACCCTTTTCTTTGTTTAAGGTGAAATCTTTTTTCCTCTAACCTCAACGGATGTCCTCTTGTCAGTTGAAAATCTCTTGCTACAAAAAGCTCACTTGACAAAGCCTTATATGGACCCTGGATGTATTTAAATAACGTAATCATATCTCCTCTTAGACGCCTTTTTTCTAGCGAAAATAAGTTTAATTTTGCTAGTCTTTCTTCATAACTTAGCCCCTCCATTCCCCTTATTAGTTTTGTAGCCCTTCTCTGTACTTTTTCCAGCTCTAAGATGTCTTTTTTGTGAGGTGGTGCCCAAAATTGTACTCCATATTCCAAATGAGGGCGTACTAGAGATTTGTATAGTGGCAGAATTATATCTTCTTCCCTGGCTTCTATACCCTTCCTAATACATGCTAATATTTTATTTGCCTTTGCAGCCGCTGCTTGGCTTTGAGCGCTGTTACCTAGGTGGTTGTCCACTAGTACTCCCAAATCCCTTTCAATATCTGATACCCCTAGATTTGCTCCATTAAGATTATAGATTGCTTGGCTATTTTTCCTTCCCAAATGCATAACCTTACATTTATTTGTATTAAATCTCATCTGCCATTTAGCCGCCCATTTCTCTAATTTATGCAAATCCTTTTGTAGGGAAAGTACATCATTATCTGATTTTATTACCTTGCACAACTTAGTGTCATCAGCAAAAATGGAGACACTACATTCGAGTCCTACTTCAATGTCATTAATAAATATGTTAAAAAGGAGAGGACCCAATACTGAGCCCTGGGGAACCCCACTTATCACATTAGACCAATCGGAGTATGTTCCATTTACAACAACCCTTTGCTTCCTGTCTTTTAGCCAGCTCTCGATCCATGAGCAGATATTTACTGCAATTCCTGTATCCCTTAGTTTGCTCACTAGTCTTCCATGTGGCACTGTATCAAATGCCTTTGAAAAATCTAAAAAGACTACATCCACTGAGTTGCCCTGATCCAAGTTCCTACTAACCTCCTCATAAAAACTAATTAGATTGGTCTGACACGACCTTTCCTTCATAAATCCATGTTGACTGCTACCTATGATCCTGTTCAAATAGACATATTCTTGTATTCTGTCCCTTATTAACCCTTCTAAAAGCTTCCCAACTACAGAAGTGAGGCTCACTGGTCTATAATTCCCCGGATTTGCTCTAGATCCCTTCTTAAATATAGGTATCACCTCTGCTTTTCTCCAGTCATCTGGTAGAGACCCTGTAGTGAGCGAGTCTTTAAAGATTAGATATAATGGTTTGGCTATTACAGAACCCAGCTCCCTCAGTACCCTTGGATGTATTCCATCAGGACCTGGGGCTTTATTAACATTTATTTTCTCCAACCTCTTTTGTATTTCTTCCTGCGTTAACCAATTATTTAGTGAAGGTAGTGTAGCCCCATTATGTTGCAGTGTCCCAACCACTGGTACCTCCCTTGTGTAAACCGAAGAAAAGAACCTATTTAGCTCATCTGCCTTTTCCTGGTCACTAATTATCAGATGGCCTGTGTCACATTGTAATGGTCCTATCGATTCCTTCCTGGCCTTCTTCCCATTAATATATTTATAAAATATTTTAGGGTTAGTCTTACTTTCCATTGCAACTGACTTCTCATTTTCTATTTTAGCCAGTCTAATAGCCCTTTTGCAAGCCTTGTTGATTTCCTTATAGTCACATAAAGATGCCTCTGTTCCCTCCTTCTTGTATAATTTAAATGCATACTTCTTTTTCCTCATCATGATCTTTAAGTCATTGTTAAGCCACATGGGATGTGATTTACTCCTATTTATTTTATTTCCACATGGTACATGCTGATGAGTATGTTTATTTAGTAAGGATTTGAATGTTGTCCATTTATTTTCAGTATTCTTCCCTGTAAGTTCTTTGTCCCAGTCTATATGTTGTATTGCTGCCCGTAGCCCATTAAAGTTAGCCCTTTTAAAATTTAGAGTTTTTGTTGGCCCCTTACAACTCTGTTTTTTGTATTCAATCTCAAATGAGACTGTGTTGTGATCACTGTTCCCCAAGGGTTCCCCTATTTTTACATTTGATATTATATCAATATTACTTGTGATGACTAAATCCAAGATGGCCCCATTTCTAGTAGGTTCTTGTATTACCTGGGCTAGATAATGATCCCTGAGTGTACTCAAGAACCTGCTCCCCTTAGCTGAGCTGCTGGTCTCGTTTATCCAGTTTATATCAGGGTAATTAAAGTCTCCCATTATTAGAACTTGCCCATGCTTAGCTGCATTTCCAATCTGTAACAATAATTGTATTTCCTCACTTTCAGCTATATTTGGGGGTTTATAGCATACTCCCACCAATATGCATTTAGAATTAGCTCCTCCACTATTTAGCTCAACCCACAAGGATTCAATGATGCCGTTAGTGCCAGCATAAATATCTTCTCTAACTATAGGCTTAAATTCAGGCTTAACATAAAGACAGATCCCTCCTCCTCTTTTACCATTGCCCCTATCTTTCCTAAATAGGTTATAACCATCCAGATTAACAGTCCAGTCATGAGATTCATCCCACCATGTTTCCGTAATGCCTATTAAGCCCCATTTTTCTTGTACTGCTAATATTTCTAGCTCATCCATTTTCCCAGGCAAACTTCTTGCGTTTGCAATCATACACTTTATGTTGCTATGGCTCTGCTGATGTGAAGTGCCTGCCACTGTATTTGAGGCCCCTATTAATATCTCCCTACTTTCTATTGTAACCCTCCCCCCTTCTCCTCCCCCATGGGTAAATAATTCATCCCTTTCCCTCTCTACCCTATTTACCCCAATACTTCTATATAGTCCCTCCCCCCCACCTACAAGTTTAAAAACTCCCCCAGCCGTTCTACCATCCTATTCCCTAGCACAAAAGCGCCCTCATCATTAAGGTGCAATCCATCCCTGCTATAGAGATTGTACCCAAGTGAGAAGTCAGCCCAGTGCTCTAAAAACCCAAAACCCTCTGCACTGCACCACTTTTTTAGCCACGCATTAACCTCCCTAAGCTCCTTCTGCCTCCCTGGGCTAGCACGTGGCACTGGTAGTATCTCAGAAAATACTACCTTGGAGGTCCTTGCTTTAAGCTTATTCCCTAATTCTCTAAAATCATTCTTTAGGACGCTCCATCTTCCACTAACTTTGTCATTGGTACCAATGTGTACCAAGACCGCCGGTTCATTACCAGCCCCTCCCAATAATTTATCCACCCGATCCACAACATGCCGAACCCGAGCACCCGGGAGACAGCAAACTGTTCGATTGCTGGGATCTGGGTGACAAATTACCCTGTCTACCTTCCTAATAATAGAGTCCCCTACCACCAAAACATGTCTGTTGCTCTGCCTATTCTGCCCTCCCTCTTCTCCAGTAGAGCTGTTCGCCCGGCTGTTAGAGGGAACAGCTCTATCTGGCATTGCCATTCCTGAATGGACATCGCCAACAGTTTCACTCAATCTGGCAAATCTGTTGGTGTTTGACAACTCAGAACTGGCCTGCCTCCTCCTGTTCCCCCTGCTTCCCCTTGTAACTGTAACCCAGCTACCTCCCTGGCCATCCTCCCTAGCCCCAGCTCCTCCCTCCATACTAGGCCCAGCTAAACTGTGCTCCGTGAGCACCAATTCCCTTTCCAGTGGAGCAATATCACTAAGTGCTGCAATTCTCCTCTCCAGATCTTCAATTTGAGCTTCCAAAGAGGCAACATGCTCACACCTGTCACAGAGGTATGGACCCTGGATCATATGTTCCAGTAGTGCATACATTTGACAGGATGTACACTGAATAAGGTTGCCACTGGACTGACTCATAATTATTATTATTGTCTACGAAATTTCAGTGGGAAAAATAAAGAATATAATATAATATATTTATATAAAGTTTTCCTCCTTTGCACTATAAATCTGCCCTCCCTTTTCTTTGAAGGCCCTCCTTTTATTTAAACTCCTAGGCTTTTACTAGAATTGCACTTGATACTGAAAATGTTCGCAAGCTCACAAGTTCCCCTTCTCCGGTTTCTATTAACTTCTGCCTTCTCGCCTGGGCACAATTAGTGCACTCTGCAATTTATCAGCCTTTACTTGTAAGGTAAATCCACTTGTAAACAGGCCCCAAACCAGCTCACAAACCTTTTATACAAGTTTAACAGTCAAGCCACACCCCTCTCACCTGGGCACAATTAGTGCACTCTGCAGTTTATTAGCCTTTACTTTTTAAGGTAAATCCACTTGTGAATATAGTTGTGGTGCCCAGGAGGGTCCACTGGATATTTTGAGACGTTGGACTGTTGTGGACATGTAATAATGAGTTTTGAAATCAGTACATCTTTTGATATTTTTTCTTGTTAATGGACCTTAATGCCCTGTAACCCTTTTGATATGTCATTATTTTCAGTGGAAGCTCCAGTGACTACTCAACACTTCTCTTGTCTTGGATGCTATCAGCCCATAAACACCAACAGCAATGAGGTGCTGCGCCTCATAGAAGCTGCCATTGAGAAAATGAATGCCTTGGGCTCCCATCCTTTCCTCTTTAATCTGGATACAATTAAGACTGCAGAGAGGCAGGTCTGTATATTTTACAGCAGGAGAGTTGCATTGCAATATATTTCAATTTGGCCGGTAATGGTAAATCCTGCCACAAAATGACTGCATATACACAATGGTTAAAATAATTTCATTGTTTCATTGTTTGTTGCTTATTTCCAAAAAGATTATAAGAATGTCTACAGCAGAAGCATACACTAGCTAAAATGTAACTACTATGACATGGGAAACTGCTGATTTAAATAATGTATGTTATACTCACAAGAACTAAGAACAGTAATCTCCAATAATCCTGCAAAGGGAAACAAAGAGCACTTGTTATATTGAGAAAATATTTAGTATCAAAACAAATTATGTGATTTCAGAAGGAAAAAGGGACTAAATGTTTTGGGCAGATTTTGGGCAGCTAATTGGCAGATGAGATTTAACTCATATAATTGTAAAGTTATGTATTTGGGTAGGAGAAATAAACATGCAATTTATAACCTAAATGGAATAAATCTAGAGGGACCAGAGATAGAAAAGGATTTGGGAGTGATTGTAGTCAGACACCTATATAATAGTGCTCAATTCCAAGCAGCATCTGCAAAGGCAAGTAAAATATTAAGATATATTTAGAGGTGTATAAAAGCAAGGCTAGCAAATATAATTATGTTAATATATAAATCACTGGAAAATCCTCATTTGGAATTTGGTGTATAGTTTTGTGCAACACTTAAAAAAGGATATTGTAGATCTGGAAAAGGTACAGAGAATGGCCACAAAATGAACAAGGACAATGAAGGGACTAGTATGTGAAACTTATTTTTTCTGAAAAATAAAGGGGGATAAGATTATCTTATACATTCAGTGTCAATATAAGACATTGCCAGGTGAACTTTTTTGGCCTAGAAGTTTTAAGTTGAAAATAATTATTTTCCCTCATGAGACAATTGGCAGTGTTTCATGTTTTCCCCTCCTCAGGATCATTTAACAATTCACATATTACAAGATTCAGAGGAGATCTAAAAAGGTTGAACTTGATGGACTAAAAGTATACTTAGTCTCTTGTCACCAATGTCTTCACATAGCATGGATAACGTCAACCATTTACTGTGCACCATCTAGAAAAATGTGAAGGTTAGCAAAATCCACATGTTGCTATCCCAGTGTCAGTGGCAACTTACAATGGAGGAAGGACTGTGAATGTGGTAGAGCTAGGGTCATCTAAGGAGAGAAGGAGGAACAGAGGAGAAACTGAGAAGAGCAGTATCTAGAACTCAGTTATATAATAGACTTTAAAGGTTTAAATAAGAATTTTGCAACGATATGTAGAATTTGCTGAGGAAGAAATGGAAATGTCATCAGGAAAGAACCTCAGGAGTGTTGCTGGATTCCATGATTTCATGGATAAACAAACACTTATAGTACTTTACATACACACACAATATAACAATGTACACATGATGTATTGATAGATACTGAACTCTAGAAGTATATATGGTTGTATATATATAGGTGGCAAAGCAGGTGGGCAGACTGCTGTGCCTAGACATTGCAACTTTTTATAGAGAATATGTGTAGTATATATAGACTGATAATGCTTTGCATTTAGACATACACTTACCTATATTATAACAATAATATATCCAGGGGTATATGTCTAGAGAAGTTTGCTATTTTCAGGCACAGAGTATTAAACACAAAAGTATTTACTAAAGTTAGACAGAGAACTGAATACACAGTAATTTATCAGAGTATGTTTGCTGTATACTGTACAGTAAACTGTACTAGTATAGAGTTTGTATCACATCATCTTCAAACGTGTCTACTGTAAACAGTGTAATGAAAATATGTATGTTTACATATATTTTTCATATTTCAGGTGGTGCATGGATGGAACTATAAAATAGGTTACACTGTCAGACAAACCAACTGCTCAAAGAGTTTATTTAATAATGTGTCATCAGAAGAATGTGCACTGGATACAAATGGAGTAAGTCAGTTTGTTGTCATTTATGATACTATCTTCTTATATAGCAATACCCGGTTAGCGCTCCACATGAATTCCTGCATGGGGCATTTAGATAGCCATAGCACTCAGACAGCACTTTGGGCCCTATTAAATTCCAAGCCCGCAATGGCCTTTGCACAGCCCGTATGTCTCCCGGCTTGAAATTTGCTGGAGTTACAGATCAATTAAATTAGAAAAGTCTGCAAGAACATGGGCGGAATCCAAATCCATAAACCATGCTTCGGCACGTAGCAAATTATTCAAACCCGTAGTTACCGGTTTAGACGGAGCCAATAGTAAAAGAGACCGTCACATGACGTCACTAAAACATGAAGGTTACATTTCAATCACCTACGGTTTTGAAGTCTGAGTTGTGATCGGACCCGCATACCAGAAATAATGCAATATGAATACATTAATAAATATAATATTCTAGTCAATGCGAGTTCTGTTATATGTATTAACACATTGATTGCCGGGATCGATATAACACTGAAATTAAACATAAAAAATAATAATTATTGCAGATTTGCGAGCTTGGGAATGTTGTGCTATTAATTTTAATACCTTTCATCGCTTTACCTATAATTTACAATACATTATTGTGTTTATATTTGCTTTTACAGTGCTACGGACAGGCGTTTAACCCCGTTGCCGGTCCTCTCTAGTACCCATGGGATTTTTTACTACATTTGCCATTTACTAGTGTGAAAACATTTGCCGCCTTAAAGACTCTTAGCAACTTAATAGGGATTTGTGATTGTAACATTCATGGGATTGAAAGATGAAAGGCTTAGCTGGGACGGAGTTCAGATTTTGACAACCCATACGTTTTTTCTGTCTGTAATCCGCAGATCGTTTGCTAATTTAATAGCTGTAACTTTTGCGGGCTCCTTTCTGGGCTTCTGGAACTGAGATATGGCAAATTTAATAGGGCTCCTAGTCTGTATCAAAAGACTAATAGAAAAAGTTCCCTCTTATAGTGCACACCTGTTAATCCCAATTATCTTAAAGAGACCTAAATAAATGGTTAAAACGTAACTTTTAAAAACTTAATAAAAAACTTTTAAATATATTCAGATGCTGCAATACTATCAGGGATTGTATCAATATAACTTACTTGGCAAATTAGTACTTATTAAATATTAAGTGCATATTAAATATTTAGTGCTATCTTAAATTAAAGTGCAAGTGCTGAAAATAGTGAGTCTAAAGTGCTTATATAGAGTCAGCCATATATCTGACTCAATTTTAAGTAGTGTTATAAAAGTGCTGATCGTCTTATATTTGCTTTTCCGAAATATTTATACAAACTTAAGTAAACTCTTTAATTAGAGCCTGTTAATGCTGCTGGGCATCTTATGGACTTGTTTCTAAGTGTCTATCATAGTGATTTGTATTACACTATGTCCATGAGGCAAGGAGCAGCACACTAGCGTGGAGATCGCGGTTAGGATGCTTCGCGATGACGTCACTAACCCGCGCCTCACATTGCTGCGTCTGACCCGACGCACGTTTCTCAATTTCTTCAGGGGTTACCGCCATCCCTTTATAGTCTCCGGTAGTCATGGAGATCGTGTCTGCTATTAAAAAAAACATAATATTAACTTTAAAAATATTGGATAAGTCTCATTATATTTATATAGAGCTACAAATACCCAAATTGTTAAGATATCTCATGATATATTAATATTAGTTAAATACTGTACATAGTGATTTAGCATTCTTCATCTTTATCAGAATTTCAAAAAATCTGATATTTGGACCTCAACTTTACAGTATACTATTACAATATATATTTTTCTACTCACTAATAATAGTCATTAAAGAATATCATTTATCAAATTTACTCTTTTACTTATATCATTTGTTTTGATACTTTTAAACAAATTGGACTATGACTTCAAAGTCATGTTGTTAGCTCAATATTTCTCTTTTTATAGAACATTGAATATCAGTATTTTAAATATAAGGAGAAAAAGTAAAACCATCATTTAGGAATTCATTATCTATATTGCCCCTTAAGATGTTTTTTTCAATATGGTCAATCGCTATAAATGAAAGTACTTTAACATCCCCTTTGTGTTTAGTATTGACATGAACCGCCACTGGGGTGTCATATTCTTTATTAATACTATAGATGTGTTCTAGAATTCTTCTAGTCTGTCCAACATTTAACAACTGGTTTAAATGGGGGCCGTAGTGTCTGAGAAGTGTTTGAGAAGTGAATAAAATCATACATTTCACATAAACAAACTATTTTTTTTTTACTGGAGAGTAATGAATAATAATCTATTTCATGTTTTTTTTAGCTATCAGGTTCCTGTAATACTCGTATATTTGTGAGCCCTTATGATGCAATCAATGACCTTTCCCCAGACTGCAAAACTGATGCAGGTAACATTGACTTTTGGACTGTAATGTTGTTTTTAATAAACATCTAATGTGCAAATTAGTTTTAAACATTGTCCAACTAAAGTTCAATAAGTGGATTTTCCTTTTTGCAAGTAAAGGCTGATAAAGCCCAGGTGAGAAGGCAGAAGTTAATATAAACAGGAGAAGGGGCGAACATATCTAGTATTAGTGCAATTCTAGTAAAAGTGTAGGAGTTTAAATAAAAGGAGGGAGTTATATAGTGCAAAGGGGAAAGAATAAAAAAATATATATATTATTATTATTATTTTTTTTTTTACAAAACTTTATACCAATATATTATTTTATATTTATTTTTCCCACTGAATTTTTGTAGACAATAATAATAATATCAGTCAGTCCAGTGGCAACCTCACTCAGTGTACATCCTGTCATATGCATGCAATACTAGAACAGATGACCCAGGGTCCATACCTCTGTGAGAGGTGTGAGCATATTGCCTCTCTGGAAGCTCAAATTGGAAAACTGGAGAGGAGAATTGCAGTACTTAGTGATATCGCTCCACTGGAAAGGGAGCTAGTGCTCACTGAGCACAGTTTGGCCTGGCATGGAGGGTGGAGCTGAGGCTAGTGAGGATGTCCAGGGAGGTAGCTGGATTACAGTTAGAAGGGAAATCAGGGGGAACAGGAGGAGGCAGGCCAGTTCTCAGTTGGCAAACACCAACAGATTTGCCAGATTGAGTGAAACTGTTGGGGTTGTCCATTCAGAAATGGCAATGCCAGATAGAGCTGTTCCCTCTAACAGCTGGGAGAATAGTTCTACTGGATGAGTGCGAGGGCAGAATAGACAGAGCAACAGACTGGTTTTGGTGGTAGGGGACTCTATTATTAGGAAGGTAGACAGGGTGATTTGTCATCCAGATCCCAGCAATCAAATAAACAATTTGCTGTCTCTCGTGTGCTCGGGTTCGTCATGTTGTGGATCGGGTAGACAAATTATTGGACGGGGCTGGAAATGAACCAGCGGTCTTGGTACATATTGGTACCAATGAAAAGGTTAGTTGAAGATGGAGTGTCCTAAATAATGATTTTAGAGAACTAGGTAATAAGCTGAAGGCAAGGACCTTCAAGGTAGTATTTTCGGAGATACTACCAGTGCCACGTGCTAGCCCAGGGAGGCAGAAGGAGCTTATGGAGGTTAATGCATGGCTAAAGATGTGGTGCACTAAGGGGTTTGGGCTTTTAGAGCACTGGGCTGACTTCTCACTTCGGTACAATCTCTACAGTAGGGATGGATTGCACCTTAATGATGAGGGAGCTTTTGTGCTAGGGGATAGAATGATAGAAAGGCTGGAGAAGTTTTTAAACTAGTAGGTGGGGGGAGGGACTAGATATAAGTAATGGGGTAGAGAGTGTAGACGGTATAAGGGATGAATTAACAACTCATAGGGGAGGAGATGGGGGGAGGGGGTGTATAGTCAATAGGGAGGTAGTACTAAGTAACTCAAGTACAGTGGCAGGCACTTCAGAACTACAGACTCATAACATAAGGTGTATGCTTACTAATGCCAGAAGCTTGCCAGGAAAAATGGGAGAGTTAGAATAATTAGCAATTCATGAAAAATGAGATTTAATAGGCATTACCAAAAGGTGGTGGGATGAATCTCATGACTGGCATGTTAATCTGGATTGTTAAAACCTATTTAGGAAAGATTGGGGCAATGGTAAAAGAGGGGGAGGGATTTGACTGTATGTTAAGCCTGAATTTAGGCCTATAGTCAGAGAAGATATTTATGGCGGAACCAGTGATAAAGTTGAATGTTTGTGGGTAGAGTTAAATAGCAGAGCAGCAAATTCCAAAAGAATATTAGTAGGAGTATGCTGTAAACCCCCAAATATAGCTGAAATTGAGGAAATACAATTATTGTTACAGATTGGAAATGCAGCTAAGCATGGGCAAGTTCTAATAATGGGAGATTTTAATTACCCTGAAATGTACTGGATAAATGAGACCAGCAGTTCAGCTAAGGGGAGCAGGTTCTTGAGTACACTCAGGGATCATTATCTCGCCCAGGTTATACAAGAGCCTACTAGTAATGAAGCTATCTTACATTAGTCATCACAAATAATATTGATATAGTATCAAATGTTGAAATAGGGCAACCTTTGGGAAACAGTGATCACAACACAGTCTCATTTGAGATTGAAATAAAAAAACTAAATTTTAGGGGGACAACAAAAACTCTTAATTTTAAAAGGGCAGATTTGAAAGGGCAGCAATACAAAGTATAGACTGGGACAGAGAACTGAGAGGTAAAAATTCTGAACATAGATGGACAACATTTAAATCCTTACTAAATATACATACTTATCACCATATACCAAGTGGGAATAAAAGTAAAAGGAGTAAATCACATCCAATGTGGCTTAACAATGATTTAAAGATCAAGATATGGGGTAAAAAACAGGCATTTAAATTATACAAACAAGTGGGGACAGTGACTGCCTTACGGGAGTACAAGGAAGTCAAGAAGGCTTACAAAAGGTCTATTAGACTGGCTAAAATAGAAAATGAAAAATTAATTGCAAAGAGAGTAAGACTAACCTTAAATATTTTTTAAGTATATTAATGGGAAGAAGGCGAGGAAGGAACCTATAGGAACATTACAATGTGACACCATCTGAAAATTAGTGACAAGGAAAAGGCAGATGAGCTAAATAGGTTCTTCTCTTCGGTATACACAAGGTAGGTACCAGTGGTTGGGACACTGCAACATAATGGGGCTACACTACCTTCCCCAAATAATTGGTTAACGCAAGAAGTAATCCAAAAGAGGTTGGAAAAAATTAATGTTAATAAAGCCCCGGGTCCTGATGGAATACATCCACGGGTACTGAGGGAAATGGGTTCTGTAATAGCCAAACCATTATATTTAATTTTTCAAGATTCACTCAACACAGGGTCTCTACCAGATGAGTGGTGAAAAGCAGATGTGATACTTATATTTAAAAAGGGAGTAAGAGCAAATCCAGGGAATTATAGACCAGTCAGCCTCACTTCTGTAGTGAGGAAGCTTTTAGAATGGTTAATAAAGCATAATATACAAGAATATGTCTATTTGAACAGGATAATAAGTAGGAGTCATCATAGATTTATGAGGGATAGGTCATGTCAAACAATCATAATTAGTTTCTATGATGCGGTTAGTAGGAACTTGGATGAAGGCGACTCAGTGAATGTAGTCTTTTTGGATTTTGAAAAGGCTTTTGATACAGTGCCACATGGGAGACTATTATGCAAACTAAAGGATACAGGAATTGCAGTAAGTATCTGCTCATGGATTGAGAGCTGGCTAATAAGGTTGTGGTAAATGGAACATACTCCAATTGGACTAATGTGGTAAGTGGGGTTCCTCAGGGTTCCGTGTTAGGTCCTCTCCTTTTTAACATATTTATTAATGGCTTAGAGGTGGGACTGGAAAGTAGTGTCTCCATTTTCGCTGATGACACAAAGCTGTGCAAGGTAATAAAATCAGATAATGATGTGCTTTCCCTCCGAAAGAATTTACATAAAATTGAGGAATGGGCATCTAAATGGCAGATGGAATTTAATATGAATAAATGTAAAGTTATGCATCTTGGAAGGAAAAATAGCCATGCAATTCATAATCTTAATGGCGCAAATCTAGGGGTATCAGATATTGAAAGGGATTTGGGAGTGCTTGTTGACAACCACCTAGGTAACAGTGCTCAAGCCAAGCAGCAGCTGCAAAGGCAAATAAAATATTAGCATGTATTAAGAAGGATATAGAAACAAGGGAAGCAAATATAATTCTGCCACTATACAAATCTCTAGTACACCCTCATATGGAATATGGAGTACAAAGTTCTTCACAGTAAGGGTGGGTAATCTGTGGAATTCTCTACCAGAGGAGGTGTGACAGTGGATTTGATAGATAACTTTAAAACAGGGCTGGATTTATTTCTAATTAAATAGGGAATTCAGGGGTATTCTGGATAATTACAGAGAGAGTATAGATCCAGGGAGAAATCTGATCACCAGTATTTTTTTCCCTTTGAGATATTGTTTTACTTGGGTTTTTTTTCTGTTTGCCTTCCTCTGGATTAATTAATAATAAAATATATATATATATATATATTACACTAATAACAACAAAAAAATGTAAAGGTTTAAGTCTGTTTATAAACACACTTTGCATTGCCTTCTGACAGTTTCATGATTAATAACAGAGAGCTGCCATGTGGTGAAGAAGGTGAATAATTGCATTGCTAAGTTCAGGGAAAAAAATGCTCTCAAAAGTTAACCCATACCTGACCAGTTTAGGTGTTTTCAGTATTCCATGATCTGCACAGATTGATCTATTGAGGGTTAACTATTTTCCCTTTATCTCACCAAAAAGAGCTGAAGCTTTGGGTCTGGAAGCCGGCAGTCCGTGACATATGTAAACATGCACCTATTTTAAAAATTAAAAAAGAATTTCAACATGATTTTATGAGATCTTTACTGTGATGTAGTCCAAATTGTGTTGAATTAAGTGGCCATTTTAGTTCAGCGTCAAACGTGGCTTTGTGCCAGAACATTTAGCACTGCTTGCTAGACAAAGTGTAAACAACAAGGTTTTCTCCATTTTCTGGAGACCTATTATGTTAAAATAATTTCTCTTGGCAACAAGCTCTTACTGTGGAGGCAGCCTATAATAGTCAGTTTGTCCTCTTATAATAACTGTAAATACTCCATAAAATCTAATATTTTCCATGAAATCTATCCCATAATCTCTCTAATTACTGCAGTCCACACCATCATATTATATCAGTTGTTTATTTGGCTCATAACTGAATATTACAATAATCAATCCAGTAGATTTATTTTTATGATTTTGCTTTTGTTTTGCACTCACTTTCAACTCCTTTTGTATGTTTCATACATCCAAAACAATACATGAATAATAATGAGGTTTATAAATAAAGTGTAAAAAATAGTAGCAGATAACTTTTCACTTGTACTGGCACTATTTTGGGCTTCATATAATGTTGCTAAAATAAATGTTATTTATATTGAGAATAACAAAGAATATTTAGTATATTTTTATATAAAAAATGTAGGTACTGCAATATCTAACAGTAGAGAACTTTGCACACTGTACAATTACAGCACCAGAACATGTTATGCAATGTATCCATGTACAACTGCAGAGAGGTAACAATATAATATCATTTATTGTTCTAGGATTTTGCCTTGACTGCCCTGGTGTGGTTGATCCGAATGACCCGGAGCTTGTGAATTTGTTAAGACAAGTCATCGATACATATAATGCCGACAATAACAACACAAACCTGTTCAATATTTCAAAAGTTGAAAGTGCAACGAAAAAGGTTGGATTATTAAAGAAGTTTCACTTAATCAAAAGCTAATTTTAACCGTCTTAAAAAGTATATTAGTGCATTTATTTTCACTATTTGTAGTTAATATGTCATAGCTTATATATACGGTATATATAAATATATATATATATATATATACACACTCAGAGTATACAGTGTACCGATCAAACATTGTATTTTGAGTGACAATCTTTACACCTCTCTGTATCAGGTGAGTAGGAACTGGGGGGACAGATCCGCCCGGATTTTATTATAAGAAGTGTGATCCCCCTCACCTCCAGTGCATCTGGTTCAAAGCCGGGTCTCACAAGTTCAAGTGAGATTACCAGGTCTCGCGAGATCTCATGAGACCCGGCTACCAGACAGATGCACTAATGGTGAGGGGGTTCTGCAGGGGAGGGGGAGTTCACAGCGTGTTGATGTGCATTGTGATGTCTCTCCTACCACTATATAGCCAGGGATAAAGTTCCTACCTCCCCTGCAATGTAGGGAGGTAGGGCTTAGCTGCAAAGACCGCCGAAGGCTCTCATTGTGCTCGAGATGAGCGCCACAAGCGTTCCTTGAGAGGCCCGCGGGATCACAATACTTCATGGCTTTAACGGCCAAGCGCCAGTCCAGAGACATACAAGCGAAAAATTTACACAAAAAAAAAATTAGACACTCACACACAGCAAAAAGCCTTAGATTGAGGTGGCAAGCTCATTGGAGCCATATTTGGGGTTTTTAGTCACTCGAAAATTGGCTAAGCGAGAAAAAAAATGGCGGCCGAAAAAGCATAACAGGATGAAAACGAGGCCAAATGCAGTAAAAAAGAGCCCTAAGCCAGTATCACTTAACACAAGCCAGTAACATTTAACCCACGTCTGTAACACTTAACCAAGGCAGTAACACTTAACCCAAGTCAGTAACACTCATCACGAGGCCCCTAAACTACACGGGGGGAGGCTTGCCATGAGCGTGATCATTGTAAAGCAGGAAAGTTGTGGATTGCAAAAAACAAGCGAGGCCTGCAAAGAACACAGGGGGAGAGGCTTGCAATGAGCTCAGCGCAGGACTATCGAGGAGCCCCAAAGGTTCTCAGATGGGCCCTATCCTCGCATTGTGTGGCAAACAGCATTGCCTGGCTTCAAATTTTATTGACGTCATTTTTGACGGGCAAGCCGCTAGTATATATATATATATATATATATATATATATATATATATCAGGGCCATTTGGGTGATTTCTGTTATCATTATGATATAAAAATGAGCCAAACAATTATGTCATAATAAATGGCTTTATGTGATCACTATCCTTCAATAAAATATATTTTTTTTACTCTTGGAGGTCTCTGAAATGAGACACAGGGATTACATTGTATAGACTTATTCATCATTTAATGGTCTGTGCACATTTCAATTGATATCTTTGATTGTCCAATACATCCAGGACATTTTTTGCAGTCAGAAAGTCTTGCTTTTAAGAGTTTCAAATAAAGTTCCTATTTTTTTATTTATATATATATATATTGTAACAGGTTCCCCCTTCTGGCGGGGTTTGCGTCCTGTTTTCTTTCACGTTTATTCAGGGAGGAAGACACAGCAGGCTTGTCAGAGGTTGAGTTTTACTGCTATTTATTTGTTAGCACAAACAGAACAAAAACAGTGCTTATCTTCAGCAATAAAATAAAATCCTACATAAACGGGTTTACTGTGACCTGGAACACCCTAATTATATCCAGTCAGCTTCTCTGCTCCGGAGAGTGCCACCTTATGGCCAGGATGCAAACAGTCTCTTATTGAGAGTGAGAATGCCAGCTTGTGGCTAGGAAACAAACAGTCTCTTGATGCCTTTTCCTCTACAGCTTCTGTCAATAGTGGGTGAAGCATAGGGCCCACCCTACTCTCCCTTATGCTTCACCCCAGGGACCCTTGACACCCTCTTGTGATGAGGGACGCTTATGCTTACTTAACACTCTCTTCTCCCTGGGGCATTTGTAATCCTTTTATCCGGGTGTGCTCAAAATACATGCATTTGGCACCAACCTTTTTATCCCTTATGGCATCCGGCTTATCAGGAATGGGGTATTTTCAGGTGGCTCCTTGCTCATCTGTATTTCTCCTAAACTGTAGTGAGCCGCTCTTTTCTTTGGAACAGTCTCTTAGTGACACCCTCCTTCTTAGACTGCTAGGCAGACAGCAAACTTCACTGAGCAGGCTTTTTAACTGCTCCTGAGCAGGGTCAGGTGTTGGCTTGATTAGGCTGAAGATTTTGGATTAACCCTTTCTATGTCAGTCCAGGGTATATGGCTCTGCTCCATCTGCGGCTTATATATCTTCCCTGATGTACTCTGTTGCAGGTTATCAGGGATTCCTGCTGCACTTCATTACATATCCTCCCCCTCAGCTCAACAACACGCAGTTGAGCGACCTGAGCCGAGAGGCAGTGGACCCTGGACAGCGCATCTGCATTGTCGTGTTTCTTCCCCGCCCGATGTTCCACCGTAAATCGGTACTGTTGAAGGGAGAGAAACCATCTGGTCACTCTACTATTTCGCTCCCTGTTTTGATGCATCCACCGCAACGGGGCATGGTCCGTAACAAGTTTAAAAGTTCTCCCCAGGAGGTAATATTTCCAGGCCTCGGTAGCCCACTTTATGGCCAAGCATTCACGCTCCACCACTGAATAACGCTGTTCCCTGGGCAACAGCTTCCTGCTGAGGCACAGTACAGGATGTTCCTCCTCCTCTTTTGCTTGCGACAATACTGCTCCTAACCCAACTGCGGAGGCATCCGTCTGTAATATGAAGGGGCACCGGAAGTCGGGAGCCATTAGTATGGGCTCATGACAAAAGGCCACTTTTAGGTCCTCAAACGCCCTTTCGGCTTCTGGGTTCCACTGTACCGTATCCGGGGCCCTCTGTCGGGTTAGGTCCGTTAAGGGAGCTGCGATGGAGGCGAAACCAGGTATGAATCTCCGATAATATCCGACTATTCCTAAAAATGCCCATACCTGCCTCTTTCTTAACGGTCTTGGCCAACCCTGTATTGCGTCCACTTGAGGTTTAATCAGTCCTCTACCGACCGTGTATCCAAGATATTTGATCTCTGTCAGCCCAAGTGCACACTTCGCGGGGTTTGCGGTGAGGCCCGCTCTCCTCAGGGTCTCCAGGACCTTCTCCACTTTGCTCAGGTGGGAATCCCAACTTGGGGTATGTATCACTATGTCGTACAAATAGGCCGTCGCATATTTAGAATGAGGCCTAAGGAGTTTGTCCATAAGCCGCTGAAATGTGGCCGGGGCTCCGTGAAGACCAAAAGTTAAAACCTTATATTGGAACAGGCCACCAGGGGTACAAAACGCAGTCTTCTCTCTTGCGGACCTTGTTAGGGGAACTTGCCAATATCCTTTAGTCAGGTCTAAGGTGGACATAAATCTTGCTGGCTCTAGCCGGTCTATTAGTTCATCTACTCTGGGAATGGGATAAGCATCAAATTGGGATACTTCGTTCAAATTCCGGAAATCACTGCAGAAACGAATTGTCCCATCGGGTTTGGGGACCAGGACGATGGGACTACACCATTCACTGTTGGATTCTTCGATGATTCCTAAGTCGAGCATTTTCTTTACCTCTAATTTCACTTCCTCCCTCCGGGCCTCAGGAATACGATATGGTCTATTTCTGATGACCACCCCAGGTTTAGTGACAATGTCGTGGTATATTAAGTTTGTTCGCCCGGGATATTCAGTGAATACGTCTGTATGGCGGAGAATCAGTTGTCTTACTTCCTCCTGCTGCTGTGGTGACAACTCTGTGGACACCTGTACCCTGGGGAGATCCACTTCCATTGGATTCTCCTGATATACTGCGGCTACTTCTGCTACCTGTTCACGCCAGGCCTTTAAAAGATTCACATGATAAATCTGTTCCGGCTTACGCTTTTCTGGCTGCTTGATTTTATAGTTAACGTCTCCTACAGCCTCTATTACCTCGTAGGGTCCTTGCCATTTTGCTAAAAGCTTGCTTTCGGCTGTTGGAACCAGGAATTTCCTAACTTGGGCATCTCGATCATAGTAGGTCTGTTGGTGCCGTTGGGCCTGTTCCATATGTTCTTTAACTAGGGGGGTGATTTGTAAAATTCGGTTTCTCAGTGTTTGAACATACTCTATGATATTTTCATTTTGGTTCTGTTGGTCTTCCCATGTTTCACAAAGGGAATCCAGTATGCCCCGTGGATGACGCCCATACAGGAGTTGGAATGGAGAGAAACCTGTGGATGCTTGGGGCACCTCTCGGATTGCAAATAGTAGAAAGGGTAGTAGTAGTAGGTCCCAGTTTTTCCGTCTTTGTCCACCATTTTCTGTATCATACTCTTTAGGGTTTTATTAAATCTTTCTACCAACCCATTGGTCTGTGGGTGGTATATTGAAGTTCTCAAGGCTTTCACTCGAAGTTGGGCATACAAATCCTTCATTAACTTCGAGACAAAAGGTGTCCCTTGGTCCGTCAGGATCTCCTTAGGTATGCCCACTCTTGAAAAAAGAAGAATCAGTTCCTTTGCAATGCTTTTGGAGTTGGCGGTCCTTAGTGGCACAGCCTCTGGGTAGCAGGTAGCATAGTCCACTATCACTAGAATGTATTGATGTCCTCTAGCTGTTCGTTCTAGTGGTCCCACCAGGTCCATTGCTATTCGCTCAAATGGTTCCTCTATAATTGGAAGGGGTTTTAGAGGAGCTTTTAACTGGGGACGTGGGCTTGCTAGCTGGCACTCAGGGCAAGACAGGCAATACTGGCGGACTTCTTCATACACCCCCGGCCACTAAAATCTCTTCAACACTCGTTTCAAGGTTTTCTCCACCCCCAGATGTGCTGTAATTGTTCGGTGACCTCCGCTCCTGATTTAACCACCCGATATAAGAGGTCCCTTTTCAACATGAAAAAAGGTCCCTGGGGATTTTCTCGACCCTCTACGATTTCCCCATTCACACTGGCCACGTCTTGGCCGGACGTTCTGTAGGAGAGGATCATTTGCTTGGTCTCTCCCAAAGTTTTCGTCTCCCTGGAGCACATTTCGCTCTTCAACCGTCTCCCTTTGCTCCAGAGGGTTTATAACCTGATTAGGAGACGAACCCCTTAAGGTTACTATCTCCTCAGAAGTGGTCTGAGAAGTTATCAGAGCCTCGTCTCGGCTTAACCTCTTTTTGATTTCTGTTCCCCTTTTTTTTTCCTTACGTCTTTCTTGGAGTGTTTTTCTTACTTTTTCTCGGCTGGAGAAAAGTTCCTTATCTTTAAACGGGAAGATCTCCAGTATAGATCTGGCGTTTGTCCCACAGTTGTCGGTATATATGAGGGGCTCAAAGCATGGGAAATTCCTTCCCACGATTACTGCATGGGGCAAATGAGGTACTATCGGAGCTGTTATTTGGGCCTTCAAGCCCTTAACCTCGATCCCGATGTTTTTCGTAGGGTAATTCATAACGGTGCCATGTACACATGTGATGCCCATGCTTTTTCCGCACCTCCCGCTGTCTGGGGCGACTACCCTTCGTGACAATAGGGTAACTGCACTCCCGGGATCAATTAGTCCCTTCACCTTCTTACCATCTACTATGAATTCAGTGAGGAAGGGATGGTTCATTTCTGTCATGCCTACCAAATTAACCACACTGCAGTGGGTAACTGGGCCTCCCATATTACACTGCATGGGCTCATCTCAGTTTGGGCACTGAGCTGCCACATGCCCTAGTTCTCCGCACTGGAAGCATTTCATGGTATGCAAGTAGGCATATTTTTTCTCCTCCTTTTCTTTCCTGTCGGGTCCATTGAGTCCCCGAGGTTCTCGATGGAGATTTCTTGGGACCCCTTCGGTAGGTCGCCCTTTTGAGGATATGCCCTGTTTCCAGGACCTGGCTTTTTCTCCAGAGGAGTCATCCGTAATACTCTTTACTGCTTGATGGCGCTCAACTTGGGTAGCTAAATCATCAAGGGTCTGGGGTCCAGACTGTCCCACCCACTCTCGCATTCCCGTGGGTAGCCCTCTCCAGTAATGATCTATCACCAGTATCTCCACTATTCTTTCCGGAGTATTGTTCTCAGGGCACAGCCATTTGCGAGTAAGGTGGAGTAGATTGAATAGTTAGACTCTTGGTGGTTGATCACCTTGGTATCTCCAGTTGTGTAACCTCTGGGCCCGGACAGCTGGATTCACCCCTATCTGGGCTAGAATCTCCACTTTTAAACATTTGTAATCAGCTGCCTGGTCTGCCGTGAGGTCGTAGTAGGCCCTTTGTGCCATGCCGGTTAGTAGCGGGGCCAGTATACCCGCCCACTGGGTCTGAGGCAGTTTTCCTGGAGAGCCGCCCTCTCAAAGGACAGCAGATAGGCCTCTATATCATCCTCCTTGCTCAGTCTCTGGAGGGGTTGACTGGTAGGCAGTCCCCTAACAGGTCCTCTTGTTTCCGCTGCTGAGGGCGGTGTGGACCGACGTAATATCTCCTGTAAACTGGCCTGGTTCTGAGCCAGCTGGCTTGCCAACAGTTTGGTAAAATCCTGTTGTTGTTGTAGTTGTTGCTGGTGTTGCTGTTGTTGTTGCTGTTGCTGTTGCTGCTGTTGTTGCTGCTGTTGCTGCTGCTGGTGCTGCTGTTGCAGCAAGGCCTTCAGTATGTCTTCCATCATTTGTACTGTACTGTGGGCTGTCCTCGTGAACTCAGATGATTAGATCCCACTTCTGACACCAGTGTAACAGGGCGCCCACTTCTGGCGGGGTTTGCGTCCTGTTTTCTTTCACGTTTATTCAGGGAGGAAGACACAGCAGGCTTGTCAGAGGTTGAGTTTTACTGCTATTTATTTGTTAGCACAAACAGAACAAAAAACAGTGCTTATCTTCAGCAATAAAATAAAATCCTACATAAACGGGCTTACTGTGACCTGGAACGCCCTAACTATATCCAGTCAGCTTCTCTGCTCCGGAGAGTGCCACCTTGTGGCCAGGATGCAAACAGTCTCTTATTGAGAGTGAGAATGCCAGCTTGTGGCTAGGAAACAAACAGTCTCTTGATGCCTTTTCCTCTACAGCTTCTGTCAATAGTGGGTGAAGCATAGGGCCCACCCTACTCTCCCTTATGCTTCACCCCAGGGACCCTTGACACCCTCTTGTGATGAGGGACACTTATGCTTACTTAACACTCTCTTCTCCCTGGGGCATTTGTAATCCTTTTATCCGGGTGTGCTCAAAATACATGCATTTGGCACCAACCTTTTTATCCCTTATGGCATCCGGCTTATCAGGAATGGGGTCTTTTCAGGTGGCTTTTTGCTCAGCTGAATTTCTCCTAAACTGTAGTGAGCCGCTCTTTTCTTTGGAACAGTCTTTTAGTGACACCCTCCTCCTCAGACTGCTAGGCAGACAGCAAACTTCACTGAGCAGGCTTTTTAACTGCTCCTGAGCAGGGTCAGGTGTTGGCTTGATTAGGCTGAAGATTTTGGATTAACCCTTTCTATGTCAGTCCAGGGTATATGGCTCTGCTCCATCTGCGGCTTATATGTCTTCCCTGATGTACTCTGTTGCAGGTTATCAGGGATTCCTGCTGCACTTCATTACAATATATATATATATATATATATATATATATATATATATATATATATATATATATATATACTGTGTGTCATACGGTCACTTATGACTCTATCCCCCCAGATTTTTTTTCTGTTCCTATGCCCTTGCACACGTGGTATTAAAATATGTATTTATTTGTGTAAGCATATTTGTAAAGCAAATCTAATAGTTTTTAATCTTTATTTTTAGGGTAAAGAAGAAAAAATATTTAAAGTGATGCTATTACTTCAAGAGACTAATTGTTCTAAAGCTGAATATGGCATATTGGGAGATGAATGTCATTTCATAGAAGAAGTAAGTACTTGTTAATATTAAGTTAAAGTTAAAATAACTTCAATTGACAACATAAACAGTGATGTACAACAAGAACATGAAAGCATTTTTAGACAAGATTTTAATTTTAGCACAATATGGTGTGTAGGTGCTGACATTCTTGATGTCCTGCATATTCCCTGCAAAATGGTGCCGGGTTATTGGGTATGTGTCAGATTTGAGAGCCTAAACTCACTCTCAAGTAAGATCACAATTCCCCTCCCTCTAGAGATACTTATCTGAGAAAAATATGTATGTTCAACTGCCGGAGCTATTTTCTGTAGTGTTACTGAAAGGACTCTTAAAGTACCCCCATTATATTCCCATTAACCGCTATATACCATGGGGGTCTATATACACCCCCATGGTTTTCCAATTAGCCCCTATATACGATGGGGGTCTATATAGACCCCCATAGTATCTAATTTAACCCTTACCAGCCATGGTCCCCTAAAGTTAAACCCTGATGTTCCATGGGGTTCCTCAAGGACCCCCATGGCACTCTAAGTTAAACAATCACTACACTAATAATAATAAATAAATAAAAATATGCATACAATTTTTTTTTACATAGAATAAAAAAACCTATACACTACAAAAAATAAAAAAAATAAATCAAATAAAAAAAGAATTACAAATGAAATAAAATCATTACAATAAAATAAACAATACAGTAAAATAAAAAATAAATTAAACTTGTTAAAAAAATCAAATATTATAATACTTATCTACCTATATAATCATCCAGCGATGATCAAAGACGCCCTTGTTCTCAACCTTCTGCCCTTGAATAGTCAGGCTATCCATCTTGATTTCGGTCCCCTTCAATCTCGATTGAAGCCCATGTCCTCAGCTCTAAAATGAATTACTTTTATTAACAGAGCTCCTCCTTGGAAGAGCTCTGCCTCAAATGGCTGTTGCTGTGCTTTTGGTGGCTTGAATAGTAATTTTTCCACATCGTGATTGGCTGAAATAGGTGACCATCATTTTCAGTCAATCAGAATGGTTTCTCAGATGTCACCCTGCTCACTGTTACTGTAAATTTTTATTTGACCAATCAGATTGCTCAGATTGACGGACTTAATCACTTTGAGCAATCAATGAAAGCAAAATGAGCAGGGTGACATCTGAAAAGTTATTCTGATTGGCTGAAATATGATAGACATCTATATCAGAATATCAGAATGCGTAACTATACTATTTAAGCAGCTGAAAGCAGGGCAACAGACATGTATGGTGAGGGAGCTCCTTCTTGGAGGAGCTCTGTTAGTTTCAGTGTTTTTTTTTTATGGAAGGCCATTTTCAGGCCTGAAGCTGAGGACATGGGCTTCAATCAAGATTGAAGAGGACCAAATTTTCTTCATTCAGGATGGATTCCAGGGCAGAAGATTGAGGACAAGAGCGACATTGATCATCACTGGATGAATATTTAGGTATGTAAGTATTATTAATTAGAATTTATTTTACATATTTAATTTAATTTATTTTTTTATTTGAATGTAATATTTATTTCTTTAAATGTATTTATTTAAATTTGAAAGATCATATTAATGTTAATATCATGGGTTGATCACCATTAACATGTTAGAGGAGTTTGTCTATTTAGGATTTTACCATGTTTGTTTACTTCAGGTAAAAGCATATTTACAGCTAAGAACAACTGGCAAGAATAAATATGAATAATCAGAGTATTGCAGTATATAATTATATCTTTTTATTGGACAAACATTTTAGTTAGAGTGACAAGCTTTTGAGAGTTTCACCCCTCTTTATCAAGTCAGAAGCAATAGAAAATAAATAACTATAAGTTTCTCACATCCATAGTAAAACAAAGTAGGTAACAAAATTCTGAGTTCAAAATAAGGAATGTCCATAGATAAAAAATAAAACAGTCATGTAAACTGTCCCATTAAAATGTATGAAATCTAAAATGAAGCTAAGAGACATCCAATTCAGTGTGTAAATACTGTATCAGTATCAATAGGAAACTATTAATATAAAAAGTTATACTCTGTGATTGCGTTTTTTATGAGGTTTTATACTAACAATGTTCAGTCATGTGGCTCCTCCTCCTAGTTTTGAGGGTTTGCTTAGTTAGGGTTAGCATCTTTCAGAAGTTTGTAGAATTGGTGCACAGCTGCTCCAGTTTGATCATAGATATAGAACCAAAGAGAAATGTACACAATGAATATGCTATATGTCTGTGTTAGAAAAGGTGCTTACCAAAAGTTTGCATGGCACATATCCACATTTATGGGTAAGGGAAGGAGACTCAGAAAACCCTGTTGACTGAGCAGATAATGACAAAGGACATTACTCTGCTAAAGCATATTTAACCTTATTAACAGCAGAAGTGAGCTAAAACTTAGTTGAGACTGCATTCTGGGCAGAGACCATTCTATGAAGCCCAATGCTAAGTTTGCCTTCTTTCTGGTCTTCATATATTATACCTATTTCGCTCATACATACAAAGTTTAATACAAAGTTTAATAAAGTTGCGTTTTATTCTACATACTTGAGTACAGTTTTGTCACTGATGTTCACAATTTGCATACAAAGAGCCTGATTCAATTGAGCCATCATAAGTTACTGTAGCCCGTAAGTGAGTAAGTTAATTTGCTATTCAATTGGCGTTTATTTTGCGGGTTCCGAATGGGTTACGGGTTATGGACTTGAAAACTTTGAGATGGTTAACCACGAAACTTACAGCAACCCGAAGCCTTTGATCTTTCAAGGCCGCAAGACTTCAGGTTGCTAAAATCTCAAATCGCTATTTAATTGCAAAAATCACTCAAGACCGCACCCGCAGTCAAGCCGTAACTGGCAAATGGCGGCCCCAAAGCTTACGGCTTCCATATAGGATGCCAAAGGGATTACAGACTAGTTAGGAATGCTGCAAATCACAATAAAAAGACACCAACACACTTTAACATATGGGGAAAGCAATGGAAGGCATTACAATTACTTGCACAACAGCTCCCAACTATCAAATATAGACAATTGCAACACAAATACATGGAAATGGCTGACATATTAACCCTTTCTCTAACGTGGACCCTAAAAATACAAATATCATCTTATATACACCTCACTTATCACATCTACATTGGGACAACAAATAGTGGATACATTACACTACCACATGTCATATATCAAGTACCAGGGGAACATTTTACATATGGTTGTTCAGTCCCTTTGGACTGCAGCACACTTACTCATGTCTCTGTCTGTGCGTATCCACAAGGTTTGCATGCCAAAGATACTGGAGTGGGTTGCCAGTTCCTTATCTAGTGGACTGTGATTCATCTGATCTCTGTGCTATGACCTGCCCACCTATAGTGGGCCTACATGGTACAGCTCACAGCTTCATTCAGGTACACAAGCCCCCTCACCACCAACACTTAGCAATCCTGAAGGGAACTAAGGGAACATTCACCACGCTAATCTACTCTAACCCATCAGGAAGGGCCGCAAAAACACATGGAGGCTGCACAGCCGCACGTGGAGCAACAGCCAACTAACCTCCTTCAGGGATATTCTCTGCTAGGCACCTCCTGGAAAGTCCCACGCCATTGCTGGTGTCCATGTGCAAAGATGTATACCCATTATCATTAGGTGACATCCCATTAAGTGTTTTGCTATCAATCAATTTACATTAATACCTGTCAAATTCCTATCATACCCCACAGTATCAAAAATTAGACTTTGGATGTGTATTAACCCTTTATTATGATATATATTATTATATTATATCTAATGTTATTATTACTATTACTATTATTATTATTATTATGCTATGTATTAATCTATTGCATAGTAACAAGGGCTCATTAGTTTACAGATATAGTAATGTGACACAAATGTGATGTATGTGCATGTCTCAAAACCACAACCATTGACAACACACTGACACAGTGAGTTTGGTATAACAAAGCTTTATTTCATACACAGAGCACAATCAGAAATGGACAAGACTGTGCATTAATATCATGGGAGTGGTGTGGGTGGATCCCGGAAGAGCAAGAGGCTTGTGGGGGAAAAAAAAGCAGAATACCAAAAGGGAGTAATGTAATAGTCTAGAATAAGCATGATGCATAGCACCTACCAGGGTCACATATGGTCACTACACCTCTGCAACCGGAATCTGATAAAAAAAGGAAAATCACTACATTTAATTGAAGAAACCATTAATGTGCATAGCACTTATAACATGTCTAGATCTACTCAAAGAATTCAACCTCTGGACTGTGTAATCCAATCCAGTTTCACACATACAGTGTGTTGACAAAACAAAAAACTGAAAAAAAGTCGTAAAAAAGAAAAGGCGGAGGATTAAAAAAAATCAACGTGCATGTATAGTACAGTGCTAAACACTGTTACTGTAACAATATACAAATTCACCTGATTCCCATCAACAAGCATTACTAACTATTAGCTAGGTCTCTGGATAACCCACTGGCCATTATATTAATAATGATGTTTCAACTCCCCAGGAGGCAGCGGCACCTGCAGTGGTGCTGGCCATGGAATGCCTCTGGGGTGGAGGAGGCGGGGCTGGGGACTAGAGCGTGTTGCGTTGCATCTGCAGTAAACTCCTGGAATGGGCTCTGGTCCACCCTCATCCTGAGTAGCCTGGCCAGTTACGATTTTGTACCTATTCGCCTGGCCAGGCTGCGCATGAGCTCTGCATGACTGGCAGAGAGGCTGGCCTGGATCCCCCGGAGACACTCCATCTGCTGCTGCATGAGGGTCAGCCCCTCCGCCTGCGCAGCCTGGCTTGATGTTGGGGATGAGGCCCCTGGGAGGCCCCTGAGGAGGTGGTGGTGGCAGTGGCCCAGTGGCGGAGGGCCTGGGGCCCAGCTGCCGCCAGGCTCGATAAGGTCGGTGGTGTTGGCGGGCCCGGTGGTGGCAGCCAGTCAGACGCACTGCTGAGGGTAGGAGGAGGTGGTGTCAGGTCCAGATGGTCCCTCAAGTGGGAGAGCCCTGGCGAGATGCTGAGTCTCTGTAGGATGCGGATAGTGGGGTCAAATCCTGGTGGTATGGCTGGTGGTCCTGCTGGTGACCCCACTAGACTATCATCATCCTCCTCCTTCAAACCAGGGCCCTCGGCTCCTCTTAGTTCCTCCTCCTCCTGGTGGGTGGGGGCTTGCTCCTCCACTGCTCCAATGGAGCCGAAGCCCCTGCCTCTGGCTCACCACTGGGCCCAGAGTTCCTTGATGCTGAAAGATAGAGAAGAAAGGTATATGTTATTAGTATGATGAATCATACCTTGTTTTGTGTTCATTTCTGTCTGACATCTAGGCTTAAACCTGGATGATTCTCCTAATTGCAACACAAATTAGCTATCATTTGCTAGATATAATCTATTCTTTGGCTCTTGGTCTAGATTGTTCTTGGCTCCTAACGCTATCTTGATTCCGGCTGTGGTCTGTAACTGTATAGGCTGCAGTGTGCTTACCATTACATGGACTATCTATTGGTTGATTACTGTTGTTGTGCCCAGGAATGACATTGATTTGTCAGCGTCATGGATGTGATGATGCATCCATCTATCCCTTGTTAATTCCATGGAGATGACATGTCAGTGTCCTTGTTGGTCATCATGTACGTGATATTCATCTGACATGGAGGTTGGGTCCTGCTGGGCCACCAGGCCTGAAGCTCCAGCGGCGGGCACCTGCATGAGAAGGTCCTTGGCCACCCTCTCTGACTCATTATAGCGCACAGTCACTTGCTTGTCCTCCTTGACTATCATCCTCCTCACCTTGGCCCTGATGTCCTCAACTCGTGTTTGACGGACCTCACATCCCTTTGTGCTGTGCCCACTGCTGTAACCTCAGCCGCTACCTCCTTCCATGCATGGGCCCTGACCTGACATCCCTCCCCCCACAAGGATCACAAGGCAGCCATGGAAGGTACCAAGGAGGACCCCATTCTCCTGGTACATGTAGTTCAGGGTCCTATGCTTGCCCATAGCCTCCCCTCCCCCGACTGTGGACGGGGATCCTTGCCACCCTGACCTGTCCCTGAGGCCTGTCCCTCCCCTGAACTACCAACTCCCTGGGATCCTCCTCATCCACCACTTCCACCACCTCCTCCTCCGCCACCTCCTCCTCCTCCCCTCCACAATTCCCCAGGTCCACCTCTCTCTCTCTTCCTCGTCTCTCCTTATCTCCTCCTCGCTGCCCCTCCACTCCTCTCCCCTCCTCCCTCCATTTAAATCCCAAAAGGAAAGTATAAGGATAAATAAAAAAAACATTTTGCTGTATATGTATGTTGAAAAAAAAAAAAAATGTGTTTTATGTGTTTTATGTGTATTTAATAACTGTTGGTGATTACATTATTGTTGCATAAAGTATATTACATAATTTTTCATACATTTTCATTTTAGACCGTCTTCTCCTGTGAAGTCAATATTAATGTTACAAACAAGGAGATTGACATTTCAACTCCTGTGTGTCATACTGTGCAGGTAAGTACTATTTCTAACTATTGTTGTTTAATTTTAATACAGGAGACAAATATTTATGGTTGTATTTCAATGGGAATATGTCAGAAATGCTTCAGACTTGTAAAAGGAGAGGTATGCTCTTTTAGCTATGGACATTTTTTTAAAGCAAATTAGCAAAGCTATTCCATGGCTGCAAAAATAATATACTGACTCGCACCCAGGGGGGTTACCAGCAGCTCTCTAGCTCTTTTGTGTGCCTACAGCCTACTTAAATTATACCCATAGGAGACTCAGATTCTGAATCTCAGTAGTCTCCATAGCACACTACACTAGCCCTAATATCCTCCCATATCCCTATATAGCCAAATAACCCCCTATATAAACATTCCCTTCTCCAACTGGCTATTTGTATAGCCAATCAGAAAAGGAAAACACTAGAATGAAACTCTGTTCTGATTGGCTGACATTTCAACCTCTCAGAATAAAGGAAAGTAGAGTCCTATGATTTCAATATTTTCATTCTGATTAGTTAGACTTTTAACCAATCAGAAAAGGCGTAAAATACTCAATTCTGATGAAGCCATAAAAATAGTATATGAGGCAAGGGTGTGATCAGAAAGCCATTAGTCAGCAAGGGAGACCCTCACAGGATGAACTCTGTTAGTTTAGTGTTTTTCTTTTTTTTGTGAGATGCATCTTTTTAGGTTGAGACCCTTTCCAGGGGCCAAAGATGAGGAATAATGGTTGTCACAATCGCTACTTCAATAGCCCACCAAGAACCTGGTTCTGACCCACCTAGTATGTGATAGTTCTTGTTGTTATCCCTGATTGCAGAGATGGAACCATACCGGTATTGGACCCTCAGGATAGCCACAGGAGCAGAGGAACCACAAGCCAGAGTAGCAGAGTTACTGGCTGTAACTCTTCTTTAAGCAGATAAAGCAATATTAATCCCATTGATCAGGATTATCCATTCCAAAAGAATGAGCTTGGATATCATAATGAGAGGCATGTGATTTTTTAAATAATCATGGGGCAGGCCCTATGGGTTTAAGATTTTACAGACATTTTGAGCACTCAGATGAAATTGCTCACGCATTAACATGTTTAATCTTGTAGCTTGCTAGTGTTTTATAAGCAATAGAATGAGTCTCTTAAGTCTCCTGGCATGCTTTAGACATGTGGGTGTAGACACAATGTTTTTCCTTTGTTTTCAAAAACAGATAGATCTTTGTATTAACAGGAGCTTTTAAACTAGTAGGTGTGGGGGGCGGGGGGAGAGATTAAAGTAATGAGTAGAAAGTATAGAGGCGGTAAGGGATAAGTTAGCTACTCATGGGGAGGATATGGGGGTAGAGTTAGCATAATCAATAGGGAGGTAGTACTAGGTAACTCAAATACAGAGACAGGCACTTCAAAACTACAAACTCATAACATGCTTCCTGATGCCTGGAGCTTGCCAGGAAAAATGTGCGAGTTAGAATTATTAGCAGTTAATGAGAAATGGGATTTAATAGGCATTACTGAAACATGGTGGGATAAATCTCATGACCGGACTGTTAATCTGGATGGTTATAACCTATTTAGGAAAAATAGGGAAAATGATAAAAGAGGAGGACAGATTTGTCTGTATATGAAGCCTGAATATAAGCCTATTGTAAGAAAATATATTTATGCTGGAACTAGCGATAATGTTGTTTGTTGTTTGAGTTAAATAGCGGAGCAGCAAATTTCAAAAGAATATTGGTAGGAGTATGTTATAAACCCCCAAATTTAACTGAACTTGAGGAAATACAATTATTGTTACAGATTGGAAATGCTGCTAAGCATGGGCGAGTTTTAATAAAGGGAGATTTTAACTACCCTGATATTAACTGGATGAATGAGATCAGCAGTTCAGCTAAGGGGAGCAAGTTTTTGAGTACACTCTGGGATCATTATCTAGCCCAGGTTATACAAGAACCTACTAGAAATGAGGCTATCTTGGATTTAGTTATCACAAATAATATGGATATGGTATTAAATATTGAAGTAGGGTATCTGGTAGTATATCAGTCTGGTCTCACTGTTTCTACTGCTCAGAATAGAATTTCCTGATATTTCGGGGCTTGGTCACTCTTTTGAGTGAGACCAGACTGATACTACAGGATATTTCTTCCTGTGATGGGCACAAGTGAGTGAAAATAGGTTGCTCTCTGAGTAGGTAACCAGACCTATAGAGCAAACCTACTAAGGTATTGTTCATCCACAGATAAGCACCTCTATTATTTTTGAAAGTATAGACTGGGACAAAGAACTGACAGGTAAATATACTGAACATAAATGGACAACGTTTAAATTCTTCCTAAATATACATACTTACCACCATATACCATGTGGGAATAAAAGTAAAAGGAGTAAATCACATCCAATGTGGTTTAACAATGATTTAAAGACCAAGATACAGAGTAAAACATGCATTTAAATTATGTAAACAAGAGGGGACAGAGACTGCCTTACATAAGTACAGTACAAAGAAATCAACAAGGCTTGCAAAAGGGCTATACGCCTGGCTAAAATAGAAAATGAAAATTTAGTTGCAAAGTAGAGTAAGACTAAACCTAAAATATTATTTTACTTATATTAATGGGAAGGCCAGAAAGGAAGCTATAGGAACATTACAACACTGATAAAAAGTGACCAGGAAAAGGCAGATGAGCTAAATAGCTTATTTTCTTCTGTATACACAAGGGAGGTACCAGTGGTTGTGATAAATAAATGTTAATAAAGCCCCAGGTCCAATGGTACTGAGGGAACTGGGCTCTGTAATAGCCAAACCATTATATCTAATTTTTCAAGATCCAATCAGCACAGGGTCGCTACCAGATGAGTGGAGAAAAAAAGAGGTGATACCTATTTTTAAGAAAGAGCAAATCTGGGGACCAGTGAGCCTCACTTCTGTAGCGGGAAAGCTTTTAGAAGGGTTAATAAGAGATAATAGACAAGAATATGTCTCGTTGAACAGGATTATAAATAGGAGTCAACATGGATTTATGAGGGATAGGTCATGTCAAACAAATCGAATTAGTTTCTATGAGGAGGCTAGTAGGAACTTGGATCAGGGCAACTCAGTGGATGTAGTATTTTTGGATTTGCAAAGGTGTTTGATACAGTGCCACATGGAAGACTATTGTGCAAACTAAGGGATACAGGAATTGCAGTAAATATCTGCTCATGGATTGAGAGCTAGCTAAAAGATAGGAAGCAAAATGTGGTAAATGGAATATACTCAGATTAACTAATGTGGTAAGTGGGGTTTCCTAAGGGGTCAGTATTAGGTCTTCTCCTTTTTAACATATTTATTGACTTAGAAGTAGGACTGGAAAGTAGTGTCTATGATTTTTCTGATGACACAACGTTGTGCAAGGTAATTAAATTAGATAATTATGTATTTTCTCTCCAAAGGTATTTACATAAATTAGAGTAATGGATATCTAAATGGCAAATGATGTTTTATACAAATAAATGTAAAGTTATGCATTTGGGAAGAAAACATAGCCATGCAATTTATAATCTTAATGGGGCAAATCTAGGGGTTTCAGATTTGGTAGTGCTTGTGGACAACAACCTAGGTAACAGTGCTCATTGCCAAGCAGCAGCTGCAAAGGCAAATCAAATATTAGCATGTATCAAAAAGGGTATAGAAGCAAGTGAAGCAAATATAATTCTGGCACTATACAAATCCCTAGTACGCCCTCATTTAGAATATGGAGTACAATTTTGGGAACCACTTTATAAAATGGACAGTTTAGAGCTGCAAAAGGTACAGAGAAGGGCTACAAAACTAATAAAGGGAATGAAGGGGCTAAGTTATGAAGAAAGACTAACCAAATTAAACATATTTTCTTTAGAAATAAGGCGTCTAAGAGGGGATATGATTACCCTATATAAATACATCCATTTTTTCTGTTTGCCTTTCTCTGGATCAATTAACAACTAATCTGCATATTGCAGATCAGAGGAGATCTTAAAAGGTTGAACTTGATGGACTATAAGTCATCCTTAAATACTCTAACTATGTAACAGTGGCTATTTTATCTTTATGATGTGCTGATATAGTAACGAGACATATCAGATTAATTTAAACCTATAGCTAATAAGTCAATATTTGTATAGGAAGTTTGGCCTTTGTTTTAGAACTTTTGTACTCTAAGGTGTTAAGTTCTATGATATTTAAGAACTTAAACATTATTACTTTATTAAAAACATCTTTGTTAAAAGTCTTTAGCTTACAAAACTGAATAAAGTAATACTCAGTATGGACGTCACTTCTGGGACTTTATTTGTAATTTAATTTTTTATTTTGCTCCTAGAAGTTTTGCTGTGCCATTTTGAATATATTTGTCTCTGAATATATGTGTCTCTTTATTTTATCTTGTACTTACTCTCTTGTGAATTGTTAAAGTGCAACGTGAAAAATTAAATAATATTATGATATTTCCAATATTGGATGTGACTTCTGGGCTTTAGACGCTGTGCCAGATTATACAACAGCAAGCACAAAACGCTAGCTCTAATAGCATAAAAAAAAAAAATATGATTATAGGTACAAACATCAAGGAACTATACTAATAAGGGGATCTCTATACATACACAGTACCACTTGTGAAATTGAAGTGCAGGCACACAGCTCACTAATGCACAGCAGCACTAACACTAATATTCAGCCTTTGCAAGAGCGCAGCTAAGTGATATGCAGTGGCATTTAAAACAACAGAGACAACCCCCCTCCTCATCCTCCCTCCTCAGCCCCCCTCCCCCTCCTCAACCCCCCTCCTCAACATCCCTCCTCAACCCCCCTCATCCTCAACCCCCCTCCTCAACCACCTCCTCATCCTCTCTCCTCATACTCCCTCCTCAACCCCCCTCCTCAACCTCCCTCCTCAACCCCCCTCCTCATCCTCAACCTCCCTCCTCAACCCTCCTCCTCAACCCCCCTCCCCCTCCTCAACCCCCCTCCTCAACCTCTCTCCTTAACCTCTCTCCTCAACCTCCATCCTCAACCTCCCTCCTCAACCCCCCTCATCCTCAACCTCCCCCCTTAACCACTCTCCTCAACCTCCCTCCTCAACCCCCTCCTCAACCTCTCTCCTCAACCTCCCTCCTCATCCCCCCTCCTTAACCTCCCTCCTCAACCTCCCTCCTCATCCCCCTCCTCAACCTCCTTCCTTAAGCTCCCTCCTCAACTACACTCCTCATCCCCCCTCCTCAACCTCCCTCCTCAACCTCCCTCCTCAACCCCCCCTCCTCATGCTCCTTCCTTAACCCCCTTCCACAACCCCCCCTCCTCAACCCCACTCCTCATCCTCCCCCCTCATCCTCAACCTCCCTCCTCAACCCTCCTCACCCTCAACCTCCCTCCTCAACCCCCCTCCCCCTTCTCAACCCCCCTCCTCAACCCTCATCCTCCCTCCTCATCCTCCCTCCTCAACCCCCCTTCTCATTCCCCCTCCTCAATCTCCCTCCTCAACCTCCCTCCTCAACCCCCCCTCCTCATGCTCCTTCCTTAACCCCCTTCCACAACCCCCCCCTCCTCAACCCCACTCCTCATCCTCCCCCCTCATCCTCAACCTCCCTCCTCAACCCTCCTCACCCTCAACCTCCCTCCTCAACCCCCCTCCCCCTTCTCAACCCCCCTCCTCAACCCTCATCCTCCCACCTCATCCTCCCTCCTCAACCCCCCTTCTCATTCCCCCTCCTCAATCTCCCTTCTCAACCTCCCTCCTCAACCTTCCTCCTCAACCCCCCTCCTCAACCCCCCTCCTCCTCTTCAACCCCAATGAAGGGGTTAACATTGAAATGGTTAACATATTCTGCTGAAGGGGTTAACATTGAAACCCCCTCAACCCCCCTCCTCATCCTCAACCTCCCTCCCCCGAAAAATCGGCTTATACTCGAGTATATACAGTAATTAAAATAAACAGTTATCCTGTAATTATTTTTACCATTGGTCACATGCATTTCTCATATTGTGTTTTGAAAAATAAATAAATTACTACTAAAAGGTGGATTATGGGATTAGAAAAGGTCCCAAAACTTAAAACAATTACCTCTGCAACTGAATATTATTTAAAAACAAATTATTTAGTAGGCTAATACTTAGGTTTAATTTGATATTTTGGGCATATGAATTACACTTATTGAACCTCCTCCCCCTGTATCTGAATTTTATCTGTTACCAATCACTCCCTGATATGTCATAGTACTAGCACATGTTCATTGTGAACAGACATAAGTTAGCCTCTACCTATCCAGACTATTCTGAAAGTCCTTTAGACTTACCTCTGAATAAAGCCAATTTCACTCTTATAGGAGGCTGAGACTTACAGCTTGACTGGGTGTTCAGAAACTAATGCTTGAAAGAAATGTTAATATTGAATTTCATTTTATATCATTAAATAGAATAAATAATGTATTCATTGGAGATGATCTCTCAGGTGTACATGAGATGGTCTCTCAGGTGTACATGCATTTTCATAAACCACAAAGAACATTTACTAGCCTGGCCATCATACAAGGAATAATATTTATTATAATTTATTTTGAAATGTGTTTTTTAATGATGCAAAACTTGCCCCCAAATTTGAGCTTGAAAATAAAATTTTGGGCTCAAAGGTATATATAAGTTTTATGGGTTTCAAATGTTTGATAAGAAATAGGCAGTGATTATCCTAAGAAGATTTGCTATATAGTAAAGTAAATTCCAGCTTCGCATACCCACAGGGAGCTTACGTAACCAAGTATGCAGAGGAAATGCAGCTACAGTAGGTATGGATTTTGACTTTTCAAAGGAAGTACTTGCTGCTGGATGGAATCACATGTTTGAGCGGGGTCTGAGCTTACAACTAAAAACATCTCCAGAATTTCGTCACTATCTTACACAAGACACAACTAAAATCCTTATACACTCTCTCATCATCTCTCTACTAGACCACTGCAACTCGCTTCTTGTTGGCCTACCCACCACCCGACTATCTCCACTTCAATCCATTATGAATGCCTCTGCTAGACTCATCTTCTGTACACAATGTTCAGTGTTGGCATCACCTCTCTGTCACTCCACTGGCTTCCCTTAGCCGCAAGAATAATATTTAAAATCATGACCCTAACTTACAAAGCCCTCAACAATAATGCTCCCCCTTACATCTCTGCTCTCATCTCCAAATACTCCCCCACCCGCCCTCTTTGTTCTGCTAATGACCTTCTTTTTTCTACAACTCTTGTCACCTCCTCTCACTCCCACCTCCAGGACTTTTCTTGTGCTGCCCCTAGTCTCTGGAACTCCTTTCCTCGCTCCACCAGAATATCCTCTTGCCTCAAAACATTTAAAACCTCACTTAAAATGCATCTCTTTAAAGAAGCGTATCACCTTCCACCCTAACACGCTTATCACCTCTCTCTCCCTCTTTTACCACTCACTATACCTTAGATTGTAAGTTTGCGCATTTCGATTTTAAGTACTTTGGGAATTCACCATGGACATTGGATTCCTAGCTCAAAGACAGGGCCCTCCTTGCTTTGCTATATGTTAATTTGTATTTATATTTGTCTGAACTTAATTTATGTACAGCGATACGGAATATGCTGGCGCGTTATAAATGAACTATAATAATAATCAGAGCACTTCGATATAGAGAGAAAGAGACTACATATGCTAGGCTGATTTGCAACACAGGAAACCCAGAGAATGATACTAAAGTATCTGCTTTCTCTTGATTGGCCAAATGAATGATGAATTTTATGCTAATCTTAGCAGGGATTTTCAGGGGTGTCAACTGACAAAAGCCTCAGCTTGCAAACTGAAAAGATTTAGCAAACATCAGGGGGAGTTTGTAAATGTTTATTTTGGTAATTGTTCATGCAAAAAATGTTTGCATACACTAATGATTCTCCTCTATCAGATGCAGTCATAATCCAGAAAACTTAGATATGCCTTTAAGGTTGTTTTTTATTTAGCCTATGTCTAATTCATTTGCTGTGAGTACAACATGAAACAAATTACTTAATTACTTGTGACATCATATCCATATACAGTATTTTCCACTGTGCTCAATTACATGTTTCTCACTGGGGAATTGAGTCTTATCCATTTCCTATTTTATGCTAAGGAGATCATATATTATAATGTTAAAAGATCTCTCCAACCTGAAAAATATATTGTATGGAATAACATGGGAATTGGAAAGTTCTCACTTTCTTAATGAGAACATTTTGTGAATAAAGCCTCTAAAAATCTATTTATGATATACATAAACAGTTACGCTGATATGTGTTTTATCTTCTTTTTTTATTACCATAGACAGGTGGTAGACGTATAGCAATAGTAAGGGGGTTGTCTCCTTTCCGTACTGCTGGTGAAAATATGCGTTTGGCCAGACATTTGCAATTTGAGAAACAATCGAAAGGACATGGACCCGGTAATAATCATAAAGATGAAAAACATGGGAAAAAAGATAAAAAGGAGAAGAAAGACAAAAAAGACAAAAAAGGTAAAAAGAAGAACAAATATGATGACTCTTCTGAAGAATCAGAGGAAGTAACAGTCAAACCCACAATGCATGAAATTCCTAACACCACACTCAGAGCCAGTCAAATAACAGAGGCGCCAACACCAACAAAACAATCACAGAGTCCAGTTCCTGATCTTGAAGAGCAAATCCCACCATTAGGACAGACAACAGATATCCCGTCATTATTCCCACAAATTCCAGCAGTGCCAGAGGAAGAAGAAAACTTCTTAAATATTCATGGGAATGTATTGGAAGATCTACCAGAACCAACAGTTACAAGTGCCCCAAAATGTCCTGGGAAATTGTGGCAGCCTATTAGACCTATGCCTATATTTCCTAGCTTTCCGGATACCAATCCATTTGCTATTGATCTAGCTGATGCACTTGAAGATTTGCCACTACCAATTTCAGATCAAGACAAAGATGAGAAAGAGGTTGGAAGTCCCTCTGAACCCCTGCCTTTTAATGATGCCGATCTTCTGGGCTTCTAAATTTGAAACTTAGTCTAATTACAAGAGGTTATAAAATAAAATGCATACAAACAAGATATAAAAGCATGGAAATAAATGTGTACAATGTTGAATTTCAAAAATAGTATTACAATATATTCATATAAATACTTATACTTTTCCTTTCCTGCTTTTTGGTATTTACCATTCTAATCTCTTCATGGTGTATCACCTAAGGAATATATCAACAAGAGATTACAATCTCTATCAATTGAAAACTGTTTTAATGTATTTTTTATTAATATTTCCAGATTTTTTATTAGCATTTCCAGATCCAGACATTGTAACTATGTGTTGAATTGTCTTATTTGTTTCACTTTATTTTGTCCAGCATAAACAATAGACAGATGTATTTTTTTGGATGTATGGTTGTATTGCAAGGCATGTATCATACTACATCTAGGTAGAAACATACATCAAGGTACAAACAGACTTTTGAGAAATGTTTATCACTTGTCCCTTATAATACTTCAGATATAATTCACTCTATCAATGCCTTGTTTATAGGGCAAGCTCCACCTAAACTTAAGTTTATGTTATATTAAAGGGAATAGCGAAAATTAACTGTGTAAAAGTGATGTATGGAAGTATGGAGTATGGAAGTACAGCATTAGATTATATTATAATATATATATATATATATATATATATATATATATATATATATATATTAGGGAGTGACATACTTCTATACTGCAGAGTAAGGAATTAGTAGGTAATGTAAATAAGATCTAGTACTATATATATAAAAAGTCCTTGCTTTTCCGCTTAGGGAATCAGTAAAAATAGAAGACTACTGGTACACCAGGAAAGGGTTCCTCCTTCCTGAAAGGTGGCATTGTTCCAATTAACTGGCACGGTCCTTCAAGATATGAAAACAAATATCATTGTCTAACGCTCAGCCATGTAATAATCAAAACCAACATACCGAATGCAAATTGACTGTCAGCATGAACATGTGGGGTGTGACTAACAACCAAATCCAGCGTGTGTTTTACCACTGCATGTCACTTTATTAGCGGTGGTCAGGTGAAAAAAGAACTCCCCTTTTTTAGTATCCTATCCATTACAAGTCTTAACCCAATATTAACCACTCAATGAATAATTACTGGCATAATTTAGAACTGGATAAAGTACACAACTTGCAGGCTATCACTAACATATAATAAAATATAAATGTATTATATGCAAAGCACATCTAGACAATATTAGAGCCAGTCAGTCAGTGAAACATAACATATCAAGAAGGATCAAGAATTAAAAAGAGCACCAGGACCAGGGGTGGATCTACAGCAGGTGTGTTGCACCAGGGCCCTTGGTCTGTGAGGGGCCCCTCGGCAGCATCTTTCACCCCTCAAAAGCCCCAGGGGCCCCTTGTCACACTATTCACCCCCTGCACTTCATTCACCCCCCCATCTCTTACTTGTGCCTTACAGCTCCTGTCCCAGATCCCATTGCTCACAGGTTAGGTATCCTTCCCCTGCTGGAGCTTCATTCTGCAGGGGAGGGGAATTCCTAATGATGTCATGTGTCCCTGCAGTATGAACCTCTAGCCTGGGAAAGATACCAAACCTCTGAGCAATGGGATCTACTCAATAACTCAAGGTGATAATCATGTACTTAACTGATTGATATGGGAAACACAGCTATTAAATAAATTACTAACTACATACAAAACACACCCATGCTATTTACTGACATAGTTAAAGCTCAGGATGCTGTATAACAGCCACCGGCACGGATATATGCATATACATCAACAGCAGCCTGATTTGCAGCTGTACAAAAGCCATCAAAAAATAATCAATTTACAAACTGCTCTGAAATTATTAACACAAATGATAAGTACAGCAGCTCACTCTGTCCTGCAGTGCAACACAATGAATATGATAGTTCTGTAGCAGTACTAAATAACTGCAGACACACATTCAACAAGATATTATTCAATATTATCGTTGAACTCATGAAGGAAAGTAAGTCAGCATCATTCTTCTTAGCTAAGAATAATATACAAGGTATAGGGAGCACAAAAAATACACATCATAATATATGGTGAAAAAATCCCAAATAAACCAAAATGAATCAAGAGAAGAAAACGACACTAAATACTGAGGATTAAATGAGTAAATAAGCCATAACTACTACAAAGGGGGCAACTTATGAAAAGTCTTCATTTAAGCCATTTGTTACCTGTACATTTACAGCCTTATTAAATTGCGATTCAGTAAAATTAAAAGGGCTCTATTTAAGCACATAGCATATTTTTTTACACAATTTTTAAGTTAGTTAAGACCTTGCTTTTGGATAGAAGTTCACTAACCTAAAAACTTCTGTAAAAAAATATGCTGTGTGCTTAAATAGAGCGCTTTTAAATTTGCTGAATCGCAATTTAATAAGGCTGTTAATAAGTGCTTTCTTTCTGAAGGAGAAGTTTATCTAGATCCCCATTTCTCTGTCCCATTACAACTCTGTCTACTACACATACAGCCCTATTAAATTTGAAACCCGTAGCTGAATCGGCAAGCCCGCAAAGGTTGCAGTCTTGACATTCGGCTGTGTTACACAGCTATTAAATTCCACCATGCCGCAAGTTACCCGCTGTAGACACAAGCCCGTAAAACATTATTGCGTGCGTTGCATGTGCAGCCGTGAGCATGATCAATTAGTCAAACCCGTAGTTACGGGTTTAGACGGAGCCAATGGCAAAAGAGATCATCATCATTACGTCACTGAAAAATGGAGGTTAGATTTCAAAGCCCTACAGGCTTCAATTACGGTTTTCGATCAGACCCGTATTCCAGAAATAATGCAATATTAATAAATCAGTAAATATGATATTCAAGGCCATGCGAGTTCCATTATATGTATTAACACATTGATTGCTGGGATTGATATAACACAATAAACAAAAGTTTTTTATATTGCAGATTTGCGAAGTTGAGAATGTTTTGCTATTAATTTTAATCACTTTCCCTTTCATTTAAAATACAGTAGTGTGTATATATTTGCATTTACAGCATTACGGATAGGGCTTTAACCCCCTTGCAGGTCCTCTCTAGTATCTGTTGGCTTTTTGGCTCCATTTGCCGGTTACGAGGTTGAACGCCAGTGGATTCGATATCCCAACCTAACAATTACGGGCTTGACACATCAAATAATGTTTGGCCTCGGAGGTCAGATTTCGACATCCCGTAGGATTTTTTAGCACTGAACCAGCAAGTCATTAGCGGGTTTCTTTACTGGGCCAATTTAATAGCAGTAAGTCTTGCTGGCTACATTACGGGCTACGGTTTTACACGTTGAGGGAATTTAATTGGGCTGATAATAAGTCAGCATTGCCATTTTGAGGCAAATGAATGTATCTGCACAATGGAGTTTCCATTTTTTTTAAATAGATCTTTTCTCAAAATCATCTGATCACATATAGAATGGCTGAAGTACTACAATTACCCACAGTTCTGATTGAAGGATTAATAAAAATTATCTTTTTGCAGAGGAACTAGAAACAGTAACTGACATATATAATGTGACCATCTGCCAGATAAGGGTAGCTTGAAGCTATGTTCCAAGAACTTCCTGTTGTCTATGTTCCAAGAAACCTCCTGTGATCTGACTCTCCAGGCTAACGACATACTGTTTCTACTGAAATTGCAACTTCCTCATGAATACCTTGATATCTGAATACCTTCCTCATGAATACCTTCCTCATGAAGACCTCAATACCTTGTTCTCGGGTATATAAGCTTTGTTTCGTAGCCAATAAATCAAACTTGTCTGGAAATCCCCTCTTGTGTATGCGTTTCCGTACTTGCTCCCGGAGTCTCTGTAAGGGTGAATGTTCCAAGCCATCAACCGAGTATAAGGGAAAGCCCCAACACTGGTTACTGATTCTTATTTGCGAGACAGAAATTATTTATAAAATATAACTTTTATTGTTAATAAAAAAATAAAATTAATGTTAAAATTAAAATTAAGAACGGTTAAAAAAATATGATGAGAAACTGGTCGGATTAAATAAACCTTGGACATATATGGAGGGGAAAGTTCCCTTATATTTAAATAGTATATCTAAATAAATGTGGGCAAGCTTCTGGGAATAGGGTCTTAAAAATGTGTTAGCAACCCTGCTCACATATACCACGACAGAGTTGAGATGCAGAACTTGAGGGAGAGCTGTGAATAAAGTCTCACACAAGTACTGAATGACGCGGAGGCTGCACAGGCTCCCTGGGTCAGCCCGTAGCGTCGCGTGACCCAGCGGAGCCTGTGAGGCTATCAGCCAATCAGGTGCGTCGGGGGGCAAGTCGGAAGCCCGTTTTCGCGCCGTTGATCACAGCAACGCAGTCTCCCGACTGAAACGGACGGAGGTCTGAGGTCCTGCAGCATTAAACACAGTAGGAAGGTTTAATACTGAGACTGTTACCCCAGCTTACCAGCAAATAAGGGGCTGCATAGGTTGAGGCTACTTTCTTGTTGTTTTTTCTTCCTCCGTTTTGTGTGTGTGTGCCTGGTTTGTGTCTGTGTCTGTGTGTGTGCTTGTTACTGTTGGTGCCTGGTGTGTGTGCCTGGGTGTTTTCCCCCTGTGTGTCCCCCTTCTTAGCTCTTATGGATCCAGAAGGCTTAGAGGCTTTGCTGGCTGAAGTTAGGACCCGTGCCCTAAGCCAAGGGGTCAGGTGGGTGCAGGGCAGGCTGGGACCTCCCATGCCTTCTGCGCTTGGACCTCAGCACATTGAACAGGATCAGCCTGCGGTGGCTGGTGTCCTAGCCAATTCTGACGGCTCCAGGGAAATTTTTTCCCATCCCACCACTGTAGGGCTACCAGACCCCCGTCCATCAGGCAGCAGAGACACAAGAGATGGGGGGGTTACAGGTCAGGGCGGCCGGGACCCCATACTCCCCAGGCAGGCGAGCGCCAGGACCACGGGCTATGGGGGTGAGGGCCTAGCACTCCGGCCACCACCAGCCAACTTGCCTAAAGGTCCTAGGCCGCGGCAAAGGTTGAGAAACACCCCTCTAACACCCCGTAGGGGGGGTGCAGGGGGCAAGAGAAAAGCCGGGAGTCCTAAAAAGGCTCCTACAGGCCCTCACGGTGCCAAGCAGACGGTCCCTGGGGTTTCCCTCAATAACAGTGCTTCTGGTACTTTACAGGGACGCCCAATTGGCGGTGAGAGAAGCATGGCGACGACGAGAGAAAGAAGAGATGGAGTGATCAGAGAAATGAATAGCCAAGACAGCATGGTCATGATTGATGACATGCCAGTGACAGCGGCAGTGGTGAGTCTAGGACGCCCCACTCGAGCTAAGAAGGCTACGAGCAGGTACAGTCCGCTACTATTTACGCACACACCGCTAAGACGTAGCAGAGTAGAGACTGAGGGCAAGACGGTTAGGCCACAGTGCAAAGGGTCTAAGACCGACCAACATCTGGATATTCCAACGCCCGAGGAAGTCTCAGGGGAACCCCTACAAGGGACGGCGGAGGCAGTGCTAGCCTACTCCAGCCGCGCAGGCTTAGGTGACCAGTACCGTTCCTCAGATGAGGAAAGGGCGGTATGGGCACGGGCATGCAGGTCGCGGAGAGCTAGTGACTGTTCTTCTTGTACCCACAGATCCAGAAGGAGATCCAGGTCGAGAAGCAGGAGATCTTGTCGGTGCAGCTGTGCATGCACTGGATCTGAGAGGAGGAGCCCGCGGAGGGCCAGACGGTCAGAGTCCCCGGAGCGTCAGGAGAGACGCAGGGATACTCCGTTGGCTGTATCCACTCCAAAGCTTCCAGAAGCAGGTGAGCGCTCAGATTTGAGCTGCGCAGCAGACAAGGGAGGGTTTATCGCCGGTAGGCAATGCGATTGCAGCAATAGGTAGTACCAATGCAGGCGTTACCGACGCAGCCATGAGGCCTATAGTCTTATGCTCGTTGGATAACTTAGGGGCACACCTTACCCAGGAGGTTAAGGAAAAGATCTGGAGGAGGGAATTTATAGAGTTGTTCTCCCTTCTCCCTATGTCTAGGCAAACTGATTTGTCCGAGAGGGGCCCCAGGGAGGGGGACGAGCGGCGAAAATCTTTTGCTAGGCTACCTAGGATGTTTGATACATGGCTGCAAGCATTTTCAATATGGGCTTGCGTACTGTGTGAGCGACACCCCGAACAGAGTTCAGGATTATTCGTTTACATAGACGAAATTCGGAATGCTCAGAAGGTCTATGGGGGTACAGCCTGGTGGCGGTACGATGAGGAATTCCGGCAATACTTGGCCTCAAGGCCAAGCATGGCGTGGAGTGACAAAGCGGTGGCGTATTGGCTAAACATCATGACACCCATGAGAGTCACGACGCCCTTTCGGAGCGGGGCCGGTGGAGTTAAGGGCCCCACCCACGCCTCAGGAGCAGGTCTTAAGACCTGTTTTGCGTATAACGAGGGGGTCTGTAGATGGGCCCCTAACTGCAGGTTTAAGCACGCATGTTCAAATTGTGGAGGGGAGCACCCCCTGTCTAGATGCGGTAGACCAAAAGAGGGAGGCAGGGGCGAACCTCCTGCAAAGGGGCAGGACGCCCATACGCCTCCCCGCCATGCTGCCGTGGCTAAAACGCTACAGTAAATTGGCAGGCACCGCTGAAGCTGCGCGCCTGCTGGAGGACGGTTTCCGAGAAGGATTCCGTATTCCATGCGGGGTCGACATTCAAGGTTTTCTTGTTCCAAACCTGAAGTCGGCCAGGGATTTCCCAGGGGTAGCTCAAGCTAAGGTGCTCAACGAGTTAAAATTGGGGAGGATGGCAGGGCCATTTGCGGCCCCGCCCATCCCGGGTTTAGTCGTGTCTCCACTTGGGGTGGTCCCCAAGAAGGAGAAGGGTAAATTTAGGTTGATACAACATCTCTCCTACCCCAGAGGTCGTTCGGTAAACGATGGCATCTCAAAAGACCAGGCTACTGTGTCTTATGAGTCATTTGACCGGGCGGTCGACCTGGTGAGGAGGGAGAGCCATGGGGCCCTTATGGCAAAAGAGGACATCGAGGCAGCATTCAGATTGCTCCCCGTACACCCGTCAAGCCATCGGCTGCTGGGGTGCTTCGTAGACGGAAGTTACTTCGTTGATTTATGTTTACCCATGGGATGCTCGATATCCTGTGCTTACTTCGAGGCCTTCAGCAAATTTTTACAATGGGTCGTGAGCATCGAAGCGGGGTACAAGAGTATTACCCATTACCTGGATGATTTCCTTTTCGTTGGCCCAGCTTGAAACGACGCTTGCCGTTTCATACTAGACGTGTTCACCGAAATCTGTACAGAATTCGGGGTACCGCTGGCCCATGACAAGACGGAGGGCCCTACGGAACAATTGACTTTTCTAGGGATTCGGATTGATTCCTACAAAATGGAGTGCAGTCTTCCCTTGGAGAAGGTGGTGGACATGCAAGCGGAGATTAAGGCGCTACAGGGCGCGCGGAGGGTAACTCTGCGGCGGTTGCAATCAATATTGGGGAAGTTGAACTTTGCATGCAGAATTATCCCCATGGGGCGGATATTCTGTAGAAGGATGTCACTGGCTACTATAGGGATTGCGAAGCCGCATCATTTCCTAACAGTCTCTAGGGCTATGCGTGATGATGCGAGGGTGTGGGCGGTGTTCCTCGCCGATTTTAATGGGAGGGTGCTCCTTCAAAAGGAGGGCGCCACCAGCGCAGAGCTAGATCTCCACACCGATGGGTCCGGACCGATTGGCTGTGGGGCTTATCTCCAAGGGAGATGGTGCGCCGCGGTGTGGCCGGAGGAATGGGAAGAGGCGGGTTTAATGCAGAACCCCACATTCCTTGAGCTGTTCCCTATGGTGGTAGCAGTTCACTTATGGGGTGCCTGTTTCAGGGACCTGCGAGACATATTCCATTCGGTTAATAAGGGGTTGGTGGAGGCCGTGAACAACATCACGGCAGCATCCGTACCGGTGATAAGATTGCTCAGGCATCTTGTGCTATGTTGTCTTCGCCTGAACATATGGTTTCAGGCAAGACATGTGACAGTAGTGGATAACGGTATTGCTTACGCCCTCTCTCGGTTTCAGGAGGACCGCTTCAGGGCGCTGGCTCCATATGCGAACGCCCTGGGGGAGCACATCCCCGAGGAGCTTTGGGAGATTGGAGCTGTCAGGTAACGAGACTCGTGAGACAGTCTGTTGCCCCAGCGACTTGGACCGCTTATAGACGCGTGTGGGCAAAATGGGATAGTCTAGTGGCACTGGCAGGTGGTGCCAAGACGGAAGAGAAGAGCATAGGGATCCTGCTTTGGTACCTGCTGCGGTGCGCCGAGCGAGGCGAATCAAGAACCGTAGTAGGGAGACAGGTCACGGCGCTTGCTTTTATGTTTAAGCTAGCTGGGCAGAGGGACCTTACAAAGGAGTTTCTAGTGCGCAAGGTGGTGGGCGGAATGTTCAGCGGGTTGCAAAGGCCGGATAGTAGGCGGCCAATAACATTTGCGTTGTTGCTGAGATTGGCTCAGGAGTTGGTGGTGGTTTGCAGGAACCCCTTTGAATCCCTACTTTTCCGAACGGCTTTTTCCCTGGCGTTTTTTGGAGCGTTTAGGATAGGGGAGTTAGTCGCGAACAGTAGACACGGTTCGGGGGGACTGCAATTGGTGGATACCTGCCTCAGGGAAGGTATGGTGGTATTGTGGTTGCGGAGGTCAAAGACCGACCAAGTGGGGAAAGGAAGAGAAGTTGTTCTGCATCAGGTTGGCACGGAGTGTTGCCCATATGCATGTGTAAAGGAGTACCTTAAGCAGCGACCGGCGGGACGGTGTTCGCTGCTGGTACACGCCGATGGAACGGCACTGTCAAAGTATCAATTTAAAAAAGTTTTAAAAAGCGCACTGCATCGGCTCGGTTTTAAGCAGTCCGACTTCGGAACACACTCTTTTCGGATTGGAGCTGCCACAGAAGCGGCTAGATTGGGGTTGCCCGACGCGACAGTGAAGCGCATCGGGAGGTGGGATTCAGAACGTTTTCGGTCCTATGTAAGGCCAAATGCAGTGGTGTAATGGTGTTGCTTTCTACTTTCAGGGGAACAGAAGCAACTATGGATTGTGGGCTATTCATACGTGTACTGGGCCCACAGGTTAGCCGCAGTTACCGAAGAAAAGGCACAACTGGGCTTTCCTGTTACGGACTTGCGCGTACGGTGGTGTGGCATTCGGGGTCTGCGATGGGCGCAGCTCGGCGGTCTCCTGGATACTTACGCGCAGCGTTACGGTCAGCCCAGCGTGATAATAATTCATGCCGGCGGGAATGATTTGGGGACAGTTCCCATGAGACGGATGCTGAAAGTAATGAGACGAGACGTTGAGAAGTGGGTAAAGAAGTTCCCTTCCTTATCTGGTCCGAGATGATTAAAAGAAGATCATGGCGTAACGCACGCGACCCAGTATGTTTGGACAAGGCTAGACAAAAGATCAACCAGCAGATCGAGAGTTTTGTGAGGAAACAGGGTTTCGCTGCCATCCGGTATAAAGAGTTCGAACTGGTCGGTGCTGATGATTTCTTCGCGAAAGATAAGGTTCATCTTACGGAAATAGGGTACGAGTTGATGATGTTGGAGTTTAGGGAGAGCGTTTTGCGGGCTTTGGCTTTAATGTCCAGCAGGGGGGGATCGCAGCCTCGGGAGGCGTCCCTCGCATGCTCCGTGGCGGGAGGTGAGTTGCCCGGCCCACTGGCCTAAGGGGGCGATGGCCCCACCTCACAGGGTGTGCTTAAAGATAAGCATTGGGGCTTTGGGCAGGGCTCAAAGCGTGAGGTCACTGTTCGTGGCCGGGCTCCTCCCCCGGAAAGAAAGAACTAAATTAGTCATTTAAATAAGTTATGGTTGTTGTTTACATTGTTTCAAAATAAAGCTGTGGCCCGTTGTTTCTCCCAACTCCAGTTGTTGTGTCAGTTATTTCATTACCTAGCCTAAATGGATCATGCATGGGTCATGAATGACGTGGAGGCTGCACAGGCTCCCTGGGTCAGCCCGTAGCGTGACCCAGCGGAGCCTGTGAGGCTATCAGCCAATCAGGTGCTTCGGGGGGCGTGTCGGAAGCCCGTTTTCGCGCCGTTGATCACAGCAGCGCGGTCTCCCGACTGAAATCCCACCCACCCACCCTGTATCTTGTTGTTAACAGAGGTATATGAGTATTCTTTTAAATAAAAAATAAAAAAATAATAATAATATAAATAAGAAATATTGAAATTAATATATATTTTGGTTAAAGAATTCGGAGAAGTGGCTATTGTATGTTGTGTAATGTTAATTTATGACTTGGCGGCGGGAGGTGAGTTGCCCGGCCCACTGGCCTAAGGGGGCGATGGCCCCACCTCACAGGGCGTGCTTAAAGATAAGCATTGGGGCTTTGGGCAGGGCTCAAAGCGTGAGGTCACTGTTCGTGGCCGGGCTCCTCCCCCGGAAAGAAAGGACTAAATTAGTCATTTAAATAAGTTATGGTTGTTGTTTACATTGTTTCAAAATAAAGCTGTGGCCTGTTGTTTCTCCCAACTCCAGTTGTCGTGTCAGTTATTTCATTACCTAGCCTAAATGGATCATGCATGGGTCATGTGATATTATGGTTAAATACACAAAGCACAGAACATAATAACACAGCACATTTTCACACAAACTCACATTATAGATGGCAGCTTGACATACTAATGCAACACTGATATGCAACATCCACTAATATAAGTATAAATAGTAAAGCAGCTAAGGTAAACAAGTAGTTTGTTATGTTAGTACTCCATTAGTATGCCTAACACAACAGATACAATGAGAAAGGATATAAAATAACAGAAGTGCTCAATCTGAGAACGGATAATACTAAAGTAGGCTTCCTCTATTGGCATAGTAACCTACTCAGAGAGCAACAATCCTTTAGCTCACTTGTACCCTTCACAGGGCCAAATATCCTGTAGTAAAATCAGTCTGCAGGCCTGAAATGCCAGGCAATTTTACCTTGAACAGGAGAAACAGCAAACCCCAGACATACATTTCAGCCTCAGTTGGGCCTCATCAGTAGGATGTAGTTGAACTTTCCAAGTAACTTATGCAACAACAAAAGCTGAAGTGCTCATTCTGAGAACAAACAATAATAAATAGGTGTGTTCTATAGTCATAGTAACCTACTCAGACACTGATATACTATAGGTTATTTATTCCTGGAAAGGCCACAAGTCTGCTAAAAGAGGTTGCTCTCAGAATAGGTCACCAGGCCTATAGAACAAACCTACTTAGGTGTATCAGATTGAGCACTTCTGATTTTCTTTTGGCTTATACAAATGACCCTTGTGGCTTAATCTCCCTAAGGGTAATAGGACACTCCAGACCTAGACTCCTTGCTCTCTGTGCCTTAGGGAGTACACCTCACCGAAGAAGCCTAAGAGAGGCTGAAATGTATGTCTGGAGTTTGCTGTTTCTCCTGTTCAGAATAGAATTGCCTGGCATTTTAGAGCTAGATCATTCTTTTGTGTGAGATCAGACTGATATACTCCAGGATATTTCTCTTTGTGAAGGTCACAAGTGAGCTAAAAAAAAAGCTGTTCTCTGAGTAGGTAACCAGACCTATAAAACAAACCTACTTTGGTGTTGTTCATTCTCAGATTAATCAGGATTAAATACCTGACAATCCTGCTGTCTGCGCAAAATATATGAGCAGGGAGTTTCTTTAAATTATTTCCCATACACCACACCCCATGTAGACATTTCTTTTAATATTCAGAGCATTTCTCACGGAATTTGCAATAACAATTGTGTTATGAAGTCATTCAAGTTCTGGCATTTGACATCACCACATGACGATGCCTCCATGTAAATGCAGAATGTGCACAGGTTTTGCTCTATGGTTTCAAGGTATATTTAATCTGCCCAGTTTCTAATCATACTTTAATTTTTTTAATACAATTAACGTTGGTTCCCATTAGTCTGTTAGTTAATTAAAAATATGAATGGGAACTGCTAATCTTAAAAATATACTTTTGCCTTTCCACATATTACTAACAGTAACTTCCAGATAATAAGGCACTTACCAGTAATTCACCGGATTTGCCCATTCTTCTGAGTAAGGCTGTCACTTTTTTTCTAGCTGTAAATGTAAGAACAAATCTAATCAACTTATCTATCATACTAGCAATGTAATGGATAAGTTAATATAACAAGTGGCTTTTGCAAAACACTATAATCTCCACTGACAAATCACATCACCATAAATGTCAGGGTTAGAAATCCCTACACGTGTGATGACATCACCACATGACCAAATCTGCAGGAAGATGTAATAACAATTACACTGAAAAGCTGCTTTATATTTATTAACATATACATGTTTTAGAATGCAATGCTATATGATGACTATTACTGTATAGATGGAAAATAATAAATATATATATATTTTTTTTAAATGTGAAATCTTTTTAACAACATAATTAAGCTGGAAGAATATTATAAAGCTAGTATTTATTTAGCATACATTTTGTTGACTGCTTTTTTAGTTGTTTTTTTTGTTGTTACAATTTCTCATCTTCCGGGTCATCTCCGGATCATCTCCCTCTCTTTATTTTCTCCTGCAGGCTGCCATGTTGCTCATCTCGCACACCTGTGACGTGCATCACTGCAATTTGTGAGCTAACAATACGTCCACAGGGAAGAAGATTGTGACATGCTGTATGTTAAAAGTTGCAGAAATGCTAAATTAATAGAATTTTCAAACATATCCATTAAATGTAATCATTTATATAGTTTTACAGCTGCAGGTTATGGGTGTGCAACATGGAAATCTGCAGGAGAAAAGGGGAACTAGAAGCTGAGAACTCTTACGCTCTGTGCTTCTTAGAACTAAGCAAATATTCATTATACAGTATATGAAAATTACATTGAAGAGGAATGAATTAATTATACTTCATTACAACATTTTTATAAAACCAAAAATAATGTAATATTTTATTAGATTAGATAAACTGAAAATTATTTAAACTTTTGAGCCTTGGTTATGTACATATTATGGTTGAAACATTATAGGTTATTTATTAAAAAGACTTTAAACTGAAGTTTAAATTAAAAGACAGCAAACAGTTTGATACAGATAATACCTTGGGCTGACAAAATTGACTATTAAAGGGCCAGTTACCTCTCTTATAGTGCTCTTTTGCATGTGACAGAGCATTCTGTTTATAATTAAAAAAATTTGTTTTTTTTCTTTCATTTTTATTTTTTTATTGACATAAAAGTGTTTTTTTACCTTTCTATCTATCTACATTAACGGTGTGTGCCGTGCAGCCTATCAGTGCACTGCAATGGCTAGTGCTGATTTAGTGCTGGTCTATGGGGGGAGTCTGTTACTCACAGACCTTCCCCCAGCAAAAGCTGCTGCATCCAGGCACTCAGAGTGCTGTCAATTATCCAAAGACCAAAGAGCAGTGCAGCCTCTGTCCTTCCCACAAGCAGAGCAAGGGCACAAGGAAAGTGTGTGAGAAAACAACACAGAAATGTGTACAGTGGGGGGGAAAAGTATTTGCTCCCGTGCTGATTTTGAAAGTTTGTCTACTGACAAAGAAATGATCAGTCCATAATTTTATTGGTAGGTGTATTTTAATAGTGAGAAAATCGCATGTCAAAAAAGTTATACATTGATGTGCAGGTCAATGAGGGAAATAAGTATTTGACCCCTTTGTGTTAGTACGTGGTGGCAAAACCCCTGTTGTCAGTCACAGAGGTCAGATATTTTTTGCAGTTGGCCACCAGGTCTGCACATATCTCAGGAGGGATTTTGTACCACTCGTCTTAGGAAGATCATCTCCAAGACATTAAGGTTTCGAGGCTGATGTTTGGCAACTCAAACCTTCAGCTCTCTCCACAGATTTTCTATGGGATTAAGGTCTGGAGACTGGCTAAGGCACTCCAGGACCTTATCATGCTTCTTCTTGAGCCACTCCTTTGTTGCCTTGGCTGTGTGTTTTGGGTCATTGTCATGCTGGAATACCCATCCACGACCCATTTTCAATGCCCTGGCTGAGGGAAGGATTCTCACCCTAGATTTGACGGTACATAGCCCCGTCCATCGTCCCTTAGATGCGGTGCAGTTGTCCAAAGCATAATGTTTCCACCTCCATGTTTGAGTTGATGCCAAAGAGCCTGATTTTGGTCTCATCTGACCACAACACTTTCACCCAGTTCTCCTCTGAATCATTCAGATGTTCATTGGCAAACTTCAGACGGGCCTGTACATGTGCTTTCCTCAGCAGTGGAACCTTGCGGGCACTGCAGGATTTCAGTCTTTCGCGGCATAGTGTGTTACCAATTGTTTTCTTGGTGACTATGGTCCCAGCTGCCTTGAGATCATTAACAAGATCCTTCTGTGTAGTTCTGGGCTGATTCCTCACCGTTCTCACGATCATTGAAACTCCACAAGGTGAGATCTTGCATGGAGCACCAGACCAAGGGAGACTGGCAGTTATTTTGTGTTTCTTCCATTTGCGAATAATCGCACCAACTGTTGTCACCTTCTCACCAAGCTGCTTGGCGATGGTCTTGTAGCCCATTCCAGCCTTGTGTAGGTCTACAATTTTGTCCCTGACATCCTTGAACAGCTCTTTGGTCTTGGCAATGGTGGAGAATTTGGAATCTGATTGATTGATTGCTTTTGTGGACAGGTGTCTTTTATACAGGTAACAAGCTGAGATTAGGAGCACACCCTTTAAGAGAGCACACCCTTTAACCCGGGAGCCAGAAATCTTGCTGATTGACAAGGGATCAAATACTTATTTTCCTGACTGACCTGCAAATTAACTTATAACTTTTTTGACGTGCGTTTTTCTTGTTCGTTTTTTTTTTCACTCTAAAGCTTTCCTGTATAGTTAAATAGGAACACCCCCCCCCCCCAAACGCAACCTGATTGATTTAAGTCACTTAGCAGGAGGAACAACACTCTGTCTGAGCTGTGATTCAGAGCGGGGGCGGGCTGTCAGACAACAACACACACAAAATCATGCTTTTCATTTGTTCTGAAAAAAGCAAGTACCGTATTTCAACATGGCCCTTTAATATGTACAACTCAATCCAGTTGATTTATTTTGTGCTATGGAAAACACTACTAGTTTCAAATATAAATGTTTTCATTATTTTGTGTCTCATAAATTCATAAATTCAATATTAGTTGTGAAAGAATAGTGTACCATAAAATTAGATTATTGGGATCTGGTGTGATCATTAATATTTTTATTTTAATATAATACTTTGATAAAAACTAGGAGTGTTGTGTTTTGTATTATTCAAATAAAAAAACTTGCACTGTCTGTAGAAAGGTGTAGTTTCCGGGTGTTGTATATAGTGTCCATACAGGAACATTAGGGCTCATATTGTTTGTATGAAGGTGCTGTATACAGATACTGTGTGTAGTGTCAGCACAGGTATAGCAGAGCTCACACTGTATGTATGAATGTGCAGTATTAGAATGCATGGGTGTACTGTCAGTACAGGAATATAGAGCTCACATTGTCTGTATGAAGGTGCAGTATCCAAATGTTGTGTGTAGAGCCAGCACAAAAATAGCAGGGCTCATACTATCCTAGCAATCCTATCCATTACATGCTTGTTACATTATTTTCCTCTATTATCTCAAAAACTTAAGCAATCTAAAAATATCAAAAAAAGTCACAGAGGTTTCTTAAATCACTATTACAGTGCAAACATTCAAACAAATCCATTCAGCTAATTGTTTGACACAAGTGAGCAAAACGTCCTACTGGAAATAGTCTATGCCATCACGCCAAAATTCAACATAAATCAACTTTATTTGACAGGACAAAATTTCTATGAAATAGAAAATAATTCAAACCCCCAATCCCTCATAAAATAAAAAATGTCAAACTAATTTGTAAAACCAAGGTTATATGCGCATGTAAAATGTAAATGGAATGTTTGCGAGAACAAGACTGTGCTCTAATAATTATCAGCAGAAGTTTCCTTTCCTAATAACATACTATCAGATATGTCCTCAGTATACCCACTAATACCATATACAGTATTAATGTCCTTTATTATCTTTGGTAGTCATTAAAATACAATATTCAGCACTAATTAATGTATCCAAATCGCCAACTCTTTGCTCATTTTGCAACCTTTTATTGCCAAAGTGGGGAACTGTTTGGCATCACTATAATGGAAGGCAAAGGCCAACTGACAATATATCTACCAGTTAGTTAGTTTTTGCCAGTCTATATATTCTGATGACAAATAAATTCCATCTCTTTTTTTAACAAAGGTTCTTTGACATTAAATTGTCAATTTTAAAGTTGTCTGTAAACTTAGTAATTTCCTACTTCACATTCTGTCATACCCCTTTTATTTGATATAGATGGCACTATTCAGCTTCAGCAGGTGTTCTGATTACACCATTTGCCTTTGCCAATCTGTTGTCAATTTCCTTGTGGAGATCAACTGGGGGACTGCCTTCAGCTTGGACTTGCCATTGGTGATGTGAGGAGAATCATAATCTTCCCGAGGTGCATGCTGGTGGAGAATTTCCATTGTCTTCAAGCCAACGTCTTGACTGAAGAGCTGAGCAGTCTCAGCAAAGCAAGATGTAATTTGCTGCAGAGCTGACGCAGTATCGAAAACAAGGGCATCATCATCAGCAAAGAGTAGCTCTCAAACGAGTTGTTCCACTGCCTTGATGTGGGCCTTTAGTTGCCTCAGGTTGAACAGACTACCGCTGGTGCGGTATAGGATGTAGAGACCATCCTAATCATCAAGGACTGCCATGGCCCTCTGAAGTATTATACTGAATGAATAGGGTCGGTGTGAGGACTCAGCCTTGCTACAAGCCTTTACTTTTTGGGAAGGGATCCAACAGATCATTGCAGTGCCTGTCTTCATGTAGTTGGATGGTCATGTTGCGTAACTTGGAAGGACATCCTATATGTCCCAGAGTCACCGCCTTAATTGGAGTAGTCAGGCTTTTCTCCCTTATTCTTGTACAGGGTGACTATCATTGCTTCACGAAGGAATGAAATGGAGCTTGGTTTAGGATTAACACTTTGTCTGTAAGGAGTATTTGACAGTATGCATGGGCCAATTGACTTTGGACCAGGTGAGAAGGGCCACATACTGTCTTCAGTGCTTCATAAAAGCCTCTGTAGTTGCCAACATCTGCACAATGCTGAGTTCTTTCTGAGAGGCCAGTCAACCACTGGTTCTGATTTTCTCAAAGCTTTCACTGGAAGTTGCTGCATACAAGACGGAAGACGGCATTCTTATTACAGCAGGAAGGCTGAGAAAATGCACTTTATGAGCAGATCTCTTGTTCCACAGTAATTCGTGGATCATTTGATTGTTTTCATCAAACCAGTCTTTGTTCTCCCTTGTGGGGAACCCTAGAACCTTTTCAGAGGTCTGCAGGATGCTTGTTCTGAGGTGTTCCCATAGAGTAACTGAAGGCAAATCTGGGAAGCACCTGGGATCCTCTAATCTCGACTGGAGATTTGCCTACAAGTCAGCCTTTACTTCAACTGACTAGAGGTTACTGATCTGTAATTTCTTTTTTGGGGCTCCTTTCCTCTTTGGTTCAGGATCGAAGTGGAGATGAAGTTTGCAGGGCACCAGACGATGGCCCATTGCATTCCACACTGGGCATCCCTCGGGTGAGTAGGATGTGTTGAAAGTCTCGCTGGCACACCAGAATGTATTCTAAAGGTACCAGTTCTTGGACAGAGGATGCATCCAGGTTGTCTTTACCCTGTCTTTCTGCTGGAAAATGGTGTTACTGATGGTGATTTTCTGCTCTGCACAAAACTCTAACAGCAAAGTCGTTGTAGTTTCCTACACCGTGGTTGCCAAGTACCCCTTTCCAAGCTTCTGAATCTTTTTCTACCCTGGCATTGAAGTTGCCAAGGATGATGAGCGTGTCATCATCAGCGATGTTCTGTACAAGATTGCGCAGGTCAATGTAAAACTTTTCCTTTTCCGCAGGATATGCTTGAAGAGGTGGGGCACAGACACTGAAAATTATAGCATACTGCTTCTTTTGAAGTGGGAGATGCATGAAAATAATGATGTCAGAGTGACCCTGTGGCAGGTTATCAAGTTTGGAGGCAATATGGTTCCTGACCATGAAGCTGACACCAGAGAGACATTTCTCTGTTTCTGACTTGTCTGACCAGTAGAGGGTGTAGTCTGCGCCATGTTCCTGAAGGGTCCTTCCTCTGGGAGACGGACTTCACTGAGGACAGCTATGTTAATAAGATAGTAGAGTTACTACTCGAGCGGAGGGCCATTCTGTGCGACCAATGTCTGCTGTGTCAAGCATACTTCTGATGATCCAACATGCGAGTTTCAGTCCAAGTACACATTGTGAGGCAGGTGTGAGCTATTTCTTTGCTGAGTTTCAAACCCCATTTGAAGGTGCCCGTTGACCACAGGTAGCCAACAGGGTGAAGTGGAGACAAGCTTTTTTTAGGCCACCGTTTCTAGGCCCCTCTCCATGTGGAGCAAGCAGTGCTGTCCCTAAAGATGGCTGCTTGGTCATTCAGGGTGCTGCTGAATGATGCCTTTTTGCCCCTTTCCCATCACTGCAGGTCTTGAAAATGTTGTTTGTATAGATGTAGTGGTTACACAGCAATCACTATATATATATATATATATATATACTAGCGACTTGTTCGTCAAAAATGACGGCAATAAAATGAAGCATGGCAATGCTGTTTACCACACAATGGGAGCCTCTCCCTGTCTACTTTACTGGCCTCGCTATGAACACCTTTTGCGCTCATCACGGGCCTTGCAATAAGCATCTTCGGTGCTCATCACGGGCCTTGCAATGAGCGCTGAAGGTGCTCATCATGGGCCTCGCAATGAGCGCTGAAGGGTCCCCGCCACCATCTACTTTACTGTCCTTGTGATGAGCGCCTTTGGCACTCATCGTGGGCTTCACAATGAGCGCCTTTAGAGCTCATTGCGAGTCCCTCCCCTTGTCTACTTCCTCCCTTGTGTCTGATTTCCCCCTCCTCTCCCTCCTTGGTATCTCCTTTGCCAGTCCTCTCCCTCCCTTGTATCTCCTCCCCGCCCCCTGTGTTTTTACTTCTCTCTCCCTGCCGTGTCTCTAACCCCCTCCCCTGTGTCTCTTTCGCTCCTGTGTCTCTTTCCCCCTCTCCCTCCCAAGCATCTCTTTCCCCCTGCCCTGTGTCTCTTTCCACCCTCCCATCCTCCCTGTGTCTGTCCCCCCTTCCTTGTGTCTCTTCCCCCCCATTTATCTCCCCTGGGTCTCCATTCCCCCCCTCTCCCTGTTTCTCCTCCCTCCCTCTGTGTCTCTTTCCCCCCTTTTCCCCCCCTGGGTCTCTCCCCCTGTCTCTCTTTCCCCCTCTTCCCCGTGTCTCTTTCCCCCCTCTCCTTCCCATGCATTTATTTCCCCCTCCCCTGTGTCTCTTTCTCCCCCTCTCCCTCTGTGTCTCTTCCCCCCTCTCCCTCTGTGTCTCTTTCCCCCCTCTCCCTCTGTTTCTCTCCCCCCTCTCTGTGTCTATCCTACCCCTGTGTCTCTCCCCCCTTCCTCTGTGCCTCTTCCCTCCTCTGCCTCTGTGTCTCTCCCCTCTCTCCCTCTGTGTATCTTCCCCATCCCTCTGTGTCTCTTTCCCCTGTCCCTCTGTGTCTCTCCCCACCCCTGTGTCTCTCCCCTCTCCCTATGTGCCTCTTCCCCCTCTCCCTCTGTGTCTCTTCCCTCGTTTCCTCTGCACAGACAGAGAGCGCATAGAGGTTGACAAAGAGAGGGAGGGGTACAGAGACAGAGAGTGCACACAGACAGAGATAACACACAGACAGCAGTGCACACAGAGTGCAGATAGAGAAAGCGCACACGCAGAAAGCACACAGAGATTGACACGGGGTGGGAGGGGTACAGAGAGAGAGAGCACACAGACAGCACACAAAGAGCGAGAGAGAGAGAGCACAGACAGAGAGTGCACAGAGAAAAAGTGCACAGACAGAGAGCACAGAGAGAGAGAGTGCACAGACAGAGAGATCACACACAGACAGTGCACACAGATACAAAGTAGTATAGCATAGTAGTATAATCTTATCCAGTGTGACATTTGAGAATAACTATGTTAATCTTTAGAATTGTGTAAAACTTCACTGTCAGATTACTATGCAGATGGTATGTGACATATATCAGCTAATACTCCTTGCACATTGTCACCACATGTGTGTACTCACAAACTCTGCATTGATTTATATTTGCCTGCTTACCTGCAACTTTTCTCCTTTCCTTGACTTGACTTGTCATATGTGGAAGCTTGCATCATGCTTACTTCTAGATCTCATTTCTAGTGCTAATTCCCTGTGCATCTGAGGAAAAGTAACTGGAGGCTTCTAACATAACTATATATATGTATTCTTGTTACCCTAATAGGAGTATAGGAAGCGACTGAGCAACCACTTTTCCGGTGTCTCATTAGTACCGTAGGCAGTTCTGCAGAATTCAGCCAGGAAGGCTCCTTTTTTTGCCCGTCAAGTGTAGTTCTGCTAAATCACCACAGGATGGCAGCGTGGAGCTTCAGGGACCTGTAGCAGGCCCCACTCTATTAGCTTTGTATAGTACTCTGTTGCAGGGATAGCTAGGCCTTTTAAAACAGGGAAAAGTAGATCCACAGATTTGTGTCACTGAGTCTGGTAGATTGTCAAGGCTAATTAAAGTTGCAATGTCTCTAGTTAAGATGGAAGCACACAGCCCTTGGGTCGGGTGCTATCAGAATCAAACAGTGTCTTGGTAGGGCTTGTGGGGGGTGGAGGGTTTTAGTGAAGCAGTATTTTTGGCCCAGTGTCTGCTCCAAAAGGATGTCTTCCAGCCTTTGGAACTTAGAGAGGTATTCCTAGGGAATCTAGGCAGGTGAGGGTGTTGGGTATTGTGGGGCCAGCTCTCGTTTTGTAGAGGTGCTATAGCATGTGATGGGGTTGGTGCTGGGAGTTTCCAGTCCTCAGACCTGCCTCGTGGTGACCCAAAATGGCGGCCACCTGTCTTCCCGGGGGTTTTCCCGCCGTCCTGCTCACTTCTTCCCCAGGCTGCGGGATTTGATGGGCTCAGTAGGATTTCTCCGGTCACCCCCTGTAGGTGTCTCACCTACTTCTGCGCCCGGGGGTCCCCCTGAGGTAGACTGGCCCCCACCTCATGTGTCCCAAGATGGTGGCTTCCTCCTCACCTCTACGGGCCCCCACCCACGCCTCTCCTACCTCCACTGCCGGGGGTCCGGGCGTCTGGAGCCTCCGTTTTTGCTTCCCTCGCCTCCAGTGCCTCCTCCCGGCCTGTGCTGCCCCTGCCCGGCATTGCGTCATCACTCGGCGGAGCTCCCCTTTCAGGAGAATGTGTGCACCCCCTTCTCCTAACTCTGTGAGTTTGGGGTCTCGAGGTGGGTGTCAAGTCTGGTCTCCCAGTGCTCCCCTGATGTAATTGGGGAGATTTTCGGCCCTGCTAGCTGTCGCAGGGCCCAATCTGCCAGCCTGTGGACGGAGCTCACACAAAACACGTCCGATGGCTGTGGACATTAGCTCCGCTTCCCGTACATGACATTTCTTAATGTTGGATGACACATTGCCAATCCCACTCAAATCAACCTCAATACCATCTTTACTGCTGGGATTGTGTTCCCTTTCTCCCTATTCTGCCCACACTCTGTTCCTTATCTTCATCCATAATAATCATGTACTATGTGATTATGGCTAGCCACATGATTACTATAAGTCACCATTACAAAGGCCATGACAAGCATGTCTAATTTAACATTTTGACCAACAGATTTTAAATGAGGAATGTATTTGAGAATGATTACATGAAATTAGGTCTCTATCTCTTATTTCTAGTCACAGAGCCCAGGGTTTCATAAGAGATTTTATTATTTTTTATTATTATTAACCTTTATTTGTATTGCGCCAACATATTCCGTAGTGCTGTACAGGGGATAAGAACAAGAAAGAATACAACGTTAACAAACTGCAGAAAAATGGAGGGCCCTGTTTTGAGTTTAGAATCTTTGTAGAATGTGCTTTTTTCCAAAGCACCCTTCAAGATTGGAAACTCGCTTCTTACAATCTAAAGGGAATGGAAGAGGCAGAAACTTGGGGAGGAACAGATAGGGGATAGCAAGGGTGAGGAAGAAAATGCAAGTTTACTTAGGTAGGAATGTATCAGACATAGTAAGGTGAATTGCTCAAGTGTGTATTATGTTATCTGTCCCTAGTGGTCAGATAATGTAACCTGCTAGTGGAAATGTCAGGTCAGGCCCTGGGTTCGGAAATATATCTCCAGAAGCCAGAAGGAGAAAGAAGGAATGAGGAGATAGTGAGTGGAGGAAGGAGTGTAGCTCAAGGGAGCATAAAAGAGGATATGAGAACACAAAGGTTAAATGGTTATGTTGGAGGTATGATGTGGATAAGTTGAAAGGAAGGGCCTGAGCAAAAGGCAGTAGGAAATATTGTGTAAAGGTTAGATTAGGAGGTGTTCCTAAGAGATGCTGGTAGATGTGGAGGCATTGAGGCAGAGGGTGATGGTCCAGGCTGTTGTTGGGACGGGTGGATTGGGGCTTGCTCTGGTGTGGTGGATTAGGCATTGAGGGTTCTCTGTTGCAGGACAATCATTATCTGCATTAGAGCAGCTTGGTTACTCATGGCTTGGAGGTGTCTAGCCATGCAAGTCTCCTTTTAAACATTATGCCTATTCATCTCCCATTCCATTTTCTGACTGTTTGCAGTGTTGTAGTGATAGTGGCTGGATTGCACTTACCCTGTTATTATGACAGAAATAACATCCTGTAGAACTGGGTCAGTTGGGAGAGCTGTTCCTCCACCTAACTGGATGACCCTGAGGACGTGGAGCTGACATCTGCCGGAGTAAGTGCAATGGTGGTTGTGGTGGCGGCAGTGGTAATGGCGCTGGTGGTGGCAGCGGCATGCTGGGGAGATGATAGGATAGGACATTATACTGCCCATTCAGCCCTATAGAGTCTGTGTCTGCATACCTTGCAGTGGGCTTTACATGGATTTTTTAATAAAACAAAGCACATCAAAGTAAACACACACACAGGTATATCATATACCTAGTCATATCCAGGAACCATACATATCCCTTTAATGCATTAAATTTCATGAAGTATGAATTCATATTCTCAAAGAATAGGCAGGTGTTTCACAATGTTCTCTATTTAGAATGTATGACCTATCATGATATATATGTAGTGTACATTGCTGAGTATATGATGGTATGATAAGTGTTTATAATATTCACCTGACATTGTCCATAGCTGTGTAGTGTCCATCTTACCAGGGAGTCTGACCACCAATGATTCAATACTGCAGCATCTTCTTCCATTCATTGTAGTGAGTAGGAGCTGGGGGTCACCACCAGTTTCCCCAGCACTTCTGCCTCTGTTGACATTTTCTTTTTAACTTGACACAAATACTATTCTTACCTGTGCTTGACGATCCTAACATCCCTTTGGTAACCCCCAGGGCACAAACTTCCTCAGCTACCCATTTCCACATTCCTGCCCTTATGTAGGAAACTGGAGCGGGCACTAATGGCCTGCAGGCGGACCTTGGATTCCTCATACGTATAATTTGGGGCCCTATTTTTAATACCAGCCTCCTGTCCTCCTGACTGCTCCTGGGTTTGTTGTGCTCCCGCAACTGCTTTGCGGTCTGCCCCTCCCCAGCCCTGTGTTTCAACCATTTTACGTCAGTACGTGTTGGATTGGAGAGGGGTGCTTAGTCCCTAATTTGACCACTTACCTGTAAACTACTCAAAATAGGTTGCACGGATTATGCCTTCGAAAAAACAGACGTGAAATGTTCTTGAGGCAAATGAGGTCAAGACTTCTGGTTCCTGGGGGGAACACTCCAGTTCAGATTTGAACATGCAGATGGGCATTCTATGGCCTAAAAATAAAATAATGCTGCTATCGTTGATATTAGGAATGGCACTTCATTATGGGATTGGAGCACAGAATATCGAGTACAGAGTATAGTATTTGCTATATAAGGAGTGTATGGGCTTGAGGAAAATAAAAAAAATACTTTTTTGTAATTACTGCATTTAGATATTTGCTACTTAGCGAATACAAGGACTCCAAAAGTAACAGTAACTATTTGTGACTCTTGTAATGAGTTGCTAAGGGGTTCCAATGATCTGTGTATTTATTTAGAATTATCAGCGAAAGAGCCAATATACTCACAATATTCTCAATTCACATAAGAGATTAGCAACTCTATACAATTTGGGGGACTGATTAACACACTCAGACTACAAGATTAATTTAAACTCGGTTCCTTAATATAAATGATTAGCATCCGTTTAATAGATGATACTTACCCATACCCCAGTGCTATACTTAACCGCTTAATAGGGAAGAACTCTATACATATTTACTTAGAACGCATTACCTTTCTCTCTCCCTCTGAAACAGATGTATATTTCATATTAATATAACTTTCATACAATTCAGTTTTATTAATATTTTTAATAACATCAGACCTGGATTGTCTCCTATACCAGACCTGGATTGTCCCTAACTGTGATATGATTAATGGGAGTGCTAAAAAGTATATTTTTCTGTTTTTTCTCCTTACCATGTTATACATTTAATTTTTTTGCAAGTGGATTTTCCTTTGCAAGTAAAGGCTGATAAATTACAGAGTGCACTAATTGTGCCCAGGTGAGAAGGCAGAAGTTAATATAAAGAGGAGAAGGGGCGAACTTGTGAGCTTGCGAACATTTCTAGTATGAAGTGCAAGTCTAGTAAAAGTGTAGGAGTTTAAATAAAAGGAAGGAGTTCAAAGAAAAGGGCGGGGGGCAGATTTATAGTGCAAAAAGGGAAAAAAAAAAAAATATATATATATATATATATATATATATATATTTTGTTTCCCACTGAATTTTTGTAGACAATAATAATAATTATGAGTCAGTCCAGTGGCAACGTCACTCAGTGTACATCCTGTCATATCTATGCAATACTGATCCAGGGTCCATACCTCTGTGAGAGGTGTGAGTGTGTTGCCTCTCTGGAAGCTCAAATTGGATAAATGGAGAGGAGAATTGCAGCACTTAGTGAAATTGCTTAACTGGAAAAGGGGTTGGTGCTCACTGAGCACAGTTTAGCTGGGCCTAGCATGGAGGGTGGAACTGGGGCTAGTGAGGATATCCAGGGAGGTAGCTGGGTTACAGTTAGAAAAGGAATCAGGGGGAACAGGAGGAAGCAGGACAGTTCTGAGTTGGCAAACCCCAACAGATTTGCAAGATTGAGTTGGGGATGTCCATTCAGGAATGGCAATGCCAGATAGAGCCATGGTGAGCCCTTAGAGTGTTCCCTCTAACAGCCGGAAGAACAGTTCTACTGGAGGAGTGGGAGAGCAGAATAGGCAAAGCAACAGACAGGTTTTGGTGGTAGGTGACTCTATTATTAGGAAGGTAGACAGGGTGATTTGTCACCCAGATCCCAGCAATCAAACATGTTGCTGTCTCCCGGGTGTTCGGGTTCGTCATGTTGTGGATCGGGTAGACAAATTATTGAGAGGGGCTGGAAATGAACCGGCGGTCTTGGTACATATTGGTGCCAATGGCAATGTTAGTGGAAGATGGAGTGTCCTAATGATTTTAGAGAACTAGGTAATAAGCTGAAGGCAAGAACCTCCAAGGTAGTATTTTCTGAGATACTACCAGTGCCATGTGCTAGCCCAGGGAGGCAGAAGGAACTTAGGGAGGTTAATGCATGGATAAAGATGTGGTGCACTAAGGAGGGGTTGGGGTTTTTAGAGCACTGTGCTGACTTCTCACTTCGGTACAATCTCTACAGAAGGGACGGATTGCGCCTTAATGATGAGAGAGCTTTTGTGCTAGGGGATAGGATGGTAGAAAGGCTGGAGGAGTTTTTAAACTAGTAGGTGGGGGGGAGGGACTATATATAAGTAATGGGGTAGAAAGTGTAGAGGGTATAAGGGATGACTTAACAACTCATAGGGGAGGAGATGGGGAGGGGTAGTATAGTTAATAGGGAGGTAGTACTAATTAACTCAAGTACAGTGGCAGGCACTTCAGAACTACAGACTCATAACATAAGGTGTATGCTTGCTAATGCCAGAAGCTTCCCAGGAAAAATGGGAGAGTTAAAATTATTAGCAATTAATGAAGAAATGGAATTTAACAGGCATTACCGAAATGTGGTGGGATGAATCTCATGACTGGACTGTTAATCTGGATGGTTATAACCTATTTAGAAAAGATAGAGGCAATGGTAAAAGAGGAGGAGGGATTTGTCTGTATGTTAAGCTTGAATTTAATCCATAGTCAGAGAAGAAATTTATGGCAGACCTATTGATAAAGTTGAATGTTTGTGGGTAGAGTTAAATTCCCAAAGAATATTAGTAGGAGTATGCTATAAACCCCCAAATATAGCTCAAAGTGAGGAAATACAATTATTGTTACAGATCTGAGATTTTAATTACCCTGAAATAAACTGGATAAATGAGACCAGTAGTTCAGCTAAGGGGAGCAGGTTCTTGAGTACACTCAGGGATCATTATCTGACCGAGCTTATACAAGAGCCTACTAGAAATATAGCTATCTTAGATTTAGTCATCACAAATAATATTGACATAGTATCAAATGTTGAAATAGGGCAACTGTTGGGAAACAGTGATCACAACACAGTCTCATTTGAGATTGAATTAAAAAAACAAAATTTTAAGGGGCCAACAAAAACTCTTAATGTTAAAAGGGCAGATTGTAACGGTCTAAGGGCAGCAATACAAAGTATAGACTGGGACAGATAACTGATAGGTAAAAACACTGAACATAAATAGGCAACATTTAAATCCTTACTAAATATACATACACATCGGCATATACCATGTGGGAATAAAAGTAAAAGGAGTAAATCCCATCCAATGTGGCTTAACAATGATACAGAGTAAAAACAGGCATCTAAATTATACAAACAAGAGGGCATAGAGACTGCTTTACAGGAGTACAAGGAAATCAACAAGGCTTCAAAATGGATATTAGACTGGCTAAAATAGAAAATAAGAAATTAATTGCAAAAGAGAGTAAGACTAACCCTAAAATATTTTTTAAGTATATTAATGGGAAGAAGGTGAGGAAGGAAGCTATAGGAACATTACAATGTGACACAGGCCATCTGATAATTAGTGACCAGGAAAAGGCAGATGAGCTAAAAAGGATATTTTCTTCGGTATGTACAAGGGAGGTACCAGTGGTTGGACACTGCAACATAATGGGGCTACACTACCTTTGCCAAATAATTGGTTAACGCAGGAAGTAATCCAAAAGAGGTTGGAAAAAATAAATGTTAATAAAGCCCCGAGTCCTGATGGAATACATCCATGGGGAACTGAGTGAACTGGGTTATGTAATAGCCCAACCATTATATTTAATTTTTCAAGATTCACTCAACACAGGGTCTCTACCAGATGACTCTAGAAAAGCAGATGTGATACCTATATTTAAAAAGGGAGAAAGAGCAAATCCCAGGAATTATAGACCAGTAACCATAACTTCTGTAGTGGGGAAGCTTTTAGAAGGGTTAATAAGGGATAATATACAAGAATCTATTTGAACAAGATTATAAATAGGAGTCAACATGGATTTATGAGGGATAACTCATGTCAAACAAATCTAATTAGTTTCTATGAGGAGGTTAGTAGAACCTGGATCAAGGCAACTCAGTGGATGTAGTCTTTTTGGATTTTGCAAAGGCTTTCGATACAGTGTCACATTCAAGACTATTGTGCAAACTAACATATACAGGAATTGCAGTAAATATTTGCTCATGGATTGAGAGACAGGAAGCAAAAGGTTGGCTAAAAGACAGGAAGCAAAGAGTTGTTATAAATGGAACAAACTCCGATTGGACTAATGTGGTAAGTGGGGTTCCTCAGGGTTCAGTATTAGGTCCTCTCCGTTTTAACATATTTATTAATGACTTAAACGTGGGACTGGAAAGTAGTGTCTCCATTTTCGCTGATGACATGAAGTTGTGCAAGGTAATTAAATCAGATAATGATGTGCTTTCCCTCCAAAGGGATTTACATAAAATTGAGGAATGGGCATCTAAATGGCAGATGAGATTTAATATGAATAAATATAAAGTTATGCATCTGGGAAGGAAAAATAGCCATGCAATTTATAATCTTAATGGAGCAAATCTAGGTGTATCAGATATTGAAAGGCATTTGGTAGTGCTTGTGGACAACCACCTAGGTAACAGTGCTCAAAGCCAAGCTTATAGCTGGAAAAGGTATAGAGGGAGGCAACAAAACAAATAAGGGGAATGGAGGGGATACGTTATGAAGAAAGACTAACCAAATTAAACTTATTTTCTCTAGAAAAAAGGCGTCTAAGAGGAGATATGATTACCTTATATAAATACATACAGTGTCAGTATAAAGATTTGTCAGGGGAGCTTTTTGTGCCAAGAGTTTTTCAACTGACGAGGACATCCCTTGAGGTCAGAAGTAAAAAGATTCCACATTAAAGAAAGAAAAGGGTTCTTCACAGTAAGGGTGGTTAATCTGTGGAATTCTCTACCAGAGGAGGTGGTGACAGCAGATTCGATAGATAACTTTAAAGGGGACTGGATTTATTTCTAATTAAAAAGGGAATTCAGGGTTATCCTGGATAATTAGAGAGAGAGTATTGATCCAGGGAGAAATTTGATCTCCAGTATCTGGATCAGGAAGGATTTTTTATTTTTTTTCCTTTGAGACGATTGGCTAAGTTTCACTTAGGTTTTTTTTCCTGTTTGCCTTCCTCTGGATTAATTAATAATTAAAAAAATAAAATAAAAAATAAATAATTAAGTAATTGATTAATAATTAACAACTAATTCATTAATAACTAGTTCACATATTGCAGATCAGAGGAGGTCTTAAAAGGTTGAACTTGATGGACTGAAAGTCATTTTTCAATTTTAATTACTATGTAACTATGTAACTATGAAGCATGAGCACACATTCTACGTTCTAAGACAAATTTAATATGACCTTTATGGGGTGCAGTGCCTCACAAGTGTCTAGTCCCACTAAGGAGGACAATACAATATTCCATAATGTATTTCTTCGCTTCTTGTGTCTGGGGATCCTTCACCATGCTAGCCTCCTCTGCTCCGAGGACAGAGGATCACCCACTTCCCGCCACCCCAATCCCAGCTACCCCCTTATACCCTAGAGCTATTGTGTCTCTCTGCTATGGAGATCCTGACACTCCACCTTCCAGGGCAGGGGTGTAGGAGACAGAATAATTCTTGGGGGGATACCACTCATTGTATATACAGGCCATAAAATATCTTATATAAACATACATGCATTTGTCCCCCCTACCCCGCCCCCCCCCCCAGTTCCCACACCCATATTTCAGAGTAACTGATATTCTCTTCTGCCTCCTTCTCTTGACACTCCTTCTACCGTCTCCTGACTCCTCTCTCCTTCTCCTCTGCTTTCCTTGTCCTTATACTCCTAACAAGATAGAAAATATATTATAATAACATATATTATATTAAAATACAATATCATCTAGCAATTCACACACACAGTCCTCAACATCTGTGCATGTATATTAGTTGAACTCATGGGGTATTTATCAGGCTTTCTATTGAAATCAGTAGCTTTTTATTAAAATCACTGTATATATATGGCCAGGCTAATTACCTGGTGGTTGTGGGAGGGTCCCTCTCTCCCTCTACCCTTTATAAACCCCCGCCTACTCAATCAGGTACACATGCTGCCAGCACCCCACTATCCCTCCCCTCTCTCCATGAATCAATCGGCCCATGGCCCTCTTAGCAGGCCTATAGGGGCGTGGCACACCACTGCTACTAAGGAGAGAGGCCAGAGCACCCACATATATATATATATATATATATATATATATATATATATATATACACACTGTTATATAGTCTATTTATTTATTATATCACCTAAACATTTTTATTATTAAAAACGTAGACTTGGGAGGTATTGAATGTAGAAGCTCAATTCCACAGCCTTCTGGATTTTAACCATTGCTCTGTCTTTCTACCTGCTTTGTTCTGAGATAAATTTGTAGCTACATATACATTGTCAGGATCACAAGCTCCACAGCTCACACACAGCTGGGTGAAACAAATGATTATTAGCACCATGCATTGTAATAGTAATGAAAGATAACAGATTATAAACAAGAAAACCCCTGAATTCTGTTGAACATAACTTCATGAATTAAGCACTATTTTTAAAAATGAAAACACTTTTTCCACAAGCTTTTTAGTTATTTAACAAGGGAAACAAAATATCCACAATTTAAGCTCCACTATTGATTTAGGTTATTAGGAGGATGCTTAAACAAGAATAAATAGCATAAACAGGATACAAAATAAAGTATAAACAATTTAGTAAAGTCCCTAGTAAATTTTATAAAGCTATATAATCTATGTAGTAATATTATTATTATTATTATTATTACTAGCGAATTGCCCGTCAAAAAATGACGGGCATGAAATTGTAAGCCAGGGAATGCTGTTTGAGACATAATGTAAACCGTTTTTTATCGTGAGGACCTTCGGCGCTCATTGCAAGGCTTGCGCTGAGTGCCTTTGGCGCTCATCGCATGCCTCGCAATGAGCGCCTTTGGCGCTCATTGTGAGACTGTTGGATGTTGTTTTTCTTGTTGGTTTTTTTTTTGTGTGTTTATTGCGATAGTTTTTTTATTTCTTAATTTTTTGGGTATATGTATTTTTGTATGCCAATGAAATAATGAATAAATTAATATACTTTACCTATTTCTAAGTAATATATGCAGGAAGCATTGTGCTGAAGAGCTGACAATCTGTTTCGATGTTCCTGCAGCATACAATGTAGGTTTGCAGTGTTGTGAAGCTGAGGTGTAAGTGTCAGCAATGTGTGCAGTGTGTAGTGTAAATATGGTGCGCGTGGGAAAGTCGTTAGTGTAGCTGTGTATTTCCACATTGTGTAAGTTAGTGTTGTGAAATGGCGGCGAATGTGTATGTGGTACGCATGTGTGGATGATTTAGCAACCTTGCTAAAAGTGTATCTTTACCTTGTGTGGCTTTTCTGAAAATCTGTCTGTGCTTGGTGTTGTTTTGCGGCTTTAGGGTCGTGTAGCCTCGTTTTCGTTTTTTTCGGCGGGCATTTTTTCTGTCGCTTAGAGGATTTTCAGGTGTCTAAAATCGGGAATTTGGACTTAAATTGAGGTGTAACTTCACATGCAGAGGTCCTGGGTGCCCCCCCCCCCCCTCGCTGTGGGTAAGCTTTTTATATTTTTTTTGTGAGTATTTATTGTGTTTTTAATGTTTTCAGGTGCGCGCGGTTCGGCCGTTAAGGTCGTAATTCTGCAAGTTCGTAATGTTTTTTTTTTCTAAGTCCTGCGTCTCGTATTTATTTTGGCTAAGTCCGTAAATTTTGCTTTGCAAGGGTCCGCATTTGCGTCCAGCAATGAGCCTTTGGCTCATTGCAGCCGACGTGGGAGCCTGCACCTCCGCAAATGCGGACCCTCGCGAAAAATTAGCCTTCGGCTCATTGCAGCCGACATTGGAGCCTCCACCTTTCCGCAAATGCGGCCCCTTGCTTCATGAGGGACGCAGTTCTTGAGAGCTCGCTTCACGAGCTCGCAAAGCGTGACGACGATTCGTAGTTTGACAACTATTATATGTGATAGTTCATTTATAACGCGGCAACATATTCCATAGCACTGTACATAAGTTAAGTTCAGATAAAGATAAATACAAATTAACATAAAGCAAAGCAAGGAGGGCCCTGTCTTTGAGCTAGGAATCCAATGTCCATGGTGAATTCCCAAAGTACTTAGGATAGAAACTCGCAGACTTACAATCTAAGGGATAGTGAGTGGTAAAAGATGGAGAGAGAGGTGATACGCTTCTTTAAAGAGATGCGTTTTAAGGAAGGTTTTAAATGTTTTGAGGCAAGAGGATAATCTGGTGGAGCGAGGCAAGGAGTTCCAGAGAATAGGGGCAGCACAAGAAAAGTCCGGGAGGTGGGAGTGAGAGGAGGTGACAAGAGTTGCAGAAAGAAGAAGGTCATTAGCAGAAATGAAGAGGATGGGTGGGGGCGTATTTGGAGATGAGAGCAGAGATGTATGGGGGTGAGCTTTTGTTGAGGGCTTTGTAAGTTAGGATCATGATTTTAAATTTGTTTCCTGAGGCTAAGGGAAGCCAGTGGAGTGTTGACCGAGATAGTAATAGTGAAAATAATTAGAAAAAGTATGTTCTTGAGAACAGACAAAATGTAATTCCTATTGGTCAAATACTGTTTTTAACCTGGTTCAACCTATATTTTAACCTATTGAGCATGTCTATGGCCTGTTATATAGTGCCTCTTCAGTACTGTTTGCTGGCCTGGTAGAAAAGGGGCATGCACTGTGAGTTAATTCCCTTAAAAGTCACAAGATTTCTACCATTATTAATGCCAAAATAGTAGACTCATGTGGTTTCTTCATACTATAATAGATTCACAATAATATTGTAATTATTCTAAAACAAATTAGTTTTAACAACCTTATAAAAAAGATAATTCAAGGCTACCACAATATGGTCTCAGCTCCTTTCACAAGCATTTGCATGAACATGGAGGGGAGGGGGAGTGGATTATACAGCTGGCCTAACCTGCAGTGTCTATGAAATAGAGTTAATTTCTTAAAACGAAAAGAAAAGCTTAGCTAAGAGTTACAACGCAGGGCATCATGTAGTAGGAGATATCTTCTTTTCTTTTCTTTTCTTATATTATCCAAAGCATTTAGAGAGAGTGTTTTTTGCAGGGAGGAGGAAAAAGAGATAGAGAAAGGCATATAGAGGTGCGAATGGCATATAGAGGAGAGAATGGTAACTTGATGCTAGGCAAACAGGTAGATTCATGGACAATGTGTGCTTCATTTTGCTGGTAGAATTATTAGTTTGATCTTAGCCCAATACTTAAAATGTGTTTGCTACAAGAACAGAACGTCAGCTTGTCTCTCAAGCAACAGTACTGCCTGTACAAACTAAATATAACATACTTTCTGCAGAATTAAATCAGTAACGATCTATTTTTTATTTGTATGTACAAACTAACTAAATGCTCTTAGCCTGTGTATATCAGAGAATAGATATCTAATGATACAATGTCTGATATTCACATTACCATTGTGATGTAGAGGTAAATGGTCTTTCTGCTCTTTTGGGTAATATAAAACCTATTCTGCTGAACTGTCATCAGTCCCTATGTTTAGTTGAAGGGTCACAAGCTTTACCATTGTATGGTCAGATGTTTGTTTGAACAAGCTTGTTCTTTTATTTGCATTCCACAAATTGGGTAACATCCATGAGCATAGTTCGTTGTCCTTCCTCTATTTAATCAGTGTGTTATGTGCTTTGTTTTTCTTCTTTAAAACGTGTCCTCACATTCTCCTGATCAGTCCTTACTAATCCATGAAAATTTTAGTAATCATGAGGTTTCTGGTCACTTTGATTTTTTCCTTTCATTTTCTTGTGAGTGCGGAAAACCAAGGTTCAACCACAGAAGCAGACTGCAATGATAAAGATATTTTTCATGCAGTGGATGTTGCACTGAGACACTACAATGATAAAAAAGAAAGTGGCAATCAGTTTGTTCTACACAGAATCACAGATGCCAGGACAATGGTAGGTGAACTTTATAATTGTTGTCTTTCAGGAGAAAAAATAAACAGGACTGAACAGTCACAGGGTATAACTGAAAATAATAGGTTATAAATAATTAATTTTCCTGTAATCCCAAGTTTTTATAAGAAACTTACTTGAGCACATATTAGAGGGAAAGAGTATGCATTACATCTTTCATGGGTATAATATATTTCATGGGTTCACCAGGAAAAACAGACATTCATTCTGAGATAGATAAAATATTGCAATTTAATTTCACATACTTTTTCACAGTGGCTTTGTTACATAATATATGTGTGATATTAGCACTAATATTTTTTATAAATATATACTTAATATACAATGCCACGGTTTCAAAAAACAAATTCAGTTGCATTTAATATATATATTCAGATTGTTAATATTTTATACAAGTAAAAAAAATGCAATGTTTGCTGTCTGTATTATTGCTTAATGTACACAGGAAGAATAGTCTGATTTTAGTTTAACAAGTACAGTATTTGTGCATTCATATTGAACTCATAGTTTAACAAGTACAGTATTGGTGCATTCTCAGTAAACTCAAACAATGAATGTTCTCTTCCCTTTTCTTACTAGCCTGGATCTAATGGTGGGACACATAACTATGTCAAGTACCAAGTACATGAAGGATCCTGTGAAGTGAAAAGTGGTATAGAATGGCAAGAATGTGACTTCAATGAACCTGTGGAAGTAAGTTTATTATTTTGCATCTAAAGCTAATAGGTTTGTCACATGTGCAGTCAATAATTATACAGTCATATTTTATGTAAGTTATATGAGTTATTTGCAAAACATTTAAAGACCACTTAAATCTCACATTTACACTATGCTCTTTTTGAAGGCATAATTTTGATTATCAGCTAAATGTGTTTTGAGAGGATATGAATTCATATTCAAATTAGAAAAGGTGTATGCAGAATTGAATTTATTAACTATTATGTGTATATTCATTAACAAAGGTCAGTCATTGTTTTGTTTGCTTACCCTATTTATCACTTGGGAGTGTGATTATAATATAAGGTATTCTCCTTAGTGGACTTATTTGATCACATTAGCATCATTTTTTTTCAGGATCTGACTTAACTGAGAGTAACCTTATTTGCATCCAAACACTCTTCTATGTGACAAGCCAGGCACAAGAAAAAAAAATAACCTGCACAAAATAGTTAACAGAGCAAAACCTGAATGTATTTATATCTTTGACTTAGATATGTCAAGTACATTTTTTCAAAGAGTTTATTACAAATATGAGAATTCAGTGGTTATTTATAGATGTCCTGTTGGAGAGGAAACCATAAAGTGAGTGCAAATTTAAAGGGCCACTAAAGTGACCAAATCTGCTCTGAATCTCCTGTTCGAGAGTATAAAAGCATGTGGTAAAAAGTAGTTCCTTTCTAAAGTTGCAGCTTAAGTGATGGAGATATATGTGATTGTAGTTAGAGGTTATAAAATGTTTGTATGCACCCTGAACATTCTTTATACATAATGAGATATACTGGTCATTGAAACTAAGTAAAAAAAGCTCTTTCGACAAGATAGTTTAAGTATGGAAATCAACCAAGCTAAAACATAAACTGTGTGCCATTCACATTCTTCATCTTCATGATTTATGCAGTTACTTGCGAGAGGGTTTCATGGTCTATTTAGGCAATATCTAAAAATGCTAGTATCTGTGTCAATTCTTGATCAATTCAAAACTGTTAAAATCTTTTCTGCATGGTTTTGAAACTCTTGCCTGACAATGCTCGGGTGCGTCCAGGGCTGTATCTACCTTTTTGGAGCCCCTAGGCAGTGAAGTGGAGGAGCCCCTGCAAGGTATCCACAGACCTATTTTTGCCTTTTCTGTACGTGTAAGTTCCCTTTCCTGTTGTAACTGTCTTGTTCTAGGTGGTTACCCCCTAGTAGCCAGTCTATGAACTGCAACATTTCATTTTTTTTTAAGCCAGGAACCATTTTTTTAAGAAGAGGGGCTCCTCACAGGAAAGTGCACCTGGGCGGTTGCCTAGTTTGCCTATTGGGTAATCCGGCCATGTCTCTTTCTGAGTTTACCAAATTCCCTCTCAGTTGGAAAAATTATTTACAAAAGTGATTCTATCTACCCTGCCAATCCGGACATCTACAATGGTATTTACTAACAACAATGTAGAAGAAACCAAACCACTTGATAAAGAGAATAGAGGTGAAATATCAGATGTGTACACTTGCTGATGTACAAAGTGTGAATTTATTTCACATCACTCATTCTATGTAACAACAAACAAAACATATGTTATATTGTTAACAACATGAATTGTATGTACTATGTTTTATTAATATGTTGTTTTTACTGACTAAAATCAAACAAATAGTCCCTGTATGGGTCTGTCCACTGCAGCATATACAGACTCAGTGCTTGGTGTGAAGTGTAATGTACTAGCTTATCAGAGACCATATCTCAGCAGGATGTTACAGAATATCTGAGATGTGTTCCCTGATAGACTAGGACGCTACACTCCACATCCAGCTCTACAGAGTTCTTAATAAAGTAGTTCTTAATAAAAAACAAAGTATATAAAGGTAAGTAATTTCCTAGATTTATTACATATCTAGTAAAATCCAGAAACCTGTCATATGCCATATGCACTAACAGCCACATAAAATTTAAAGTCGGTAAGTGCAACGTGAGGCCCGGCTCCGGGATTGAAATCTGGCCAAAATACAGAGCTATTCAATTCTAGCAGGGCGCGAGTTACGGGCTTTAGAGAACAAAGGGTTTGCAGGCTCGTGGTTGACTTTTTCTCATCCCGTAGGCTTTTTTCGCTCCAAGCTCGCTGATGTGTAGCGGGTTTCTTTACAGTCTTAATTTCATAGGCGCAAGTCATGCGGCCTACATTACGGGCTGCGGTTTTACACGTTAGGCTAATTTAATGGAGCTGTAAATCTTATCCTCTCAAAGATACATCAGAGTGAGGCTGGAATATTATTATTGGTCTCATAAAGACAGAAAAAAATTTTAAGTCCCATATATATATATATATATATATTTTTTTTTTTTTTAAATAAATACATAGTCATAGAGGATAAGCGGTATATGGAAAATGTAATGCTTTCAAGTGGAAAATTTTCTAGGTATGATCAAAATCTATTTCCTCATCAACAACTGCCATCTGGGATAACAAATGTACTGAATTGGAAATTATATATAGGTTTATCTACAAGGTAAAATTACATTGGAAACACAGGTACTGCAATATTTTCCACCAAACATACTGTAAGCAAGTGATATTTTTTATGCCAAAATGATCATTTTTAAACCATATACTGCTTCACAGAGAGCACATACCATAAAAGTCACTAATTTGCAAACTGAACATGATTTTCATTATGCAACATTTTAATTATTTGCACACAAAAACAAACTCAAAGTCACTTCTGTAATGTTTACCAATGCATTTTACAGTAAAATACTGCCCTGCCTCCATGTTGGTACTACCCATCAAGTGACATGTCACTAATAATTGGTCATTTGCTAATATAACCTCAGGCAAACCACACTAAGGCCCTCATTCAATTGCGATTTGGCCAATTGAATAGGGCCCCTTAATAAGCACATAGCATATTTTTTTTAATAAGTTTTTAGTTATTGAAAACCTTGCTTTTGGATAGATGCTTACTAACTAAAAACTTCTTTTAAAAAAAATGTTATGTGCTTATTTAGGGCCCTATTCAATTGGCCAAATTGCAATTGAATGAGGGCCTAAGAGATCTGAATAATTTTGTCCCCACCTCATTAAAGATGTTTACCTTGAACAGAGTATTCATAGTATGGTAATGCACATTTTATTGTCTCTCATGATGAAGTGTGGCCCAGCAATCAAATATACAGAAAAGATATGCAACTAGAGCATGATGGCAGTCTACTCATGGGCAGGGGTATACGAGCCAGAATAATTCTGGGGAGAGGGGGTGGGGTACAGCTCTTGTATACACATGCCATAAAATAGCTTATATATACATACATATAAACATAGAAAAATATAAGGGGATTTGTCCCCCACCACCACCCCCCATGCTCATGGGGGCATTGACAGGGTTAAGAACAGAAGGATGCTGTGGATTTATTTTTTTCTTTTCTCCTTTTCATCTGGTTGTAGTTGCTTGTGTTCTCAGTAAGGTTATGTATGGTAAAAGCTTGCAGTGTCTTTGGGGCTAAACTAGTAAACTATGTAAGACTTAAGTAACGAATAGCCCTTTAAGTTACACTTTAATGAAATCCTATTGTAAAATTCTCGAACCTGTAGTACTTTTTAAAGGAACTAGTTATTTTAATTATGCATTGATCATTGCTAAAATTCATACATAATGATTTACAGCAAAAATAATAAAAAAGTTTACTTTCAAAGATTAGAGCATCAGTCACCAGTCAAGCTGATTGTCTCCACACTGGTGAGGCCAGCAAAGCAGAAGGCGAGTTTGCTAAAAGAAAGGTTTAAAGGTTTTTAGGAAAAATCAGATTAGATAATAGGTCAAATGCTGCCCACACAGCAACATTGTGTTGCCAATGGAAGACACTTTAACGGAGCAAGCCACCACACAATGGAGAGCATTGTGTGTGTATGTATAACATTGTGCCGGAAAATTTGTCACTAACTGCTAGACAAAGCCATTGTAATATTGCTATTTTTATTCATTGAAAATGTTATTAATGATTAATGCCTAATTAAAACATCTAGCTCATATTGTTAGTGAATTAGACATGTTCTTCAAAGAAACAAAATCCAAGTTGTTAATAATGTCCCATAAGCAATGAATGATATTTTGTTGGTATCTTAATTTTACATTTGCTCAACTGATGTCTATTAAGCTTTTTCTCTCTGTCCAGGAGCCAATTAACTGCTCTGCTCATGTTTTCGTCGACAAGGATCTGAACATCAGTATTATCTCCCAGAACTGTACATCTAGGCAAGGTTTGTAACTCAGTAGACAGCATAAATAATGCTTATGATTTATTGTAATTATTTAGAAACAAGGTCACCAGATCTAAATGACTTTAAGAACAGTTTGATTAGATAGATGCCTGTTTTGAGTCTAGATAGTCATATATAGTCTGCCTTTCAGCCAGAGGTCCATGCCAGGGTAAACCTTGTTAACAGACCAAGGGCCACATTATGTTGCCTAATTCGTAAATTTATACACATTTAAAATCACTTTTATTATTGCCTTAAATTCTATTAAATACTCACAATCCCCTTCCCACAATCACTACGAGCCAGCTAAAGCTGAAAATTTGGCCTTGGAACTCAATTGGTTTTAGCAAAACTCGAATATTACAAACTCTAGATCATAAAAGATACACAAAATCGATATTCTACTAAATCCGTAGCTGTAGCTCGCAAATAAAGTCTAACCTGCTACTGAAAAAAGTATTACCTGTGTGTTAAAAATAAGACTTGCAAGGGCTTTTTCAAACACTTATTAAAGCTATAACAGCTGTTAAACACACAGTACTGTACTTTAGAAGCATGGGAAGGCGTGGAGACACATATAATTAATTGCATAAACCTCTCAAACCCAAAAATATGCAATTTTTTTATTTTATATCAATTAAAATATCAATTAAAGGGTTTAAGGGGTTAATACATATCATAAAACCCACATGGACTAAAACAGATTATCTAATGCAATTTATAGATTGCTGGATTGCTTGATTACTAGCCCAATCAGCAAATATGCAGATTACGTCTGACTTCCATGTTTTACTGACATCATGATGACAGTCTCATTTACTATTTATTGTCTGTGTCTAAGATGTAAATGACCAGCTTGCTTTAAAATTGTCAGATCATATGATCTTGCAACCTGAAATCCTACTTAAAAAGCAGGGTGTCATGACTTATTTTGGGGCCATGATGGGACCAACTGCACCCCACAAGTAACTCTGTTATCTAGGACTCTTACACATCTCATTGATAACTTAAAGGCTATCAAATGGACATGGAATGTGTTCTAATGATTATAACAATTTGTCTTTCATTTAGTTGTCATGTTTAAAGAATTAACGTGTACATATAGTTACTGCCATATATGTAATGTGTGACTGTAGTTATATTATGGTTGTAATGTGTGCTCATAGTTACTGTCATGGATATAATGTGTGCACATAGTTACTGTCATTGCATTGTGCTTATGTATTTGAGCATTTATCTTGTTGTGTGAAATAAGTGGATGTGTCCCTCCCCAATGACAATAGCAGTCCTTTTATAGAGTGCAGCTTAATTTTCTCCATTATAAAGTATTATCATAGCTATGAACTGGAAGGAGCTGGCCCTCATGGACTATTTTATTCTGCCCCACTGGTCATCTGGTATTTCTTAATGGCCCCCACATTTATTACTTAAGATAAACAGGAGTTTGTTACCAGAGGGGGGAGGAAAAATGTGAATATCTTGTGCCTTATCTTTTGTGTCTTATTTAATTTGTCTATTTATTTTCTATTATTGTAGTTTGTGATGTATGTTGATATGTTTCCCTTGTGTATTGTAAAACCACATTACCCTCTGTCCCCCTACAGGCCTGGGATATTAGTGACCTAAACAGATAATCTCTAAGTTCTGGTGTATCTGGTGGTGGGCCTAAGTAATGGGGTGAGGAGGTCACACTAAGAAATCAGATCCCTGATACAGGGAGGGGCATGTCGGGGGAAGTTTTGTTGTGTTTTGATATAGCTGTGAAGTGCAAGCAAGTATAAATGCTCAGTCTCTGTCTACACTAAATAATGGTGTGGTCTGATTTCTCTGCTTCTCTATGAATGCAATTAAGGGCTGGTTGCTGAAATGCTTGAACACAAAAAGTCACGACCCAGAGAGAGAAAATTAGAGTGCTGGTGGTTCCCTAAAACTTGGGGTCTTTACACAGGGTTTATCAATTTAGGCTTAAGGAAATAAATAGCGGGCTTAAGTCAATAGAATACATCTAAACATTTATAGAAAACACCCGCAGTCAAATTTACAAGTTTGAAGCATTTTGCAAATTTCTAATAGAATAGGGCCCCAAGTCCCCAGCCAATAAAGAACACTGTGTTGATATAAGCTTGACAAGTTAGCACTGCTAGCCAGCCAGATCAGCATCTCCCCATTGACTTTAGAGTGGTCGGAGCTCAGCAGTAGCTCAATCTAATCTCCAAAACTTTAATAATTAATATTGCATCTGTTAAAATATTGAATAAGAATGTATTAATTATCCATGCCCAAGTACAGTTGCTAAGGCACAATGGGCCCCCACATGGGGCACTGGCCCACCCTTCACTCCAAAAATGTTTATACAAATGATTTCTCCCTGGGGTTAAATTAAACTGTCTTCACAAAGCAGTTCTTCATGAACAGTCTCCAGGTAGTTTGTCAGCTCTTCCCCAAATGCAGGTGCAGCAGCCCCTTGCAGCAAAACTGCTTTCTCCAGACTTCCTCTCCAAACGCTGGTGTAGCAATCCTGTGCAGCAAAACTGCTTCCAGAAGGTTAAAAAAAAATATTTCTCTACGAGCAGTTCTTATTTTCAAAATCAAAAAGGCCCCTCCCTCATTCTGGCTGTACGTCTTAAAAAAAAACTTTTGATTCAGATCATGTGTGACGGCTACAGCTCAGTTAACTCTTTCTGCTCTAAGCTGCATATACAGCTCTGCTCAGGCTCAGGCTTACATAAACTCCTTGTTTGACTTTGTCACACCTCCTCCCTAAAATTGGGTTGAGCTGAGAAGCAGTGGACCATCAGCATAAGTGTGTTTCTTTCCAGCTCGATGCTCCACAGTAAATTTTAGCAAAATAACCCATCTAGTCACTTTGCTGTTTTTCTTTATATTTTGATGCATTCACTTTAATGGGACATGGTGGGTAACAAGCTTGAATGGCCTCCCTAGTAGATAATCGATTAGAGCATATGTGGCCCATTTTATAGCCAGACACTCTTGCTCAGCCACTGAATATCTTTGTTCTCTTGGTAATAGTTTCTTGCTAAGGTACCTCACTGGTGTTCTTGGCACTCTTCCTCTTGTGACGGTACAGCTCCTACCCAAACTCCAGAAGCATCTGTTTGTACTATAAAGAGTTTCTGGAAATTTGGATCTAATAATATTGGTTTCTGATGCAGCACCAACTTTAGGTCTACACAAACCATTTCAGCATGGTGATTGCATTTCACTGTGTGTGGGGTACTTTGGTTAGATCGGTTTAGGGGGCTACGATTGTACTGTGTATACGTCTTGGCCACGTTCGTATGGCGTCCACTTTATTTAGTTGAAGTTTGATCAGTCCTCTTTCTACTGTGTATCAGTTATCCGACACCCACAGGGATTGGTATATCCTGGGTAAATTTAGTTACTATTAAAAGAGGCCTAGATTAGCTGCACATAGGATGCTCTGCTAAGTATGTTTGTCAGTGAGGGCTGTTCTAGCAGCAGCAGCTTTCACTCCTCACTTACACAGCTAGGGGGTGCAGTGCTGAACCCAGGGATGTAACGCCAACATTGCACTGGCCCAGTCACTCATGCCTGCTTGCTTCCAGGTGAAACTTAATTGCACATACATACAGTACAGTAGATGCAATCTAGGTGCTTGTGTGTATTTTGTGGCATTACAACCTGGCTCCTGGCATTTGTTGAGCCCTGTAAAATAAATAAATACATTTTTATATAAAGTACAGTATTCCATTTTTTCTGGTTGCTTGATGGTTCTGGTTGCTAGAATTCTAGTTGCTTGAATTATGGCGCTGCGGAATATTTTCGTGTATTAAAAGTAAAGGGTAATAATAAGAGCTGAAATAAGGAAAATCCAGTAGAGGCCTGACGTACCTCTAGTAATGCAAATAGTCCATCAGTCTGTGGGTGATATATTGAAGTCCATAGCATTTTGACTGTAACTATTTGCACTAATCCTTCACCAGCTTTGAAATAAATGGTGTGGCGTGGTTTGTTAATATCTTTTTTGGTATTCCTACTGTTAAGAAGAGAAGGAGCATTCTCTTTGTGATACTCTTAGAGTTGATAGAACTTAGAGTCACCAGCTTCTGGGTACCGGGTAGAATAGTCCAGTATAACCAAGATGTAATGATGACCTTGGGCTTGGTGTTTTCAAATGGACCTATTCTTTCAATGTTTTTTTCTATATTAGGAAGTGATATCAAGGATGCTTTGAGATGGGGATGTTGACAGGCTAGCTTACATTCTGGGATACTCCAGGCCAATCGAATCTTTTCATTACCCAGGTGGGCTTCAAAGAGATGACTTTGGACCATTTCTAATACGTTTTTCCTGTAGCCCTGAGGCACCAGCAATTAGTCTGTAGTGTCTTCTCTTATTTTGAAAATGTGATAATTACATTTATAGTATCTACTATTGGTAACAACCTCTACTCTCAATGTGGCCCTAACTCACCCTCCTCTCAACAAACTGACAACACCCAGCCTTTACTCATACCCATTCCCACATCCATAACAGATGCATTTGACCTTGTAATTGATTATGAAGTCTCTAGTCTTATTTCAACCTCTCATCTTACAACTTGTCCACATGATACTAGTCCACCACAGCTGATTCCTCCCCTCTCTGCCAGACTCATCCCAGCTCACACATATCTATTCAACCTTTCTCTAAACACTGGCAAGTTTCCATCACCTTTAAAACACGCCACGATTACATCCATTTTTAAGAAACCCGTGTCTGACCCAGCTTCTCCGTTTAATTACCACCCTATCTCTCTACTTCCTCTGGTTTCGAAACTGCTTGAGCATATATTCTACAATCACCTCACCTAATTTATTTCCTCCAACTCACTCCTTGACCCCTTCCAATCTGGCTTCCAGATTCTCACTAAAATCTCCTTCTCTGGCCCCTCTTCTTCGCACTGTTTGCATACCTAAAGGTTCTGTCCTAGGTCCCCTCCTTTTCTCCCTCTATATTTCCTTGCTTGGTACCCCAATCAATTATATTATCTATATGCAATTGACACCCAAATCTACCTACTTGCACCAGAACTATCCCTCTGTCTTCTAGCTCATGTTGCCAACTGCCTCTCTAGCATATGCTCCTAGATTTCCGCCCGTCCTAATCTTACCACCCCACTTACCACCACATTGCAATCATCCACTCTCTCTTCATATAAGGTTAATAATAATAATAATAATAATAAGTAATACTTATCATGTAACTTTAATGTATTTAAAAAATATTAAAATATTCCCCTCTTACATATATGTGGAACTTACTCACATGTCCTAGACATACAGTAGTTTATGTTTTGTAAAGCACTAACTCTTTCGGACTAAAGATGTAATATCTTGCAATTTTTTTCAGTGGAAGCACAAATGATCCCTTTCTACTGCCTTGGGTGCTATAATACCATAGATATCCACAGCACAGAGGTTTCACGTCTAATAGAGTTTGCCATCCATAGAATGAATCAAATTGGCTCTCATCCGTTCCACTTTAATCTCCAGCAAATACAATCTGCTCATCGCCAGGTATGTATACCTGATATATTGGACCCTGGCTTGTACCATGCTTAATAATTTCTGTGAAAGAAGAATCTTTGCATTGCAATTCAGTTTTGGAATTCACTTAGAGTTGAACATGTGCACATAATATTTGATATAAAATAACAATTCAGGATATTTAAACCTGCCAAGAGATCTTCACATCTTTCATATATTGGATAATCTACAGGTTAATCAAGACGGATGCATTCACAGAACATGCATCCAACCAGTGACCCCTACAATAGACCAGATTTCATAACGTTTTAGTAATAACAATCAGTGTAAACAAGTTTGCAATATATTATGATTAAAAAAATGTTGATTATTTTTCTTAGAAACATTGAAAACTGCCAGTTTCTCCTCTGCTTTGGGCTCAAGTTCATCCCATCTGTATTGGTGGCAGTGTGATGTATCGTGACACTAATATTCTGAATTGATTGTTATGCACTAAAGGAGATTATTTGTAAAATCTTTTTTATATATCTAAAAAATGGCTAATACTTGGGTTAAATAGGGATATATGGGAATTAAAAAAATATCTCCAATTCCTATATTTTTTATGAAGCCTACTTATCAAGCAGTGTTAACATTTAAATGAACATATGTACATATAAACATAAAAGGTGGGTATATTTAATGCTGCTATTTTAAGTCAGTTCTCACTATTGTTTACCTTGTGTAATAAATATACACAATTTACTAGATGGCACTTTCTCAACTACAATCTTCTCTTCTTATAAATGTTCAGTTGTCCTTTAAAAGGGCCACTGTGGTATTTGTTCTTCTATATGGACTTTTGAATAACAAGAATTGATAAGTGGCAAAGTGATTTTAAAGTCAAAATTTACTTTTATATGCAATTATTTGTTAGTGCAGATTTCTATTTTCTTTACTGAGCCTGCTACTTGCAGCTATTATTTCAACAGAGCATTAATGGTAATAAGAACACTGGCTTTTGTAGATGCCACATTCTCACTGTGGAGGTAGAAGTTGCCTGTGTATTCAAAGTCTCCTCTAACCTCAGGAAGTAGATCACTGGAAACTTATATGGTAAATTATATAGCAGCATACTTGCTTAGAGAAGTAGTCAGAGGCTGTGTTATTAAAAAACAAGGAGGATATTTTAAACTTATGACAAAAGTAGTTCTTTAAGAGATAAATATTTCCTTCACAATCAGATGCCACAAGATACAGAGCTGAGCCATTTTTCTAAACAAGCATCAGATTGTACTGCTTGGACATAAGATGGCTTTGGTGCTTTCCACAATTACTTGGAGTTGAATGTAAATAAGAAGTAGTAATTCTCTTCAGAGATCAGTCATGATAAGAAAATGTCATGAAGCTATCAGACTATTTCCCTTTATTGATGTGCCTTGGGTGCGTTCTGACTTAATTAATTAATTATTTTAGACAAAAGTATCGAATATACTAAATTGAAACAGTTCACACATAGAAAATCATGTTTGAAAAAGTTATAAACTTGCAAGTTATTGCTACAAGAGGTTTATTTGCTAGAAAAAATAATGATTTGAGCTCCAGAAAAATTACAAGAATATTTAGATTTTCTATATTGAGTAGATGCAATAAGCTGTAATCAATTGTGACTCTTCACATCATCATCCTTTACCAACATACCCATATTACCATGAGCCCTTCAATGTGCTGTGATAGCCTAGCAGATCTACACCTACATGGCCACTTTCCTCCATAGTTGTCCTCACGCAGCATGCTCTCAGTCCTAATATCCCACCACAATAATACATTTAGGGGGATACTTGCCATTTATCAATAAATTCAGAGGTCAAATAAATGAAGGAGGTTAAAATTATTCAAAATGAGTAAAACATATTAGGGTTGCTTTGGATCTCAACTGTCCACTTTTAGTAGGGAGGAGGGTTAAAAAGTACAGTAAACGTCTTCCCTTTTTTGTTTTACTAAGTTTTTATGTTCTCAGAAGGGAATGGGGTAAAAAATAATGACTCAATGAACTTCCCACTTTTTGGTAACTGACAGTTGCTTAAAAGTACAGTAAATCCAGTCACTGCCACAAATGGCGTGTAGAGTCATTGTAAACAAATGCAGTAGGATAGACTCCTCAGGACCCAAATTACAGTTGGGTGAGGGGCATTATCATTATACCCTTCTTAAATGGAGAGGCCTTATAAAACAGTATACAAATAATGTGAACCTATCCATAGTATCTAGCTCCACCCTAGCCCCTAATAGTCTGTTTAGAATAGGGTGGGCATCACTCATATTATCCTTAATTACCCCTACCTACTCACTCAATCCCATAACAGCCCAGGAGACTAGCAGAGCTGTATAAAACATACCCTCCAGATACAATTACCATAAGTTACCCTACTTATCCCCTCTAACCCAAAATAGCCAAGTGGGCTAAAGTGAGTTTATAAAACTAAACCCAAAATCTAATGACCATAAGTGACAATAAGTATCCCTTAGCCATTCTCAGTGGTGTAACACGTACAGTGCCTGCTGTTCTAGACATTTCCCTGACCCAACAGGCCAGACACGTTTGTAACATTTTGCTATGCTTCTGTTTAGGCATGGTAAGTATAAATATGTTAATGGAACTTTCTACTTTTACCAAAACTAATACAATCAGTGAAAGTTTAGCAAATACGTAAAACAGTTAAGTTAAAAAATGACATTTATTTCTGATCAAGACAGATCCTTGAATAACAAGAATAAAGTAAACTAGCAGAGCTCATAAAAAAATACATTCTTGAAATTTGATAGGTTTGATAGTTGCAGTGAAGGGGTTTGTGTACTTCGGTTAACCTGTGAGCTAATGTTGTTAGTTTGTTCCTTTGTTGCATACTCGTCTGCAATGCTTTTTTAATTGTCCTACATTGCAATTTCAAACATTGTTCATATAAAAATGCAAAGCAAATTGTGAAAATTGTGTGACTAGAGGATGCAAAATGTTGCCCATCAAATTGAACAAACTACTTAACTATCAGATTTCCACATTATTGTATTACATGCTGAATATACCACAATGGTTTATCCCTTTCCTGCTCATATTTCAGGTGGTGCATGGATGGAACTATAAAATAGGTTACACTGTCAGACAAACCAACTGCTCCAAGAGTTTATTTAATAATGTATCATCAGAAGAATGTGCACTTAATCAAAGTGGAGTAAGTTATCTTATCTACTTGTTATCACTGATAATACTATTACTTACTGTGTTAATGTGTCTAAAATACTTTATTGGCAAAGGGTAAAGAGGGAACCATTCTTCTATTTTGTCTGAAAAGGATACTGAAATCTGATATTTCTTAATGCTATTTTGAACAACTATAATTGATGAAGGGGTACATTAACAAACTTAAATATTGTAAAGTATCATATTTAATTTTGGATAGCTCAATTCAGACATTCTGCCTGAATTTGGGGAATCTTAAAAACTGATATAGAAAATAATTAATTAGTTGCTCAACAATCATAACAATCATAAAGTCCAGTCTGCAAACATATGAATAATCAAAAGAGCAGATAACTGATTCACTTCCCCTAACCACTTATCACTTCATAAGACAATATCTGTATATGTATATAGTAGTTGATTTTTTTTCCTATGCGGGGGTTGCAATGAGTGCCGAAGGAGCTCATTGCGGGGGTCGTGATGAGTGCCGAAGGAGCTCATCACGAGGCCCATAGCGTGGGGGGGGGACTTGCAATGAGCGCAAAAGGCGCTCATCACAAGGCCCGACATTTAGAGGTGGGAAAGACACAAGGGAGGGAGAAAAGAGACAGACGGCAGGGAGTGGGGGTGAAAGTGGCACTGGGGTGAGAGGGGGAAAAGAGACACATGGGAGGGTGAGCATGGCAAAGAGACACAGGCTAGGCAGAGCTGGGGAAAGAGACACAAGGGAGGGATGCGGGGGTAGAGACACAGGGGAGGAAGCGGGGGAAGAGACAAATTGGAAGGGAGAGGGGGAAAGAGGCACAAGGGTGAGAGCGTTTGTAACGCTTGCAAATTTACAGGCTTACAGCGCAAGTTACAGCTCATGCTGCCGCCTGCAATGGGCGCGAGGCCCGCAAAGTAAAGGAGGGCGATGTTTGCAAGTTGGGGGGGGGGGGGGGGAGCCTCGCATTGCATGGCAAACAGCATTGCAAGGCTTCAAATTTTTGGGACATAATTTTTGATGGGCAAGTTGCTAGTTAGACTCAAATGTACAAAGTGCTTGTTTTCAAAGCACCGACACATGATTGAAAACTCGCAAACTTAAAATCTAAATTCTTCTCATAGTTTAATCACTCCATTTTCCTCATTAATTATGTTGACCATCTTTGAAGCTTTTCTATCTCTACAATATCCTTTTTTGGAATAGGTGACCAAAAATGTATAACATATTTAAGGAGAGGTCTTAACAGGGATTTCTTTAGTGGCCAAGTTATACATACTTTTAGTGCATGCTAATGTTTTGCTAATATTTAAATTTGGGGTTGATTTGGCGTAGATTTTGGCACTAAGAATGCAGATGATGATCTCCCTATAATAATGCATTTTTGTTTGCCCTCAAAGTATTGGCAAATGCATGTGTAAGAGTATATGCACAAACAATTAGGTAAAATATTATGGTACTGATGAATACCATAGTGTATTCTATATATAATATTGATGCTATTCTTACACCTTATCATAATCAATGCCACAAGCTTTTTGTGAATCAAAATCCCCCCAAATATTTGTATTTGTTAATTTATTTCTAATTATTAGCTGCGATAACTGCAATGAATGATGTTCTATATGTTTTAATTGTGAGCAGTGAGAAATATTGCTGTAATTTAATCTATGTTTTTGTTTAGCAATCAGCATTGTGCTACACAAAAGTGTTTGTGACTCCTGATGATCAAATTAAAGACATTTCCCCAGGCTGCAGGACTGACTCAGGTAACTTGATTGTTGTGCACTAAGATCTGATCATTTGTAGCAGGTCCAGATTCCCATTTGGCATAGTAGGCAGGTGTCTACAGGTGTGCTATATGCTATCATGTAAACATGTCCAAAACACTGTTAGAAGCTTCTGTGGCTTACATTGTGGTCCACCCAGGAACTACTGTGTATACTGGGTTTGGAAAACTAGGAATTTTTAGCCTGTAGCTCGCAAATAGATTAGGGTTAGCTAGATTAGATGGGGGTAGTCAATTAGATATCAGTAACTTTTGCAGGCTACATTACAGGCTTCAGTAATTGCAATGTTGAGTCTTGTATAGTCTCAATAGACAAATACACAACTCCAAGAATTCCATAGGAACTTAATTCTGAGTTTAATCATGCATCTTGCTCTGGGAAAGATAACACACAGTTCCTAGGCACTCTTCAGTAGCAGCATTGTGCAGGAACAGTGATTGCAGTAGAATTAAGGAAAGTTTGAGTACTCAGATAACCTTAGAGATGGGGTGGGCAAGTTTGGTCCTGGAAGGACACACACAAGCCTGGATTTAAATATAGCCTTTCTATGCACAGGTGAGTCAATCAGGATGACTGAAGAAGTGATTGACTCACCTGTGCACAGCAGGGATATAATACAGACATGTGGGTGGCCCTGCAGGACCAATCTTGCCCACCCATGCCCTAGAGGGTTAATAATGTATTTCTATGATATAAATTGCCTCTTAACCACATATTTGCCAGTGTGAATAACTTAGCTTTCAGGTCCCAGGCATTGAAAAGATTAATTGAATATGAGTCGCTCTAAAAAGTTACAATAGTTAATTATTAAATAACTAAATTTTTAATAATATATAGAATGTTGATATTTTTGTATTTTAAGTATTATTGTAATATTAGTACTTATACAATTACTACCTCTTTGACTTTAGAATAGGGATACATTAATAACTACATTGCAAGATGTAACATCAGCTGCATCTATTCACATATCTAAAGTTAACATTCTAAAGCAGCATTTATCATGAGGATTTAGTAGCATTAATTATAAGGAGAAGGTAATAGTGATCAGATTTAACTGATCATTAGGGATTTAGATATACATGATATTGGGCAAAGTAACCATCTGCTATCACTGACTGCTGAATACATTGGGGAAAAAAATGTTAATAAAAAACAGAATGCACGGATTGTGTGACATTAAAATAAAAGTGCATTTCATTGAATTAGTAGTATTCATTATATGTATCATCTATAGCTGAGACAAACAAGCTTAAGAACTACAAAGACAAAGGGCCTCATTCAATAGCAATTTGGCAAATTGAATAGGGCTCTATATAAGCACAGAGCATATTTTTTTACAGAAGTTTTTAGTTAGTGAATACCTTGCTTTTGGATAGAAGTTCACTAACTAAAAATGTCATGGCCGTAGCATGCCAAGGCACAAGCTGTGCAAAACCTAACAGACTGATGCCCTCAGCCTAATAAGATAGGCTTATTGTGCCAGGGGAAAGGGGCCCGCGGAGATGGATTAACATTGGGATATTGTGATTTGTGTGTTATTCCTTGTTATGCCTGTTTAAAGCTGCCTGGGTGCCACTGGGCCCATACTGTGGTACCTATATTTATAGTTGGGGTGTGGGTATGAACACGATGGGAGTGATGGGATGTATGTCTGTGTTGTGTTTTGGGGGGCTAGCACTTACAAGGGAAATATTGTATATGCTCAATATTTCATAGTAATGGACTAGTCCCTTATTAACAAGATTATGGAGATAATTGACCCCTAGGAGTCACATGACCCCAGTATCTCTCTCTATTATCACAAGCCTCAGCCTGGTGTCTATATACCTATTGTATGTAATTGCCCCCTACCAAGAATACAGCGGTGCCAAGGGAAAACAATGGGTGATTGTCTTAGACTGTCAGGCAGGCGTGATTACGTGACCTAGAAGAGGATTGGGTGTAACCATGGATGCACATTTGAATTGATTGGTCTTCTGTTGCTAAGGATGTGGTATAAATATGTCTGATGGTTTCAGTAATAAAGATGCTTAACTGGTTCGCATAATTAAAGTGTGAATTTCATTATTGATGCTGGAAATTCTGTTTGCTGAGTAAGTTCTTTTCAGAACTTAGAAAGATCCTTATGCTACACAAGACCACAGACACCTCTCAGTCTAACCTTCTTCCTGCTGTACAGAGGTAAAACGCACCGGTCAAACCTGTGGGGAGCGGTTTGGGCAATACGCTCTTATCATACCCCATTCAACATACTGGTTGTGACAAAAAACTTCTATAAAATATATATGCTCTGTGCTTATATAGAGCCCTATTCACTAGGCCAAATTGCAAATGAATGAGGCCCATAATGTACTGTTTTTAATCAGTTGCAAGTATAACAAAATATAAAGCAGTAATGATCAGGAGGCTGTGAAGTAATTCAATGAAAAAGAAATGATATGCCTTTAAGAATTGGAATAGCAGAAGAGGGCGCATGGAGCTGGAGCTCTGCACCAAATAACCACAAAGACGAGATAAATCCCACGCTTAGCCCCAGCACCAAGGTGCAAAAGACCCAGAGGAGGTTCCCCCACCTCCACCGCCATATCTGGGCGCGTCTCGCCGACGCCTGGGTCTTTCCCGGCCGGAGGACCCGCTACAGTGGCCTGCCTGGGCCTACCTCCCCGATCCCAGCCGGACCCTTCGTATTCTGCCGAATCGGCCATTGGCCGACATCCGGACACGGTCAGGCCGGAGGACCAGCGCCCAGAGAGGTGGAGGTGTCCAAGAGGGAGGCAGGCAGCGAGGACGCAGCTGTGGCAGAAGAGGCCGCAGCAAGACGCTGGGAGCCGGCGCCGCAGTGTGCTGCAGGCCTATAAGAAGCAGCGGCGCATTAATTCCCCCCATACCGGCATTGGAAGGTGCCTGAAGAGCCCTAGGACCCCGGAAAACCGCCAGGGGGGTAAGTCGGGCGTCAGCCCCGCACCGGAGGCCAGGCGGAGGGCAGCGGAGCAGCTAGGGGAGACACAGGGCCCTGCTGAGGGAGGCGAACTACTGGGGGCCACCATTTTACCCAGCACACTGATTACCACAAGGCCTCCACACCGAGCTGGCAGGCCCTGGGGGACAACTACCAGTTTTTACACCTGCTAAACCCCACAGAGGAGCCATATAAAGGCCTGGCTCTGGAGTCTAGGATTCTGAGGCCCCCTTGGGAACCCTGAGAAAATAAGGACTGTGCACCATCTAGAAGCAACAACAGGAGTTAAACTACCCTTTTTTCTCCATCTTTATTTTTGAACCCAATCTGCATACCAATACTGGTAAAGCTCCAATCCTCCTTATATAACTGCTGAAACCGCTCCTTAATTATTGGGTAGGCAAAACAACTAGCCAGGCTCACTGACAAAATTGGATAAAGCAATAGCACCGCCTAGTGGCATACTGAGACCAGTGTAGCTTAAAACTCATATCAACGCCCGCACTAAAAAGTGTGTACTGACTACACCTGGTGGGACTTGGATAAATACACAACCCGGATCTGTTGGGGGCACAGAATTGCGGAGCATACCAGCTTAAAGAGATGTAGTTGAAGTGACTGTGCACAGTTCCCGCCGGCAGGGACTGAGAGATGCCTAGACACCACTACAGAAACTAGATATGATCAGACAAGACAGATCACAACAGACCTAAATACTTGAGAGGAAAAAGTTAATACGGAGTGACCCCCCCATTGGAATCCATCCGATGTCTGGACACTCAACGGCTACCCCGGGAAGAAGCAGCTCCATAAAAATGGTGAAAATCAAAAAATCATTAACATCATAAAAATTTGACGAACATTTCAAGGCCTCAGAAACACAGGCGGCACTGATGAAGGATCCTGTCTCGGATCAATCTGACACCTCAGACTTGGAATCCCTGGAGGTGGCCCCACAGCCTGAAGTTTCCAGCAACAGCAATTCAATGGCAAGAATCGAGGCCCTCCTGGCCTCTCACATTGATAGGGCGGTCACATCTTTGCAGAAGGACATACATGAGATTGGCCAAAGGACCCATCAACTCGAGGATACCGTTGACCAGGTGGTAGAGGCCCAGGAGAGAGACAGGGCCAACATCGCTGATAACACCTCCCGTATCTCTGGCATAGAGGATAAACTGGAAGATTTGGAGAATAGATCCAGACGATTTAACCTAAGGATCAGAGGCGTTCCTACGGCAATAGTCGACCTCCCTCGCTACCTTAAGGCCACGATCGATGAGATCCTCTCAGGTCACCCAGACCATGAATGGGAAGTTGAGCGTGCACAGAGAGCCCTTGGGGGAAGTCGTAACCTGGACCGACCTAAAGACATCATTGTCAGGCTTCGACGCCAACAATCCAGGGACGTGATCCTGGCAACTACCCGCAAAAATACTTTGATCACAGGCCCAGACGGGGCCAAACTTCAATTTTTTGCGGACCTCTCCCCTTCCACACTACAAAAACAGAGGCTGATGAGGCCTTCCCTGGAAGTCCTTCTCCACCTCGGCATCAGGTACCATTGGGGATTCCCATTTGCCCTTATTTTCTCAGTGGGAAGCACCCAGTATACAACACGTTCTCTAGGCGAATGCCAAGAACTTCTAAAGAGTCTGGATCTTACTGGGGGGGACCCGACCTCGACAACATCCGCATCAGCAGCTCTATCTCTTCCAAAAAGACAATGGTCTGAAGTGACCAGGCAAAAGAGGCACTAGGCTACCAAAGACTAATCTCGGCATCCACAGGACTTACAAGGGCTGTCTAAAAACACCATACCAATATTCCCTGGTGGAGACCAACATGGAAGTCGCTTAGAACAGACCCAGCCTTTTCTCATGACTTTTTATTTTTCTTACTTTTTTACATAGGCCCTCGAAAGAGCTTGGGACCCCAAGCGGGGCCACGTCAACCAAAGACTTTTGAACTGTTACTAACCCATGTTTTGCTTTTCCTCCCTTTTTAGCAGGTTTTAGCAGACTGTTAAAGTTATAAGTTTTAATGCACATTGCAGACAGTATAGTCAGTCAGGATCCTCCTTCACTGGACCAGGTCTAAATGTTTACTCTGCTTTTAGTTAAGATAAAAAATTCTGTTATTAATGTTTAAATAAGCTATCCATGGTTCTGGCTTTATACTGTTTCCTTCATGCTTCTCTAGATTACTCTCACCTGTCCTTGCCGGCGGGAATTGGAACAGAGGCACTAGTGTTCTAAGAGTGTAGAATGCTTAAGACAGGGCGGGTAGTCTTAGGACAGCAAGACCTCTTGGCAACAACTGTACTCTCTTTCCTCTGTGTTCTCTTCATTGCTGCTCTTCTCCCTGCCACTTATCAGCATGGGCTCACTTGCCCTTGTACTCCCCCCTGCTGTCTAACTGAAACCTGTCACCTAGTGCTTCCACATACTTGCCATCTCTTTCTCTCTGGCTGTTTAAGGGAATTTGAACCAAACCAGGGTTCACTCTACATAGCTGGGGCAGAGGCGGCGGCCTGTCTGCTGGACAGTGGGCCAAGCTGCCCGGCTTCAGAGAGTGGAGGACCCCTGGTACTATTGGAACGGATTTCTTTTAAGCCTACTGAGTTGGGTTCAAATAGTTCAGGGACACTATCAGATTTGTTTGGTACTATCTTACCTCCCTTAGACCTCTTGGGAACACCTCTGAACTACTCCTCCTCATGCCTCTTTTCCTCCCACAGAGCTAATCATACTAGACCTCTTCTTGGCCGGGCTTAACCACTCCTGTTCCCCAGAGGGGGAAATCCGTTCTGCACTCCCTCCTCAGCGTTCCTCCGGAAGGGTAAGGCTACTCTAATTCATCAGAAATATAAACACCTCCAGTTTACCCATGACCACACCGATGACAATGCTCACCCACAATGTGAAGGGTTTCAACTCCCCCTTCAAGCGAAGGAAGGCTTTCCTATATTATAAGACCCTTAACCCCATGGTGATCTTCTTACAGGAGACACATTTTGCCAGGAATAAAGCCCCAACCTACCTCGACAAAAATTATCCTCATTTTTTTTACTCTACCCAGTTTTCCAAAAAAGAAGGAGTGGCGATATTGCTCCATAAGAGCCTCCAATTTCAATTAACAACTAAGATAGTGGACCGAGAGGGCTACTACATCATTTTAAAGGGGACGATTTTGGGTATTCCATTATCACTGGCCTCCTTCTATGCCCCCACGACAGCGCCACATAAGACCCTGACCAGATTCTTAAGGGTTCTGGAGGGGGGAGAATGGGGTAAATTAATTATAGGAGGGGACTTTGATCTGGTATTAGACCCAGTGGCAGATAAATCTAAAACACCACAACAAGATCGCTTCTCCCAAAAAAATAGGCAAATCTTAAAACTCCTACACTCCTTAGACCTGGTTGATGCCTGGAGAGGTATGCACCCGAGAGGGAGGGAATATACTTTTTACTCCCCCACCCACGGGACTTATTCTCGTATAGACACAATATACATAAGCAATTCGCTTCTAGACAGCTCAAACAAAGTGACTATTGTTCCGTGTACTTGGTCGGATCACGCGGCGGTCATACTAGAGGTGGACCTGGGAGTCCAATTTCGGATGCCCTATACCTGGAGACTTAATGAATACTTAGTATCACAATCCAGATTCCAGGAGCAAACTGAGAGGGAATTAGCGGAATTTTTTGAGTCCAATGCGGGCGGGGATACAGGGGCGGGATGGGTCTGGATGGCTCATAAAGCCTACATAAGGGGGGTGTTCATCAAGCTAGCCTCCCAACACAGAAAACAAAACAGGCTAAAAGAAAAGGAGCTGTTGGGGAAACTAACTCAGTTAGAGCGGCAACATCAGCTTTCTCCCTCGATAGCTTTAAGAAAACAGATAGATAAAACTAGGCTAGAGTTGGATAGTATACTGACCATAAAAACGGACAAGGCATTAAGGAGGACTCAACATTTGTTTTATGCCAAGGCAAATAAACCTGACAAGCTACTAGGAAGGAGCTTAAAAGCAAAATATGCTCAAGCCAGGGTATCCCAAATCAGAAATGGGAAGGGCGATCTCACCTACAGCCAAAACGAAATTCAGAAGGTCTTTAGGGACTTCTATCAAAACATTTACTCCACTCAGAATTTGGCCTCAGAGGATGTTATTCAATCCTACCTAAACTCCCTTGATTTACCCCAGATTTCACCCCTAGACTTACAAAACTTAAATAAAGATGTAACGGTTAAGGAAATTCTAGACGCCATTAAAGAACTGAAGCTAGGGAAGTCCCCTGGCCCGGACGGGTTCACTAACATCTACTACAAAAAGTTCTCAGAAATTCTAGCCCCCCATTTATGTAGTCTATTCAATTCAATTCTGAGAGGAGAGACAACTCCCCCAGAGCTGAACCATGCCGACTTGACGCTCTTCCCCAAGGAAGGTTGAGACCCAAAGGAAGCTAAAAATTATAGACCAATCTCGCTTCTCAATGGCGACGTCAAACTGCTGGCCAAAATTTACTCCCAGAGGATCTTGATCTTCTTACCCTCCTTAATACCTATGGACCAATCAGGCTTTATTCCAAACAGGCAGACTAGTGACAACATTAGGAGGACTCTAAATGTCTTTCACTTGGCTAGGTCTAGAGGTCTCCCTGTGTGCCTGCTCGCATTGGACATCGAAAAGGCGTTTGATACCCTGGAGTGGCCTTTCCTATTCGCCACATTGGAAAAGTTTGGGTTCAGAGGAAACTTCCTAAACCTGTTGCGTACATATTATACACTTCTCAGGGCCACACTAAAATTGCCTGGTTCCCATACGGCCAGCATTATAATCGAGAGAGGTACGAGACAGGGTTGCCCACTGTCTCCGCTTCTCTTTGCTCTGGCCATTGAGCCTTTGGCTCAAGTGATTAGAGCTAACTCCTCTATAGAGGGTGTGCGGGTGGGACACCAGCATCTAAAGTGTTCTTTGTTTGCTGACGACCTTCTCTGCACCCTCTCGAACCCTAGCTCCTCCGTAGGCGCCCTGATGGACACGATAGGAGACTATAGCAACTTGTCAGGCCTGAAGCTAAATCAAGACAAGACAGAAGCTTTAAGTGTTGGCATCCCTTTAGATATCCTGAATCACCTGAAGGGAAATCATAAATTTCTATGGCCCCCCTCACACATCAAATATCTAGGGATTAATTTGACCAACTCATTAACTGATATGTATAAAGCCAACTACCCACCACTCTACAGGGCTCTGCGGAGAGACCTGGAAAACTGGACTAAACGGCATATCTCATGGACGGGCAGAGTAGCCACGGTTAAAATGAACATATTGCCGAGGCTGCTCTATCTTGCCAGGACGCTGCCAATCCAGATAAAAAACACAGAGTTGGCCCGCTTCCAGACCCAAGTGTTTAAGTTCATATGGAGAAATAGACCCCCTAAGATAGCGAGAAAAACAATGTACGTACATAAATCCAAGGGGGGTCTGTCTTGTCCTAATTTCCTGAATTACTTCAGAGCAGCCCAACTTGCCTCTATCCCCCTAGCTCACTCCATTCCACTTAAACCAAACTGGGTCTTTGTTGAGGAGTTGCAGATGGCCCCGCTTACGTGGGGTATTATACTTTGGGCTCCAGGTGCAAGCGCGTTTTACTCTAAAATAAAGAATCCCATAACTAAATTTACACTGAGAGTTTGGATCTGGGCTAGGAGGAAATGCAAACTAACTCACCCGGTATCTCCCCTCACATCAATCTTTACATCACCTTCCTTATCAACCACCATCACTGCGGAGTCCAAGGAATACTGGACTTCTCATGATCTAGATAAACTAGGGGCTTGGTTTGAGGGAGGTAACATGATAACTTCAGAATCTATGATTAGGAACTTTGAGGTACCACACCGGGAATTTTTCAATTACATTAAAATTAGAAGCTGGATTGAAGAGATACATAGAACCTATGGGCCCCCGAGGGAATCTTGGATGTCGGTGGTGTGTAAAAGTGAGGCCTTGTCCAAAGGAATCTTAGGATCAATATACAATATCTTCAATAGTCCACCAAGCTCATGGAGGCCTTCCTTTGTATCGAAGTGGGAGTTGGACCTAGGACAAAATTGGGATGGGAATAAATGGGCTGAATCCTTATCGAACCTATCTAAGGGTTCATTTAATTATAGCTTGCTAGAGACCTCTCTTAAGATTTTACACCGGGCATACACAACTCCAGTTCGACTAAGTAAGATATCCCCAACAATCCCGGATAGATGTTTTAGGGGGTGCCAAGGAAGGGGAGACTTCATACACACATGGTGGAGCTGCCCTAAGGTATTTAAAATTTGGTCTGAGACGACCAGCCTAATCTCAAGAGTACTCAAAACCCCACTCCAACCATCAATAGCAGTCTGTCTCTTGGGAGCACGCTTCTCAAAACTGGGAAGGCAAGACGATGGAAGAGCAGGGACATTAATTTCCACGAAGTAACAAACAAAATAAATTTTATTTGCGTCAATGAGCAGATGACCCACATCATATCAGATACCCATCACTGCTTTCTGGAGGTTTGGGAACCCTGGATTTTATTCACAGATAGCAATATATAACGACTAAGTTAAGGGAACACAAAAAAGAAGCCATTCCTGATGTGCAGCTGGGGAGTGGAGTGTGGAGCGGACGGGAAGAGGTGGTGAGAGGACCCAGAGAGATATTTCTTCAGTATTCCAAAGGTACAGGGGGGGAAGATGGTAACCTCAAGATTGGTTGAGCAGGGAGTTACTGGGAGAAGACACTTCACCTTACGCTTTATACAATGCTACTAGTTTTCTTTTTATTTCATTTTCTTTTATCATATTTCTTGCTGCTCCGGTCCATCCATGGAAATGTGAATTACTGTAATTTGATCAATGAGACCTTATAAGCTGTATATATTGTTTGAATATCAAGAGACAAGTTTGAATATATTTAGACAGAATCACCCAAAATACGAAAAAGAGTTGTAATGGGGATTTTATTTAAATGAAACGGTTCCAACATGTTAGTAATAAGCTGTTAGTTATGTGACACTTTGTGGACTATGTTTTTCATTATTCTTTTCTTTTTGTCATTGCAACTCCAGAACTTCTCAATAAAATTTATGTTATAAAAGAATTGGAATAGCAGCACAATATCACAGAAGGAAGTAGCGAATAGGTGACTGTATGTATTGCTGTATAAGCAAAAGTCTATGAAGGTAAAGTAGACAATTGCTATCGGCATATGTGTATAGGCTATAAATGGACAACGTTCAAATCCTTACTAAATAAACATATTTATCACCATATACCATGTGGAAATAAAAGTAGAAGGAGTAAATCACAACCCATGTGGCTTAGCAATGAATTAAAGACGAAGATGAGGAGTAAAAAACAAGCATTTAAATTATACAAACAAGAGGGGACAGAGACTGCTTTACGCAAGTACAAGGAAATCAACAAGGCTTGCAAAAGGGCTATTAGACTGGCTCGAAAATGAAAAGTTAGTTGCAAAGGAAAGTAAGACTAACTCTAAAATATTTTTTTTAAATATATTAAAGGGAAGAAGGCCAGGAAGGAAGCTATAGGAACATTACAATGTGACACAGGCCATCTGATAATTAGTGACCAGGAAAAGGCATATCAGATAAATAGGTTCTTTCTTCTGTATACACAAGGGAGGTACCAGTGATTGGGTCACTGCAACATAATGGGGCTACACTACCTTCACCAAATAACGGGTTAACGCAGGAAGAAATCCAAAAGAGGTTGGAAAAAATAAATGTTAATAAAGCTCCAGGTCCTAATGGAATACATCCAAGGGTACGGAGGGAAATGGGTTCTGTAATAGCAAAACCATTATATCTAATTTTTCAAGATTCACTCAACACAGGGTCTCTGCCAGATGACTGGAGAAAGGCAGAGGTGATACCTATATTTAAGAAGGGAGCAAGAGCAAATCCGGGTAATTATAGATCAGTGAGTCTCACTTTGGTAGTGGAAAAGCTTTTAGAAGGGTTAATAAGGTATAATACACAGGAATATGTCTATTCAAAACGGGATCATTTAGGTCATGTCAAACAAACCTACCGTATATACTCGAGTATAAGCCGAGTTTTTCAGGCATTTTTTTAAGGCTAAAAAGGGCCCCCTCGGCTTATACTCGAGTCACTCTCCCCCCCCGTGTCTCTCTAACCCCCCTGTGCCTCTCTAACCCCCCCCCCCCCCTGTGTCTCTCTAACCCTCCTGTGTCTCTCTAACCCCCCTGTGGCACCCGGTATATGCTAATGCTGTTACGTCGCATGAGCGCCACTTCAAGACCCGAAAGGAGCGGAGGCCGGAGCAGGTAAGTGAGGGGAGAGGGGGGGGGGTATTTAGAGGGGTAGTATAGGGGGGTTAGAATGAGGAGGGGGGTTTAGAATGAGGGGGGTTGAGGATGAGGAGGGAGGTTGAGGAGGGAGGTTGAGGAGGGAGGTTGAGGAGGGGGTTGCGGATGGGGGAGTTGAGGTTGAGGAGGGAGGTTGAGGAGGTGTTGAGGATGGGGGGGTTGAGGTTGAGGATGGGGGGTTGAGGTTGAGGATGGTGGGGTTGAGGTTGAGGAGGGAGGTTGAGGATGAGGAGGGAGGATGATGAGGGAGGATGAGAATGGGAGGATGAGGATGGGGGGTTGAGGTTGATGGGGGGGTTGAGGTTGATGGGGGGTTGAGGTTGAGGGGGGGTTGAGGTTGAGGAGGGGGTTGAGGATGGGGGGTTGAGGTTGAGGAGGGAGGTTGAGGATGGGGGGTTGAGGATGGAGGGGTTGAGGATGAGGAGAGGGTTGAGGATGAGGAGAGGGTTGAGGATGAGGAGGGGATTGAGGATGAGGAGGGGGGCTGAGGATGAGGAGGGAGGTTGAGGATGAGGAGGGAGGTTAAGGAGGGGGTTGAGGATGAGGAGGGGGGTTGAGGTTGAGGAGGGGGTTTAGGAGTAGGGGGTTGAGGATGAGGAGGGATGATTAGGAGGGAGGTTGAGGATGAGGAGTGGGATTGAGGAGGGAGGTTGAGGATGAGGAAGGGGGGAAGAGACACAGGGAAGGGAGAGGGGATAAGAGACACGGGAGAGAGAGGGGGACACAGAAGGCACAAGAGGGACACAGGGGGCAGCACATTTCCCACCCTCGGCTTATACTCGAGTCACTCATTTTACCCAGTATATGCGGTAATTAGTTTCTATGAGGAGGTTAGTAGGAACCTGGATGAAGGCAATTCAGTGAATGTAGTCTTTTTGGGTTTTGCAAAGGCTTTTGATACAGTGCCACATGGAAGACTATTGTGCAAACTGAGGGATACAGAAATTGCAGTAAATATCCGCTGATGGATCGAGAGCTGGCTAAAAGACAGGAAGCAAAGGGTTGTGGTAAACAGAACCTCCTCCAATTAGACTAATGTTGTAAATGGGGTTCCTCAGGGTTCAGTATTAGGTTCTCTCCTTTTTAGCATATTTTTTAATGACTTAGAAGTAGGACTGGAAAGAAGTTGTCCCATGTAATTAAATCAGATGATGTACTTTCCCTTCAAGGGATTTTCAAAAATTAGAGGAATGGGCATCTAAATGATAGATGAGATTTAACACAAATAAATGTAAAGTTATGCATCTGGGAAGGAAAAATAGCCATGCAATGTATAATCTTAATAGAGCAAATCTAGGGGTATCTTATATTGAAAGGGATTTGGGAGTACTTATGGACAACCACCTAGGTAACGGTGCTCAATGCCAAGCAGCAGAAAGAAAAACTTATTTTCTCTAGAAAAAAAGGCATCGAATAGGGGATATGATTACCTTACATAAATACATCCAGGGTCAGCTTTGACAAGTGAGCTTTTTGTGCCAAGAGGTTTTCAACTGACAAGAGGACATCCTTTGAGGTTAGAAGGAAAAAGATTCCACCTTAAAGAAAGAAAAAGGTTCTTCACAGTAAGGGTGGTTAATCTGTGGTATTCTCTACCAAAGAAGGTGGTGACAGTGGATTCGATAGATAACTTTAATTAGGGACTACATATATGCCTAATTAAATTTGGCATTCAGGGTTATCCTGGTTAATTAGATAGAGAGTATTGACCCAGGGAGGAATCCAGTGATGGATGGTGAACGTTCAAGTTGGAGGGGTGCCAGATCAAGACTTGGCTCCTCCCCTTACACAGGCACCACCCATTTTAAAACTCCTCCCCTGTTATCATATTGACCTTTATATGCCCCACCCAATGACCTTACACTTGCCCCGCCCATTGAAATAGACTCCGCCTACTGATGTTTTTAATACTGTTTAAAAATTCTAGAATCTTGGGATTCAGGCAAATAATAACATTTCTCTTCTGCATGTTTTTAAGTACGGTTGGGGTCTTGCACTCTCTGATTTGTTTGCTTGTTTTATATCACGCCAGGTCCAAACACTCTGCGGCTGCAGACTATTTTGGACTACTACACTTGAAGACACCTCGAGAAGGAGCGCCTTTGGTGCCCATAGCGAGCCTCTCCCCCCTTCTACTTTACTGGCCTTGTGATGAGTGCCTTCAGCGTTCATCACGGGTCTCGCAATCAGTGCCTTTGGCGCTCATTGCGAGCCTCTCACCCCCTTCTACTTTACTGCCCTTGTGATGAGCGCCTTCAGCGCTCATCACGGGCCTCGCAATGAGCGCCTTTGGTGGTAGTGTAGGTGTTAATAGGTTGGGGTAGAGAATGGTTAGTTTAGATTTAGTGGTTTATTGGGGGGAATAGTGTAGTGTAGTGTTTGTATTTAGTTTCATGAGGGTCCCGGAGGACCCTCATGGCACTTATGGGGTAAATATTAGGGTTCTAATTGTCCTGTGAGGGTCTTCTAAGACACTTAGGGGACTGATTGGGTTAAAGAGAGGCTTGCAGGGGTCTGTATGGACCCCCATAAGTGAAGGGGTTAGATGGAGGCTTATGGGGGTCTGTATTGATTCCCATAAGTGATGGGGTTAGATAGAGGTTTATAGGGGTCTGTATGACCCCCATAAGTGATGAGGTTAGATGGAGGCTTATGGGGGTCTGTATGGACCCCCATAAGTGAAGGGGTTAGATGGAGGCTTATAGGCCAGTTAGGGTTATAAGGCCCAGTTAGGGTTACATAGGCCCTGTTAGGGTTAGATAGGCTCAGTTTGGTTGAAATAGGGTTTAGTATGGGCTAAGGGGTTAATGGGGTATAGTAAAGGTTAATAGTGTAGTGCTTAGACTTGGTCATGAGGGTCCTGGAGGACCCTCATGGCACTTGTAGGATTAACCTAGGGGTTAATAGTGTCCTATAGGGGTCTATATAGACCCCTATTGGACTGAGGGGGTTAATTTTAGTCTCACGGGGGTCTATTTTGACCCCCATGATTGATGGGTTAATTTTAGGTGCCAGGGGGTTCTTATAGTACCCCTGTGGCTTGCTGGTAACTATTAGTGTGCCGCTGGCCCATTAAGGACCCGGCGCGGGAAATTCAAACCCTGCAATTCCCTGGGCAGGAAATTTGAAATCCCGTAGATGCTGACGGGGTCGCAATCCAGGCAAGGGGTTAATGTGGGGAGCCTGCAGGGGTCCCTGTTGGGACCCCTGCAGCAAGGGGTTAATGTGTGGAGCCTGCAGGGGTCCCGATAGGACCCCTGCAGCAAGGGTTAATGTGTGTACATTGCAGGGGTCCCAATGGGGACCCTTGCATTATAGGGTTAATGTGTGCACCCTAGAGGGGTCCAGTTCGGACCCCTGCATTATAGGGGTGATGTAGGGACACTGTTGGGGTTTCAATTGGACCCCTTCATTATAGAGTTATTGTAAGCAACCTGCAGGGGTCCCAGTCGGACCCCTGCATTATAGGGGTGATGTAGGGACACTGTGGGGACACTGCAGGGGTCACAGTCGAGTCACAATTGGGACCTCTGCAGCCAGCGGGGGGTTGAATTGGAGCACCCTCAAGGGCTTCACAAGATCAAAATAAGCTGCAGCGGCGATCAAAAGGGATAGCAGGGCGTTGGCCTCAAGCCAGACGGAGCCCTCTGCCGCAGGGGAATAGAATAGCTAAGTAGCTTGTGGCCACCCTTTGCGGCCACGCAGCTCCAGCGGCCATCAATAGAATGAGGCCCTTAGTTTCAATCAATCCACAACACACATATTGATAATTCAAATACTTGTATTATTCAGTGTAATTCACCCAGTTGTTTCCTCAGGTTTGATTTCAAGCAGTGTGATTGGCAGTGGACACAAAATCACCTAGGTAGTACACAGAATACCATAACAAATAACTAACAGTGCATGTCAATTATTGTTTCAGGATTTTGCCTTGACTGCCCTGGAGATGTGGATCCTAATGACCCAAAGATAGTTCATATATTAAGACAAGTAATCGATAAATATAATGCCGACAACAACCACACAAACCTGTTTAATATTTCTCGCATTAACAAAGCAACAGAAAAGGTTGGTATATTAATGGATTTTAGCCTAATCAAATTGAAAATCTTTATTTTAAAGAAAATCTTGCTTGCAGCTTTTAGTCTTTCTTATCTCATTAATAAAAAAAAAAGAAAAAACAATTAAAAATGGTAGATGTTGCTAAGGGCGTAGGAGCCCCCAAAATCTCGGGGGAGAGACAAATAAAACTGTGCCCCTGAGTAGTGCAATTCAACTCTACCCCCAGGACAGGCAGCAGTGGTGGATCTACTGTTAGTGCACCCAGTTTAATGCACCGGTGCCATGCTCTGGGGAGGGAGAGGAGTTGGCAGTGCTGCAGTGCCCTCAAACACTTTTTCTTTCAATTTATTTGTTTAAATTCTCAATGCCCCTGGGTACCACGCACCAACCCATACACACACCAATATAATTAAAAATTCTATATATATAAATTATATATATATATATATATATATTTGTCACCTTGATTCCCCCCCCCCCCCTCCAGTTTCTACGACTCTGGATGTTGCTGAAACAATAGCAATGGTGCAGGATAAGGTGCCAGGATTTTAATCATCCATGTAAACTATACATAACTAGCATATTTGCCCTTATTTAAATTAAAGTTAAACAATTGGTTTCAATCCTTCAGTTGTTCCCACTTTTAACCCAATTCCTCTGTTCCTTCTGTTGACTGTAAACAGCTTGTGTTTGAGAGCACACATGTGCAGGTGCTTATGTACATGTGAAAGCGTGTGCATGCAGGTGTGATAGATAGAGGGCACACTGACCTGTGCGCGCTGCAGAACAGCACTCTCTGCGCTCAAGCCTGCATCCCATCTGTTTAAGAGGCCCCATCGCATATTTACTGGATCTGTTTGGCAAGGTAAGGGTCTGACAGTGTGCCATATGGGCCAGGCATTGTGTGCATGTGTCACTAGGAGCATGTTGCATTGCATGTTTATCATGTATGTAGTGATAAACATGCAATGCAACATGCTCCTAGTGACATATGTACACAATGACATTACACAGTGACATTACATACAATAAGCTCCTAGTGACACATGACAGTCCGCACAGGGCACACTGTCAGCCCCTTACCTTAGCCTTGGCAGCCTCCAGCAATCAGGTCTAGTAAATAGGAGATGGGGCAGATGGGCTGCAGGCTGGAGCGCAGTGCATCATCAGATCAGTTCTGGGTGCCATGATGACGGCGCACTGGTCTCCAGTGCGCAAAAGACGTGCCACCGTGATAGAGTATGCATGGTGGTGTGTGTAAGTGCATGCCTAGTGGTACGGGGGAATGCAGGAGAGAACATGCATATGATTGAAAGTGCACACATACATGAGCAGAGCTACTGCCGGTGCTGGTGGTGCAATGCACCACGGCCCTCCTCTGGGGGAACCCAGTGCAGTCTAATTTTGTTTTGCATATTTTTTTTATTTATGTAAGGTAAGGCCCTTCACCAGTCCCCATATCCCAGCCCATTTTTTTAATTTATTTTTTTCCCTTTCCTTTCTTCCCTTCTCTCTTTTCTTTTTCTTAATTTTTTTTATTCATATAAATATGTCTTGTACAGATAATGTGTTTACAACATACAAGAAGAAAGCAATAACAAACAATACAAAAATATGACAAAACAAGATCTTATTGTCCCAACTTCCTTGCTGTCCCTCAAGTTTCAATTATATTGTTAAGATCTACAGAGACAGAGGAAAAAATGGAAAAGAGCAGAAGAAAAGGGAGAAAAAAAAAAAAATATATCCCAGCCCATTACACCCTGTCCCCTCTGGGCATCCTCTGCCTCACCGCCTCTTCCTATGAATCTCCTGCCTCTGTCCGTGTGTGTGACATCATTCTTGATTCCCTACTCCGGCAGGAAGAAGCCCAAGCAGCAAAATCATAGGAAGCCCTCAATGGGAAGGACAGTGAAGGTCGGGAAGGCCCAGGGGGCCCCGGGGTATGGTGGGGAACAGAAATATACAGAATATACAGAAATATAATACATATATAATACACCGGAGGGGGCAAAAAAACTTTTTTTGCACCTGGGCCATTCATTCACTAGCTCCACTGCTGCATACATGAATGTGTGAGAATGCAAGTGGGTTTGATTGTAGAGGTATACAAGAGTAAGAATATGTATAGGAATGATGTTCAGAGTGCATGAGTGTGTGAAAGAATTTATATATGTCTGGTAGTGGAAACATGCATAAGAGCATACATAAGACTATATGCATAAGTACCTTAGGATCCTATAGGTTTTTAGAAGAGAGAAGTCCCCATCCTTGTTACCCTTAAGATTTGCACTGCTCAAGAAAAAAGAGTCCCACAAAATCATCAAGCTGCTAACTTAGAAGTTTATATAATGTTTATATAAAGTAGAACATAAACATGATTTTTCTTTACTATTATATGAAATTGGAGTTTGTCCTGAACTTCTCCATTACTGACATAAAATCAATAAAAAAAAACACTAGGGATGATTTAAACTGGTGATTATCTTTACATCCTAACACTAACTAAATAAGGTTTCCTTCAACTTTTCTAGACATATAGGGTTCTGGGAGTGAGCTTTACAGCAGCAGAACTACATTTAATGGCATAAATAGATAAACACTGTTTTTAACCATTATAAAAACATTTTGCTCTTTTTTATCTTATAGTTTCATTCTTTAATTCATGTGTACAATTATTATAATTGCCCTCCATTATTTGAAAGGTTCCTATGATTAGAAAACATTACCACAAGTGATAAATGACATGACACAGACTTTTCCAAAAATATTTTCCTTGGGTTGGACACATCCAAGCCATCATTTTAGGATATCTTGAGGATCAATCATTGTGAATTACTTATTGTTGCTGAAAATGTGGCTTGAATTAACTCCCAAGGAACATCTTTTAATAAGCCTAATGATAAAATACCCCCATCGCTGTGAGTTTTTTGGTCACATTCGATAAAAAGGCACTTTCAGCCATATATCATATTGGACATTTTTAAAAAATGTGAAAATCTTTAAATATACCATCAAAATAATTCTTATGTTTTCACAATTTTCAATTCCTAGGGTATCGAGGAAAAGGTTTTGAAAATAAGCTTTGACATTGAAGAAACCAATTGTTCCAGATCTGAGTATGCCATATTGGAAGATGACTGTCATTTCAATGGTGGTGTAAGTTCGTTTGAGAGTAGAATGTGACACTGATAGAGCAAGTTTAAGTCACCTATTATGATAACAATGCTAGATTATTTTACACTTGACATCAATTAACATAGATTAGTAAGGGGAAAAAAGTTAGAACAAATCAACATAAACTAACAGAAGGACCTTTGGAAGTTTAAAGTTTAAAGCTACATCAATTTTTTTTTTTTAAATCCTGAGTATACAAACTAAACATTATTGTTTGACAATTATAATATACTTTTTTTCTGTCTAACTAATCAAGCTAAAATTATGCTGAAATACATTCCTTTAGTGAATAAAATATACCCGGGCTTTAACTTTGGTTCAGGATAATTTTGGATAAGAAGTTAAATTAAAAAAACATAAATTAGTAGTAGTACACTATAAGCGGTTCAAGGGTGAGGTAGAATAATCAAGTTTATGACATATACTCATTTAATAAGGGAAACAAATTAAGATTTTTCAGTGAACAAATGCAATTAATAAAGGCTGATTATGGAAAATGGGTAAGATTGAGTGCCTTAGTACAGTTGTACTCTCTCACAAGATTTTTGACTTAGCATCCACCAAACTCACCCAAATTTAAAAGATCTCCTTTTCTGTAATTGTCTGGTCCAATTTAAAACTGGACTGATGGATTTAATAAGGAAATCAATTAAATGCTCTCTACTAATATGATTTGTTTTCATTATCAGTAAAAAAAAATAAAAGTCTTTATAATGGAAGTTTTGAAGACATAATAAATCAAAGATCACCTTTTTTCCCTGCATAGTGCATCAGTATGAGGTGAATATAGTGAAGGGTAAATATATATCCTTTTCTGGATTGCTACCTTGCTGTGGAGAAGGGGCTTGTGTACCTCAGTGAAGCTGTGAGCTAAACCATGTAGAGTCAACTAAGATGGGCAGGTCATAGAGAGATCAGATAAATTGCAGTCCACTGGAGAATGAACTGACAGCACACCCCAGTATCTTTGCCAATAAAAACTTATGGATGAGCAGAACCAGGCACAAGATGTGCATGGGTTGCTGCAGTCCATAGGGTCACAGGGAGTCGGACACGTAAACAACAACAAATATAGATATATATACTTGAGTAAACAGTGATTGTAGAAATACTGGATTAAGTATTTTAACATAAAATAATCTTCTAAATGTGTTTTTTTCTATCACTTAATTTTAGAGAACCATGTCTTGTGGAGCGATATTTAATGTTACAAATAAGGAAATTCTAATTCATTCTACTCCTCGATGTTATCAGGAATTTCAAATGGTACAGTAAATATCTTTATTCACTGTTTTAGTAGTTCTCAATTGCAGTACTCTCGGGTACCACCAATAGGCCATATTTTAGGCACAGATGAGCTAATTAGTATTACAGTCATTCTGATTAACCACCTATGCTTAAACAGAGTTATCTTTGAAATATGGCCTGTTAAGGGCCACTGACTTCACCATATGTGTTCTGCGCTGTTAAATAGAGGGTGGAAAATCTTGTGGAAAAGGTGTTTTCCTTTTTAAAATTGATGCTGAATTCTTGGAGTTATGAGCAATAAAAAAAATCAGTGTATTTCAGTGTGTTACCTCTGCTTAAATGAGTAATGAGCTCTGCACAGGATGTAATGAACTAGAATCAGGTGCAGAGCCTTTTATTCAGACAATGGTTATGTGATTTGTAACTACCTGAATGTATTCCAGGAGCTAAAACCACAGCCAAGCAAATAGCGCAGCAGTTTAAAGGTCACTGTATCAAGTTCCCATAGAGCATATTGTTTTGTTGTTGTTATTTCTAAAATTATATACCTTGAGGGCACATTTGCATGTACCTGCTCAGCTTCCCAGAATGCAGTGTAATAACTGTTCTTCTCAGAATTCTGAGCTGGAAACAGGTTTTTTTAACTTGTTTTAGACATTCAAATGTAAACACAGATGTACTATTTATTTACTATAATTTATATATATATATATATATATATATATATATATATATATATATATTGTAAATATTTTATTATATCTTTTCATTTGACACTGAAGAAATAACACTCTGTAAAGTAGTAAGTGTACAGCCTGTATAATAGTGTAAATTTGCTATCCCCTCAAATTAACTTAACACACAGTCATTAATGTCTATACCGCTGACAACAAAAGTTAGTACACCCCTCTTTATGTCTGTCTCTGGTTCACTTTTTCTTTTTTACGATTCCTTCAACATATGTCAGTCTCAGTATCTTTCTGTTAGTTTCTCATTGTATCGATCTCCCTCTGAGTATCCATGTTCCAATGTAATGCTGGTACCAGCCAGACAAGAGATGGCCTCTCAGGACAGAGGTAGATGTTGTATACCAGACTTTAAAACTGGGTGCAGATTCAGTTGGCATAAGCATACTCGAAGTCCAAGATGAGTTCAAGGACAGGCAACAGAAATCATAGTTGCGGTCACAAGCACTGTTCCCTCTAAGCTGTACGAGTGTGCGAGCTCGCACGCATATCATGAGATGAGCGCACACAACTAAACATGGAGCTCACACAGATATTTAATATTAGTTTTCCCCATTAACTTTTTCCACCCAGGGAGAAATAGATCTCTATTGGCCCTTTTCCTTTGGCCCTGTATGATTATTTTATTTATTATGTGCACACATTGAAACACTGTTTATACAGCAGGTTGATAGAGCAAGGTACATGAAGTGTAAGAGACTAAAAAACAAGAAAAAAGGAGACAGAACTAGAAAAGAATAGAACAATGGAGAAAATGACAAAAACATATACATAGGCTCATATCCTCTCCACACAAGCCCAATATCACACATCACACAAAACCAGTCCCCAATGAGGTTATACATTTGAACACTGTATCAGATTTTTCATCTGCCATTATCTTTTTTTCATCAGGATAAACAATCTGTAGAGACTTAATTTCCCTACACAATCAGGGCAGGCCCTGAGTTTATGCTTCACGCTCTTATTTCTTTGACTTTTTCAGAACACCTTGGCATGGTAGTCTTCAACTTGTAGTCTTCTTTTAGGCACAGGCAAAAAGGGACAAAAATAAAAAATACTATTCTGTGCACTCAAGACCTGTCATATAATGCCATATATTATTATTTATTATTAACCTTTATTTGTAGTGCGCCAGCATATTCTGTAGCGCTATACAACAGGAAAAAATCCAATATTAACAAGCTGCAAAAGAGCCCTGTTTTGAGCTTAGAATTTTATGTAGCAAGTGCTTTTTTCCCAAAGCACCCTACGTGATTGGAAATTCACCACTTATAATCTAAAGGGAGTAGAAGAGGCAGAAATATGGATATGGAAAGCAGATAAGAAATAGCAGGGTCACAACGGAAATTAGAGTTGGTCAGGTAGGAAGACGTGATAAGTCAGTTTGTCAAATAGGAGGGATAAGGGAACTCATAGAATATCAGTTTGAGGTGGCTCTAGTATCGAAAATGTATGGAATAGCAAAGGTCAGGAAATAAGTGAAATTGCTTGGGTGCAGATGGCAGGATAGATGTTATTCTGTCCAGGGGCTTGAAGGGAAAGAGAAAGTTAGACAGAGGAAATGCATTATCAAGGGAAGGAAATATATAGGATGTGTGGGTAGGCGGTGGAGGGAGGGACATAGAGAGGCCACGTGGTTATTTCTAAGACAACCAGATGGGGATGGTACATTTAGCAGATACATACAAATTGTGCACATTAAACTAAAGATGAAGTTTAAATTATGCAGTGAAATCATTTTAGCTGTATGGATAATTATCATCACCTATGGATAGCGGTGTGGGGTCCAGTTGAGCCCAGGCTGCAGATGGCAGGATAGATGTTATTCTGTCCAGGGGCTTAGGTTAACGGTGTGGGGCCCAGTCGAGCTCAGGCTGAAAATGGCAGGATAGATGTTATTCTGTCCAGGGGCTTGAAGGGAAAGAGAAAGTTAGATAGTGGAAATGCATTATCAAGAGTCTACATCATCTCATCATGCACACCGAACCTGAGAGAAATCTTTCCTGACGGCGTAATAACTGAGTTAATACATTGTTAACAGTCCAGGGTGCATTACTTATACTATGTTTCAAGAATAGCTGTGTAATGATATGGAATCACAAGGTTGTGGAGACCAGCAGCCAAGGTCAGCAATAATCCAGTTCAGCAATTTGTTGGTGAAACAGGAACAAGCTTTATTGAAGTGATCAGAAACCACACAATAATCTGGCAAGGATACAGAGACAGGAAGTGCCTTATATAGGCCAAGAACCAGACAGCTGACCAGACACAGCTAAAGAGAGTTGTCACTGATTGCATTGCTTTTAGAGTCAAGGTATCAGATCTCAGGCAAATCTGCAAGAGGCAGGCTGGTGCAGTGGTAGGGAAGAGGTATAGCAGCCTGGGGACTTCGGCGCTCCATACCAGCAACTGAGGCCCTCGCCCACTGCCCTCGCTTCGCGAGGGCCGCAGCCCGCTACGCGGGCCCACAGCTGCGCGAGCCCGCTATCGTTAGCAACAACTCGCATGCTCACAAATATATATGTGATATATAGTTGTGAGCATGCGGGTTGTTGCTAACACTGCGGGCAGGCGTAGCAAGCCTTCGGCCCTAGCAAAGCAAGGGCCGGAGGTGAAGGAACGGAACGCTGAATGCGCTCCTTGCCAGCAACTGCGGACCTCTCAAAATTTACAGACTTACGAGAAATATATACGAGATGCGGAACTTAGAAAAAAAAACTTTTCGACCTCGCAAAAATACGACCTTACCGCCCGAAACCCGCGCACATGAAAACATTAAAAACACATAAATACACACAAGAAATACATAAAAAGCATACCTACCGCAAGGGGGGGCACCCAGGACCTCGAAAACTGAAGTTACACCTCAATTTCACTCGAAATACAAGAGTTTAGACACCTGAAGATCCCCTAAGCAATAGAAAAAATGGCTACAGGACTCTAAAGACGCAAAACACCACCAAACACCTACAGATTTTCCGAAAAAGACGGACGCTATCCAAGAACAAGGACGCCAAATCAGCCACAGATGCGTACCACACATTAGTCGCCATTTTACCACACTAACTTACACAATGCGGAAGTACACAGCTACCCTAACGGATTTGGCTCGGGCATGCACACTATTACACTACACACTGCACACATTACTGACACTTACACAGCAGCTCCACAGCCCTCAAAACACACATTATATGCTGCAGCAACATCAAAACAGATTGTCAGCTCTTCTGCACAATGCTTCCTGCATATATTACGTCAAAATAGGTAAAGTATATTGATGTATTATTTTATTCATTATTTCATTGGCATTAGCAAAAAAAAAACAATGCTCATAGCACACAAACAACCAACAACCTCGCAATGAGCGCCAAAAACGCTAGTAGATATATAAAACTCATAAGCAGCAATTAGTCTTTTATTTCTGCTGGGGCAGCAAGTTTGTCATTAAAACAGTTTCCAATAATACTATGTTATGTCTCTAATGTAACTAAAGCACTATTTAATCTATCCCATAACAGGTAGTGCACTGGTGAAGAAGCTACTATTTCTTTACTAATGATATTTTAAACCAAATATTTCACTTCCTACCTTGCTTTATCCCTTCTACAAATGATGACATCATGTCCTTTTTGACAGAGAGAAGTGTCAAACTGTTTTATTATCCCTCAAATTTAGTAACATGAGGATAACTCGAATGTGGGTGAAAGAGCGTATCTTCCACGGGTAGAAAAAAAAAAAATAACCTGACCAAAGAAAAAAACACACCAGCATAAAAATGACAACTTAAAAAATACTATAATAATGTTAAGTTAGTTCTGACTGTCCTTACGTACTTAATATAGCCCATAAAGTATTGTGCCTGGTTCGTAGCTATCACATATAATAGTTGTCAAACTGCAAGTCATCGTCACGGTTTGCAAGCTTGCAAAGCGAGCTCACAAGAACTGCGTCCCTCGCAAAGCGCCTCACTACAGCGCCTCACTCGAGGTTAAAAACAACCCAGAGAAGCAAGACTTTAAAAAAAAAAAAAAAAAAACACAATGCAGGACTTGCAGAAAAAAAAACCAATAACGCTCAATGACTAAATACGGACTTACACAAAAAAAGACGAACCGCATTACGAACCGCATTACGACCTTGCAAAATACAAAATTAATGGCCGTAACGCAGACGTCCACAAACAACAAAAACACTTCAAAATAAAAAAATAAATGAACACACACACAGCATGAGGGGACAGCCATGATATCTGCTAGTGAGGTTGCCCCCCGATTAAAGTCGAATTTAAGGAGTTTTGGAACTTGAAAATCGGCTAAGCGAGAAAAAACATGGCGGATGAAAAAAATTAAAATGAGGCTACATGACCCAAAACCCGCTAATAACAGCCAGGCACGTCCGACTTTTGACAAGGATGTACAAGGTACAAAAATGCAAAATCACGAGGTTGCAAAAATAGGAACTTAACGGCCGAACCGCGCACAGCGAAAAACATGAAAAACAAACAAAATACAAACACAAATTTAAAAAAAAACATTACACACAGCAAGGAGGGACAGCCAGGACGTCTGGGAGTCAGGTTGCACGCAAATTTAAGTCCAATTTACAGAGTTTAGCCATTCGGAAATGTGCTTTATAATAATATTATCGTCCGTAAAGCACTTTGGATAATAGAAGCTAGTTACCAATTGGGTATTTAGTATTGTATATAATTTATTTCATTTAAGCAGAGGTGGTGTCATTTGTCACATATGGAACAATATTTGTGCCATGCAAACTTTTTCTATCTAATAAGAATTTTATCAGACTTACTGATTCTACCTGATAATATCTCTCTAAAAAATATACCTTGCATAATATAGTCATGTGTCATAATGTATACTTATTCGATGAAGTGTTCAGGTGATTACAACATACAATCATAATATAATGCAATAAACTTTCAAATGAATGATTAGTATCACACATTAAGCAAACAACAACTGTTAGTAAAAATATAATTCCACTATTGCAAAACAGTATGTTATTGTAGTTCCAATTTTAACAAGATAACATTTTGCTAACATGTCTTTCTTTTGATTTTTCTTAAAACAAGTTTTATAGCAAACATTGTGGCCCTCATTCAATTGCGATTTGGCCAATTGAATAGGGCTCTAAATAAGCACATAACATATTTTTTTTAAATAAGTTTTTAGTTAGTGAAAACCTTGCTTTTGGATAGATGTTTACTAAGTAAAAACTTCTTTAAAAAAATATGTTATGTGCTTATTTAGACCCCTATTCAATTGGCCAAACTGCAATTGAATGAGGCCCTGTATGTTTAGTTGGAACCAAATTCCTTGCAATGCTGGCCATGAAATATTTCTTACAGCAATGAGTCTTGTCTTCAAAAACAAAAAATGACAGCCTCTATAACAAGCTGTGGGGGAGTGGTACTTTAAACTAATATTCAGAATTAATATTATCTAAACCCCTACCCCTACAGCCTTATTAAATTGCGATTCAGTAAATTTAAAAGGGCTCTATTTAAGCACACAGCATATTTTTTTTTTACAGAAGTTTTTAGTTAGTGAACTTCTATCCAAAAGCAAGGTCTTCACTATCTAAAAACGTCTGTAAAAAATATGCTCTGTGCTTAAATAGAGCCCTTGTAAATTTGCTGAATCACAATTTAATAAGGCTGCTAGTTTATAGGAGCTGCAACAGCATAAATACAATACACAAGGAAAATAAAAAGAGTTTGAATCAATGAAACTAACATGAGCAAGTACAAAATTATATAAAACAAACTTTATCATTAGCGATGTCGCGAACACGAATTGCAGCAAATGTTCGCGAACCAGCGAATCCGGCGAACCGCCATAGACATCAATGGGCAGGCAGATTTTAAAACCCACAGGGACTCTTTCTGGGCACAATAGTGATGGAAAAGTTGTTTTAAGGGGACTAACACCTGGACTGTGGCATGCCGGAGGGGGGTCCATGTCAAAGCTCCCACGTAAAATTACATAGTTGATGCAGAGTCTGGTTTTAATCCATAAAGGGCATAAATTACCTAACATTCCTAAATTGTTTGGAATAACGTGCTTTAAAACATCAGGTATGATGTTGTATCGATCAGGTAGTGTAAGGGTTAGGCCTGCTTCACAGTGACATACCAAACTCCCCGTTTAACGCACCACAAACAACCGCAAACAGTCCATTTGCACAACCGCAAACTCCCCATTTGCACAAGGTTGGATACCAAGCTAGCCATGTCCCGTTCCTTGTCCTCACTGATGTCATTGAAGGTCTCTTCCTCCACCCAGCCACGTACAACACCAAGGGTCCCCGAAAGGTGACAACAAGCCCCCTGGGACGCCTGCTGTGTTTGGTCTTCCAGCTCCTCAAAGCCACCTTCCTCCTCTGACTCCTCTCACTGCGTTGCCTCTCTCTGCATTATTATAAGGTGTGTTAAGTAGTACTACTCTTATCAGTTTAATACCTGTTACGTCACCTATCAGGGGGCGTGTATAAGGCCTGGATTTTTGGAACCAAACATTGCGTCTTGAACCCTAGTTGGTGGCAGATAAGTCACGCAAGTCATGCGGCATTCAAAGATAAAATACTGCAGCTTGTGGACAATTTTTAGCTCAAGGCAGCTCATCTCATCAGCCCTTTTTTAGTCTAATGTATCGCCCAGTGTCAGTCCGTTCGGGATCCATCCTTCATTCATCTTTATTAAGGTGAGGTAATGTAGACTTTTTTAACCTAGGCGACTTCTCTTTTCAGTGACAATACCTCCTGCTGCACTGAAGGTCCTTTCTGACAGGACACTGGAAGCGGGGCAGGCCAGAAGTTCTATGGCAAATTGGGATAGCTCAGGCCACAGGTCAAGCCTGCACACCCAGTAGTCAAGGGGTTCATCGCTCCTCAGTGTGTCGATATCCGCAGTTAAAGCGAGGTAGTCTGCCACCTGTCGGTCGCGTCGTTCTCTGAGGGTGGATCCCGAAGGGCTGTAGCGATGCGTAGGACTGAAAAAGCTCTGCATGTCCTCCATCAACAACACCTCTTTTAAACGTCCTGTCCTTGCCGGCGTGGTCGTGGGAGGAGGAGGATTACTTTCACCTCTTCCCCTGTTAGATTCCCATTGTGCTGTGACATCACCCTTATACGCAGTGTAAAGCATACTTTTTAATTTCATTTGGAACTGCTGCATCCTTTCTGCCTTGCAGGATTCGGTAACATTTCAGGTACTTTCTGCTTATACCGGGGGTCTAGTAGCGTGGACACCCAGTACAGGTCGTTCTCCTTCAGCCTTTTTATACAAGGGTCCCGCGACAGGCACGACAGCATTAAAGACCCCATTTGCACAAGGTTGAATGCCGAGCTACCCATGTCCCGTTCCTCGTCCTCAGTGATCTCACTGAAGGTATGTTCTTCCCCCCAGCCACGTACAACACCACGGGTACCAGATAGGTGACAACGAACACCCTGGGAGGGCTGTTGTGATTGGTCTTCCTCCTCCCCCTCAAAGCCACATTCCTCCTCTGACTCCTCTTCCTCACAATCCTCCTCCAGCGTTGCCGCAGGTCCAGCAAGCGATGCTGATAAGGCTGTTTCTGGTGGTGATGGTGACCACAACTCTTCCACTTCTTCATCACGCTCATCTACGGCCTGATCCAACATTCTTCGCAGGGCCCTCTCAAGGAAGAAAACAAATGGTATGATGTTGTTGATGGTGCCTTCTGTGCGACTGACAAGGTTTGTCACCTCCTCAAAAGGACGCATGAGCCTACAGGCATTGCGCATGAGCGTCCAGTAATGTGGCAAAAAAATCCCCAGCTCCGCAGAGGCTGTCCTAGCACCCCGGTCATACAAATACTCGTTAACGGCTTTCTCTTGTTGGAGCAGGCGGTCGAACATTAGGAGTGTTGAATTCCAACGTGTGGGGCTGTCACAAATCAAGCGCCTCACTGGCATGTTGTTTCGCCGCTGGATATCTGAAAAGTGCGCCATGGCTGTGTAGGAACGCCTGAAATGGCCACACACCTTTCTTGCCTGCTTCAGGACGTCCTGGAAGCCTGGGTACTTGTGCACAAAGCGATCTACCTGTGCGTTCAGGGCGGACAGGAGTGCTGGCCCGGTGTGACTCTCTGCTTTCAGGCAAGTCAACCCCAAGACGGCTTGACACTGCCGTATCCGGGATGTGGAATAGTATCTGGGGAGCTGGGGGGGGTGCCGTTGATGTGGAGCAAGACGCAGCAGGAGAAGAGGACTCAGCTGAGGAGGTTATGGAAGAGGATGGAGTAGGAGGAATAGAGGAGGTGGCAGCAGGCCTGTGTGCAAGTCGTGACGGTGTCACCAACTCCTCTGCAGAGCCACGCATTCCATGCTTGGCAGGCGTCAGCAGGTTTACCCAATGCGCAGTGTAGGTGATATACCTGCCCTGACCATGCTTTGCAGACCAGGTATCAGTGGTCAGATGGACCCTTGCCCCAACACTGTGTGCCAGACATGCCATTACTTCCTTTTGCACAATCGAGTACAGGTTGGGGATTGCCTTTTGTGAAAAGAAATTTCGGCCGTGTACCTTCCACTTCGGTGTCCCAATAGCTACAAATTTTTTGAACGCCTCAGACTCCACCAGCTTGTATGGTGAAAGCTGGTGAGCTAAGAGTTCAGACAAGCCAGCTGTCAGATGCCGGGCAAGGGGGTGACTTTGTGACATTGGCTTCTTACGCTCAAACATGCCCTTGACAGACACCTGACTGTGAGGAGATGAGCAGGAACAGCTAGAGGCGAGAGACGGAGTGGCGGATGGTTGAGAGGGGGCAAGGAGGACAGCAGTGGTTGACGTGGATGAAGATGCTGGACCAGGAGGAAGATGGCGGCTTTGAGTTTGTGTGCTGCTTGTACTCAGGTGTTGATCCCATTGGCGTTTGTGATGTGATATCATGTGCCTTCGCAAAGCAGTTATACCTAGGTGGGTGTTGGACTTCCCACGACTCAGTTTCTTTTGGCACAGGTTGCAAATGGCATCGCTGTTGTCACAGGCAGACACACAAAAAAGTGCCACACTGCTGAGCTCTGCAGTGACGGCGTTCTGGTGGTGGTAACAGCATGCGTTGATTGGCGTGCTGTCTGGCTGACCCCGGGTGCCGATGCATGCTGTCTGACTGTGCCACTAGCTCCTTACGATGACCTCCCTCTGATTCTAATTCGTCTCCTCCTCCTCTCTGTCTCCCCATCTGAACTTTACCCCTGTTCTTCTTTTCTTCTAGCGGGCACCCACGTGACATCCACGGACGCATCGTCATCATCATCAACCGCTTCACTTGTATCTGACATCTCAACAAAGGAAGCAGCAGCGGGTACATCATCATCATCACACCGTACGTACATGTGTGTAATGCTGCCTGACTGAGACATATCCCTGTTATCTACATCCTCTGGCAATAATGGTTGCACATCACTCATTTCTTCAAACTGATGTGTAAATAACTCTTCTGACTGATCAATTGAAGCGGCTGTGGTACAAGTGTTGGTGGTGGCGGCAGGCGGGCGAGTGGTAACTTGAGAGGTGCCCGAAGCTAAGCTGGAGGAGGATGGTGCGTCAATGTTCCGAGCGGAAGCTGTAGAAGATTGGGTGTCCTGTGTTAGCCAGTCAACTATGTCCTAAGAAGTTTTTGAGTTCTGGGTAACTGGCCTCTGAACACTGGGCATTATTGTAGGGCCAAAGGGAATCACAGCACCACGACCACGACGGCTCCGGCGGATTGGCCTGCCTCTGCCTGTCATTTTTTTGCGATTAGTGGTACTATGTGTGCAAGCTACTGTGACAACAGATATGAGTGGCACTGTGCACTTGCAGAAGTTGGCAGAGTAGACTCTGTAGGCCTGACACACACGCTTGCAGACAAGTAACTGCTATTCAATGTATTACAGTCAAAATTGTATTCTTTGTTTAAATGTGGACTACTGACTGTAACACCAGATATGAGTGGTGGCACTGACTGGGCAAGTCGGCACAGTATATGCTGTGAGCCTAAGACACACACGCTGGCAGGCAGGCAAATGAAATTAGAAAAAAGTGTTGCTTTTTTTTAAATGTAGACTGCTGGTACACCATCAGATTGGATTGGTTGCACTGGCCACAGTATATGTTGTGAGCCTCAGAGACACACACAGACTAGCGGTCAGGCAAATGAACTTAGATCTAACAAAATACAATTTTGGGTTTTTTAAATGTCGACTGCTGGTACACCACCTGATTGGATTGGTTGCACTGGGTACAGTATCAGTTGTAAACCTGAGACACACACAGACTAGCGGTCAGGGAAATGAACTTAGATTTAACAAAATACAATTTTGTGTTTTTTAAAGGTAGACTGCTGGTACACCACCTGATTGGATTGGTTGTACTTGGCACAGTATCAGTTGTGAGCCTGACAAACACACTGGCTAGTAGACAGGCAAATGGACTTAGATTAGAGAAAATAAAAGTTTTGGTTTTTAAAAGTAGACTGCTGGTACACCACCAGATTGGATTGATTGCACTGGACACAGTGTATTTTAAAATCATGAGAAAAACTGTTCTGTAAACTAAAGAAAAATCATTTTAGGAGGTTGAGAGATAAAGAAACCGGATGGGGGGATACCGAGCAGAGCACACCATCTAAAGCCCACTGGGAGACAAACTCATCCATTCCCCCAGTGGACAAAGCCAGGTGGTACTCTGCCCGGATACGGGAGCGCACCAGCACCCGGAACATGGCCTCAGGTGACAAGGGAACCCCCCCTATCAAACACTGCTTCCTGGACTTATATATAGCCAATTTGGCTAATGCCAGGAGCAGGTTGACGAGGAGGTCCCTGGCCTTATTGCCCCGGGACACTGGGCGCCCAAAAATAAAAATGTGAGGGGAGAAATGCAGCCAGAACTGCAGGAGGAGGCCCCTCAAGAGTGACAAGAGGGGCTGCAGTCTGGCGCAACTAAAATAAATATGATACACGGACTCTCCCTTGCCACAGAATGGACAAGTGGAGGGAGAGTCCGTGAATTTAGCTAAGTACTCTCCCGTGCTCAGTGCACCATGGAGCACTCTCCAACTCAAGTCCCCGGTGGGTTGTGGAACTAAATCAGAATAAAGTTCCCTCCACCGGGGCCTCTTGCCCTCGTCAGCTGGTAGGACCCGCCTCCAGATGGTATCGGGACGGGTCACGAGGGCAAGGAAGTGCACTGTATGGAGCACGAGAGAATATAAGCTCTTCCTCGGCATGCCGCGAAAGCATGCAGAGGGTATGTCCCTCAACTTCGAGAGGTTGGGGACAGGAGGAGCCTGAGGGGAAACACGGGGCTTGTGTCCAATGCAAACAGCCGGAGCAGGGGTGTTGAAAGGTGCATGTGGCACTCCGGCCTGCAAAGCCCCGCGAAGGAAGGTGCGCGAGTCGGGGGAGATGGCATCCCTAATCTCCTGAAGCAAGCGCCCTGAGACTTTGGGTGTCACATATCCCAAACGGAGCGCAAGCTCCTGGGGTGACACCCAATCAGAACGCCCGTATTCCAAGAGATCCCTGACTCGGGTCATCCGTGCATGACTAAGGCGGCGGATGATACTGGGGGACTGTAACATTGGAGCCCCCACTGCTGGATTAAATAGCAGGGGCTCCGTGAATATTTCATCCCCCAAAGGCACGCCCTGCCTGGTCACGGAGACCATGCTCCAGGCCTTGAGGGTTTCCTGGTAGTATGCCGGCAACACAGAGAGGTCTCTCCCAAACCCCTCGGGCCTGATCAGAAATAATTGCCGGTCATACCCCAGGTTGCGCAACTGGCGATAAAAGCTGGATGCCAGTGCGCACCACTGCGGAGAGGGATCTGCATATAGGTATCTCTGCAGGTACTGAAGGCGGAAGGTGGACAACTGGGAGCACACACAAACTACTCCCTGTCCACCCTCCACCAAAGGCAGACTTGCCACCCCTGCAGAGACCCAATGCCTTCCCATCCAGAGGAAATCTAACAAATTCCTCTGGATATTGGTGACAAACTCGGGGGTCGGACTCAGACAAATCAGCCGGTGCCAGATCTGAGAAGCCACCAGCTGATTCATCACTATAGTCCGCCCCCTAAGGGAAAGCATTTTTGCTAGACCCCTCCATCGTCCCAGACGAGAGAGGACACTGCCCTCTAACTCCCTCCAGTTGTCTGGGACGGAAGCGTCCGCAGCGGACAGGTAGACCCCCAGATATTTAATGACATCTGCCTCCCACGTGATGTCACGAAACGTGGGAGGCAAAGAGTCTACCTGTAAATTACCCTCTAAAAGGCCTGTGCATTTGGACCAGTTGATCTGAGCGGAGGAGGCAGCTGAATATACCTCCTGGCACTGTTTTGCCAGCTCAAGATCAACTGGATCCTGGGCCACGAGGAGCACATCGTCAGCATAAGCTGAAAGGACAATCCGCATGTCTGGATCTTTTAGCACCAGCCCTGTGAGCCTTTTCCTCAGTAGGCTCAATGGCCAGTGCATATAACTGTCCAGACAAGGGACATCCTTGACGCACCCCTCGTCCAAATACCAAAGGTGCTGTTAGGGACCAATTGATTTTAAGTAAACACTCTGCAGAGGCGTACAGCGTTCTTATAAAGCCCACAAACTGTGGGCCAAAGCCGTACGCTTGCAGAGTGGCTATGAGGTAACCATGGTCCACCCTGTCAAACGCCTTCTCTTGATCTAAAGAGAGAAAGGCGAGTGACAGACCAGTCCTGCGAGAATAATGCAATAGATCCCGGACCAGAAAGATACTATCAAAGATAGTCCGGCCCGGGATCGCATAGGACTGGTCAGGGTGAACCAATTCTGCCAGCACAGACCCAAGTCTAAGCGAGATGGCTTTAGCTACAATCTTGTAGTCCGTGCTGAGCAGAGAGACCGGTCGCCAGTTCTTAATAAGCCGGAGATCCCCCTTTTTGGGCAGCAGGGCAAGTACTGCCCTGCGACAAGACAGGGGCATCTCCCCGGTCTCCAGGGCTTCCCCAAGGACCAGATGGAAATCAGGTCCCAGAGTCTCCCAGAAAATTTGGAAAAACTCTACAGTCAGTCCGTCCAGTCCTGGAGACTTCTCACAGGACATGGCACGGAGGGCTTCAGAGAGCTCTTGAAAAGATAGTGGTATATCAAGCCGCTCTCTTACACCCTCACTGACTGTGGGGAGCCCCTCCCATAGCACCCTGCAGGCGTCTGGAGAAATGGGATCCGGAGAGTAAAGATCTTTATAAAAGTTCCGGGCTCTATCCCGGATACTCTCCGGATCTGTAAGGGGGGCACCGTCTTCATCTATAAGACAGGTGATGTGCCTACTGTTACCCCCCTTTTTCTCCAGTGAGTAGAAGAGGCGCGAGCCGCGGTCTAGATCTTTGAGAAAACCTAAGCGGCTGCGCACGTATGCCCCCTTGGCCTGGTGTCGTTCCAGGTCACAGAGGACACCCTTCCTCTCTACATACTCGCTCTGCAGGGATTGGTCCCTACAAGTGAACAGCCTCTGCTCCAGATGGAGTACCTCCCCCCGGAGTGACTCCAACTCAGCTTCGCGCTGCCCACTCGCACCCTTGGTATATTCCTGACACAGAAGTCGCAAATGAACCTTGCCCACGTCCCACCACAGTTTTAACGTGGCAAAGTCCCCCTTGCAACCCCTCCAGT